>CAXIVR010000006.1:97253079-98473436 GCA_964035755.1 Teleogryllus oceanicus
GAGAAATAATATTATTTTATCGGGTGAAACATAGTGGTTCTGAAATGGCCGACCTTGCCACAACGCACCAAACGACATCAACACTCGAGGTGTAATTCAAACCCTCAGATCCCGAGACTCTGAGAAATCTACATAATTTCATTATATCGTGGATGGGATCGGGGACGCAATGCTCTGCGCCACTGGAGGTTGGAGGCGTCAGTATACATCGTGGTGCGAGTGTGTCTTGCGTTCAAACGCGCTTTCGACCTCCCCTAATCTGTTGCCTTTTAACTAATTTTATCAATGTGATTTCACGCTTCAAACAATCTTCGTAGATCGAAAGGCATCAGTTTGATGTCGGAAGATGCCACAGACAATGAAGGTGTACTTGGCTTCGCTAATGCTGAAAGTGACGTTGACGAAAGACACGTCCACCGAATCGCGTAAAATTAACGCAACATTGCCTCTTGCTCCGAAATCGCTTTACTTTAAATGTTCCTATTAGTGTCTCTTTATTGAAGAAAGTGGTCACAAAAGACAATTTGGTCAGATCTAGGTCTCCTTGACTGATCAACCTCTCCCCTTCTACATGGCTCGCATCTCAAATAACCTAATTTATCTGTTGAGCGTGAACTGCCTAGCCTCAGAATAATCTATCAGGGTAATACAGGGCAAGGAAAACTGGATTGGGTGAAGGGCGATGTGGTGATTTCTACCACGAGGAGGTGAGCTTCTCTTCGTATTTTGGGCATCATCGTTAGGATGAGGATGTGAGGATGTGGAGTACAAGCACAACTTCTACCAGGTGCTCTCAAGTGACTTCATACCGATTGCTGATTACAGTGGTAGTAACAAATATTTTTACGCCAGTTTTCTTTTCTTAACATATCCGTGCTTGGAACCAAGAAGCCAACATTTGAAAGGCGAGAATTATGAAACAAGCAATTTATTGTTAATATATTAAATGGTTATGAGTGACAGATATTCATTATTAACGTTATTAGGAGGATACAGAGTATCACGGACGCGGTTGAAGTTTGTAAAACGAGATGATAGCCCTTCTTTATAACGAACCAAGTCCGTTATTTACGCTATTGTGCGTGTGATGTTTAATAATTTTTGTTACACTTTCATCTTATAAGAAAATGCGCATAGAATTAGGAAATAACTTTCCTTTGAATAGGAGCATTTGTATGCCATATTTTGATACAACTCTTGATTCAATTTTTCGTTCCTCTTTTGGTTGCGTTAAGTCGATATTACAATATAATATTGCGAATAAAGAGTAATTGTAGTTTTATATTCTTACTGCAATGAATAGTGTAGACTATCTGTATGTTGGTAACTTTCGCTTGTAAAAAATGTTGGGAAAGTCAGAACGCCTCGGGTGCCCAGCATCTAAAATCCGGGCTCACGTCATGTCTATCCGAATAAAGAGTAACTATATTTTAATATTCTATTTACTTTCAATAGTGTAGGTAATCTGTAATGTAAGTAATCTGTACTGCTGGCAACAGTTTCTTGTATAAAAAGGTTTTGGGGAATGCAGAATGCCTGGGGGCCCCAGCGGCCAAACTCCGGGCAAACATTTTGTCTACTGCAAGAAAGAGTAACTATATTTTCATATTCTGCCTACATTAAATAATTAGTGCGTATGCTGGTAGCAGTCGTTAGTAAAAAGGTTTGGGAAAATACAGAATGCTCCGGGGCACCAGCGGCCAAAATACGTGCGAACGTCTTTTCCCTCCGAAGAAGGAGTAAATATACATTGATATTCTGTCTACATTGAATAATCTGTATGCTGGTAACTGTTGCTTGCTAAACGTTTGGGGAAAGTTGGAATGCCTCGAGCTCCCAACGTCCAAACTCCGGGGGAACTTCCTGTCCACCCGGGACGGGGCTCCATCCGGAATGCCCCAGAGCTTGTGGTGACCTGCGGCTGCGGACGCCTCGGCTCAGCTGAGCCGCCCGCCGTCGTTGCCTAGAGAAGGTGAGCCGGGCGTACTTACGTCATCGGAGATGTCGCCGCAGTGCACCACCTGCTCCGTCTCGACGCGCTCGTCCGTCTGCTCGCGGCTGCGCACGGTGCGCTGGTGCACCTCGCGGACGGTGCCCTCGGGCCCCGCCGCCGCCACCGCCCAGCCCTCCTCCTCCGCCGGCGGCGCCTCGCCCGTCGTGCGGTGCTGCACACACACACAGCAGCACGTTAAAATGGAAGATTCAGAGTTTTTTGATGGATAAGCCATAAAAATGACTGCTGAAGAAAAGACCAATCATGGATTCAAAACTCCTTTTGAGGAATATTCGGAGTATCTTCTTCGACCGTCGTGCAGTCCTGCACACAGCATCACGTTAGAAGATTCAGAGTTTTGAAGGATCAGGCATACTAATGACAGCTAGAAAAAGCACAACCATGGATTCAAAACTCCTTTTGAGGAATACTCGGAGTATTTTCTTCGCCCGTCGTGCGGTGCTGCACACACACACACACACACACACACACACACACACACACACACACACACAAACAGCATCACGTTAAAATGGAAGATTGAGAGTTTTTGAAGGATCAGGCATACAAATGACGCTAGAAAAAAGCACAACCATGGATTCAAAACTCCTCCTGAGGAATACTTGGAATGCGTTTCTTCGCCCGTCGTGTGGAGCGGCACGCACAAAGCCCGTTGTGCAAGACTGCAACCATCCAGGGACACAAAAGATTCAAAGTTTTATAGACGATTTTTAGAAAGATCAAACATGGAAATGTTACTATTACCGAAAGAAATAATAACCATGCATTCTAAACACATGCTGAGGGGTACCCAGAATACTTCTGTACACCCATTTTGCGGTGCTTCCAATATAAAACAACATCACCTTATAAAAGGAAGATTTAGAATTTTTAGAAATATCAACCATACAAATGACGCTACTACGAAAAACAACAATTATGGATTCAATACTCCTCCTAATGAAAAATCGGAATACTCCTCGCCCGTTGTGCGATGCTGCAAGCGTACACTAGTCACACATCACCACCAAACCAGCACAAAACAGCATTAAGTTACCAACGGAAGATACTATTCTTTAAGTACAAGCAACCGACACGCTATAGGACAAACAGAACAACCCTAGATACAGACGTCTTGTGTGGGATGACGAAATAACACTTGGAATAACTCTCCGCCTGACGGTTGGTGCTGCAATCATACGTCATTCATACTATCAAAAAAGAACATTGTTACCAACGGAAGACTCGTAGTTTTCGAAGGAGCAGTGTTTTAAATAGCTCTCTGTGTGAGTCAATCTTGAACTATTCAGAAAAAAAAAGCTCTAAGAAAACGAGAACAACCTTAAAAGTACAGGATTCCGCAGAGTCAATAGATACTTCCCTTCTCGTGAGGCGCCGTGTCCTAGGCACAGTTTCCACCGTTTTGGTCGTCATACTGTTACTTTCTACAGGGCGAAGATATTACTACAAATCACCGTGGATTCAAATTTATAATTCAGAATATTGGAATAATTCTCCTCTCTCTTAGTGTGGTCGTGAAACCGGACACAATTCACACTTTATATGGAAACATTAAGTTATTAGTGTGCAATGTTTTTTTGAGCGATCAAACACTAACATTATAAAAGAAACCAACTCTGGATCCAAAAATTATTTTGTAGTACTTGGAATAGTTCTCCTTACCCGTAGTGCCATGCTACAACCAGATACAAATTACTCGTAAGAAAGATCATGTTATCAACAGATCATGTTGACAACATCTTATGTTATCAACAGAAGATTCAGCGTTTTATACAGGAGCAATTCGAAATTATCACTATTAAGGAAACAAAAACATCGTGGATTAAAAATACACCTATGGGAGGACGATGTCTGGAATACTTGCGAAAGTTCTTCTTGCCCGTCGTGCAGTGCTACAACCGCACACCATCCACATCTGCACAAAATGTTACGTTATCAATCTAAGATGCACAGTTTTTTGGGCGAAACAACCATCCAGTGACACAAAAGATTTTTAAAAATTTAACTTTGGTGAAATCTATTTACTTCTGAGAACGACTATCACCTACAAGGATTAGATAATCCACAGATTCATTGGAGATGAGAATATTGAACAGAACAAAGGAGAGCTGTTATTAGTATATTGGTGGCAAATATTGTTTGTGTCAATGTATATGATAGTAGACTCTGAAAATGATTAGAATAATTTTTGAATAATTTGTGGTATTTCCTTATTTAAAGAATCACAGCTTTGGCCATATTTTTATCGCACCATCAAATAATCAAAGTTTATTCAGAAGCAGATCCTCTTGAACAAATATTTCTCTGTGAAAGTATTACCAAAATAAACTTAGATTAAGTAAACAATAAAAATTAAAATTAATACTCCAAGGATTGTTTTGTAAAAATATTTATACGCTCAATGTTATTTTGATACATTGAACAATGATTAATTGCCGTTAAACACAATGAGCAGTAAACTTAAAAATTACGCAACGACGCCAACGATTGTGAGGGAGGACAATGTACAAGTGTTTATGTCCCAAAGAATTATAGAGAGGAATTATAATTGTGTTAATTTGGTGGTATTATCCGGTAGCAAACAGGACATTATCTTTCCTTTATCATACTTTCTGAGCGGAAGTTCAAAATAGTTTAAAAAAAATAAAGGAGGGAGAAACTAGACAACTTGAATGCATCATCGCAGAAATCCTTTCAATTCGTTATAAAATTGTAACTTTCACGTGATGGCAGTAGTAATACAACAGTATCGACATCTTCGTATGGGCGTTAATACCGTCATGAGGCGCCACAATTCTCGGTTTCGGAGGTCTTCCTCCTTCAGACATCGCCCTCGCCAGCAAAACCCGGCCGAGCAGCCCTCCCCGCCCGCAGCGACACAAATAGACCTAATGGCTTTCTTTGGCGCGGCGCGGCGCGTCGCGGCGCTACGACCCGACACCGGCGGCCGTTTCTTTCTGCGGCCGCCGCGCCGCTCCTCCTGCCGGCGACCTGCTCCGCTGGCCGCAGTAATGCTCGGTGGCCACGGCGGCCGCGGCGAAGACGAGGGAAGCGGCCAAGGTGTTGGCGATGGTGGCGCAGCTTGTGGTAGAGGCGGGGATGGGGGCAGGAGTGGTGGCGGTAGTGGGGGTGGCGAGGTGGGCGGCGACGGCAGTGGGGGTGATGGCGGAGGTGGCGGTGACGGTGAGGTGGGGTCGTGGGCGGCTGTTGCTGCGGAGGAAGAGGCGGCGAGGCGATATTGGGACTGGCTGCTGGGTCGGCGGCGGGGCGGTGGCGGGGCGGCGGCGGGGCGGCGGCGGGGCTGCGGCGGGGCTGCGGCGGGGCTGCGGCGGGGCTGCGGCGGGGCGGCGGCGGGGCGGCGGCGGGGCGGCTCGGGGGCGGCTCGGGGCGGCTCGGGGCGGCTCGGGGCGGCGGCGGGTGGCTGGGGGCAGCGGCGGGGCGGTGCAGGGCGGCGAGGGGCGGAAACGAGGGCGGCAGCG
Organism: Teleogryllus oceanicus; assembly: GCA_964035755.1. Lineage (NCBI taxonomy): Eukaryota > Metazoa > Arthropoda > Insecta > Orthoptera > Gryllidae > Teleogryllus > Teleogryllus oceanicus. Next base: position 97,258,573 of record CAXIVR010000006.1, read on the forward strand.
GGCCGACAGCGATGGAGCGGCAGCGATGACAGCGGCAGGGGAGTGGCAGCTGGGGCGGGAGCGGAGGTGCAGTAAACGTGATGGCGAGAGCGTTTCTTGTCGCGGCGATAAGTCAGTGCTGTGACGGTTTCGTGTTTCAGAGTACGCCTCATCACCCGAGCGCTCTGTCTGTTTCGTCACTGATCACACCTCCAAAGCCAAACGGCGCAAAAACTCGTGCTCAAGATCGAGGGCAGACGCTCTCACGTTTGTGGCATAATAAAGCAACGCGGTTTTCCTTCTAAAATTTTACGCTTAAAATCCTCACAAATATATTATTAGATCGAGACGGTAATCCTGCTTCGAAAATAAATGTTCTCTAAGTGTGACAGCGAAATGTAATAAAACTTTTGCCTAAGATATACTTAGTTCCGTCAAAATATACTACGCTTTTTTCGTTGAAAAAAAAAAGAATAATATAGTTTTAGAGGTTTTTTGAATTGCAAGTGGGTATGTCACTATGACAATTAACATCAAAAATAAAAATGCTATGTTCAATACAAAAAACAATAATATATTAAATATTTCTGCATATGCGAAAATGTCTGATAGAGAATAGCAACTCCAAACGAACTACCGGCGATTTGTAATCACGTGTACGCACTTTTATTAGAGTAACGACTAATGAATGTACAATGATTCCTTCCTTCCAGAATTCAGGATTTCAATTTTCTGTGGTGATCAAATTTTCAGAGTGTGTTTACTCGACAATTTCTAATCTGTTTAAATTTCTTGAATTAACAAAATGAACGATAAATCTCCTCTTTCTCTCTCACCCCTTCGCTCGCAAGTTCTCTCTCCGTACCGCTCTCTCTTCCTCCTTTTCCCCAACCTCTAAGAACTATCATTGCGACGTGTATCAGAGGCAATGTCGCCTGTAACTTGGGAACATTTCCGTATAGCCCATTCGCATAGTTCTCATTGTAATCAAACGAAAGACTATGTTCAAAGAACCTATCAGGTCAGACGTGGTGCGTAGCTACGTGATATTGCATGAAGTGGGATAACGTGGAGTGGTATGATGATGAGTGACTTTAGATATCTGGAGAGAAGTGCTTTTTGTGACAAAATTGCATGGTGTTTTGTATCATGACGCGTTCTTATTTTGAATTTGAGCTCTACGATGTGGTGTGGCGAGATGCTGTTCGGAGTAGGGTAATGTCTGGTGTAACGCGATGGGTGGAAGATCATATCTCGTGGCATGCGGACGATCACGTCATCACGTCGCACGCGTCATATGTCATAGAGACAGTTGTGTCACATGGCATTAGCAAAACCGCGTCACTTTGCGTAGAGAAAAACGCATTGCGCGGCATAGAGGAAATCGTGTCACGAAACAAAGAGAAAATCGCGTCACGTGCCATAGAGATAATCTTCTTACTTCGTGTAAGGATTGATGAATTGGTAAGTGATTCTGGTCCGTCAACTGCTAGGATCATTATTCCCATACGTTATTACCTAGATATTCCCATTAATCCCCTAGTAGGCATTTTTATCGTCAGATGAGGTGGTGATGTTTCCCGGCTGGATGTCGATACCTGACGCCGTCCTACGTCGTCGGCAGAAAGGTTTCTCCTCAACTAGGTATCTCCCACCAGCGTGGCACCGCTCCAGATGGAACAAACTCTAAGCTCCTGACTGGTCTCCCAACATGTGTGGTAGTGTAGTGCATGTGAGTGTAAGTGTACGTAAGTAAGGGGTGAGAATAAGGCAAGGACATGGAAGAGGAAAGAAAGATAGCGCCCGGTCCGTGGCCCATTTATTAGGGTACTGCTCCGGTATTCGCCTGGTGTTGATCGGAGAAACCACGGAACACTAGGTTTGCCATTTAGGCTAGTCGCAAAATGAGACGCAGCTCCGTGACGTGACGCAGTGTGACTAATGGTCAGTTTCTGCGAACCACTGCTTATCGAAGGAGCGCACGACCGCGCGTCCAATAAGCAGTGGTTCGCAGAAACTCACCATGAGTCGCCCTGCGTCACGTCACGGAGCTGCGTCTCATCTTGCGACTATCCTTAGCCGTCTGCGCAGTGGGGCGCGCGCCTGCGCTGTTCGCGCCTCGCCGCTTCGCCGGCGCGGACGTGAGCGGCCGGGGCCGAACCGCCAGCGTCCCGCGCGCGCATCGCTGCTCTTGTCACTGCGCGCGCCCCTCGCCGCGCCGCGCCGCCGCGGTTCTTCAGATCGCCCCCATCCGCCGCGGTTTTTTCTAAAATTGTACGCCGATCATTGTAAACCAATGTGGTTGTTTTGTTGCTAACATCTCACGTTCTGTGTGCTTAGTGTAATGTTTTGTTATACAACGGAATTTCTCTGAATTCCAAATTGATTTAGCAGCTGGAGAATTGTCATTATTTTCATGTGATAATTAGTCATAATATGAAATAATACAGAAATAATAGTGATAGTACATCGGTCAATATTAATCCCTTCTCCAAGAAAAAAAATATATTGTACTGTTTCATTGATTGCAAAGATATATGTATACATATTTTGATATCGACTGTGCTATTTTGTACACGTATACAACTCCTGGAGTACATCAATTTCTTAGACAAAGCTGATTTTTAGTATAGGAGTAAAAGTCATTCCAGTTGAGCGGCGTGGTAAGTGTAAACGTGGTCCAAACCTGAGAACTTGTCTCCCTTGAGAATAGATTGTTCGTTGAATATGCAAGAAGTAATTGAAATCTACTGGCATTCTTAAGACCCATATATTTACTGAAAATGATAAGAAATAGATTATTCGCTTCAACTTAAACACACATTCAATAGAGTCACGTAACAAAAAAACCAACAGCTTTCCACATTCTTTAACAAATCGTGACATTCCACAAATTACGTTACACAAGCCGACAAAGTCAAATCTGTCCAATGTATTGCCGTCACGAGGATGTTTATGTTTTGGCCGAACAAGTGTCACGACTCAACCCCACGACGCGACGTGCGAACATTTCGCCCAGTGCAAACAACACCCGCGAACCGATCGACGTGCAGCCGCAACCTGCGTCCCCACGGGAAGCAGGCGTTTCACACACGCGTTGCGCAAGCGGAGCGGGTGAAGGTGCAGCGGCGGGCGCATATTTGCGGGAGGCCTTGTTTTCCTTCCCGCGGCCCATTGGACTGCGCGGCGAGGTGACCACATCTCCAGCGGTGCCTCCTGACGAAAGGCCCTCCCGTGCGAGAGGTCTTGCGAAACCCTTGCCCCCGCCAGCCCGCGCGTCCGCCTTCCATTAATGTATTCATGAAACACTGGCCGATACTTCCATTGAAAGCCGCGCCGCCCTCGCCCTCGCCGCCGACTCTCGAACACCGCCCGCGCCCACGCCCACGCCCACGCCCACGCGCCCCCTCTCTCTCGTCGAGGCCGCTCCTCCCGCATGCTGCCGCTCGCCGGGCTCAGCCTCGCTGGTGGAACTAAAGGAGACTCCAAACATTTTGTTGATTCGCTGAGAGATTATTTTGGGTTTCCGGGCGCGTCAGCTGCTATGGTTGTTAGTTCGTGTAGTGATTGTTTTTATCTTTGGAGGTGGCAATATTCATCAACCACTGGATGGTAACATCCAGCGCCGACCTACATGTCGTTTTGCGAGCCAGCGAGGCGCCGCCCAATTCGGGCAAGCTCCAAGCTTCCAACTGGTCTTCCGGTTTGTGTGTGTGTGTGTGTGTGTGTGTGTGTGTGTGTGCGTGCGTGCGCGCGTGCGTGCGTGTGAATAAGGAGACAAGATTGCACAAGGAAAAGGAAAGATAGATCGCGCATGGTCCTTGGCCCATTTTGTGAGGTTTATGCTCCAGAATGCGCTTTTTATTGATCGGAGAAACGACGCAAAACTACCAATAAAATCAACTGGCCGCTACAATGCTCCTCCAAGCAGCGGCTGAATTCGACGTAGTTATTTACCAGTAGCTCCCCCGAGTCACCTCAGCCGGTCCACACATTCGGAGATCACTGGGAAGCTACTCCAGTCCAGACCCGAGCAACCCATATACTCGCCGAATACCGAATGCTCGCTACTCGCCGAACAGGGAATACGTGGAGCTACCTTAAGGATGAAGCGAGATGTCCTCATTCGCGGCGCTTTTACCAATGACGAATGTACTCTGTAGTCAATAAGGACCAATACGGGCAATCCAAGACAATTCGTCAAGGAAAACTGATGGTTTTGTGCCATTTATACTCGTAAGAAACCTTAGACACAAAAGCTCATTTGTGTGCTTCTGCATACTTGGAAAACAAGCAAACCGCCTCCTCCCTTATACATAAGTTGTCCAATTTAGCAACAATTTTTGTGTATATGAAAAATATGTATTTGTATATATTAATTCTTCAAAACTTGAATATTTATACTTTTGAAGGGAATTCTGGGGTAGAGATATGTCCTTTCAAACTGGTCCTTTCTCATGCTTCCATTTCAGTAAATGTGGTTAATGGAGAGAAGTGCTACAGAGGAGAGGGTCCTATCATTAACTTATTTTGAGAAGGGGCACTTTTCTTTACCTCCGCAGTAGCTAATCCCTGTACTTTTTTCAGACGTATGAAGCTGAAATGAATGTTATTAAAACTCATCCTTCCCCATAGGCGTATTACGTACATGAATATAATATTTTGTTTTAATTGTATATATTTTCCTTTCTGCGAATATCTTTTTTATATTTTTCAGAATGAAGAAAAGCCAATTTGACTTCAAGTCAGCTACTGGAGTTCTTACTGCTATCTGCGTATCGTGAGTACTTTACAAACCTTAAAGGAATAAATGTTATTTTGTCTTTTTATTTATTACTTATGCAATATCATTTTGTTACTCACACATTTGTGAAGTATTGAGTTGTGATCGGTCTAGTATTGAATTGTGATCGGTCTACTTATTGAATTGTGTTCGGTCTATTTATCTACTTGTAATTTATTACTTAGAAATAGATAAATAAACACAGAAATGTTTCATATCATCAATAGCATGTATGTAAACGTAAGTTTTAAACTATATTTTCGTTAGCTTTCGTTTATATTCTTTAAAATTATGCGAGCTTCCCTTTCTAACTTTGGGGAAAAATTAGAATCTGGAAGAATTAGAATTGAAATCTCATTTCATTTTAATATATTTTTCTCCATGTGAAGAACTATACTTAAATGTAATAGTACGTATTTGTCACATGTCTTTATAAGAGAATGTGGCCTTAACCTTGAGGCTCTGATCGCCATAGTCTACTTTTCTTTTATATTGCTCCCGGCCATCTCTACCCTGAGGCGCGTTGGGATTGAGACTCACACTCAGGGGATGCAGAAGTCATACAAGCAGCGGTTCTGAGAAAGGAAACGCGCTAAGTGCCTACTTTCGTTGTGCTATTTCGGATCTAAATAATCCGGTTTAGATACCATTCCGGGAATCGGAGACTGTTACGTTGGGGACGATACTTGGGTGATATGGCATTATTATGACAGGAGATCTTTTAGTTTAATATAGTTACATAACTTTACTGAGTATTTATATTTCATTACATGATATCCATCCGTGCATAACTTATAGATTAAAGTTCAATCGCAAAATTGTAGGAAAAGAGAATTCGATTGTGTTTACAAATATATTTTACATTTGAACTTGGTTGGTAAGTGATTCCGGGCGCGTCAACAGCTTAGGTCATTAGTCCGGTAAGTGTGGGGCATGTTTTTTCCTCGAGAGATGGCGGTGATCTTCCCCCGCTGGATGGAGAGATCCGGCGCCGACCTACCGTCGGCTAGCGGGGATTCCTCCTTACCAGGACTCCCCCACCAGCAGGGCATCGCCCTAGCCGGGACAAGCTCTAAGCTCCCGACCGGTCTCCCAGAATATGTGGTAGTGTAGTGCATGTTAGTGTAAGTGTGTGTGTAAGGGGAGAGGATAGGACAAGGAAGAGGAAGGACAGATCGCGCGTGGTCCGTAGCCCGTTTGGTAAGCTACTGCTCCTACATTCGCCTGGTGTTGATCGGAGAAACCATGGAAAACTACCGATCAGCGTAGCCGGCCGCTAGAATTCTCCTCCAGACAGCGACTGAATTCGACCTAGCTGAAAAGCTAGTATCAAAAATTCTGCCGCCGTCAGGACTCGAACTTAGGACCTCTCAGTCAGAGGTGCTGCAGTGACATCAGTTGATGCACTGAGCTCACATTTGAAGTCACATTTGAACAAACGCAATGTCTAAGCAACGTGTTCTTAAAAGCTAGCGTGTTTGTTCAAAACAATGTCTCATTAGTTTAGCCCTCTTAATAAATCCTTTGAGACTTTTGTTCATTTACGATGATGATATGATGATTTTCGTTTTTCTAAAATGTGAGACTCACTAATCACCATCATGTGTTTAGTTTCACTAGAGCACATTGCATTGTATGCATTCACATTACAGCACTAGCTAACATTAACAGACCGCAGGGCATTAAATATCAGTGGGAACGACAACTAAAAAGTGGCCTGAATAAACTGAAACATTTCCCACTCTGGTAAAGTATGCCATGAACATTTACCTAGTGGTTAATGTGTGCAAAATCGTGGGAGATAATGATTACAATAAAAAAGTAATAATGTTCATGAAGTTGTGTTCATCATACTGGAAATTGATACAGGAAACAAATGCAGAAGCAACTTTGAAGAGAAGTCAAGGAGTTTCAAAGCAAAATAAGGCCGGAGAAATGTTTTGATAATGAAAAGGCTAAGAAAGAATGAGTTAAAATAAGTCAAGTTTTTTTCGGCCGCTGCAATGTTATTGACTGTAAACACTTTTAACATCCAGCAACAACTCTAGCGACTCGAAATCGAAATGTATTGGCAAGAAAAAGAAAACGAGTTCCACGCCCACCTTTTCCCCATGTTACGCTTTCACACAAATAAGCGACAATTTACACATTCGTCGAATGCCTCAAATTAGCCGCATTTGGAGCACAGCCGTCCGTTGTTGCGTCAGCGACTCCGCACGACATCGGTCCACTGACGAAAGCGTCTCCACAGAAACCTCAGAGACACACGGCGGCTGAGGCAGCGGCCCGTCCAAAGCGGCGGAGACAGCGCTGTTTGTGAGTGCCCAGACGATCGCCCACTGAACGCGCGTTTGTCGTGGGGAAGACGCCCCATTCTGGGACGAAGTGTCCGTGCAATGCGCACGACCCGCCTTGCGTCATCCCGCGACCTGATTCGTGGGTTGTCGCGGAGAGAGATGCTTGTCCCAGATAAGCGGGAACGCTGTCCGCGGGGATGTATACATGCTGCGTATGCTCACGAGGTGGCCCCTAGCAATTAAAATGTTCCCTCGAGAAGATCGATGTTTTCTGACTGTAAACGTGTACATATGGATTTAAAGTTTCATTTTTGCGTCATTTTAGGTTCTTAGTGTTGGAGAAATTTTTATATTTCGAACGATATAACTAATTTATTTTTGGATTGAAAAAGTCGTTCGTTTTATTCCTTCTACATTCAGCTAAAATACAAGTAATTCAAGGTCATGTTACATATAAAGATCACTGGTATCAAAGGAAAAATAAATCATGTATTTTAACATTGGTCATGTAAAGTCGAGAAAAACATTAAAAACATATTATAATATTATAACTAAGCAATATGATATTTTATAAAGGTGATTACCTGTATTCTCTTTACTTCATTTTCGTAAATATGTGTATGTGTTTTCGGAAACAGTGTCATGTTTTTAAAAAATTTCAATGTACATAATTTTTTCTTTAAATCTAATCAGTCTCAAATGTGAATTAATTCAAAAATATAAGAATTTTAAATAAACCCTTGGACTCAGTTGAATATAAAAATAGAAATGTTGCTATACATCATGTCGCCGATATTACAAACTTAATTTGATAGAATCGTGTTAGAAACAAAAACCATAAATAAATATTCATAGTTATTACTGACTGTTCTATTTCTTGTAGGTATTACAGCATTAATAAGTTCAGGCTTACTCAAGAGTTGCGTGTCCGAAACATCCTCAAACGAATATTCAAGCGGCGTTCGTGTCACACTTCGTTTCTGGAAATGACGAGGTTTTCAGTGCGTCTACCTCTGACGCGTTGAGAACAAAAAATGGTGGCCACGTTCTCCACAACAAGGCGGTAATTGCTGGCCCAGCAGTTATTAAAGATTCCAAATTAGCGTCTCAGAATCACTGCGTAAGTGGGGCATGTGAAATTCTCCTCAACTGGTTCGTCCGCAACTGAAAGGTAGAAACGGCGCGGCGCGGCGGCTGTTGATTTCCTGGAAAGCAAAGTCGGCTTCAATTTCTCTGAGCTTCCGTCATTCGCCTAACGAACTCTTATGCCGTTTACGGAATGGTGGTGACCTTCCAGATACCAGCTTCTGCCTTATATGTAGGTATTTAAAATCTGTTTTTCTCGTTCACATTTAATTTTGGTGTTGGGAAGTAAAGATATAAATAGTAGTATATAAATGTAAGAATGCACGGAAACAGTCTTTCGGACAGCTAAGAATTCATTATTTTCAAAGTGTTTCATTAAAATTTAAATACTACACGTATGTAACAAAGAAGAGGACCTAGATCTCTCGATGTGTGCATAGTGGGGTGAGGGGCACAGGTACACTGTCCAGTCGTTACTCACGAGATATTTCTCAACACAATGCCAATTTACATTCCAGAAAACAAAAAGTGAATTATCCAATGAGTTAGCAGTGATGCTTCTTTGATTTGTGACATATTTGACACAATGATAGCCGATTCTCTACACTTGACGACAGCTAAGTAGCTGTCACGGACGATGCCAATGAGAATTCTAGAGTTAGGTTGCTTAAATAGATCGTTTTCAAGGTTTCATCCGAACAATTTCTCCAAGATAGTTTGGTCAAAATATGATCGTACACTTTTATAAGCTAAATCTCTGTTAATATAAGAAACGCAAAGTAATAAATATGTAGAGGGTAAAATACAAATGAATTTTAAATTTTACATGTAGAAGAAGGAAGATAAACCAAACACAAATGCTATTTCTAAAAATGAAAGAAACTACGACAGAATGCAAGTGCATCCTGGGTGCAAAAGAGATCGTACAATCAAAGTAATGAATCCAAAAAAAGTCATGAATAATGGATTTGCGAACCTTGAACAATATATTTTTTTTTGGCTTATGGCTTGGCTTATAATGCTATGGCTCTTGGCTATGACTTATAATGAACATAACTTGACCAATTCTCAGTAAACGCCGTCAGAATATTGTGTGGAGTGAAAACGGGCAGCAACGATACACCAAATCGTAATGTTACAAGCAAAGTTATAAAATTTCAAATTAAGCGCAAAGCTTTTCAACAGATATCCAATCTTGTAAATAAACGTCATTCAACTTTTCAATCAATAATTGATAGGTTTTGTAATCATCGAAAGGTTAGAAATTGTTGCGAACAGAGAGACCAAAAGTGTTCAATGAAGTAAGTAAATAATTTATTATTCGAGAATAAATAATAATAATAATAATAATAATAATAATAATAATAATAATAATAATAATAATAGTTTTTTGCTGTCTTAATTCTGTTTTCTATACATTTCTCTAAAACAGGATTTATATTCTAAACGGTCTTTCTGTCATAATTTCCTAGGTTATAATCATTTTCTATACCGAGTGCATTTTAGAAACCACGACCGATAACCCCACGACATCCCTTTTCTCCATTATTCTCCCACATCCTTTCCTAGAGCCGGGTGAGGGATAATTTCCAACTCCGATTTGGCTCCTTCTCTTGCAGAACTATCGGAGTATAGAAATACTCCCATAGTACTGCAAGTACGCGAGTACGATTTCAAGAATCGAGTTTAGCAGCAACGCCCTAGAACAAAGTAAGAGAATATACAGTGGAAAGTCACCGTGCCATAACATTCGGTAGAATATGAGATCTACAGGCAAGGGGAAGCGAACGCTTTTGTGGGGGGCGTGTTCATATGCGGCGTGTACAAGAACGGGAGCGCCGCGCCGCGCCCGGGCCCGCCCTCTCCGGCTGCCGGGGCTCGAACGAGGTCGCCCGCCCTGCGCCGCCCCGCGCCTCTGAAGGCCGTTGCGAAAGCCCGCACCGCGCCGCCGCCATCGCCAAGCAGTGCGCACGCGCGCAGATCCACGCGGACCGCTGATCCACCTGCGCTGGGTGTGATTGTTGAAGGCTAGCGGGAACCCGCCGAAAATGACGGCATAAATTCAACGGTCGCAGTTATAATGATTTAAAAACATATTGCAAATATTGTTTTTTATTCATTATAACTGGGAGATTTGAATTCAATAATGGTGTAATTGTTGAAGGTTTGCGTGAACCCGCCGAAAATGACGGCATAAATTCAACGGTCGCAGTTATAATGACTTAAAAGGTTGATTTGAATTAATTGTTAATCGTTGATTAGTTTAATTAAAATTTGCACTAATTTGCAAATTTTATTTTCTTCAATAGACTGAGACATTCTAAATGAAAGATAGAAGCAAGTTTTTTCATTCCTGAATGCCAGATGTCGATTTAGCCGTGATCGATAAGGCATTGTACTCCTGACGAGAGTGTACATATGACTAGAGTCGGTTCGAATTTTCATCTAAAACCGTGATTAGCTGCTATATTTCTGTGGTTTAGTCGGAGAGAGAGGCCGGTGTAAAGCAAACGGTGGTTGGTCCGCACCGATCCACTCAGACCGCTCATCCACCTGCGCTGGGTGTGAATATTAAATGCTAGGGGGAACCCCCCAAATATGACGGCGTAATTTCAACTCTCGCAGTTATAATGATTTAAAAACATATTGCAAATATTGTTTTTTATTCATTATAACTGGGAGATTTGAATTCAATAATATTCAATACACAAGTCATAAATTCAACTCTCGTAGTTATAATTTCACTTCTTAAAAACGAAATGGAATACGAGTTTCTTTTTAATATTTACTTTACTATAAATTGTCTATCTCAGATTTCTCTAAGAAACACGTCCACTAACTCATTTTTAATTTGGGGAGGATTACTTGAAGTTTACACGAATAAAGTAGGGTTCTTGTCCACATCCACTTGTCGAAAGATTGGTCCCCGCTTGACAAAGGCAAGACAGACGTCAGCGGAAATCAATTCAGGGTAGCGTACTTGTTGTGACTGTATTTTGCAAGTTTTCCAATCCCCAAACTCACACCAATTGCCCGTTTCATAACTCCAAACTCACACTAACTGTCGAATTTTGTTCCGTGAAAAATATCAAATTTTACTGAGCAGTGAGATGTCTTTCCAATAGCAGCAAATATAAATGCGATTTCATGGCCATCTAATCCTTTTTTATATTGTTAATGAGAACGTTCCATTCGAAAAATTAATATTGGCAGCATATCCTTAAGTTGTAAAGTAATCACGAAAAGAAAAGAAGGGTTTATCTTTTTCTAGTTGCTCAAACTTAACATTTAAATCACGGGCACGCGGGACTTTGCGTTACAGAAGTAAATGACAATACCCTGAGATAAATTTCCTGGGGGATCCTTCACCAATTCTCTCAATCCATATCAGAGAACTGTCATGAATTCCAGCGGTTAAACCGGCTGAAATAGATTAGCGGCTATACGTTTTGTAGCATCATTGACCCAGTGGATTTGGGATTCCAGTTCCAACAGTAACGAAATAATCGAAATATTTTTGCTGTTGAATATTACTTATGGCAGAATAAGTTGCGAACTAATAATAGTTAATAATTATTATTGTAAATAAATGTTACAAAACCTTATAATGAGAAGTATGTCCTAAATTTAGTGGGTACGTTCACAAAGAAAAAGGAAGATATTTATTTTTGTGAATCGCGTCCGAATTCTTTTTGTAAAGAGACAAACAAAATCGATCATAGCAAACTATTATCTTTCAACTGCTTATTAAAATAATACGCTTTACAACACGAACTTATTGTTATAATGGGTGCGCTTTGATATATTTATTTGTACCCTTTTATTTTTTCCCGGTAGTTTTGGACCACGAAGGTGTAGGGATCTCGACACAGTCCGCCAATGAGAAGAGAGCGCGCCGGCGAGCTGACCGGCGCCGTCAGGTGCGCACACGGCTTTTTCCCTTTCCCCTCTCGTCAACCCCCTCCTCTCCCTACGTTTATTTATGCTCTTCTGTATAGTGCTTTTGTTTTTCCCTCACATGTCTAGTACCATGCGCTGAGAGGAAGCAACATTTTACCAAGACGAATGCATGATACTGTTTACAGATCGGAAAATACTTATCTGTTTTGTTACCTCACGAATAGTACGAGTGAACTTCATCAATTGACATCTCAAAACTTTAATTGAAGTATGCAGTTTCAAACTTTTACCTCATTTATAAGATATTCTAATTCATTTAATTTGTCATTGAAATATATTAAATAATAATAATAATAATAATAATAATAATAATAATAATAATAATAATAATAATAATCATGCCCATGTCTAGTATTGTTGGTCGATAAATGCGCAATGGAGTTGTTTTCAGTTCCACTATCAAGTTTATCAAGAGGGTTTATCAAGTTTAATAATACTACAAAACATTCTATCACCATACGTCACGTCTCCATATATACGTAATTCTTTCATTTTATGAATGGCACCTTCGAACATTCCATTGTGAGAAAGATTTTCAAGTGTACTAATTCACAATTGATTTGGAAACAAATTATTCTTAAAAATTAGAAAGATAATAACACAAATCATTTTTGATAAAAGAACTCCGATGTTTTGTGGAAATTAAGTGAAATATTACTTCCAGTCAGAGCAAATGGCAATGTTCAAGTCAATTAAAGAAACGTATGAATAGCACAGTTGTGTTCTGCACGGTTGTAGTCGCTGCCAAACGCTTGGGCCGGAGAATGGCATGTCGGCCTCCGCTGATGTTTGAGTGCATCTTGCCCGGATCGACTACAAAGAAGTTTTGCTGAGAACGAACAGATGGTGAACCAGTAGGCATTAATGTCGCTGCAACGATAATACGTAATTTGTTGTCAGCTGGTCGTTTGCTCTCAGGAAAGTCGACTATATAGGAAATTGGTTCAAAATGATTAGAATATATTAAGGAGGAAACGGAGAAATTGATTTATAAGAAATATATTTGATCAACCTAAATTCGATTACGAAAAAAATACAATTCAATTATTTTCAATTTCAAATGTACTATATAAAATTATACACAAAAAATGTTTTCTGAATCTATCTAGTATTGATTCTGCGTTTTGAAGAAATGTCTGTGCATGATAGTGTTATATTAAAATCTGCTCTGCAATTCTGTCAATTTTTTTAAATTTTATAAACAATAATCTATAAAACTAAAAAGCATGGTTTTCGACCCTTCTAATTGCATATCTGACCACGTAACTTAATGAAGTTTTCGGTAGTTTTAGAAGCACTTGTCAATAGTCAAGTGAGGCTGCTTCGGAGATATCACAAACAACCATTTGATAGAAATTTTCAATCGCTTTGACACAATTGGGACAGTCCAGTGTGATCCTTCGTTCATTTTTACGTGTTTACAACGTTAACGGTCGAGAAAACACGACAAGAAGGTGGTTAAGACGCAACTACCACAAGACGTGTGTAGGTGGCTCCTCTTTACAGTGCTACTGATATATGGAAATGATAATGATGATTCAGTTTTTTCTTCAATAATATGATGTGCGAACAGCGGAGGAAACGGAGTTAAGTCGCGAAAACCTGCTGCGAACCGGGTCCGAACAGGGATCGAAACTCAGTCAAATAACGTTCCGGTCGTGTTTAGATCGCCCCAACTCGTGCCCCGATCTCCCAACCGCAACCAACCCCAACCCCAACTCGATCCCCAACCGCACCGCACCGCTCTTCTTCTTGCGGGAAGCTCCTCGGGCGCTCTCGACTGTAGAGCGGCTCTTCGCCAACGGAGACCGCGCAGCCCCGAACCTCTCCTCGCCGCCTTTCGCTTGCTCCAGCCGCTGCCGCCTCCACAGCCACCGCAGCCATCGATTCTTCCACAGCCAACGCCGACCCGGCTGTCCTCTCATCTCATCCACCGCTTCAACCGCCGCCACCATCGCAAACTTCTTTATGGCCTATACTCACCAAAGCAACTGCCTTCATTAAAGCCACCTTCACCATAGAAACTGCCTTCATTAAACCACCTTCACCATAGAAACTGCCTTCATTACAACCACCTTCTTCTTTAACGCATCTGCCTTCATTATTAGCCGCCTCCTTCGCCATAGTAACCGCCATCTCCGTCACTTCTGAAACCGCCTTCATTATAGTCACCTTTAACAAGACCACTGCCTTCATTAAAGCCATTTCCTTCACCATAGCAACCGCCTTTTAACATTGTAGCAACCACCTTCGCCATAGCACCAGCCTTAATTACAACCACCCCCACCACAGCCACCGTCTTAACTATAACCTGTGCATTTTCAATAACCACTGTCTCTACCACACACACAGACATAGACATTCCAGCTGTCACTACTGATCACCGCCGCCACCACCCCCTTACCACTACCATTACCCACCACCACCACTACCACCACCACCTACACAACAACCACCACAACAATCACCACCTACACAACAACCACTACTTCTACCCACCACCACCACAACCACCACCTACACCACAACCACCACCACTATAACCACCACCACAATCACCACTGCAGCGACAATACCTTTACTACCACCCACACCTCCGTCACCATTGCCGCCGATGCGGGCACCGCTCACCGTCCGCTCACTTCGACCGTCTTTTCCTCTTTCTCCGGAGCCTCCGGCGGAAACTATTCGCTCGCCGGCGTTCCGCTCACCCACCCACTCACTCGCTCGCTCGCCCTCTCTAGGAGCGTGCTGTTTTTCACCCTTTCAGCAAACGAGGTTGGCCATCTAGTTGTTTTTAGCATCTTCTAGCGTTTCGCGGAATGTTTATTGCTGATGCTCAGGCTGCAGACGGATACAATGAGGATACCAAGACATCATGCCACTAAACGGTTAATGAGAAAATACTACCCTTTTAACAGATAAGTGCTTTTGTCTGCTATGAAGAAAGTAGCTCAAAGTTCAAGCTAGGAACTTCCTAAATATTTTGAAAACAATAATAATTTAACATTTAAAAAATGAGACGGTTATAATTGAATACATACGATGTGTGTCATCTGATTACTTCACTCAAATTTAACTTAATATGATCATTACGTCCATGTACACAGACCAGTTCAGGAACGAAATTTCCTGGTATGAATCTAAACTTTCCGAAACTGTTCAGAGTTTCACATTCTTTTTCAAGTCGTCAAAAGAAAGATAAACTCAATCATTACTAATAAAGCTTCGGCAAGTTACCAAGACTAGAATTTACAGACAACCAAGGCCATTTCCATTCTTTTTAAAAATGAGGTCAGATGCAAGGTTTCGAAGAAAGAAGATAAGATGATCAAGACAGTTGTGTTCCGCTTCCAGTGATTAATGTCATCACCTATGGGGCGATAGTCATATCTTCTTTGCGGTTCTCCCATATGTCATAATTATCGTTGTAATAATGTCGCCGGAATGATTCTTTTGCCAGATTTTGTTCCTTTTTAAATATTCAGATGTCCTCATTAAATCTCTTCAGTTTGTTGCCTGGCCCCTAAATTTCTTAAAAAATTGGGATATATTTTAAATAACTTGAAATTAATCATGATGCCCTAACTACTACACAAATATGATGCAAGGCACAATATAATGATCGAAATTAAATTCTTAGAACTTTCAACCAGTCAAGAAATTTTTACTCACTTGTAAACCTGAACTTAAGAATAGTATATTCTGCAACGAGCGTAGAATTATGGCTATTATTCACGAGTGGATGTTTCCGACGCGAGCGACGTAGGAGCGAGTGTCGGAATTTCCACGAGTGAATAATAGCCATTCTACGCAAGTAGAAGACTATACTTTCTCTACGACTTTGATATTGAAGTTTTAAAAATACGTTTCTCGCATACTGTTTCGTGGTTCACCTGTCTTACGATAGTTGCGGAAGAGCACGCAGCGCCTCTGTAGGCGACTGCGAGAACCCTAAGTCGTTGTGTAATGAACTAGGACGAATGCGATTGGTCGACAGGTGTGTTAGAATAATATTCTCGCACGGCTTGTGGAATTGGCATGATTACTGCATCCGATAACATGGAGAAATGAATACATTCTGCTATAGTCGTAGAGAAAAGTATATTCTCATCCTTTCATCCAGGAAATGAAAGACGACAACTCTGATGTTAAGAGTCCGTTTGGCAGTACGACTATATGGACCGAGCACCCATCTCCAGATGGTCGGAACTAACTTTAACTCCGACCTCCCGCCACAAGCAGCGACATGAGAGAAGCAACCTCCAAAGGCAGGCCCATTCAGTCGAGGAGGAGCAGTTCCATTTCGGGGACGCGGCGCGGGGGCGGGGGCGGCGCCTGGCGAAACTGTGGGAGCGAATCGTGGGAGGGGTGGGAGGGGCAGGGCCGCGGCGAGGCCGGCGCGCACGGTAGTAGTTCGGCAGTGGAGAGACGCCTGTAGGAGGTGGGAGCGGGAGGGAGGGGTAGGAGTGGGAGGGAGGAGGTCGTCGCCCGCGAGGTAAACAGCGCACGCGCCGCCGCATCCTCCGCCGCCGCTCAGGCAGCGGGTCATCGCCCGCGCCGCTCCCCGCCCCGCCCCTCACCATCCTTCCCCCCCCCCCCCGCCGCCCGGCCCGCCACATCCCGCCCACCCGCCCACCCGTCCCCGCCCTTCCTCGCACACGGCCCCGCCCCGCTCCACCCACCCAACCCCGTCCCGATCCGCTCCGCCCCTCCGCACGGCCCTGCGCCTCCCTGCTTCGCCCCGGCCCACCGCATCCCGCCCATCCCCGCCTGCCCCGCCCCTCCCCGTATCTCCTCGCCCACGCGCCCCGCCGCCGGCAGGAGGGCAGGTGGAGGCGACACCCATCTAAGGATGCAGTCTTGTTAACCGCTCTTGACTCCAACTTCCATTCGGTGTCCTTCCGAGTTGAGGCATGCCATCAATCGCTCGTTGTGTCTCTATCTCCCTCTCTGCCTTTGGCTTGCTCTTCCATTCGGCTCTCAGTTCCAGTCTGTCATTTTTGCCCGGAAGTATTTTGTGAGCACTCATCTGTCTCTCACTCCGTGTAGTACTACATTTGTTTCTCGTTCTCGCTGATATTCATCTCGAAGGTTTTGCTCACCTAATTATCCCTCCCCATTTATCCTTCCTCCTTCGTTCTTAATCAACGTTCCTTTCCTTCTTTCTCTTATTCTCTCTCACTCTCTCCCTAAATCATATTCACAAAATACCCTTTTCTATTAATCTCTTTCTTTCTTAAATTCGTTCAATATCCATCTCTTGTTGCAAAATGGTTGAAAGTCATTGATGACAATGAATCAGTTTTGTCTCGTTTGTAATTAACCAAGAAGTAAACGATTTCCAAATATTGCGAAATTATTGAAGAATTGCTTTTATCTATTCATAAATTGAAATTATTAATGAGTTTTTATTTTCTCACAATTCTTTTGTTAGTTGTATCACAATTTTAAAATGTTTCAGAAAACGATGGTGGGTGAAACTACTTCTTGTTTATCTCCAGTTTCAAAAACTTTCCCATCGTACATCATTGTAGGCTTCTGTGTTCCTTTAAATTAATGGTGATACCGTTTCTCTTGTCGTTGATGCCATCATTACACTTTCGCTTTATATCAACAGATCATCTTTAGATAAATTGGTGTTGCCTTCGTTTTCGTGGTCGTCTTATCCAGGAATATTTTCAACAGGAACTCACGATTACTCATCTTACAAGCAAACAAACTCATTTGCATTTCCTTTATCGAGATGGTACTGCTGATTTTGATGTGAGAGAACGAAATTAATTGTTAATGTGAGGAACGCAATTGCAAATCGATACCAGACGAGATCGAATGATCAAAGAACCACTCAATTATGCCTCTTGTTCAAACCACAACCCAAGCAAGAGTTCGAGAATGTATCTGTTTTGAAATTGTTGTGAAAACATTTGTTCTAGCTTAAAAGGCGTATATATTTTGTCGAATCCACCTCTTCCTCGATTTCAGCGTCTATTATTTTCATAATGTTCGTTGAATTGCAAATTATATTTTGATGGCAATTTCTAGGGAAATCGGAATTAAATAATTAATAATCTGAATGCACGTAGTGAGATTAGTTAAAAACGAAGTTTGAAGAATAAAAAAATTCAATTTTCAAAAGTCAGCCTTTACTTCTCGCAAAACTTGCGAGACGTTTCACAATCTTACACTGCGATTTTTTGCCTGAACATCACGGTGGGTACAGAATAGAGCGTTTACATTTACGGTACGTAAAGACTTTGTATATAGATTGCGAATGAAAAAGAAGTATACAAATTTCAAATTATCTTCTTACCATTGCTTATCATCAAGTTCAAAATAAATTTTCCAAGAAAAGAGTACATATTTTAAGAATATATCACAAGCAAATACCCAAACAAAATCCTAACAGTTGCCATTCACACCAGTCGGCTTTGCAAGTGGATGCAACTAAAAATTATTCTAATAGTATAAATAAGTACATAATAAGATGAGCAGGCCGCATTTACTCCTTGCTTTATTGCGTGCATCTCTGCCGTTAAAATCACTCGGGAGCTGAGAATAGCTCCCGAGGAGCGGCGTGGTTCGCGGCGGCGTCTTCGCGTGGGCGCGAGATGGATGGCGTGCGGGTGTACGGGGAGGGGGAAGGAGGGCGGGGCAAGGAGAAACACGGCACACAAAGGCCCCAAAAGGGTCTCAACGCGGCATAAGACACTCTCATGCAATGCGACCGTTTTTTTACCTCAAGAAATTTACATTTTTTTTGTATACCAGCGTTATAAACGCCTTTTTTTTGTTGCAAGAAATCGTTCATAATCGGGTATTTTACGGCACAAATGATGACGTAATGTCATTTTCGGCGCCAATGATTGCGTCATCACACTTTCAGCCAATTGCAGCGAGAGAATCGTGGGGAGGTGAAGGTAAACGGAACAGCCGACCACCGTTTTCTCGCACAGATGTCAACAATGCCGTCTTGAATTTGATTTCCAGAGGGCTTTGGATGTCAAATACCCGAGACGTCACAAGAAAGTTGTTTCGCGAAATTAAGTTTGATTCTCTTATAAATTGATAATGCTGTTATAAAAGAATAGCGTAGGCAACTCTTTTATATTGTTGCTTTATTGCATTAATACAAATTTGAAAACTCACTCCTACCGTCGCTCGTTTTCAAAAGATGTACTCATGAAATAAAGCTTAATATTATAGACTAATTGCATTAATTAGTATTATCATAATATTTTTACATTCACATGATAATACAAGTTTTTGACAAGTTAAAACATATTTTTTAAGTGAACTCTTCAAGATAATGATTACTTAGTAATCATTAGTTTTCATTGAAATAAAACATTACTTTTATTTACTAAAGTGAAAAACCGTATTGGTAAAAATAGATCACATTTTCTACTCTGTAAAATAAACTTTAAACGGCTCCTATTTTCAAAGGGGCCAGTCGAAGAAGCTAGTCAGGGATAGTTTTACATGTTTATTTTGTAACATCTATTAATTTTCCGGAGGTGTTTTTAGGGGCTTCTTTCAAATCGACCATCAAAATTTAAGGGACAATGTTCAGGGAGACTAGTTTCAGAAATTAATTTTGGCAGTTATAACGAAATACATTTAATAGAATAGAAAATTGCATGTAATTTAAAATTTCATTTAACAATAAATTTATAAATAATCAAGTATAGGTATATTTTCACTGAAAATTCGCAACTAGGCTACATAAGTAAGCAGCGCGCTAAAGAGCTCAGTCGCACATGTGTCAAGTTTGTCAAGATGTGCGCGAGAATCATCTGGCGCATGTGTTGCGTATACTATTTTTTAACACCCTATGAGCGAAAGACGTTTTGCTCTCGCTTCGTAATGTTTTGCACTTTTTAGTTAGATTGAAAAAATAGCTGTTTCGCCCACAGAAAACGAGTATGAAAAATCTTTTTTTTCGCACGGCGAGTTGAAAACGATTTCCAAAATTACTTCGAAGGCGTGTCTTGAACATAAATTTAAAGAAAGTAATTTACGTGTGAGTGACAGTTTATGTGAAGTCTCTAGAATCTGTATTTATGAATAAATGATAATTTTTAATCATTTTGTATCATTTTACTTGCCGAGAAAAGGCATCGAGAAAAGGCGAATTTTCGTAAGACAAACTCTGATTGACGGGCTCTGGTAATGAGAAAGTGGATAAATATTGTTCCTATATGTAGTAAATTATTTCATCTATCACGTTGTGTAGTCAGAATTCATGTTTTGTGGGCCTTTCATACCGAAAAATCGATTGACGAAAAAAAGTCTCTCTGTTGTGGTCGACGCCGGTGACCAAACCGTACAGACAATTTTTGCTAAAACAGATATTCCCCGATCGATTTAAATAAACTCGAAGCTCTGCAAATTTGAAGCCGATATTTTTTGGAGTAGCTTACATGAAGCTTCTATTACATTTTCAAAATTTTCTCGAAAACGGCCGCACGGTTTGTGATTAAACTTTGTTCTCGGATAAGACGGTTTAAAAGATGAACGGAGCCGGAAGACGGTGTAAAAGACGTTTAAACTAACTGCGCAGGACTCATTTTTGTTAAAATCTCAGATTTTTCGAAAATCGCGAAAGTTAGAAATAATACAAGAATGTGTGTGCTGCTGTAGCACCTCTAGTTACACCCGTGCGTGCGTTTAGGCGTGGTTCGGAGCAGCGTGCGTCGCCCGGGGGCTGGGGAACGGCGCGCGCCCACCGCCGCCGCTCACAATGCTCCAGGAAGCGCCGCCCACCTTCGCCCCCGCGCCGCTCGCGTTCCGAGCACGCGTGCGCGTGGGCGCCGCCCCTCCTCTCCCCCCTCATGCGTACGCTCGCGCCCGCCAAGTCACGCCCTGACGATGCGGCCCTTGGAGCTCGTGTAGTGATGCGTTGCATACGTTGTGATTAGGGATGGCAAGAAAAACATTTTTTTAAACATTGATATTTTCGAGCAGAAACGTTGATATTATAACATCGACGTTTTGCTTTCAATGCTTCGTTGAAATCGATATATTTATCCAGAAGCATATATATTTCCAAAACAATTTCTCATGATATAAATTGTAGTGCATGTTTGTGTTAGTATGTAGTAATGCATGTAAGTAATGCATGCATGTAAGTGTAGTGCATATTTTTTCTTCGGAAGATGACGGTGATCTTCCCCCGCTGGATGGCGAGATGCGGCGCCGACCTACCGCCGGCTAGTGGGGTTTCCCCTAACCAGAACTCTCCCACCAGCGGGGCGCCGCCCCAGCCGGGACAAGCCCTGAGCTGCCGACTGGTTTCCCAGAATGTGTGGTAGTGTAGTGAATGTTAGTGTAAGCGTATGTGTAAGGGAGAGGATAGGACAAGGAAGAGGAAGGACAGATCGCGATCGGTTTGTTAGGTACTGCCTGTTTGGTAGGGTACTGCTCCGGCAATCGCCTGGTGTTGATCGGAATATCTCCTCGTGCACATACACTCAACACAACGGTGAGAGACTATTGTGATCGTCAACCATTCACATAGCTCTGTTGGAGGGGCAAGAAAAGATCATTCTGTGGCAATAAAAGCGGAATCTGTCATGAAGAGGAGACTGTAGAGAGGGAAACATAACCCGCTCTTTATAATTTGCCTCTGCTATAATGTAGAGAATATTGTCCTACGAAATATTTACTCTTTTTCTTTGTAGGAAAGATTTTGGATAAATAACGTTCGTGCGCTTCTAATTTTAGAACGTAATGAAATAACAAACTTGTAGGTTTTATTCTACAATTTCACTTCCACAAAGGGTTCTGAGTCAAAATATGTTTTTCCCGCGGGAGCAATTTTTAAATATATTACTTTCAAATATCAGAGGACTAAGCAACATGATTTTTAAGTAATACATAATATTGGGTTGTCGCTGACTTGTTTTTCAGCATCTCTTAAAAAATGTTTTGACGGAAATTATCTTGCAAACATTGTCAAAAACTAAAATACTGCATTTCAAATAAAAAAAAATTATTAACACCCCTTTTATTAAACCTTTTGGTAGACATTTGAATATTAGTTTTAAAAAACATTTTTAAAGTATTCTGATGTTCTTTTTGAGTATCGAGCTCTCATTTTATTTAAAATTTTCTCAATAGCACAACAAATACCATGCTACATAAACTAACCGAATGGACATGGTATATTTTGGAAAGCACATCACTACCGATATACTACGAGGTGTTTGGCCCGTGAAGCGCCGGGTGTACCAGTGCACGTGCGATGCCACGTGCCACTTGACGAGCGCCGATCCCCTGAGGGGCGGTGAGGGGGAGGCGAGTGGGAGGCGAGTGGGAGGCGAGTGGGAGGCGAGTGGGAGGCGAGTGGGAGGCGAGTGGGAGGCGAGTGGGAGGCGAGTGGGAGGCGAGTGGGAGGCGAGGGGGAGGCGAGGGGAGGCGAGGGGGAGGCGAGGGGGAGGCGAGGGGAGGCGAGGGGAGGCGAGGAGGAGGCGAGGGGTGGCGAGGGGAGGCGAGGGGGAGGCGAGGGGGAGGCGAGGGGGCGGCGAGGGGGCGGTGAGGGGGAGGCGAGGGGGAGGCGCCGTGGGAGGAAGGAGGGGGCGCTGCTTTTTATGGGTCTCCTGGGCGCGCGCGACCTCCTTCCGGCGCCCCTGACTCGCATTCGTTAGCGGGAGACAACCACCAGGCTCCTAACGAGGTGATGATGGAGGCGGGCATGTTCATCGGCCGTGGGCGCGTGTTGTTTTTATTGGCATTCTTTCACGCTATTAATTGGGATTAGACATCTCACTTTCGTGTGTTCGACTCTTCCGATGAAAGGTTGAGGAACGTGTAATTACTGGAGCTGAAGAAGTAGAAAATTAACGCTCCAAAACTGCCGAAGAATACATGCTACATATTACATGATTGCCCACCGAATCACCCGTATTCAATATTAAATAATAAGGAAATAATATTGTCAGCACTCGTGAAGGGAAACTAGTTCTGACCTTAACTGTTTAGTGATTGGGAAGTGCAACTTTGCGGTAAGCGTCCTGCAAAATTGTTTTAGCCATACACCATCTTTAAATACCGAATTCTTTGCGTAGCGCAAGAAAGTTATGGTCTTATAAAACACCAGTTACCCACCAGTTATGGTCTTATAAAACACCAGTACGCCAAAGATTCATTTTCTGTACAAGTTACTTAAATAATTACTACACAATAATAATAAATGAAAACAGACATCATATTCTCCAATTTCCGTTTATAGAATTCTGTAACTCTATTGAAATACTTCAGGAAGTGTCGAACAAAATTCATATTTAAAGAAAGATGTAAAGTAATACTCGAGTTAGCATGTATCATTAAACATTAATGTCCGTAAAGTATTGCAGGTATGTAATATATAACTTACTCCAAATTGTTCAATTAAACAGTTAATAAACGTTTGAAACTCTCACCCAAACTTTGTTAACGTATAAAATGTAAAATGTTTACGAAATTTTACGAGTACTGAAACTTAAACACGGCTCTTTATTAAGGTTCCTTCATTTTTTTTCCACATTTTTATAACTAAATAAACGTGAGGTTAGCAGTAAACAGCATGAAAACCCACTAACACTGCGTCGAGTGAGGCAGCTACAACGTGTCGGGCGTGCGAGGGGGGGGGTGATGAGGGGAGTGAAGGGGAGGGGGAAGGCAGTCGTGAGAAGCCGTGAGCTGCCCCTGCGAGTCCTTCTCAAGGACCTGTTGCTACAGCAGCACGTCTTCAGCGATCCCCGCGTTGCCTTCCTCGTGTTGAGCAAGCACGCGGAGCGGGACTGGAAGAGCTAACGGCCCCCCAAAAATGGTTTTTCGCCTAAGTTTTGGAATAATGTTCGACCTTTTTTACTTTTTGTGTTTGTTAGCGTGTAAAAAAAGCATTTTGTGTATTATAATTTGTACAACCATAAATATTTTAAATTAAAAATTGAAATAATTTTCTTTCCTAAAGCCTGAAAATAGTCTTCAATGTTCTATATTGTCTAGCTGTATTTTCAGTGTGGATGCTGATAGTTTTGGTCTAATGGATCAGAGAAGATTCACAGAGATTCTGAAGCATACGTATTGCATTTTTCTTATTTCTTTCAAATTGTTTCCCCTGCGGTTAAAAAACAGTGTAATAAATCTTCTTCAGAAGTTTCCTGATCTACTGTATCTCAATAATTCAGTGGCATACGTATTCTGGTCGAGATAATCACGCAAACTAACTGACATAGACCACTGGTAATGTAACGTAAAAGACTAGAATATTTCCGACATCGAAGTGGAAAATGGCATTAAGACTACTACAGTAGATAGATAGAAACGGAGACAATTGAGAATGGAAATAGAATTTTGTATGAATCAATAGGAATGTACAGGTATAATAAAACAACGGCTATAATAAAGATTCAATAAAAGGACAATAAAATGGTTCTACGTGCACCAACAAAATGACACCGAAGTAGGTAAAAGCAAACGTGACCATTTAGCAGATAGTGGACAGAAACGACAGGCTTTACAATTCCGGAAAACAAAACGTTGACAGTAATGTCAAATACTTTTGCTGCTCTTTCACCGCTATTATCCTGTCTCGCTTTCTCTGCCTTACCCACCACTACCCTTCCGTGCAGCTGCAATTGTGGCCTTGTTTAAAACGCCCCTTTGCATAACGAAGTTGCCCAATCGCAGTGTATCTCTCGGCCACTGGAAACCGTAGAGCTCTGGTCGCACAGTGGCTCTTTGGCTAATTGGGGTGAACAAACGACCTTCTCTGCGCGTCAAATGCCATGTGCCAGTCGGTCAGTCACTCAGTGACACACGAGTATGCTATTGGCAAAGTGTATTATAATATGTATCTGGAACAACAACTAACTACGTACAGTATTGCGTACCGATTCACTGATGGAGTCTAAATTTTCCATTTAGTGCTTTGTTTGAATGTTAGTTCATGAATATCTAGAAAGAATAATTAAAAACATACATTATAATATTCATTCGAATGTAAATAATTTACCAAACGAAACATTTCATGTACACTCTTTCTGATGTTGATGATTACTGAGAACTCTTTCATTATTTATTCTTTACTTTCATACGTGCTTTGCAGCTAGTCTTTCTTTCCCTCTAACAAACGGAACGCCCGCAACAAAGAAAGAGTGTCCCCTTTGAGGGGACAGAGGCTCACTGTGCCGCCCGCCGCTCGCCCACGGGAGCGGACAGCCGCCGCGGAGAGCGCCAGGTAATTGGCTTCCGTGTTGTCTGAAGACGCTGATTGAAGTCGCGTCAGCTGTCGCTCCGCCGGCGGCCGCGGGGGATTTCGCCCACTTTCTCGACGCACGACGCGATGCGGCGGCCGCTTGACGAGAAGTGCCCGGCGACTCGACCCTCCGTCTCCTCTTCCCTGCCCCCTTCCCCTCGCTCCTCAACGCACACTTCCCGTCCGGCGTCCTTCCGTTCCCCGACCCTCCACCTCCCGTCCCTCCGTCTCCCGTCCCTCCGTCCCCGTCCCTTCGTTTCCGTCCTCCGTCTCCCATCCCTCCGTCCTCCATCCCCCTTCCCCTCGCTCCGTCCCCAGTCCCCCGTCCCTGTCCCTCGTCGCTCCGTCCCCCGGCCCTCCGTCCCCACCTCCCCGACCGCCGACCGGGAGCGGTAGCTCAGTGCATCAACTGATGTTACTGCAGCGCCTCTGACCGTGAGGTCCTAGGTCCGAGTCGTGACGGTGGCAGGATTTTCAACACTAGCTTTTCAACTAGGTCGAATTCAGTCGCTGTCTGCAGGAGAATTCTAGCGGCCGGCTGCTCTGATCCGTTGTTTTCCGTGGTTTCTCCGATCAACACCAGGCGAATGCCGGAGCAGTACCCTGCCAAACAGGCCACGGACCGCGCGCGATCTGTCCTTCCTTTTCCTTGTCCTATCCTCTTCCTTTACACACACACACACACACCTAATATGCACTACACTATTACATATTCCGGGAGATCGGTCGGAACTTAGAGCTTGTCCCGGTTGGGGCGGTGCCCGTTGGTGGGAGAGTCCTGGTTAGAGGAAATACCACTAGCCGACGGTAGGTCGGCGCAGGATCTCGCCATCCAGCGGGAAGAACACCGCCATATCCCGAGAAAAATATGCACCACACGAACGGGACTAATGACCAAAGCAGTTGACACGCCCGGAAACACGAAAAAATCAATTAATCAATCCGCCCCCCCCCGCCCCTCCGACCCCCTTACCTCCGTCACCCGCTCTTCCGTCCCCCCCCCCCCCGCTCTCCGTCCCTCGCCCATCCCCCCCCCCTTACTCCCGACCCTCGTTCCCCTGTCTCCATGCAACCGCCCGTCAAACAAACACACCCTCGCGACCCTCTTGCCCTTTCCCCTGAAAGAATCACCTATTGTCCACCCCCGTCCCTTCCCGTCCTCCAATCTCCCACCACCTATCAATGGCACAGATCGCTCACCACCGCCAGCATCACCCACCATCTATCCTCTCCTACCCTGCCGTTCCCCTGTCTCCTGACCCCTTGTTCTACAATACTCGTCCTTTCTCTCTCCCCCCTCACCATCCTGTCTTAGGCCGGTTGCAAACAATTTGCAACCATGACCGGGCGATTGATTTAAATTGTGTTCCTGTCGATCGATTAAACTCCAAATGTGAGATTCATGAAGAGAAACTTGAACGTGTGGGTCAGTTTGCGAATGATTTGCATAGTGGTTTGAAATGTCACTCATATTAAGTATAGAAGTGTGTCATGAAATCATTTAGCACTTCACAAATTCCTAAAAAAAATCAACTTACAAGTACTGATAAAAATAAACTTTCGATTAATCGTATTTCGTGTTGTGACAATTGCTCGAGCGTTTCATCAATATTACAATGGTTGAATATAGTAATATTTTAGAAGTTCTCGAAAATGTGTCTCGAGATTATAGAGGATCAATTTCACTTTCACCAAATATTTTTGTTTCATCAACAATTAAAAATGTTGCTATATTGGTATGAATGGAAGAAGCAAGAAGTGAAGAGTAGGAGGAAGAAGTAAGACCTACATTGAGTCACTTTTAAGCACGTGTTGAGTAGTACCAGTTCACAAACAACAGTCATGTATTTTTTCTCCTATTGAGAAAATGCGTACAAAGTACATCGAATCCAAAATCAACCACGTTATTACTCATTAATATAATAATTATATTGACAAATTACAGAGCGCCAGGAAAGTCACTGCGCAGTGTTGCCATGAAGGTGAGTCCTAGCAACAGAGTTTATCTTGTTATGACCACCACCTAGCAGCTGGGACCATCCAAATGCTGATGCAGGAGCTGCGGTGGAAATGGGGGCACGTTCACGGAACGCACTCGATACTAAAACTACGCACGGCTGCAAAACTGAGGGCGGAAGCGAAGGCAGCAGCGGACACTCCAATCGGTGCAGAGAGACTTTCCTGGCGCATATTAATAATCAATGTAGATTCAGTGTTTAATTTAAGTACAAAAAATTATGTTTGTATTGAATCTTGTAATAATAAAGTCCAGTAATGAAGTCAAGTAAAATTACAAAAAAATAATAACACTGGGACGACCGGAGAGAAAATTTCGATAGTTACGGATTATTGAATTTTTTGTCATGTAGTTTTAATGACTGATTATCTTGTGTTTATATTCACGTTACATAAATAACGGAAATTTCACGTTGCGACAATAGTTGAAAGACGAAAACCGAAATTTAGCTAAAACAAGAAATATAGAACGCAAAAAGTATTAATATTTTTTGATTGATGTTTCCTGATACGTTAACTGCTGTGCCACTAATCCCGCTAGTGCACTGACTTTTTTTTTACGGGGAGTGTTGATGTTTCTTCCCTGTTAGGTGTAGTACATTTTTCTCGGGAGGTGGCGGTATTCTTCTCCCGCTTTATGGCAAGATCCGGCACCAAACTACCTTCGGCTAGCGGGGTTTTCCTCAACCAGATATCTCCCACCAGCGGGGCACCGCCCCAGAGCAAGCTCTAAGATCCTAACCGGCCTCCCGGCATGTATGGTACTGTAGTACATGTTAGTGTAAGTGTATGTGTAAGGTGTGAGGATAAGACAAAGAAAAGTTAGAAAAGATCGCCCGCGGTCCATGGCCCGCTTGTTAGAGTACTTCTCCGGCATTCGCCTGATGTTGATCGGAAAAAACACGTAAAACTACCAATCAGAGCAGCCGGCCTCTAGAAGTCTCTTCCAGGCAGCGACTGAATTCTAACTGGCTGACAAGCTAGGTTGCACCTCTTCTGGTGAGGCTTACGGGGAATTTCCTTATCCAGGTATCTCCCCGTCTAGGACACCGCTCCAACCGGGATAAGCCTTAAGCTCCCGACTTCAACATGTGAGGTAATTTATCTCATGTAAGTGTGTGTGTGTGTGTGTGTGTGTGAAAGAGTAAGGGGTGAGGATGTGGCAAAACAGAAATCGCATAGAGAGAAAGAAAAGATCGCATGCGGTTTGTGGTCCGATTGCCAGAAGATTGCTTCGGCATTCGCCTGCTGTTGATCGGAAATGACGGAAAACTACCAATCGGAGCAATCGCCCCCCTACAGTCAACAGCTGAATCGGACCTAGCTTTAGAGCTCGCGTCAAAAATCTGCCACCAACGGGCCTCGAACCCTAGGTTCTTCCGGTCAGAGTCAGCCGACCTGCCATTAACGAACAAACGTTAAGCGCGGGGCAAACGGATAGTCACTTACCTAATGCCCAATTGCACGCTTTAGAAACAGAAGGGTCGCACGCGCAGGGCACCCACTTTCTCGCAGAAGCCGCGCGCGTCGCGTGTTGGCCGCGTGTTTGTTGCTCGTGTTGCAATCGGTCGCATTCGTTGCCTGCCCTCCTTCCTCTGCCGCGTCGCATCGCGCACTTTCTGCGCCCTGCGCTCCTCCGGCGCCGCGCACACTGGGCCGCAGTGGGCCGAAGGCAGTGCGGAATTCTCCGATACACCGCGCATACCGCCCGTTGGTTGGTTAGTGATTCCGGGCACCTCAAAAGCTTACGTCATTAGTCCCATAAGTGTAGTACATGTTTTCCCACGGGAGATAGCAGTGATCTTCCCCCACTGGATGGCGAGATCCGGCGCCGACCTACCGTCGGCTACCGACATACCGCTAGTACACCTAATAATTCGAAGTGTATAAGAAATATTTAATTAATTTGGCAATTCTCTGAAAAGATATTGAGATTCCGATACACCGCGCATACCGCCAGTATTCCTAATAATTCGAAGTGCATAAGAAATATTTCATAAGTTTGGTAATCCTCTAAAAAGCTACTGAGATTTTGAAAGCTTTAAAACAGACGCGAAAAAATAATTGTTTTGCTACCGAAAACCCAGTCAGTCTTCCGCATCCGTAAGTGCTGTGAAGTGCGTTAGAGAGAGAAATTTGAAGCAATTTTAATGCTGTCCAAAGAATTTGCTAGCGTAGGGAAAGACACCGCATGCCGGCCGATATAACCTAGGCGTCCTTACGTTTCCATGGCGGAGAGAGGGGAGAATGCGCGTCTGGACGGTCGGTGGGCACCGCATCATATTGCTGTGAACAGACTTTCTCTGGTTCTTCATAAGTTCCGCTTCTCTCAAGTTTTTGGAGTGTGTTAATTATCCAGAAGTTAGTGGTTATTATGGAACAATTAATTATTAAGAACGGAATTTTATAGTATTGGGATTTCAGAACAGCTCAAAATAAAAGACAAAAGTATAGGTAGCTTCCATAAAGTGCGACATACTTAAAATAATGTTCAGGTTTCGCCATTGGCCGAAGGCGCATAAATCATCTAGATTTGACTCCGGTTATATTGAACTTCTCGCGACTAACATGCTCAGTTCACTACATCAGAGGTTTACTATTTCCGATGATGTCAAAATATTAGAATTTTTCCACAATGATTGATTTTATTAACATAGAGGTACAGCAAAATACCTTAACAGCACGAAGTGAAAATTTCAATATATTTTTTTACCTTAAAAATCAATTATTTCCAGTTGTTTGCTTCGTATATTTTTCATTAGTAATTTCTCTAGATCTTATTCCAGAGTTCGTGTTCTCTCGTGACCTCTATTTGATTCTATATTGTCCTCTGTCTCTAAGGATCGTAATGCTGTCTTGTCACTTGCACTGTTGCCTCTTGCACTGTTGGAACACTGTTCCACTCTGCTAAGACCCTTTTACTCGCCTAATTATATGCAATGTTCACTTAATTTCCACAATTAATTTCCTAAGTTCTCTATAGCCTATAACCGAATTTTCTTATATTAATTTGTAATGTAAGTGAAACGGGACCCGTGACTTAAGTTCACTACAACCGAGGGTTCACTATATCAGAGTTCACTATAACTGGAGTTGACCGTACATTATTGATTAGCAAAATACCCGGCAATCTTCATACCCATTTCTTGTGAAAGAGGAAAAAGATCAATTTTATACAAAACACTGTGTTTAAGATTATTACTTTTAATTTATTTGGTTTAAATTTTTAAAAATACCATTTTTCTTTCATTTTATTTTGCAGTATATTGATATTATTTCTTTTTTTTTTGTCTTACCCACTCTTACTGGCCTCTGTCAATCAA
The DNA here is from genome assembly GCA_964035755.1 of Teleogryllus oceanicus. NCBI lineage: Eukaryota > Metazoa > Arthropoda > Insecta > Orthoptera > Gryllidae > Teleogryllus > Teleogryllus oceanicus. The sequence goes on from CAXIVR010000006.1 coordinate 97,289,260, forward strand.
TTTTTGTTTCTATTAATCTTTGTAAAACTTTGTAATGACACTGCGACAACTTTGAAGAAGAGCTTGTAAAAAATATTCTATCTATTCATACTCTACTTTTAGTGGTATGGATGTCTGTTACTTGTCGTTGAATTCACTTTTATTAGTATGCATTTCCGATGTGCTCAAACACTGAAAGAAAATATGCAGCCTCTGACTGAGAAAAATGTATCTATGGTTTCGTTTAATATCCAGGAACTAGTGGAAAGTCCACAAATAATAAAGCAGTTTTGATTTTGAATGAAAAAGCAAATATTGGACTGTGTTATTCTGGCTATTTTCATATTAAGCGAACCGTCTGAATTATAATACTCTGTGCGTCATTGTTTATTACACAGCTCATTTGATGTGATTTGTAAGGTATTACAAATCAGCTGATTTGTAAGGTATTACATCACAATAAAACAAGACAAAAAGGACGTAGAAAATTGGCAACCGAAAAATACCACATATATTACAGAAAATTGAAAAAAACAAAAATATAGTTGCATGCCATTATTGTTCTCCAAAACGGATGAAGTATGAGAGGTTTACAAATCCTGGAACAATACAATTTCCATTCTTTGTGAAGTTCGGAGGTTAGGAGTTCCGCAGGTTCCTTAAAATGTAATTGATATGTATCTTTATCTAAATAAGTACTGGTATATTGTTGAGAACTATTGTGGTGTATCCTGTTATGCACTTTACTTATAAAAGTAATGCATCACTTATAACCACTGAACCTTTTTTGAAGGGCGACATAACTGAGAGGATTGCTGAATATTATGTTTATTTATATACACTTAGTAATATTTGCATTTAGAAAAACTCAATGTTTGAACTTAAAATACCTGCTTTCTTCACTTCGCCAACTACACCCTCATGATGCAAGTATACTCTCGTGTTACATTGAATCTGCATTGCAGTCGGTTTTAAAAATGACGTAACTAATGAACAAATGACAGTAGAAAACCTTCATTATATTAATTTTAATACATATTATTAAAATTCAGTATTTACTACAAAACCAGTTAATAAGAGCAAGTCGTAATACATCTAGGGCTCAATTATTTATATTTAAAGAAAACAGACAAGAGATTTGTTGAGTAGAAAGCTTAACTTCTTTCCTAAACGATAACCTTTAGTGTTTTAAAAACATTTTTTTTGAGTGATGATTGATAAACTTCGATATAACGAAATATTAAAATTAGTAATGAAAGCTCTAGTAATGAAAATGAACAACTATTACGAATCACAGAAGAAAATGTCAAAAAGAGATTTAAAAAATTGTAATTATTTTATTCTGGAATAAATTATTGGTCAGACACTCGAACATTACCAGAAAACATCAAATTTGCTATCACCATATGTTGTTTGATAGATTTAATTTTGTTACTATTCGAAACCGAATGTCTTTTACATTCAAGACTTACCCAGCATTATAAACTGCACTTTTAAACTGCATACTAAAGTGCCTGTTAAAAGTTAGAACGGTAATGTATCTAGAAAACAATGCCCCAAACACAAAGATATTTTAAATGCTTTTCTGTTCTGCACATCCGAAACGTAAATCGTTTTTACTCTGAAATGATAAAAAGAACGCAATTTAAAGGTTCACAGTTTTATCGTTATTAATTAGTTTTTCATTAATTATAAAGTCTTTCGGGTAAATAGAAAAGAGGTTCTGAAATATCGGAAGTTTATTGCAGAGTGGACCAACAGTCTAGAATATTTCGATAACATATTAGTTATGTTCTACAATCATCATGTTTGATGTACAGATAACACAATATGTATTAAAATATTATAAATTATTTGAGTTGTCATCTACTCAAAAATAATATTTATGAGAAGTAATTTCTAAGAATTGAAACTATATTGTATTTACGATATTTATATTTTTTTAAAAATTTACAATACTATAGTATGATACGATAGTGAATGTGATTAAAATTTGCATGTCGGGAAGAAGTCGTGCGAGTCGTCTTTTCTTCTCCGTTCGCCTGCAAGAGGGAGTGGCTTCTGTAGCTTTGCGCTACGCTGCGCCTCGCCACGCCGCTCTTGGGAACGAGGCAACCGCCGATGCAGCCTCGCGCGCCATCTATTGGGCATACTACGAAGCTTTTGCGCGAGAGACGAATGGCGCCCAATTGCAAACGACGGACGCGTCTTCTCGGCGAACTTACCGATCAAGGTGTGTGAGGTCGCAACAAAATTAAAAATGTGCGGGATTGGGGCGGAATTTCATTTCGGTAAAGTAGCTATTGGCTATGGTAAAAACATAAACCTCATGTTCTTTTCCCTTCAATAAAGATTGGGAGTATTGAATGTGGAGTAATTATAACTACCAGTACTAAATCTGTACTGTATTTACACCCATTCAAATTTAAGTACCGGTAGACAATTACTCTGTACAGAAAAGATCGCTAGGTTTGCTAAGAACAACTACTCTTGGTGAGCTCAGGAAATAGTGCGAAATATAGAAAATTATTTTGTTGAGAATGCAGTAAGGACACGTCTGTCTTTGTTCAGAGTTGTCAATTGGTTTACATTTCTTGAAAACAATTCTGCATGAATTAACACCAGTAGTGGAATTTGCCAATTCTGATGATGAAACGAGAACGAAATGATCTAGCCCACAAACCAAAATTTCATTTTCGATTGCAAAAGAAATAAAGACTTTAGGATTATTTGTTGATGTGCTTTGGATTAGATTCTAATTCCAAATTCTCAAAGAACGCTAGCATATTTTGACAAATGGCTGAGGCATAAGAAGAAATGGAACGCTTGTGACTTTTGCGTTTTTAATTAAGTATAAATTCTTGTACTTTAAATCTTAGTCCCTAGTTACACTAGCAAAGTAGGCGGAGATAAGCACAATCTATATTCTGATGTATAATACGTTAGAAGAATTGCATGATATGGAGCAGGGTATTCTTACAAATCGCAAAGGCCGGAGACTCAGCATCAATGTAAAAATGTGCAAAGAAAGCATGTCATATTGGACATGTTTTTGCTAAGCTAAGCAAAGGTTTTTGATAAACCAACTATCGTAACATTTAAAAATGTTGTAATAACTAGATATGAAACAACGCATTCCACACATCTTTTATATACTCATATTCTTTAACTGTTTGTCAAAATAGTGCGATTGCCGTGGACAATGGCGTAATGAATATGCTTGAAGTGTCTTGTTGTTTGTATCGGGTTGTGAATAAAATGTATCATTTGCCATAGAATTTGCACTTCATGTTCACATCGGCATGGAATGTCGACCAATTTAAATTTCGGTTCCAGTCCGCGTATCCGGTGTCCATCCTGCAAAACGATCTTACTGTGAACCATTTTACTCGAAGGAGTTTCGGTTTGGAAAGAAGCCTTTGTACCTGGTATTTCCCGCTATTTCATTTCCACAAAGAAATGCTGTCATCTGCAAGTTTTAGTTTCGGTCTAAGGAAGGATATCGTCGGTCCATTTTGCGATTTGTGATGTTTCTTTCTTGGTATATAGAACAACATACACTCACCATACGGCATACTCGGATTCACATTACATTTAGCCTGCGTGTTGAACACTATGCAAAACCCACATCCAAATATTGAGGTACTATGGATTATTAGATGTACAGTTTTTTTTCGTAATAGAATTTCTCTCTCCTTGATGAATCAGGAGAGGGGGCATTGTTAAGAAATCGGGTACTTCGATTTCACAAATTGAAGCTCCGGATGGGATAGCAGTGCCTCCAGGCAGTATCTCTATGCGAAAACGAAACGATAAAACTGAAACGAAATTGTGAGGAATTCAGGAGCTTCTATCAGGATCGACACATTTTGGAGTAAAATGGTTCGCGGTAGCGGCCGCCTAGATCCTCATTTACGATGGCCTTTCGCTCTGCGGACAGGAACCGAAACGAAATCGGTCCACATCTCTGATGTCAGCCATCGAAAAATCTATTTCTCATAATTTAGGTTGACCCCAGACATTTGTAGAACTTCTCTTTCAATTAGTAGAAGTGAGAAGTCATCACTGTGAAACTTAAACTAGAAAATAGAAAACTACATCAAATGCGCGCCCTAATGAACCGCCATTCTTCTCTCTTGTATTATGCTGCACTCTTCTGTTATACAAAACCTTCTTACGACCTCTTTTATTAGATGCCTGCCGGTTGTGCTACAATGCTGGTCCTACCCATGAACACAAAATCCAAATATTCCAAAATAAAATTGTAAGGATAGCCAAAAAAGCACCCTTGTTAGTAAGAAAGGAGTATTTTCACTCCTCATTCAAAAGTGTTCTCCATCCAATACTACAAGCACACCGTGTTTCTTGTTCTTTTTTACACTGCAAAAACTTTCTGACATCCTACATTTTCAAGTAGGTATCATAGATATCTCCGCCCAACCTTGAGACTTAAAACAGGTCTTAGCCTTATAAACAGAAACCCTGTGTATTCCGTTCTCACACATCCCATTGAAGTATCTATCCTAAGTCATTAAATCCTTTGGAGAAACTTTTTTGAGTTTCCACCATCAATATTAATATGTGCCATTTGTCCTGTCTGCCAGTGTCATGTTATGTATTTTGTGATCAACTAACATCCGAAAGAGCCGAACGACTGCACGATGTAAAATTAAGCTCTCGATAGAGTTGTTCGAACTACATTAAATAAAAAAAAAGTGATTAGTGAAGTGAAGTGGGAGTCACTCACCTCCGTCTGCTGCGTCTCCTGCTTCTCGGTGTCCTCGGTGGTGTTGCTGGTGACGACCGGGCCCGAGTCCTCCACCACCTTGCCATCCTCCAGCACCACCTGGCGCTGCACGCGCGTCTCGATCTGGCGCGTCGTCGTCAGCTCCGTCTTCTTCTTCGTCACCCATTCCTCTGCAACACCCCGCACGGCCTGCCTTTACTGCTTGCTCAAGCACATTTGGTACGAAATATAGCCTGCATTGGCTTATGACGAAGGACAGGATTTGTATGGCCCTGCTGAGTTCTAAAAGGCGTGCAAACGTGGGCTATAAATACTTACATATGCATGATTAAAAATAAAATTAATTAATAAAATATGTACTTATAACAGTGACGCATCCAAGGAGGAAGGTTCATTGAAAATTCAGAAGCCGATGATGTATATTAAGTACTATAACCTCGGTGAGTTCGGTGGTACAACGGTTAGCGAATCGAGTTGTTGTACCCAAGTTTCCGGGTTAAAACACGATGAAAGCCGTGTATTTTTAATTGCAATAAATTTCTTCTTACTTCTATCTTCGTATGGAAAGTAAAGCCGGCTGTCCCATGTAGATTTACTTCATGTATAAGAACCTGAAGCCTAAAAGAAGCCTCTGAGAAATGCTAAATCGCCTGTTTCGTCGTCAGAGTAATACCTTATTTCTTCACTAGATAATGAAAGGAGCGTAGCGAAATATGCATGGTCAAAAGGAAGAACGTTCCTCGTGGCCCGAGTCTGGCCACGTACAATAAGGTATTAACTAACTAACCTTTACTTATTTTCTCTACTAACGAAAGTCATTCAATATATCGGTTGTTTACGTTGTAAATGTAAACGAAACGTCAACAAATACAAGTGCATATTTAGCATAAATAATAAATTCTTTATAATAAAACATCAAGTCGATTGGACATATATACCTGAAATCCCCCTCCTCGAGAAAAATTCTCGGTGCGCTTCTGTTCTCTCTGTGTTAAGTATTTTACTCCTTTTCTGATTGATTGATTTTTATAGCCGCGACAATTAACTCATTTTCTTCAGTTTCCTTCATCCGTTTGCCTAAACTTTTATCGGTCACATGCGCCCCTGTTAACATGCCACCCCTGTTAACATGCAACCCTGCATGCAACCTCACTTATATCTACCTTTATTCTAAACAATTTAACATCCTTAGCAATGAGTTTTCCAATAACATTCTAACAACGTAAGTAACAACCATCGATCCATCGCAAGTCAAATGATTGTTACGAAAAAACCATGGCGATATACAAAACAAATCAGATTCAACCAATTCAGAAGTAATTCACATTGGTTTGGAGAATAATTATTTTTAATTTAATATTATTAATAGTACAATTATAACTATGTAAATTAGGTAAATTAACCTTATTTTGCTCACACTCCACCAAATGAAACTACTTCGTTCATCATATTTACTGACGATGTAAAGGTGTCGCCATTGTAGGTCAACGCGCCAATTTCCTAACCGAACGTCGATTTTTTGGGTTCTGGAGGAGTATTTGCATCCATCTTTCCTTCAAGTATATACCCCATAAGATCGTACTAACGTGCAGCAGGAACAGAAATAGTGTTTACTATTCTGGTAATGTCGGAAATTTACGCATAATTCGTGAGATTTTATGGTGGTCGATAAAATACTGAACATACCCATAATAACACATAAAATGTGTTATTAACACTCATAACATTTATATATTATACGTATTCTTTAGTTTCCGCTGCCAACACGGAATATTTTGAACGTTTATTTCACTTTACGAAAAGACAGACAACCCATTGTAGTTATCTTCTGAACTTCCAAGGTTTCAAGTAATTATGAATGGAAAATAAAAGTGATAATCACAAGTGGCCAATATTGTTTTTAGAAACGTTCAGTTTATGCGCATTGTGCATTGATTTCAATATTCACATAATTTATCAAAAAAACTAATAAAATTTTTTAACAAGCAACGATTTCCGGTCAAATTATACATTTTGTGAGTGTGCATGCCCTCAAACACAAATTTACAAATTCCGAATGCTGTTGTAAGCTTACATTTATAAACATGTCGTTGCATGAAAATCCTGTTTCTACTTATGACGATTTTTTGAAACTGAAAGACAATTTGCAAGATCTATTTTGTTATTAGCGTTACCTTGGTATAAGTCTCCTGTAGGTTTTGTCAATATTTGACATATTTTTAGCTTCTATTTTACACGTGCATTTCATATTAAGATTTCTTCGTGAGACCAGTCAATAAAATTCAGTTCTCCTATCTCTTATTTTATTTTCAGGAAGTACTCTCGAATTCCCGTCTTTTGCAAATGTAGAGTTCCGCCTTTATCTAAAGACGGAAGTTCGAATCACTTATCTTCCGCGAGTCATTTGTTGAGAAAAAGCGGTTTCGTAATAGGGTTTCTCAAGAAAATTCAGTTCTCCTATCTCTTATTTTATTTTTGTTGAAGAAATTGTGTCAAGAAAAAAGGACTTATTAATTACTAAAGAGACAATTATGAGTGTTTTCGAAAAAATAAGAAATACTATAAAACACTGAATAAGAAATTACTCGAGAACATCTGTTCAAAAATTGCTCTAAAAACACATATTCGTGATATTTAAACTTTTCATCAAAACCTTAGAAGATAACGAGATTGTTCTAACCTCCTTCATCTATCCTCAAGTGCCCGCAGAATTACTCATACTACACTTCTATAAATTTTGTTTATCTGTCTATGAATCGAATATTTCGTAATAAAGTTGAACTACATTTCTTTGGGTTAATGAAGGAAGCATAGTATACTATACTCATATATCTTGTAATTCCGTTAAAACACATTCCTTTTACCGAAATCCCTTCACATCGTCAGCATTTTCGTAGTAATAGATCGCACTAGATCGGAGAAATACGGTTTCACAAGCGAAAGTACACACCTCCCCCCACCCTCTCTTTCCTCTCTCTCCCTCTCCTCTCTCCTCTCTCTCTCTCTCTCTCTCTCTCTCCTTCTCTCTCCTCATGTAAAACACCTTTCTTGAGGGAGAAGCAAATTAATGTGATATGCAATTTAGTGACAATTTTAATGACAAAACCATCAACAAACAAGGAGCTTAGGGCCAAGTATTTTCTTCCCAGCGGAGCATTGACCTTCACCCTTGCACTAAGATACTGCAATGAGAACATTCTTATTGCCATCTGCGTGCATTTTTAATACATCTGTCATCCTCCGAGCAAACGTGAGAAAAGTCACAAACTCGGCAAGCAAATTGGAGGATAAGCAACCGAACGACGGTAGCTTGCGTGTGGCACCTGCGGGACACGGCCTGGCCCCTGAGTAAATTACAGCACGTGGGCCCGCATCCGGCAAGGTCGTCGCGATTGTCCTCAGAGGGCCACACAAGAACCATGTCTTTGCTGTCAGAAAGACACTTACAAGCACTTCCCAAGGGTCCCGGTAATGTGCGATTTCTTATGCACGTTCGCGTCAGCGCCGACTCCTCTTCTTCCGCAGCTCTTTGACAAACGCGACATCGTTCTAACATCGTTCCGGCGGCGCACGGAAACTGTTAGAGTAGCGAGGGAAGATTCATGCAGCACAATGAGTGGTTAAGTCGCCAGGTAATTGTGGGAGACGTGGGTGGTGGGGGAATAGAAGGCAGTGGCGGCGCGAAGCCGGAACAAGCAAGTCTACGGTCGTTTGGGGTCGTTTCCGACACTTCCTCTGCTAATCTGTTCCTCCATTCAACCTACTCTTTGTTTGGGTGTTCTCCGCGGGTGTTTGACTTGAGGTTGTTAATACGTTGTATGCGAATACACGTAATTGCAATTTTAACGACTGTTTTGTTTTGTTCTTCGCAATTGTAATTCGTTTGAAAGAACAATCTACAGTTAGAAAATTGGCTTTTAAGTATTCAGTTTGCGCATTTTAATTTAAATATTTGTATTATTTTTTCTCTACGATTGATTGCAATGTTTACATCTCACTATTTAATGTCTCGGAAATTACCTCTTAATTAGTTCACAGTTTGTTCTTAATGTCTTCGTTGGTTATAATTCCAGTTTAATTCGCTCCCTGCCGTCCGCACCTCCTCTTCCCAACCAAAACAATCCCGCCTCATTCTTAATTTCTACCGACGATTTGAACCGTCCGAATGTCTTCCTCGTTTGATGTTTATCTGGCGTCGTCTGTCTTTCCAGATGGCATTCATTTCCCAACCGGAAGGCGCTGCATTATTTCCTGTTTTTCAGGGAGAAAATTTGCTGAGAGAAGTTCACATTCCCGCCGTGTTGCAGGGCCCTGTCCGCCGCTAGCTCGGGAAAATTAAGAGGAGAACGAGCTGGTTTCGGACGCGGGTGTCAGGAAAACGTCGTAGCTGGCGCCGCGGCAGCGGTGCGTTTGTGTTGCAGTGCGTGAGATTGTTTCTCACGCACTCGAGGGTTCGGTTCCGAGTGCGAGTGCGGTTTCGCTGCGCTTTCTCGCTTCCTTGTTTATATCGCGATGGTCGAGAGACCTGGGAGCACATGCGTGATTTGGGATGAAATGTCTTATACGTAAGAGTGGAAAATCAAGAATAATGAGGCCGGAAATTATGCGTGAAAGTAACGCATAGTGTCTTGTATGGTAGCTTGTATTTATTGTATCTAATATTGCGTAAATCCACATAAGTTAGGCTGACAATTGGGTTGTTTATAGAAGTAGGTATGAGGAACCATGAAGTGTAGAGAAATAGAACGCAATTAAATGTGTTGTGAAATGTGCTATTACCTAAACAAAAGGAACCCTTTATTCTTTTTCCATGTTCTCGTGGGAACGCAAGCAAACAAGTATCGGGGAAAAGATCAGAGGGAAGCAGGTTTTCACGAAACAATACAAATTATAAATGATAGTTTGATAGTTTTGGAGATAAATATGAAATTTTGAGGCACGTAAAAGTTTGCCCTTTTCCATCCATTCCACATAATAAGAGATGAACACATCCGTTTCCAAGAGAAATTCGCACCCATCAGTTATTGACGCAGTTGGAAGGTTCAACAAAACAATTTTACAAAACCTTTCAATATGATCTTGGCATGAAGAAAGTATTTTTCTTGAAGTGATAAATTTAAAAAATAGAATTACTCACAACACCGAAATTTCTTTATAAAAATCATCCTTTGGTATATTTTTGATTGGTATATGATCGGAGATATAATCAACGCATACTTGATATATGCTTTCCTGCTTTACAAGCAAGTGCATCCATGCAAGTGCAGTGCATGCAATTGCATCCACTGCCGTTCTAATGCTGGGGTTTTCTTCCTTGTAACAAGAGTGCTGTGCACTCCCTTCATTCGCGAGGTCAATCCGGAACGGCACATGAGGTGCATCTGTGTTGGCCCCAGCGCTCCGCGCAATAACAGAGGAGCTCTCGTTGCTTTATTTGTGCGACGGGGAGGCGTCGGCGACGGCAATCGATTTATCATAGTTGAGCGAGAGCGGCTGCGCCCATTCTACTACCTCGGCATCTTCTAAGTCCACGAAGCTTGGACAACATCTTGCGGAATTTGTGGTGATCGAAGATTATTCGTAGTATGTTTTTCCCAAGGTTCTCGCACGTGTCCAGTCTCAATTTCCCACAATTTCTCCATAATTTTTGTATAAGATCAACCTTATATTCAACGATATTTCTGTCCATTATGTCATTCATTAAATCGAATCATAGACTTGATTATGACAAGTATTTCTTTTATGTTTTAATCATGAAGATTACATTATTCAGTTTTAATTTTTCTTTACTAATTTATTGGCGACTGAAGGATAAAAAGAACTATAATAACTTAAATCTAGCATTAGAGGTACTGAAAGCCCTTTTGGCTGCCTTTATTTTTATTTCAATTCGGGAAGTACTATTAGAAAGATATGAAATGGGTATTTGTTTTATTTTCCTGTATTGCGCATTGCGTTTCTACGCATCGTGATGTCAAATAGAGTTGGTGTTCGCATAAGGCATGAATAAAGGCTGGAGGAGAGTTATGTTACGTGATGTACTAATTGTTTTATGTTGGAAGTATAATAAAACTACTCCTTCCACCACTCTTCCTTTTCTACATAACCATTTATACATTAGACATCAATCCACAGTTCATATAATTTACCAATAAAAAAGTCAAAAATGTACTTGCAAATATAATGAAAACGAAATGAAGTCAAATTGAATAAGCATCTTTTGTCAGAAAATTAGCTTTTAGTTCGATATACATGACTACATGAGGGAACGTCTATACAGAACATTTTTAGTTCCGTATACGTATTGGCGCCTATATAGAATGTCTCAAAAATAATATAAACTTTTTGGGCGTGTGGGGTGTAGAGTAGTGTGATCACATTTTGTCAGTGAACACAATCGTTGGAAATCTCATAAAAATGCACTAATATTCGGCGGATATATATTTTGAAACAGAAATAACGTAAACCTGCCAAACACTAGTGCAAAATAAATTACCTACCAATCAGGAGCAAATGTCACATGTGATACTTCTGCCTACTTTCAGGTCAGCAGAACAATATAAATTGAATTTGAATTATTAAGCTAAGATGAGTCTTTCACCCTGGACATTGACAAAGATATTTTGTTAGTTTATAAACGACAAGCCCTGTGGAACACCTGCAATTCAATTACATTGAATTATAGCAGGAAATTATAGAAGAAATCGATGAAAGGGTTTGCTGATACTTTCTACCAAACATTTTCTAACCTCACTAATGCAATAACTAGTTTCGTTTACAAACATGTTTCTCATGTCCTATGAAACAAATAATATTCAATACATGTCACCTAAAACTCATAATTTGAAAATACATGTCTGGTCTAGTCGAAAGCAATGAGGGCACTACCGTTCTGCAGGATCAGAAATGGCAAAATTTTCTTCGTCCGAACACGTATCCACTCTTAAAGTTCCCTTAATTCCTCATTTTTTCACAATGCTTTTCTCAGTCTCTCCCTCAGCTTCTCCGTGTCTTTTCCCACGCGCGTCCTCCGCTGCCCAAGTGAGGTCCCTGGAGAGGCTGACGGCCTCCGCCGCGCGTCAGTGCAGCGACAGCTGGAGTAATTGCCCCCGCCGCCGCCGCCGTCGCGAAACAAAAGCGGCGCGGAGCACTTGCCTCCAACTCCCCTCCCGCGCCGCTCCTCTTACTTCTTCCGAGCGGCTATTCTCCCAGCCGCTTACGTCACTCGCTCCACGCCCGACGCGATGCCACTCGCGGCACGATACAACAGATCTACTTGGATCGAACTGCGACGTAGGTGATTAATAGCGTACGCGGATAGAATGTGTAGCTGGCACTCACAGTAATAGCTTATGGTTCACGAAGACTTTTATAAAAAGTTGTTGCATAATATATTTCTATCGTTTACTAATGGGTGATTAACACTGTGCACAATAGTTTCGAAGACAAGCTTTTGCCATCCAACTATATAAACATTAATACATTTTTATTTTTTTTCTTTCCACAATTTGAAACTATTTGACACTTTCCGTTTTTATTTGTCTTTGTTTGTCTTTTAAGAAGCGTCAAATCTGAAGCTTCGTATTTTATTCTGGGGTCTCTTCTACTCTTGAATACCATTTTAAATATCTGTTATTTGAAAGTGTTTCTTTGGGAATCAATGTTCTTCCTAAGTGCTTATTTTATACATATTTGAGATACAAAAGAAAAAGTAATCATGAATCGCAATGATGTTAAAATTGCAATGATATTTTCGCCTGAGGCCGTAGAAATTGTAGGTTCTAGGAGTTTCATACGTAGCGAAGTTAGACATAACTACGTGACAGTAGAAAGAAGGGACATGCGAAGCAAAGACAGCTGGAAATGGCAACGGGAGGGGCCGGCGAAACGGGCAGCGTGGGCGGGACGGGCAGCGAGGGCGGGACGGGCAGCGAGGGCGGGTCGGGCAGCGAGGGCGGGACGGGCAGTGAGGGCGGGACGGGCAGTGAGGGCGGGACGGGCAGTGAGGGCGGGGGGGCGGGGGGGGGCGGTGGGGCGGGGACAAGGACGAGAACGAAGGGAAGAGAACGAAAGCTGGGTGGGTATCATGGTGACGGTAAGGGGAGAGGCGGATGAGGGCGGCGCGGGGGCGACTGTGTCTGGCTTAGAGAGGTGTTCCTGCGCCGTAGCACAGAGGCGTGCCTGCCGAGAGGAGTGGGCGTGGGCAGAATTCATTAGGCTGCAGATAGAATCGCGGCGGTGGGGGCGGGGAGGCGGGCGTGCGCCGTCGCGCTCTGGTTGCGGCCCTTCGGCGCTGAGAGCCACGCAGGTGGCCGCGGAGAATGGGAGAAAGGGAGGAGGCTGCCCACGGACATAGGCTCAGTCAAACGAAAACATTCTGTCTGAGCGCAGTACCCGTCTGTTCCCGTTTTCATTCTTCTTTGCTGCAACTCTGTTTGTTCCTTCTCTACAGCTCTACCTTCACTCTTTTCCATGCAGACAAAATAGTATTGTATTACTCTTCGCTTCATCATTTTGTGTTCTCGGAAACACAGGAATATTCTGAACTACTCACGTAAAATCCTGCTTCATCACATGCATGTGTAGCAGAATCAAAGGTGACCGGGCAGCTCTCACAGCGCAGGGCAATAACACGTAACGGGATGAAGAGAAGAGGTGACGAATTGATTGCCTGCAGAGTATTCGCACCGCTTTCCCACAGTGCAGGCGAGCGACCTCCCATCGGTCCAAGGCGCGATGTCTCAATCAACGCAGTTGTCAGCGCCGAATGACGTCTGCGCCCAACAGGGAAGTAATTAGCTGCTTTCTTCTCGAACGGGCGGCCCTTAACTGATCGCTCCACGCCGCCGATTCCCTTGCGAGGAAGTTCGAATAATGACGATACGCATCACCGTAATGCCATTGTAAGGGATTTTTCGGTCTGGGATCCTTTTCCCGTGGTGTGGAACAAAGAAAATCGCTTTATATGGCAGGAAATTGCAAAATAAACGTGTCTTTGTCACTTGGTCATCTGAATCTCACGATTCTGCAAATACGTATCAGCATGTAAACTACATCAAAGAACCATTACGAAACAGTTACCAAAAGCAGGGAAATCATGAGAATAGTGTGTACACTTAATTATTATTATTATTATTTTATTATTATTACTATACTATTATTATTATTATTATTTTGAATATTATTATTATTATTATTATTATTATTATTATTATTATTATTATTATTATTACTACTACTATTATTATTATTATTATTTTGAATGTAAATAACAATATTTGACTACGCAAAAATATTTTCCTTTCCGCTGTTCTGTTTCAGAGAAAACATTAATAAATTTCTGGAGCACATATCGATACTGCTCGAGAAAAAGTTAATCATTAAATCTGCCGCTATATATAGTACAAAACACTGTCTTTTTCGCGAATTAAAACTCAACTTAAAACCCTTCTCCTGCAAAATTCAACAATACATCATCCCTCCTCCTTAATTAGCTAGCAAAGCAGAGATAACACTTTGTTTTATTACTGCGTTGATTTCTAGACCCTTTAAGCTTCTTGCACGCCTCTTTTTTACGTGTATTTCAAGTAAGTAGGCATAACTGTATCAACCCGAAATAGCATTTGTGAATTTTCAAGAAAAATGTGTTATATGAAGTTTCAAATATGATTTTTAATATACCCTTGTTTAATATCGAATTAGGATGGGGGTATACTTTTGTGAGAATCATCTTGCGAATAGGCATACTTGACATTTTGCCAAAAATTTCCCCACACACATACGGGTTTTACGTCTTGTTACTAGCTGTCAAAGCATACCACAAGGTAACAAAAATCTGCGACGGTTCTCGGAATGGATTTGAACTGTTAGGTTATTACAGGTACTATCTAGCTGGCGTGTTTTTCGAGGTCGAAGCAGGTCTCAAACCAGTTACATGTCAACTTCGACGCCAGCATTACATTAGTGGCATTGGCAGACAGGAATTCGGGCGGGTCCACATCTCAAGGATCAAGCGTCGGCTAATGTTGCGAACACTGTCCGAAAGCAAGCCGTCTAACAGGTATACTTATGAACATACTCCTCAGAATTTCCCTCTGCAATATTTTCTATGCAAAGAAAAAACCTATGTTCACTGTTTCCTCGATAGATCCGCTTAGAAGCAAATCGGAAAATTTTAAAGGGAGATAAAAATAAGAGTGGCGTAATAAATTTAACTCAAACATGTAAAAAAAAAATAAGAGTGGCGTAATAAATTTAACTCAAACATGTAAAAAGTCCGAAAAAATAACCTTTTTATCCCGGAGAATAATAATATAAAGAAATAGAAGCAAAATATTTATTTAGTTTGTGAAAACAAAACAGCTCTACAAAAACAGAAACACAAACTGAGTGTATCTTAATTCATAAATGAAAATATGGAAAGCAATTACTGTTCACTTCGCGTCAAATACATATTCTTCGTCCCAAACAAAAATGTACTCACTCAATCAATCAATAAGCTGTTATTGCATCGATATCCCATCATTACTCCCCTTCTCTATATCCTTCCCTCTCTCTCATTCTCTCTCTCTTTCCTCTCTCCTCTCTCCATCTCATTCAATCACTAAGATCACCGAGGAGGCGGTGGCGGAGGCGGATTCAATCACTCAATCATCAGTACATTCTCACTCATACGCACTCGTACCCCTAGGAGCACGTGTCTCTGGCAGTGAGTGTGAAGCATGTGCAGTTTCTGTCCGTTGAGTAGTAGCTCAGCGCGGGCGGCGCCAGTAAAGCAGGAGGTGACGTAAAGAGCGCCACCAAGAGCTCGTATTCCGGGCGCTGGGCTCAGCGGCGGAGGCGGTGGCGGAGGCGGGCGAGCGGAAACCGGCGGCCGCGCCCCCCGCCCAAAAGGGTGGCGCCGCGGGCCGGCGCCGGCTGCCCCCCCCTTCCCTCCCCGACCCCACGCCGCCCGCCACCGCCGCGGGAATACCGCGCGCACTTTCCATTTCGTAGCGGCCTGTGCCGCACCGCGCGGTTAAGTAAGCGCCGTGCACCGGCGACCCGCTCCTCTCCGTCCCTCTCCTACTCGCTCCGCCACGCTCCACTCCGACCGCTCTGCCCCGCCTCGCTGCGCCCCGCCGTGCCTCATCCCGCTCCGACCCGTTCCTCTCCACCCCGCCACCCGCCCGCTCGCTCCGCTTCGCACCGCCTCGCTTCGCACCGCATGGCTTCGCACCAAGCCGCTTCGCACCCCCTTCCTTCGCACTGCTCCGCTTCGCACCGTCCCGCTTCCACTTCTTCGTTTCGCACCGCCTCGCATCGCCCGCCCACCCCACCCGCCCGCCCCACCCCACCCGCCCGCCCGCCCTGCCCTGCCCTACCTCATCCCGCTCCGCCCCGCTCTTCCCCGTCCCTACCCCCCGCTCGCCCCGCCCCGCTTTGCACTGCCCCGCTCCGCATCGCCTCGTTTCACACCTTCCTGCTTTGCACCACCCCGCTTCACACCGTCCGGCCCTGCTCCACTCCACCTCATCCCACACCGCCCACCACGACCCGCTCCGCATCGCACCTCTCGGTCTCACCCCGCTCTTCTCCATCTCACCTAGTCCTTCCCCGTCTCACCCTGCCTCTTCTGACTCACCCCACCGTAACTCGTACCAGCCCACCCCCCACGCCCTCCCGCCCCTTCCCGCTCCTTCCATCACCCCAAGGTGGGCGTTGGACGCACCCTCTTCACGACACCGCGAACAACTCTGCCTGCCAGAGAACGTGCACGGCTCCTGACGACAGCACGCGTACGGTAGGACTTCAGGCTTCTTTGCTCTCGTGTTGGCTCTCCGCCACTGTCAGTTTCTAGCAGAAGGATCAATAAAGCAAACACATTTCATCACTCATACTACGGAAAACGTTTGGTCAATCTTTATGACGAAAATTGATCTCAGAGAATTTATAAAAAGACCCTAATTTCTGTTAAATTCTCTACGGCCTACAACTGACAAAAATGCATTCATATATCGCTGGTGATGGAATTGCTTTGAATCAGTGCAGTTCAAAATTAATGTCGAGAGAAATGTTCTTGAGAAATGACTTGGATAAGATTTTTTTTATGTTCAGAAAATACTATTAAAATATTTCTAAATCCTCCGACTAAATTATTTACTTTCTCGATTATAGAAAAAGTATTACACACATTCAAAAATCATCGACGATCAAAAATCAAGCACTAATACGGTATCTTCAAAAATCAATGCATTCCATTTAGAAGACCCTCTTGCTACTCCCCTGAACCGATCGCAGATTTCCACTTTGCAGTCTCGTCCGCTCGTCGCGCGTGTTCAGCAAAGGCAGCCGCCGTCGAGTGGACGCAACGAAAGTGAGGCCGCGTCGCAATTACTGTTACGCGCACGCGTCCTGTCCAACCGGCCACAGTAGCAGCAGGCGGCGGCCCGTGTTTGCACTTTCGCCGGCGACAGCCCGCGGGCGCCCACGTAACAGAAGTTCACCTGGTCGCCTGCCCACACCTCAGGCAGACGCCCTTCACACAGACACGCACTTAATATATGCGTAATTGATTTGAATTGAATTTGCCTTATTTTACGTGGCGAGACTCAGGTCATGAGGCCTGCTCTTCCGTCTGACCACGCAAATTTCGTTACACTCCTTTCACCTATGATGGGAGAAAGAAGGTATTACTTGGGCGACGAAACAGGCGATTTGAATTTAGCTCAGAGGCATCTTTTGGGCTTGAGGATCTTTTACATGCAGTAAATGTACTAACATGGGACAGCTGGCTTTACTTCCTCCGAAGGAAGGCGTAGGAAGGATTTTTCGCCCTTAAACGGCTTCGATCGGGTTTGAACCCGCAAACTTGGGTATTGCAGTCCCATACGCTAACCGCTACACCATCGCCGCCGCGTAATGCTCGCGATAAGGGTAGATTTTCTCTCCCACTAAACGTTACATACTGTTATTAGTGGTAAATAAATAAATAGGCATGAAAAACTTGAATTGAACGTGAATAAATTAAATGAAAATTTAATTTTTAAGAATGAATAAAATCTGTTTATAACGAGGGTAACACTATGATTTTCTGTGGAGTAATGTTCCATTCATTTTGCAAGAGACAATATTTCCTCATGTATATTACGGTTATTTTTCCTGATGACATTTATTTGGATCTGTAAAAATATGAATGTTCACAATGTAGTACCTTCTTGTAAAAGTTCATTGTATTTGTAAGGGTATTAGTAAGTTGGGTGAATTATAAGATTCCATTCCTTGTACGTACGACTACGTGATTATGCGACAATTATTGAATTAACAAGGAGAAACAATATTTCTTTCAGATTATCCATATTTACTCCCTTTTAGTTGCATGTGAAGGTAATCGATATATGATTGTAATATACTTTCTATATTTTAAAAGAAATGTTTAAAAACAGTCTAATTCTAATGCAAACAGTTACTATTGAAATTCGGTTAAGGTGGTTCGAGGCGAGCTGCCAGACCTTGATCTTGCACCTGGAGACTTCTAAGATGAAACCTGTAATGAATGAGCTTCTTGGCTGTTGCTCCCCAGGTCAATTTGACAACTGGTCCGACCGCAGTAAATGTGTCTGCGCGTATCAGATAGTCGCACCAACGAGTCACTTTTCGAAGAAATTAATCACTGTTCTCGGTTGAAGGTTTCGGACCACTTTGTGAGAGTTGCTTTGGCAATCTGTTTCGAGCGGGAGGAAACAGCTGCAAGGTTAGCGAGGTTGAGGAATGTGCTGCAGTTGAAAAACGAAAAATTGTAAATAATTACAATTTTATAAATGGTTTTAAAAGTATACATTTTACCACATGTATAATGAATTGTAACGTTTGAAAAACTGATTAGAAAAGGCAGTAGAATGCCCAAAACACACCAGCAAATCTTCTTCAAAATCTTTGTTATTTGATTATATTTTTGTGACTTAAAGAATTGTAAATTCTATGTAATTTTGCTGAATTACTGGAATTACTTTATATTTGTATTATATTTACGAATGCGTTTTAGTTTTCATGTTACTTTAGAGTACTTTACGGAATAGGAGAATCATACTTCGTTAAACTTAGTTTAACTCTTTCAGGCAAGTTAACTGTGATTTCAGTAGGCAAGAAACACTTTCTAAGTAACATTTTTCAACATAGTACTACGTTTAGAACTTATATGTGATAGATAAAAACTTAAATGACATTATGCATTGAGTTTCTGCTTAATGTTCGCTTTTAAAGTTAATTTAAAATAATATTTTAAAAAATCTTCCTTGTTTTACGTATTGTTTCATTTTCTGAATTTCAATTATTTCAAAGAGAAACGAAAATTCTGCAGTTTCAAACTAAAACACATATCCAATTTTTAAAGTGAAAACAATTTTTTCTCTCCCCTCTCGTAGTGAATGACATAAGAAATAAAATAGGTAATTCATGGGCAGTTACATTTTTCCTGTTATTCTTAAATCTTTATTGAAATTGGGAGAAGCGCGTGCATTAAATTACCTAGTTGCAGAGATGAATTCAAGTTTAAAAGATGCCTTTGCCGCTGAGGGAAATAGTCTCCCACACAGTGGGCAAGTACGGAGATTACGATTTCTAACAAGCGTAATTCCTCAAGCGCGAACTGTGTCAAGAGCGGCAGGAGAAGTACCACAGCCAAGGAAGGTCCGGCCAGGTGGCCGCACGTGACAACGGAGACAGGAGACAACAGCAATTACTGGTATCATCAGCGACATTGCAAGTACAACCACCAATTTTCCCTCCTCGCCTTCAGTTTGTCAACTCTCGTACATACATTGTCCCTCTAGACGTCATCATTGCCATCGTAGTCTCTCTGTTTTGGCGTTGTTTCGTTGATATCACGGAGGTGTAATTCCTGACCTTCCTTTGGACCTTCCAGGTATCTCTCTCATCGGAGCAACAACGCCCCATTTGGGGCAAGCTTTAAGCTCCCGATATATGTGGTTATGTATGTATATGTGTGTGAAAACAACGAACGAGGATTGGACAAGTAAGAGGAGAAGATTGCGCGTGGTCCCTATTAGTTTAGGTTATTAGGTTATTAGGGTACTATTCAGGCTTTTGCCTAGTTTTTATAAGAGAAACCAGGAAAACTACCTATTACTCGTATAGCAATCGACAACTAGAATTCCCCTTTACATAGTGACGTATTTCGATTCAGCTTTTTAGTAAACGCGAAAATCCATCACTAACGTGATTTGAACCCTAAGCCCCCCTCCGGTCAGAGCTTGCAGGGACATATGATATGCTGTCATTGAGCCAGTAAATAAAAAGTTCGGTGTTCACGACAAATTACTCTGAGTTTCTCCTATTTCCTCCTCCATTCTTTCCAACATTCACTTTATTAATGCTCATACCCAAAAAATCAACCATCATTGACTATGATTATCATTGTCAACAAGCATGCCAAACCTAAGAGAAACTATGGCAGTTGGACAAATTTTATCTGGCTCCGAAACGTGGCCATTGGGCCGTCTTCCCTCAATTTCAAGCAATACGACGAATAAATATACTGCTGTCACTTCCGTAATTACTACCATCGCCGCATCATATTTCAGCAACCCCATCGTCGCCTTCGGCAATACAGGATCAGCGAAATTCGATGACACCTGAACCAACCTACTTCTCTTCAGCGATGAGAAGGGCCGCGGAGGCGACCTCGCGAGAAAGCACCAATACATTCGGCGCTTTCTATCCTTTCTAAAGTTCTTAAATTCTGTTCACATACACAAATCCCAGTAAATTATAATTTTATTAACGTCGCGAAGGTGCCTCAGGAGCTTGCAAGCAGCATGCAGGTGGTGTTTGAAATTCTAAGCTCATACTGATGCGCACTGAAGGTTATTAAATTTCACACGTGCAGAAGTGTAAAACTTCTGTACGGTTTTGATTAGCAGGCCATGAACTCAAAACGTAGAGGTTTCACATATTCAAATTGGAAAGTGAGAGATATCTCTTCAAAGAGAACATTCGAGATCATTCTACACAGTTTTTTTGCACATGACAAAGACAAACTATCATTCAATATACAATATTAATATATTTACCATTCTCTGCTTTTTATGTTAAAAATGTGCAACAATTATTAATGTGTTCTTGGAGTTAAATTACAGAGATTATCCGATACTTGGTGTATTCTCGAGTTATGAATAATCTTTTGCATTGCCTTTTTTATATCGTACGACATTTCAAGTACATATCTCTAAAATTAATTGGGCTTGGTTGTCCGAGATGAGCCGCTTCACTGTCGGTCGAGGTGACGTTTCGGCCATCACATTGAGGTCGCTTTCTGAACTATACTGCTGAAACGTCAGCTCAACGGACTGTGACGATGGTCGTTCCGGAGAGTCAAGCACCAAAAGGCTCCGACCGCGGAAGCCTACGAATCCGTTCCAAAATTAGAGGTTATTTTCATATACTATTTTAAATGGAACATTTAATACTTCTTCCATTCAAAGCATGTTATTCTGGAAGTCTCAACGTGTCGTGAGTCATTCGAGAGATAGTAGTAGACTCTTGGATCTGGACCTTCCGATCTGGTTCCAGCAGGCCGCAAGCAACACATGGAAGCAACACATGGAAGGAAAAGAAGAAACAATCCTTCACAGATAAATTCGAATGAAAGTCCCTTTGCTTCATGCATATCGTATGCATGATGATATATGCATACGTTGAATCGATATGTGCGACCATGTAATCCACGACGGCCATTCAATTCGAACGAGTTAGCTTTATTTAAACAGGTTTGCATCATTTAGAAAACAATTTTGTGCGGATAAAAAATTTCTTAAAACCAAACCGACTTATTACCGTTGTATATTAGAGTGCATCATTTATCTCTATCTTCATAAATCCTCTTTCTGTAATAACTTCTTACCCATGTACTATATTACACGTATCACTCTCAAAAATTCGTCTGATATGCGACGAACTTACGATCCTTAGAATTTATATATATATATATATATATATATATATATATATATATATATATATATCTGACCATTTTAGTTTTAAACTATTATTAAATTCAATAAACACGATAAATAAAAATGACACAAAAAAATGAAGCTCAAAAAAAGGTTATAACAACATCACTCTCACTTTCATTTAAAGCAAACTGCTTTCCTGTAAAATTAAGTATGTAATTTTACCATTGAGGTACAATATGCTCGTCTCACAAAAAAAGTGACACGTCTTAAAAATTTCATTTTGTAAGGTAACGATTTTACTTTAGCAGAGTTATGTACTTTTTCGTGACCACAGTCAAAAAATTTTACTCTAGAAATCGGAATGTGAATTAAGTTTTTGAAATGTTTACAGTTAAAAATAAACAATATTGTAAACATGTTTCTTTCCATAACTAAATAAAATTATTTATTGATATATTGCGTTACTTTCTCGTGCACCGACCATATACAAAAGTCATCCGTTAATGAAATGACGATGTCCCATCCTCACATGTTATTGTCAGCGCGCATACGACCGACAACGGCAGAGCCTACAGGATCGTGGGTTCGAATGATGTTTTATCGCCTTTTATCTCTCTAGTCTGTCTTGAGAGTTTTATCTCGGTCGGTCTCGCATTAAAAAATTCCAAGGTGGCAGCTTCTTCCCATTCCCTGGGCACAGGTGCGTGGGCGTTTACCGCTCGCGCTTCCCGCGCCGTCCCCCTCCCCCCGGGAGGCCGCGTCCGCGCCTGCGCAGGCGCCGCGACCTCCGACCCCGCGCCTCCCCGCCCGCGTCTCCTTGACACAGTTCTTCCCTCGCGCGCCTCCCCGCTCCGCCCGCGCTGCGGCTAAGTGGGGATTCTGAACCGGAGAGGCTTCTGCTTTACCTTCTTCCTTCTCATTGCCGTGTTATTCTTTGGCTTTTGATTTATCTTCGCCGCCAGCTTCTTTTCCTTCATCTGCGTATTCATTTTCACTTATGATTTATTCATCAACTTCGTCTAGTTCATCATCTTTTCTTATTCATCTCTTCGCCTTATTCATCATCTTCTCTTATTCATCATCTTGTCTTATTCATCATCTTTTCTTATTTATCATTTTCCTCTAATTCATCATTTTTATCTCATCATCATCTTCCTCTTATTCATCATCTTGCTCTTATTCATCATCTTGCTCTTATTCATCATCTTGCTCTTATTCATCATCTTGCTCTTATTTATCATCTTGCTCTTATTCATCATTTTCCTCTAATTCATCATCTTCGTCATTTCTTTATCTTATTCATAATTTTGATCATTTTCATCTAATTCATCATTTTTATCTCATTCATAATTTTTTTAATTTTCATATTATTCGTTACTTTAATCTTATCCAACATTTATTAATCATCTTATTCAGGATCTTATTTTTATTTCATATACGTCTAATTCTTTATCTTCTCCTTACTCATCATATTCTTTTGCATCATCGTCTCACAGGGCATTGACTCATATCACTGCAATGCCACTGACCTGGAGGTCCTAGGTTCGAGTCCCGACTATCGAAAGATTTTTGGCATTAGCTTGTCAGCGGGAACGAATTCAGTCGTTATCTGAAGGAGAATTCTAGCGGCTGGTTGCTCTGATCGGCGGTTTTACGCGATTTCTCCGATCCACACAAGGCGAATGCTGATCCACACAACGCGAACCCTAACAAACGGGTTACGAACCGAGCGCGATTTTTCCTTCCTCTTCCTTGACCTATCCTCAACTCTACTTACATTTACATGCACTACACTACTATACGTACGGTGGACCGAACGGGAGCTTAGAGCTTGTCCCAACTGGGGTGGTTGTCACACCAGTTGGTGTGAGATACCTGGTTGACGAAAAACCCCGATAGACGACGGTAGATGGCGCTGGATCTCGCCATCCAGCGGGGGAAGACCACCGCCACGTCCAGAAGGAAAAACAGTCACTACACTTATGGGAATAACGACCTTAGCTTTTCACGTTCCTGGTATCACTAACAATCAATCAATCTTATATACAAAAATAGATTCCTTCATTCGTTGCTACATCTCGGTGTGTGTCATGACCTGCTTGGATACTTTCTTCATTCCTTTCTCTCTGTTGCAGGTTTCTTCCAGTTTTCAAAACCCAGACGTTTTAGGTCATGAAGCATGTCCCTTCTTTTAAGAATAATTCGCACCCTACTGTTTATACGAGTAGTTAGACACTACGAGATCGTGATCTGATTGGTACTGCAATTGGAGTTCACTGTTGGGGAGGCGTCTGGTTCAAACGCGATCTTTACCCGCAACGAGACACAGTGCAGAGGCAGTTCGAAATATGCAGAAATCGGAATAACTTTAGTTAACGAGCTTTTTGAAGTACTAAAAGTGAAATAACGAAAATAAACTTTATTTTTACTGAAACATTGCTTGTTAATCCCTTCGATACAGAGCTCGATATGCACTGCACAACTTCCCTGGATCGAGAAGATCATGGTTACGAGGGAATATGAAAACAGTTGAATGAGTTACGTTCTTTATGGGGGAAAAGACGAACCGAGTCAAGTTAACATCTAGTTAATAAGTAAATAAATCTAAATCAATATTATTAGGTAAAAAATAATGTATGTTCCAGGGGCATTAACAGATTCTAATGATTTCGGGCGACAAAATGCTCTCTTGTCAAAGGCTCTCGGATGTTTTGACGCCGCTCGATCGTTAGAACCCTTATAACGCAATTGGTGCATAATACAATCTAGGGACAGGTTGTATCATGTTGAGAATGTAGACAGCGGGTTCGCATCTCTCTTCCACTAGTCATTCGTGTGTGTTTTATCGTGGGCAGTGTCGCATTTTGGAACGAAGGAGGTCATATGTGTGTGAGCATCTTAAATATATCTCAACATGTACCACCTTACGTTGTAGAGGATAATTGCGTTAATTTCGAAAAAGATCTTAGAAAAATACCATGAATTAAGATATTATATAACTAATACATGTTAATATTGTAATTCTCAATTTTTTTGAGAAGAAATTATATATTTTTTCTAGAGTTTGTGAAATAATTATTATAGGTGCCTTAAAACACAGTGTTGTAGTTTTGATTCCATATGGCAAGGTATCAATCTCAAGTTGTCTGAATCATCACTAATCAATTGTAAATATGATACGTAAATATGTAATTGTATTTGTAACTCCTAAATAGTGGTTGTATATCCTTTTTGTACTAACAGTAAAATAATGATATTTCTTTATCTATAGATTATAATAAGTCATAATGTAAAGAATTGCTTTTACCTTTCCCTTGAAAAATATTAATAAAATGGACACACACCTGTCTAGAAATTTGTTTTCTACCATTTAGTCAGTTTATAAGAAAATGCATATTATATTCTTCTATTTACTTCCCTCTTCCACGAGAAGATAATTCTTTTCTCTTTATTGCGTTTTATCCAACCCTTTTAAATGACAACCACATTACAGCGACTTTTCTTTTATCTTGAACTCAACACGCAACAAAATCTAGCTGTATTCAGCACAAAGGAACATTTGCGTATTCCAGCCACGACGCTGATCATAAATGTGTACTTGCATCGTCAAATGAGCTCCGCACGTCTATTTCATATTCAACACTCGTCCCCTTCCTAAGTAGCAACTGCCTTGTAAGATCTTGTCCACAATCTTAACCTTCAACTGAGTGCATAAGCGACATTTCTCATTCTCCTTTCTTTTATGTCTTTTCAATACCATCTTTACCAACGAAACTTTTTCGGCGCAAAGAATACGATCGAAAATTCAAGCCGGTGGTTCCAAAAGGAATGGATCGTTATTGTACCCTCAATTAGCAGTCGTAGAGCATATGTCACGGGTAGCAGCCGAAACCCGAAATCCTCTGTCTCTGAATCTCTTCTCGGCCGCAACACGTGCTCCGGTCCAGTGCGTGCCCGCGCAGGCATCTGCGGGCGTGCGCGGCGTGCGTGATGGAGCGTGATCGTGCGTGGAGAGCGTGAGGCCTTTGGAAGGCGTCGCATCCGAGGTTGAGAGGCCTCTGCTGCTCTTGGGTAACGCTGGGAATCCGCGGCCCCTCGGAGACATCCGTTACAAGGCTCTGGCGGTTGACCTTTGACGTTCCGTCTCGGTTTGCTCAAACTGCTCGTGCTGTTGAGGTTGATGTCGGTTGTCATCCGCACTTCTGCACTTCTCGGAGGCTCTTCTGATCATTGATTTGTTGTCATGGAGTGTGATCAGGTCTCCTTCCCTCCTCTCGTTCTCTCTTTTCTCGTTCTCTCTCTTCTCGTCCTCTCTTCTTATGTTTCTCTTTCTTATCGTTCTCTTCCCTCTCCTCTCTTTCTCTATTTCTCTCTATCCTTCATTTTTTCTTCTATTTCTCTCTTTCTCTTTATGGTTTTCCTTGCTCCTCAATTTCTTTCTCTCCACTATGTTCTTGTCCAGCCGGACCCTCGCATGTAGCTGAAGACTTTTTGAGATAATGAGAGGGATCATGTG
Organism: Teleogryllus oceanicus; assembly: GCA_964035755.1. Lineage (NCBI taxonomy): Eukaryota > Metazoa > Arthropoda > Insecta > Orthoptera > Gryllidae > Teleogryllus > Teleogryllus oceanicus. The sequence goes on from CAXIVR010000006.1 coordinate 97,315,457, forward strand.
TGGCAGACTCTCAAGAATGGGAGTGAGGATAGGCTGGGGAAGGAATTATCGCGTCTGTGAACCGTTACCAATGATACTGATCCTGATACTTGCTTGAAATTGATCGAAGGAAACCGCAAAAGGACGCAACCGAGAACCATCCGTTAAAAGGCTGTCATTTGGCTTGTAACACGCCTTGTTTTTCCTGTAAGTTCTCTTACAGTTTGGTGTTGATTTCGTTTCTCATTTGCTTTCCTTGGTTGCGCGTTTGGTAATTTAAATGTCGAGGACAGTCTGAAGTGTTCATATATGTACAGTTATGGCACAAGTGCCATCACTATACTTCAACATTTGTTGATTACACTTGTCAACACAAGTGTGTAAACGTATTTCATTTCGGCGTGTAATGGTTTCTTCCACGAAGAAAAATATTTTGAAATAATTTTCATTATATCTTTCTTTACTGATTCAATAAATTTAAAAAAGATAACATAAAATTTTTTAAAGGGTTTTTGTAAGATATTAATTTCTGAATTGGGCTTTAACTAAAAAACCAACCAGATATGAAATTAAATTAAAAAAAGATATTTCAACATTGGATTTCAATGTAAAGTGGAACTAAAATCTAAAATGTACAAAAAAATGAATTTGATGAGTGGAATGTACTAGAAATAAATAAAGGCAATAAATCGTTAACCAAAGTTAACATTAACAAATTATAATTATTAATTAATATTGTTGTTTTATTATATTAAATATTATTATAATGTATTAATTACTATTATGTATTAAGATAAAACTTTTTGTTAATACATTTAGTATTGCCACATCACGCAGAATCAGATAATCAGACCGTTCTTCAATTAAATGGGGAAGTCTTCTCCTAAGATTCTCTTGTCCTTTTAACATTTGGCCCTCTCTTGCTTCTTCTGGGAAATCACGACATTGTCGACGTTTTATGTTGAATCGGGTGAAAAAGAAGTCGGGAAGAGAAAAGCTTTTCTCCAAACCTGCAATTTGTGAACATCTGCGAGTATTCATTCCTTTGTTTTGCTGTTCTCCTCAGGTTCAAATGGTAAAACCTTTGATCGGATCTGACACGGAGGTCACAATGGGCACTCTGTCACCAGGGTGCATGAAAGATCACAAATTTTGAATCGTTCTCTCTCCTGAATTGGAAAGACTTCTAAGAAATGGTTAAAAATGAACAGAAATCGAAGATTACTACAGTATGCTTGCATATTTATTTAAATCAACCTGACATCAGAAACTTTCTCTTATTTGAGATTTCTCCATATGATGTTCAAAGTTCAGCGAATTAATGTTATATCTCATATATCACTCATCGTTTTCGAGATTTTTTAGATGTTTTATTTAGGCAATGTGAAAGTATCCATGGCCTACAATTTGCATAGTCTATGCTCAAGTACTCGCTTTTTAATTCAATGATTTGGGATGTAGGCAGCACCTTTGTCTTACATTATTCGTGAAGTACTATTTATGCAATATACTACGTTGTCTTCTTTGTATAAGATTTTGGCAACATTGTTAATTTTACTTCCCATTCTTATTAACGGAAGAGTCCATTGTCATTACGTGATTGAACCTCTTCCAGATGTTCTACAATCTATTTATACTGGACTAACAAATACGCCATTCGAATGTGATATTATAATATTTATCCCAGTTCTGGTGCTCCTCAGTGTTGATGTCACAACATCTTATGACAACTCAAATCAATATCAAACAATTTTGGTTAAAAATTGACTATTCGAAATGATCATTGATACCGTAGTTTTGTAACATTAATGCAAATGGCAAAAAAGAGCGCTTCTAAGAATGTAAAATATTCTGGAAATTTGGCAAGAAGCTCCCATCGCGCTTCCGAGACACTATCTCACGCTGAGTTCCGATGCAGGCCGTCCTCCCCAGAACCCATCTCACCATAGCCCACCAAACGGAAGTTACGTCACGCCCGGAAGCGTTGCCACATCAACAGCTGCGGTGGCGGCGGCCTCCGCCGAGGCGTTCTGCATACAATGGTCGGGGCTTCGAAACCCGCGAGCGGGCGCCGGCCGACTGGCCCGATTTTCCGCCGCGTTACGTTCCCGCCGCTCGGAAGTAAGCGGCTACCGGCCGTCTCCTCACATATTTCTTCCGCCGCCGCCCCCGCCGCAGCTGCCACGCCGCGACGCCCCCGCCACTCAGCCGCCATCGACGCTACCTCCGCCACCGCCGCCACCGCCACCACCGCCGCCACCGCCGCTGCCACTGCCATCACCGCCGCCACTGCCGCCACCGCCGCCACCGCTACCACCGCCGCCACTGCCGCCACAGCCGCCACCGCCGCCACCGCCGCCACCGCCGCCACCGCCGCCACTGCCGCCACTACCGCCACCGCCGCCACCGCTACCACCGCCGCCACTGCCGCCACAGCCGCCACCGCCGCCACCGCCGCCACCGCCGCCACCGCCGCCACCACCGCCACTGCCGCCACGCCGCCACCGCCGCCACCGCCGCCACCGCCGCGGCTGACCTCCGGGGCGGCACCCTCGCGGCAGGTGGAACGCCGTCGCCCACGCCCCTTTGCCCTCCCCTCCCCTTCCGCCCCTCCCCCCACATTCCCCTCATACACTCAACCGAGCGAAGCGTTTTCCCTCTGTGCAGGCGCATACATCTGCATAATGACGGATTCAGGTGAATTTGGGAAATTGTGGCTGAGACGGAGGCTGAGAAGCTGTTGATTCTGGTTCTCGCAGTTCTCTACAAGTGGAAACGGAATAGACGGATGTTGGCCTTTGAATCCTAGATTACTTGCAATATTTTTTCTTTCATTTGTTGATGAATCTGATTCTTATATTTCAATAGCACTAATGTGCTATTGTAAATATGATACGGAGAAGCAATAAAAATTGTTCATTCCTCGGTAACTTACAATATGTTTATTAGAAAATAATTGTTTTAAATTTAACTTATTTTTTATCATTTTTTAAGATAATAACCTCATAAACAATTTTTTATTTTCCTAAATTCAAAGAAATTTGTTTAAAAACATTTCATAATTTTGAAATAAATAAGCATTTTGCTCTTCGTAACATATGTTATAACAATAAGAGAATTTAACGAAATTTTAATGTAGCTTAACGTTTCGTCAATGTATTTTTGCAATTTAGCATCGAATGACCAAACTAGAAAAAAATACGTAAAAGGTAAGCAGATGACCATTTTTTCTAAAATAATAATGGAAATTTTATGAGCCAGGGAATTCAATTGCGATGTCAAAAATGTGGTGGTTTGTCCTTTGTAGCCACCTCCCCCTGCGCCGCCTTTTGCTGTTGAGTGGCGGCGTCTGCGGTGGACGCGCCCGCGTTTTTGCTCCTCGCCATTTCCGGGTGTTCCAGGAACCGCGCGCCCGACATTCCTTCACGATTCACTCCGGAAGAGCAGAGCTCGCCGCCCGCTGGCGCCGACCTCTCACCGCCCTCGCCACCCACTTCTCGCCCCCTCCCCCCCCCCTTTCCTTCCCCACCAGTACCTTTCTTCACTCACCGCCACCCACTTCACCCACCCCATTCCTTTAATCTCCCCCCACCCTCCCCACACCTCCGCCACCCACCTTTACGCACCACCTCTCTTCTTCATCTAGCACCACTCACCGCCACACGTGAACCTCTACCACTTTCCCTTTTATCGCGCCACCACTCTCCTTTACTCTGTACCACCCCCTTTCACCAACCCCACCCTGCTTTCACCCATCGCTACCCTCCTTCACCCATTGTCACACTGTATCACCCTCGTCCACCCTTCTTCACGCATCGACACCCGACTTCACCCACCATCACACTTCCTTCTCCCTAACTATGTTTACAGAACCCCCCTGCAACTGGTATTCATTAAAAGTGTGTCATCACGTTACTGTTACACCTTCCCGTTTAATAACCTATCATTATTGTTCAACATTTTGTGACTCGTGTCCAAAATTCTCCCCCTACATCTGCCACAACTCCTTCCTATCGATTCTCCATCACCAGTCACAACCCATCGCGATCCGCTGTCTGCATTAATCCGTACACTACATCTAGGGTTGGCAAAAAAATCAATGTTTTTAAAATATCGATATTTTCGCCCATAAACACCGATATATTAACAACGATTTTTTGTGTTCCATGTTTTCTTCAAACCGATATATTTTTCCAGAAACACCGATGTTTTCAAAACAAAATTTCATGATATAAATATGATATTGACATCTATCCCTGTTATCGATGCCCAGACGGAGAGATTTACTTATAGTTTCTATATTGGTGTGGATGTTTGTCCAGGATGTCTCACTGTATTCTAATTTCAACAAAATATATATTACGTTTCGTGGGCAGATACAAAGGGCAGAGATAAAGACTCCTCCATTACATTCGATGAAAATTATTTTTAACATTTTATTTATACGTGACCAAACAATAAAACAAAATTTGTTTAAGTACAATTATTAAAATGGAAATGGGATGGTAAAATACCACTTGTTTTATCATATTTAAAACATCAATGTTTTTAACATCGATGGTTTTTGTAATGTTTTTATCGACATTGAAATTCCTTTGGCGATGTATCGAAATATCGATGTATCGATCTTGGATAAAATTTGCCACCACTAACTACATCCGACCACTCAACCAGAGTCCGGTCGCAACCCCTGTAAGCAGTGATTGGCTTTGTTACCAGGCGCCGCTCGTCTGCTGCACGACGGGTGGTTTTTGTCCTGCGGAGGCAGACGGCAAAGATCTTGCGCTGAAAGAAGCCCACGTGACGACGGGCGGCTCTCATTTAGGCGGCCGGCCGGCAAGATGGCCCTCCGGGAAACCGCAACTCCCTCTGCCCCTGCGTAAAAGGAAGAGTCTCCGGGGACAAGAACGCGAATTCGGGAAATTTCGAAGCGACCTGCTCTTTTTGCTGGCGACGCCTTCGTCTTGTTTCTTTTCTTTGGCGTCCGCGATCGACGTCGGTGCGTTTGATCTCGCCTCCCGTAAACTTGTTAAAGGTACACATCGTCAAGTGGTATTTGAGTTCTTTGTGGGTGTCTTCCATATTGCACGAAGACAGCGTGAGAATATCCGTTTACTTGTCAACGTGAAAAGACTTTTTATTAATTTTGAATTACTTTACGATATCTTACTCTGTTCTTGTAGATGAATTTCATTATTTCCCCTACAATAGATGAATTTATACTATTTACTCTTTCATTATTTCCTCTATAATAGATGAATTTATACTATTTACTCAACTTCCTGCCGATGAATTCCAAAGTAGGAATAATTGTAAATTTAGTTGCATTGTTATTTGTTGTGGAGAAATGGCTTTACGTTTGAAAATGTCGTTTCTAATTTATTTTCGATCATTACTCTTCAAAAATGTTTGTGCACGAAGAAACATTATTAAAGAACACAACAAAATTAAACTTTCCAGTTCCTATAATTTTGCTTTATTACTTTCTTTCAAACATTTTTCAAAAATCATATGCTTTAATATATTTAATCATTTTTTTAAAATAATTTCATAAACTTACTGTTTGCATTACATAACGTGAAAAAAGTGTACTTATGGCAACATCATAAATAGTTGTCTATATTCTAAAGAACGAGCTGCCCTTCTTTAACTCTCTTCTTACAAGAAACGAAAGGTTTTGATGATAACGACGATAACCCTCTTAGAAACGTATTTGAGATGTAAGCAAGTTAGCATTTCGGTTCAAGTGTCTTTTATTGAGCTATATAGAAATGACAATGACCGGACGCGAACTATGAATTAAAAATGGAACTATTTGATTAGCATACTACTATTAAATACGCAACACAAAATTATAACACAAAAACTGTAATTTTGAAACATCATGTTTAACTCCAGATCCTATTAAATCTATATTTCCACTCATTAGTGTTGTATTTTGTGGTCCGTCCGTCATTTCTAGGTGACGTTTTCAATTTCTAAATACAAACATAACAAAATTTCATTGGTGAGTTTTCAAATTCTAAATACAGCGGAAATGAATGATAATTCAGGTTTTTCTCATCAAATTATACATCCCTTTGTACATTAAGAAAACAATTCTAAGAAAAAAATGTTCCAATGTTACACACATGTGTTATTTCACTTAACTTGCATTGACATTGTAGCCGCAAATCTGCATTGACGTTGTCTTCCGATCACAACTTTCGGTTTGGGAGGTAGCACAAAATGAGCTAAACACCAGAAACTTCCAGAATATGAATAAAACCTTAATGCATATTCTTTCTTCGACCACTGTTCTAAATTTGAACACTGATATGATAAGTAAAAACGTTCCTAACAGTTATAAACATAAACATAATTAATAGACTGGTAGGTAGAGATCAAATAATGAAGTTTGTAAGATTTTTGACGGTTTTGCACGGTTTCATTTGATACTTTAAGTATCATTCTGAAATCCATTATACGTTACGAACGTACTAGACACGTTTTTCAAACAGTCGTCTCAGGTTAATGTGGATGCGGCATCCACAACTTACGAGCGGGAAGTCGAAGGTTAGATGGTTGATTGATAGTAATTCCAGGTGCGTCGACTACAGAGTTCATTAGTTCCGTAAGTGTAGTGCATGGTTTTTCAACGGGAGGTGGCAGTTATATTACCCCGCTGGAAGGCAAGATTCTGTGCCAACCTACCATCGACTAGCGTGGTTTTCCCCAACCAGATGTCTCCCACCAGCGGGGCACCGCCCCAGCCGGAAGAAACTCTAAGCTCCCGACTGGTCTCCCGGAATATGTGGTAGTTTAGTGCATGTTAGTGTAAGTGTGTGGGTAAGAGGGGAGAATAGGACAAGGAAGAGGAAGGAAAGATCGCGCGCGGTCCGTGGTCCGTTTGTTACAGTACTGCTTCGGCATTCGCGAGCAGCCGGCTTCTACAATTCTCCTCCAGACTGCAACTATAATCGACCTAGCTGAAAAGCTAGTGTCGAAAATCCTGCCACCGCCTGGTCTCGAACCTAGAACCTCGAACCTCGCGGTCAGAGAGACTTCAGTGATATCTGTTGATGCCTTGAGCTATCTTTCCCGATTCGTAGGTTAGAATTTCGGACTTTACCATCAAACTAAATAGTAAAACCATTATGAATATACTGCTGTAGAATTCTGAAGATCGGTTGCCCTCGAAAACTCTTCCTCCGGAATGTCAGGAAAATACCACCAAAACGTGTCCTCCGCTTGCGCGCAACTACTCAAACCGGGCGTTTGAGACTTCCTCTCCTTCGCCGATCGTCCTCTTATGCTAGTCGCTTGTGTTTGTTGAGCCTTCGCTTGAGGATGCGTGCGGCGTATCCTCAGTGTCCTTCAGCCTCCTTGCGAGGCGCGCTGCGTCATGCGCGGAGCGTGGCTCATGCATGGGAAGTGCGGGCTCAGCGACGCTGCGAATGAGCGGCCCTTTTGCGCCTTGGGAAGCGCAGGCGCACCTCCGCCTCGCATCACAGACTGGGAGGTCCTAGGTTCGAATCCCGGCGGGGGCAGGATTGTCGACACTAGCTTTTCAGCCGCTGCTTGGGTTTGATTTATTGATTTTTTTCGTGTTTCCGGGCGCGTCAACTGCTTTAGTCATTAGTCCCGTTAGTGTAGTGCAAGCTTTTCTCTCTCGGTAGATGGCGGTGATCTTCCACCGCTGGATGACGAGATCCGGCGCCGACATACCGTCAGCTAGTGGGGTTTCCCCCTAATCAGGACTCTCCCACCAGCAGGCACCACCCTAGCCGGGACAAGCTCTAAACTTCCGACCGGTCTCCCGGAATATGTGGTAGTGTAGTGCATGTTAGTGTAAGCGTGTGTGTAAGAGGAGAGGATGGGACAAGGAAGTGGAAGGAAAGATTGCGTGCGGTCCGTGGCCCGTTTGGTAGGGTACTGCTCCAGCATTCACCTGGTGTTGATCGGAGAAACCACGGAAAACTACCGATCAGAGCAGCCGGCCTCTAGAATTTCACTTAGGGAACTAACAACATTCGCAGTTCACGCACCCAGAATCACTAATCATTCATTCAATCAATCAGTCGCTTCGCATAAGGAACCGAAGTAAGCACTTAAACAAAGAATTCATATCGATAATGTTTACATATGTATCGGTTTTAGGGTTTGATTAATCCGACTTTTCCCAGCTTTCCCAGCCCTGTGTGTGTAGATATGTTGAAAGAATAAAGTTGAAGTTTGTGTTTGTTATTCACGAATATCCTCAAGAATTGGAGGTTTGTCCGCGTCGTTCTCTTTGGTGAGTAAAATCTCAGCGGCAGCTGCTAGGGACTTATCAGGGATATTACAATCACGATCACGTATCAAGTAGAGTGGTATGTCGTTAGACACATTTTCTTAAATATTTATTTTATTTTTATAGTAATGCCATTAACTTTCGGTAATTTATATTATATTCTTTTTAATATTTTTCAAGTCATATTTTTGTTCAGTTACGGCTTCATAATCACGCTACACGTAATAAATGTAAGTAATCTTCGAATTTCATTACAGCGCGCATTTGATCGGAACGCCTGCACCCAACCACGAACTGCAATTCTGGACTTTCAGTTGCATAAGACATTAATATAACTACGCGCTCATATTCGGCACAGAACTGTCTGGCTCTCCGATTGTATTCATTCACAGCTTCGCGTTTCTCGTCGTTTGTATTCAAGCAAAATAGGCACTCTGTGTTAGGCGACGCTAATTAATATGCTGGTTTGCTTAGTTCGACGATCACTGTTTCGACTCACCATAAGTAAGCACAAGCGTTTTGGAAAAAAAAGTTTGTTGACAAACTGCTGCGCAGTAACAAAATACTTCTCATCATAGTTACGTCACGAACGTGTATTCATCATATTGTGTAGAACACTTTAGTGTAGATACGAGGGGGGTAGCGACAATTTATTTTCGCGAGAATACGTGCACGGGTGGAAAGTATTAATATACACGTTAAAGAAAACGGTATCAACGAAGTGTACGGACATTTAGCGATACACCAAAAATGTTGTTTCTCATATTTATTAGGGTATTTGAAATGCCATTACTGATTTCACCTTCCAAAGCATTATAGCTTATACGAGTTCACAATATTCCAGAAGCATTACACACCCGTTCCAATGGTGGAATTAGGCAGATGATGATTAGGCAGATTATGGTAGATGATTGCCGCACGTGCCACATCAACCCACACACTCACAGGTCGGCCCGTGCGTTACCGATCACTGGTTGCCTGTCCCCTCTGAAACGCCCCAGCCCATCTCGCGACAGAACGGTGGGAAGCGCATTATTATCAACTTACACCGTGCGTATTTAGGTTCTCAGGCACTTCACCCGAGAATATGGGGTATCTTGATGTATCACCGTCGCACGAAACGGTTAACATTCATCTCGCATGGCAGCGCCAGAAAACAATTTCACATAACCCTCTGTGCTATAGAGACACTCACTGTCATCCGTTGTTGTGAACACACATTAGTACAGCATTTCTTTCGCGAGACGAATAAAACTGATAAATTCTGATAAAATTGATTTGATAAAATCTTTCTTTTTACATTTATTTCCGCCTGTTCGGCATTTCTGCCTTTCAGGGATGTTAACATTTTACAACATAATGATTTTCCATAAAATCTGATAAAATGTATTTTAGAAAAAAAAATGGTTACCATGAATTTTGGCACAACCCTCGTATTTTACGCCTGGCGTAACTCAGCGTGTACATCACTGGCGTGGGGTTTAGCCACACTGCGCCCGCGGCCCGGGGTTTCCGAGAGCCCGTGGGACCCAGCGCCCGCGGCACGTCCCCTGGAGGAGCGAAACGCGCGCGTCCGCCGCCCGCCACCGCTCATTAACGGCCTCTGCCCTTTAATTAGCGATCTGGAGCGAGCGCGGGCTGCGAAGCGGCTCAGCCGCCGCCTCCGCGCGCGGACAAAGAACCTCCTGCGAAGCCCAACGGGCGGTTGCGGCTGCTGCCCGGAGGAGAATTCTAGCGGACGGCCGCTCTTGATCCGTTGTTTTCCGTGGTTTCTCCGGTCAATACCAGGCGAACGCTGGAGCTGTACCCTAAAAAATGGGCCACGGACCGCTCGCGATATTTCCTTCCTCTGTCTGGTTCTATTCTCACCCCTTACTTACACACATATTTTTATCCACTTCACAATCACACATCTTGGGAGCTAGTCGGGAGCTTAGAGATTGTGTCGGCTGTGGCTTCTAGGGACCGGCTGCTCTTAATCGATTGTTTTCCCTGTTTTTTCTGGCCAATACCAGGCGAATGGTGGTGCAGTACTCATTCCTTTCTCTGTCTTTTCCTATCCTGGACCTTCATTGCTCTGCCTTTCCTATCCTGGCCCCGTAAATACCCACATTTACATGCAAAACAGTCATACATCTTGGGAGCTAGTCGGGAACTTAGAGTTTGTCTCAACTGGAGCTGTGCCCCACTGGCGGGATACCTGAAACGGGAAACCCGCCAAGCCGACCTGCGTCTAGACGCCCGATCACATTCTAGCGAGTGATGAACATTGCCACTTCATTCTATATAACGTGTACTGCACGTTTAGCACCATTGCTCATAGCAGATGACGAGCCTACAAACACGAAATAATTCAATTCAACGGGGGAGGAATAGTGATTTTTCATATTCGCAGAATTCATAAAACATTCTCAAGTGCAGTCATCGCAAAATTTCCAACTCATTTTTCACAAAAATACGGCTGATTTTCTTCGCGTAACTACTAATTACTTCTACTAGATTAAATACGCGCATGTCACAAGCGTTCCATGTATCCACATGCTTTAACTGTCAAAAGCATCCTCGCTTGTTGGACGGGTTGCCGAGCTGGAATACACGGAGCAAGAGTATCCTGTGGCAGAGGCGTTCTCAGAGCCGTGTGTGCAGGACGGGTCGGGGAGGGCACAGCGGGGCGGGAAGCGAGCAAGGGCTCCGCGCCCCGCCCCTGCGCCCCGCTCCTCTCCGCTCCGACGACGGCCCGGGCGCGCCGTAAATCACAGCCCGCGAGATTCTATCGATAGCTCGCGCGATATATTTTATCGCTGACTGCGGCGGAACACGCCTGAGCGCACGTCATAAAGCAGGAGCATCCCATTACGGCGGCGCACCTGCCGATCCTCGCTGTAGCGGCTGCCGCGGAACTCAGGGCTCGCTGCATGCGCGGACGGCCTCTGGATACACACACTAATTCACTGCTGTACTTTATAAAATACAGGCTGTCCGATGGGACCGCTTAAAATGTAATTTGTGGTTAAAGAACTGGAAATGTGTCATCTCATTCTTTCTAATATCGTGGAATTCAATAAATTATTTATTAATTAATTTATATTTTACCAAACTTAATCAACTCAATTTATATGAACAGTCTTATTAGAATTGCTTCACGAAAGGGATAATTTAAAGATCCAGATGAGTAAGAAACAATACTAGGATAAAATGTTCGCCTTTTTTAATCAAATTTCCATTTCCCAATTTTAGACATTAAATGATTTAAGAATTTAAATGACTTTAAAAAGCATTTTACGTGATAGAAGGTAGAAAACTGATAATTGGATATTTTACAAAAAATGGGAGAGATATCTTTAACAAATTTAAATATTATCATATCTGGAGACATATTTTTACTGATTAAATGGAATTACTCCATACAAAGAAGATGCCATTTTTTCCATCGTCATAATAAGAAAAATGTAATTTCAAGCACTTAGAGTATATATTCAAGAACGCTCATCATCAGTCAACTCTGCTCTTCATTCTTTCCTCATTTATTTGCTATGATTTATGGATGATTAATAAAAATGTTCCTTATTCATTAGTCGGAAGCAATTTTTCGAAACATTTGAAAACTATTGCAATGTAATTTCCTCCACAAAAGCAATATAGAGGATTCCGATACACGCTTTATGTGACGAAATTCGAATTTTTTGGGCGGTGCGCGGGTTCGTTAGAAACTCTCTTCCCGTCCGCGGCTCAATTTGTGTGGCGCTTTGTCACCGAGGCGCTCTCCGCCTCTGCGAGATGTCGCTACGCCACATTTGTGTGGCATTTTGTCGCCGAGACGCTCTCCGAGGGAGCCGAATTCCGACACACGCTGTGTGTGGCGTAGCTCTCGCTGCGCGGGTTCGTTAGAAGCGGCTGCAGAGCGCTCTCTTCCTGTCCGCGGCTCAATTTGTGTGGCGCTTTGTCGCGAGGCGCTCTCCGCCTCAGCCTCCTCCGGCGCTGTGTTCTACGGAGCGGGACCGCACCCCCGGCGGCGCGGCGGTCGGGAACACGCGGCCGCAGGGAACCAACCGCCGGGAGATGTAACCAGAGCCCGCAGCATTTACTCTATGCCCGGTTCATACGTTGCCGCGCATAAATTCAATTACTTACCAATGGGAGCTGGCTAAGTTATTACCTCGTTAATGCGACTTAAGTTTCTGCGTTTGTCTGGGACAAAGAAGGCTTTGCCTATTCTTGAAAGCGCCGCTTGTGTTGAATGTAGAGACGTCGATGAAACGTGACAATTTACACTGAAGAGAGAAAATACGGTGTTCGTAGGAGCGATGAATGATATCGATGAATATTCCCAGTAGTTCTGGAATTAAGTACATTCAGTTGAAAATTTTGTGGAAATATGTATTTTTAACAAGTGCGTATTAACTAGGCTGGGTTTGTAACTGACATGAGGTGATGTTTAAAGGCACAGAAGCATTGATGTCAGTGATCTAAATACAATATATTTCTGAGTAAGCCTTCCCAAATGGAAAAAAGGAAGTTATATGATTTAACCCGAAGGTGATCGCAATTCAGAGAGTTTTCCAATAAAAATATCAAATATAATATTTCATTAAAATTAATACACGAAAAATCGTAAAATATAAATAAACAAGAAAATCTAATGGATATCAACACATATTTGATATTTCAAAGAAAATTATTTATAACTAAGAAGAAAACGATATGCATATCTTTTTCCACATACCTGTGCAATGGTCATTCTTTTAACACAACGCCTTTAAGACAAAAGCGAATTATTGAAAAAAACTTGTAAAAATATAGTTCTTTCTGTTGCGTTTTCGGTACTAACCACACAGCATGCCTAAAAGGTCTCTTCCGCCCACACGATTGTCATTTTATTATCCTTTGCATTTCAATCACTTTTCAAAAGCAACTGACTCTACCGCAACTTTTAAAGAAAATATTTCTAATGTTTTCTTGTTATGAAAAAGATAGTCTTCGTAAATGCAGAATGTCAGCAGATTTTAGCGACCACGTCACTTCGGGCATCATCGTTATTACTTGCAGTTTTTTATTCGTGGTTTGAAGCACACATTCTAATATATCAACTTTTATCAAGGATAATTTTTTTATCATCATTTTTAAGGAAATATTTACCATTGAATGACTTGGGAATGAAATTTCATATCTAAGTTCTATATATTATATAATCCACAAAAGAATTATAAAATATGTTATAGAAGATTTGTGATAGACGTTTTGACACAGAAAGTGATTTTTGTTTACTATGTGCATCCTTGTTACTATGTAAACAATTTTTAAAATTATTTCATTTGCGTATATTTTTTGTAATTTTAATTTCATGTTATAAACCAACTCGTGTACAATTTTGTCTATTACTGGCCTTTTACTGATGTAAAATTTATTAAATAATAGAGACAATAATCATTTATGATCATAATAAAATAATATCTTATAATTGACTACAGTACTCATCAGAGAGTCTTTCTGACTCCTCTCTGAATTAATAATGACTTAGATTTCGGTATTTTTCGCTTCGTGAGATAACATCAGAAGAGATTCAGACCGCTTTCTCTAATGTTGTAAATGTACTTCAATTAAAAATATGAATGGCATTCATATAGTTTACTTTATTGTTGTTTTATTGGGTTATACATACAATTTTGGATTTGGTAAGAAATTTCAAAACGTGTCCATTATTCGGTTAAGATGTTGAATACTTTACCCAACAACTTTACTAAACGGAAACATATGTTTTCCATGTCATTAACATGTAATTCCACAAGTTTATAATATATTAATAATAATATAAATATAATTTAAACTAAAGTGTAATAATAGGGATGTTATTATATTAACTGGTTCTTAATTTTTTTAAATTATTTTTTTGTCTCTATACATACTCTTGAAATTTAGCGGAATTTACGACCTTAGAATAATGCGATTTCTGTAAAAATTTTAAAACAGATAAAATTTCTCAATTGTACTACTCTTGAGCAACATCTCCGTCCACCTCCTCATCTCGCAATAACCACCTTCCGTCCATCGATACCTCGAGATCCAGGGTCACCAATCGACGAGAGAGTCACGTCCGCACAGAGGTCTCACGCACCGCCCACGGTGAATTAATTAATTAATCAATTAATTAAGAACACGAACGCCGCCGCACGCGGAACGCCTGTGCGACAAGGCCCCAACAAGGTCTTGCCCGCTAACGACCGCGCCTTGGGTCGCGCAGATGCGTACGGGAAGCGCGCACACTGTCAGGAGGTTAAATGTGGGGAATTGACTGGGGTTCTCCATGGCGTGATCAGCTTTAACTACTCTCTAGTACCTCTTAGTGGTGGATGATTGTGAGTCACCAATGGGATGTACAACTATACGTCTGGTTTCTTTGTTAGTTTTGTCGTGCTATTGGTTATTCAAATCATTGTTTGAATCAAAATTTAAAAAAATCTTCTTACAAATTATATCACGTTTACTATTTTTTATAGCTCATTAGAATTAATAGTACTCATTTTCGCAACAGCTTGTTGTTTTGTAATAAGTGATTCCGTTTTATTACGAAAAAACTATTGAACGTTGTTAAACCAATTCACAGTAATTAATATTTCAGTTACGTCTACTACAGTGTTTTATTATTAAAAACCATAATATAATTTATTTTACTTTCTGGTTAACTATAGAGACCTTATAAAAAGTATAATTTAAATTATAAATCCACGCAACAATTAGATAAATCATCCCCTGCTGAGAAAGTTCTGTATCGCCCCTTTTTACCGGCAATCTTTACAATTCTTGTAAACAAGAGCATCATGTTCCCATGAAAACCCGAAGTATGATAAATTACTCTAATCTTTTGAAACAACGTAATTTCCTGTCTCGAAGGAACTCTTAAAAATCTCCCATGTTCGCGAATTCAATCGTGCGTTAGCAATGGACCATGACCAAAAATCTCCAATGCGGTGTTGGTCAACCACCGAAACAAGCGTTGAGAAATGTTCAAACCCATAATATAGACGCAGAGCCTCTTCGCTTAATAAAACCGCCGCTTTGATTGATTGCCAGCCGCCCACTTTGTTTCTTTTTCATCTTTCAACGCAGAGACGCAGTAATCGCTGCGCGCCGGCTCAAGCAGCGGCCCACCAGGTGCGCGGGAAGTTTCCTGCTTCTTTGTGCATTTCCTTCAGCCTCGCAGCTTCGCAAGCGCTTTTGTTATTGGATTACAAATTAATAGTTTGTTAATTATTTACAATTACATATGTATATTCTTATGTATGTATGTTTGAATGAATGAATGTAGGCATTTGAGGTGACTTAAACTTTTAAGCCCTTTCCTTTTCTGAGCTTTTGACAACTATCGCTGTTTACCTTTCTCTGTTTATAGATTATTAATTAGGGTGATCATTCTTTATCATGATTCTAGTATCAATGCCTTATCGCCAAAACTGGATGAGTAAGTAATTTAATAAAGATGATGTGAATAAATTTAATGAGGATGATGTGAATAAATAAAGATGGAGAGATAAAATGAATGATGCTAGAGGAATAGCCATAAGAAAAAAGGGATAGATTCCGAGAAAACTTGTCACGAATTCTCTTTGTTTACAATTCTCGTGGATCAATTGATTAATTCATTATTTCACGTTTCATGACGAAACAACTGCTAAAGGCATTAGTGTAATACATGTTTTCATACCGGGAGGGGGCGGTGTTCTTCTCCCGCTGAATGGTGATATCCAACGTACACGTCGGATTGCGGTGGTATCCCCAACCATTTATCTCCTAGCAACGGGCAACCTCCCAGTCGGGACAAGCTGATAGCTCCCGACTGGTCTTCTGATATGTGTGGTAGGGTATTCCATATGAGTGTAGGTGTGTATAAGTAAGAGAAGACGATAGGGTAAGGAAAAGAAGAAGAGATCGAGCGTGGTCCATGACTCTTTGTTAGAGTACCGCTCCCGTATTGCTCGGAGAAAACATGAAAAACCACCTATTGCTCTACCACTCTCAAAAGAAACCTTCCACTGCCATGCCCGAACGTGGCCTCTCCCTCCAAAGCTCCTATTTCCCCGCCTGCCTGCGCTCTTTGTCACAACATAGCTCTCTCTCTGTCTCTCTCTGTCTCTCTCTCTCTGTCTCTCTGTCTTCTCTCTCTTCTCTCTCTTCTCTGCTCTCTCTGTCTCTTCTCTCTGTCTCTCTCTGTCTCTCTCTCTCTCTCTCTCTGTCTCTCTCTGTCTCTGTCTCTCTCTGTCTCTCTCTCTGTCTCTGTCTCTCACTCTCTGTCTCTCTCTGTCTCTCTCTCTGTCTCTGTCTCTCACTCTCTGTCTCTCTCTGTCTCTCTCTGTCTCTCTCTGTCTCTCTCTGTCTCTCTCTGTCTCTCTCTGTCTCTCTCTGTCTCTCTCTGTCTCTCTCTGTCTCCCTCTCTCTCTCTCTCTCCTTCTCTCCTTCTCTCGTGGATGCGCGGTAATTCAACACTGCGAGTGTGGTGATAACAAACTGATGAGTGAGAAGGATCAGACGGAAGGCAGCTACGTGTTTCTACAGTAGGGGTTGTCCAAACAACCAACAGAAAATAAGCCGCGCCTTGAAGAAGATTTTCGGTCTCCAGTCCCCGTTTGACCGTGGCTAGTGAGCAGTGACAGTGTGCTTTACACAGTAGCTGCTGTTATTCACAAAAACCCAATTATTACAAATAATTCAAAGTATATCCTCTGAAAAACGATAGGTCGTTTATCAAATAATGATTGAACATGGCCACATTCCTCTCCGTCTTCCACCGTACCATTCAGATCTAAATAGAACTTGTTTGGGATTTATAAAAGGACGCGTGGCAGCAGAAGCAATTAGTGCATCCTTAAAAGAAAAGGAAAGTTTTTCAGAGAAGCGTTTGCTCAATACAGCGGTAGACAATGAAAGAAATGCTGCGAGCATGTGTAGGGAATAGAGGCGACATAATAATTAAGATAATGTGAAGGACCAACAAACGATGTATTCATTTCTTTGGACACTCCTGGAGCGCGAGTTCCTCTTTGACGAAGAGGGCAGTGATGACGAGTGACGGTCAGCGCGATCGCCGCGTCTTGCAGTCGCCTCTCCTTGTCGCCTACGCGCTTCCTTATCGCCGAGAGGGAAATCTCAGATGCAACAGGGTGGGGCAGAATCCGAAAATCATCTCACCACCGGGACTTGAACGCTAGAACTTCTCATAGCAGAGTAGTAGGTCGCTCGAATTCGCAACCAGACATCACCTGATCTCTACCTATGTAGCTAGTGTCGAAAATCATCTCACCACCGGGACTTGAACGCTAGAACTTCTCAGTCAGAGGCAGCAGTGACGCAATAGATCGATTGGGACCTTAACCCTGGTTTCCGTAGGTGGCCATAGTGCAGCAGCACTTCGTGTGCAGCAGCGCTTCGTTGGATCACCCTATAGTGTGATCAGGAAGAGGAGAACGATTATTGTAGAAGAATGAGTAATGAGCCAACCACCATACACCCATATAGTGAAAACACGCATTACTCGGACGTCGAACCTGTAGCCTTCGGTTCCACGTACTTGGAGGCCACTCTAAGTCTCAACGTTACCGTTGCCAGCAAATTAATGTGTCCGACTAGAGAAAATTGTACATTCGTTTTCTGACACAAATTTTAGATTCTCTTGATTTCCTTGTTTTCGTATTTTATGAATATTTTATTAGCATGTTTAAATAATAAATTTCGAGTGGTTGGAAGCCATTCTAAACGAGCGGTTTGCGAGACACATTGCATGGAATTTAAAATGTGTGTCCCTTATACATTTTCATGGATATATGAAGAATTATTTAATCATTCATTAGTTTGTGATGAGTACAAAACAGTAGCTTCTTACCCAGTTTTCATGGCTAAATTTAATTGGTTGGTTTTATTATATTGATACAGAGATGTACGAACTAAATATGCAAGGATCTAACTAATCTATATTTCTCATTCATTTTTCATTACTAGGACATATTAATACAGGGTTTTAAAAAATGTTTCATAATATATAAAAAATTTTAATCACTATTGCAACATTTTGATAAATGTAATTTTAATCAATTCGACTGTGAATATTTACAATATTCCTGAACGTATGATAAAATGATTAGCAGGTTCAATTAAATTTGAATATCTTGATTTCACTGATGGACAGTTGTTTTCTTTACCTTTGTAATGGAAATTTCATTACTGAATAAAACAGTATCATTAAAAAATATATTAATCATAAATTATTTTCCTTCAATGAATTGAATACTTAAGTGCTATTAGAAAAGCTATTCGAGTCCGTATAAAAATGTATTTCCCTTGTTTAAAAAACCTTTTTCGGAAAAATTCCTTCTGTTGTGTGGTTTTCAAAGGTGGCAAGCCTTCTTCAGCTTCGCGTGTTTGTCCGAGGTGCGTCTTCGACGCGGCCGCAGCCTTGAACTTATTACCAGGCCCGGGGCTGTGGCGGCGGCGGCGGCGGCGGAGGTGGGGGCGGCGGAGGCTGCAAAGCTTCGCTTTCGCACACGCGAAGAGCTCATCTCCACTACTCCGCACGCGTCCGGTCTGACGGCGCGGTTGTCGGCTTCCCCGGCAGTTGCCGTGTATCTCGCTATTTTCGTGACGTACCACTTGCAGTATTTCTTGGCCCGTTTATGGAGCGTATTTTGTCGTCACATCGCAAGATGACACGACCCTTAATCCTTCATGAGCCCTAATTTTTTTTTCCATTGGAGTCATTGTATCTTGTGACCGTGTGGTCATTTCGGTTTTGAACACGTTCTAATTCAAAACCACATCCGCCTGTTTTAGTTTTCATTCTCATCTATGTTTGCTTCTCATATTGTTGTAGCTAAGCAACCTTTTTATGTTGCTTGTTTAATCGTGACTAATTATTTCTTTATATAATAGTTGTTTGTGTTTTCTTTTCCTCTGAATGTACTCACGATTATCGGACTGAGTAATAATTTCTATTATTTTCGTGATTCTTTTGACGACACCTGTGTACCAAGAGACTATCCATTCTCTTGTTTCAATTCCCATTAATGAAAATTCTGTTTACATGTTTGCGGTCTTTTACTGCCGCCGCCCTACCTGCCGGGACCGCACCTCGGCGAGTTCACCTCTCAACCGCGCGTTGAGGTCACCGGCGGCGGCGCCCCGTGTCGTCAGTCGATGCGCTGATGTCATCTGTCGTTTCAACGTTCACAGAGTGCCGAGGCGCGTGCGACGAGGCGAAGCGGGAGCTACGCAGTGGCGTCGCACATAAAACTTCCTCGAGATAATAATTCCGTGCCTTTAAAAGAATAGTTTAGTTGCAGGATTATTGTTGAATTGTTGGTATTGTGTCAATGAAAACGATAGCTTCACGTTAAACACACATATAAACCAGTTGATAATAGAGTAGACGCTCGCATAGTGGAAATTTGACTTGAGGTGGGGAACTGATGATGACTTAAGAATTCGATTGGAGTAGTAGTTCCCAAAATGCATATATTTTGAAGTATTTATATTGTTTTTTATATTGCAGTTAGTTCTGGTTCGTTGTTCAAATCCTTTTCCAAAGAATTAACAGAGAATTTCATTATGTCAGTTGAGGTAATTTTCAAAAATATTAATAACACAATGGGCACCTTCTAGAAAGATAATTTTCACTGAACTTAATAAAAATTATCCCCACAATTAACGACCTTGGTGTAATGTATTGACAAATGCCCTATTCAATGTGAGAAGACATATATAGATATTTGTGCTAACTTTTTGTCCCACCCCTTTTGAATTACGAAACATGTAATGACACCAGAGAAATGTGAAAATAAAGATGCGCTAAGCAATCAAATCACAAAAATTTGGAGTCTGATTAATATCCTCAAGAAAATGAACGAATGTACACAGGGCACTACCTCATACGAAGGCGTGTTTTATTTAATATTCGACGTGTATCTTCGTTGTCGTTTCGTGTTAAGCAGCTGCTCCTCGGCGTGCCGCAACTTCACACGAGAATCCTGCTTTCCGCGCCGGCAATAAACCACCTCCAGCAGGAGAAGCTGCCGCTCCGGCGCGAGCGCAAACGGCGCGCGGTGGCGGCGGCTGCGTACGGGTTACGTAAGCACTGTTGTTCCTGCGCGTTGTTTGCGTTGGGCGGCCGCGCCGTGCCGCGCCCGAGACGTGCCGTATGTCGCGTGCGGCGTTCGACGCACGTGCGTCTCTTTCTTCTTCTACTGTTTCTAATTCTTCTTATTCCCTTTTTAATTCATCCTTAACCTTTTTCTAATTCTTCTTATCCCTTTTCTAATTCTTCTTACCCCTTTTCTAATTCTTCTTATTCTTTTTCTAATTCATCTTATCATTTTTCTAATTATTCTTATCCGTTTTCTAATTCATCCTTAACCTTTTTCTAATTCTTCTTCCCTTTTTCTAATTCTTCTTATTTTAATTTTTTCTATTTCCAATTTTATTCCCTCTTCTCCTTTTCTAATCCTTCAAATTTCCTTTTATTTTTTCTACGATCTTTTATGTCTTTCTACTTCTACTGTTTCTAATTTTTACTCTGATTCTTTTACTATTTCTTATTCTTCTTTCTTCTTATACTTATTTTGCTTCTAATTCTCACTTGCTTCTTCAACCTCCTTCACTTATTTTTTTCTTTTACTGTTTTTCTTCTAACTCATTTTCTTCTTTGTAGCAGCGGCGGAAATTTCTCGGCTAGCGCCGTGACCTGCGATTACCGTTCACGTGAGAAGACGCGGCCAAAAATCGCGCTTGGTTGAATGAAACCCTAATGGATTGTTGAAAGAAGTATGAACGCAGCTGATAAGTGCAAAGAAAAAGAAGAAATAATGTATGTGGAAGGAAAAGTAAATGTCAGGACGATATTCTTGAAAAAATTCTAGAACATCTGTATAATGAACTGGAAAAGAAAATTTCAAAATAAGAAGAGATCAATTATAGAAAAATAAACCAGAAAATTGAAAGGAAATGTCTTTTCAAATTTGCTATTAACTTTATAATTTTAAATTTAATCATTTCATTAACGTTTTTACAAGTTATGTTTCGCATATTTCAACAGGCGTATGGAGATCTTTTACACAGGCGTACGGATACCTTCTTCAAAAAATCGATTTATTTTGTTGAAGGTAAGGACAGCAGCTGAGTAGGAGGCGACTCAATAACTAAAAACTTTTATAATTTTACTGATGTGGATTGCCATTATGGTCTTGCCGCATCCCTTTACCAGCTGCCATCTACCGCCGCCCAAAGTACATTTTTTGGACATTTTGTCATTTTTTCGGCTTTCTAATAGTAGAAGCGAAATATTACTTTAACGATATTAAAGAGGAGCAAAAATTCGGAAAAGTTTGAGCCTTTTTATGGAAGTGGCGCTAAAGCGTTACTGTAAATGCGAAATTTGAAACTCTTTTTCACAGAAACGTTTTAAGTTTTCGAAAAACTTCCTTTAATGTCAGTTAAGGCACATTAACTCACAAATGCAATAGTGTTCACAAATCGCTGGAAATGCGCATATTAACGGCGTGAGAGATATTAAAAAAGAATACTCCAAAACAAACTATGTGTTATATTAAACAGTGCAATTAGCACCATCCGTTGGAAAAGTTTTAAGAAAAAATTTCGAGCTATTCTTGCGAAAATGACGTTTGAGCGTTTCTGAAAATACGGAATTTTGGGCTCATTTTCACAGAAAAATGTTGAGTTTTCGTGAAATTTTATGTGATATTATTGAAAGCAAATGTACTTTTAAACGCAATAATGTGAACAAATTGCCACTAATGTAAATACTAATGATGTGAGAGATAAGTGAAAAAAATTACATTGGTAATATTTTGGGATGGATTAAAAGTAGGGTATAGTAATGTGAATTGTAATGTTATTAAAACATTAAAATACACTATTGCCGTATCTACTACTCGTAAAAAGAAATGGAGGGAATAGAAAGAGCAATAAAACTTGAACTATAAAAGCCCGACTCCCCGTTCGTAAATGCATTATCTCCTCGGGATGCAATTAAAATACTTCTTTTCCCAGCGGCAATGCAGTGCCCATTCCAATACTTCAAGTAGCTACAAACAACTACACAATTAAGCTACATACGGCAACACGCGGTGACGCAGTGAGTTGAAGTAGTAATTATTGTAGACTGAGTATCATTTGTGCGGTATTGAGACTATCCAGTACGCCTGTTCGACATTTCTTAATAATTATATACTGGTTTTACGAAATATCAATTATATTTGTATGTTATATGTATGTATATATGATGATACGCTTCTTCCTCCAGGAATGATATAGAACTGAGAGTTGACTTTTATTTATTTAAAGTCCATTCTTTGTTTATATTTATTATTATTATAAAACTAATATACCTCTTCGAATTGACTGTCCTTACAGCACCGAAAGTTCTATTAGTATCAACACTTACTACAATCCAAGTCGTCCCCACATTTCACCATATTATGAGGACTTAACAATTTGCTTACCGAAGAATAAATAATATTGATGAATCGTTTGACAATCAATAGTAGCAAGTAGTTAAATTGTCAAATAATTTGTTAAGCATCTGCAGAATAAATTGTGTGGCCTCTGATGAACAAAACACAAGCAGAAATATAAATATTGTGAGGGTACTGGTAACTTGCTGTTGACATTTTTTAATTTTCCAAAAAATTAATATTTTAACAATGCCGAAATATATTTATTTTCGTCTTTCACAACGATTTTTAATTGTGTAAAAAAGAAAATTTACAATAATTTGTCTGTAAATATGAAATGTTATTTGTGGTAAGTTCAGAAGAATAAGATCCATGTTGCCATTTATTTATCCTTTTTATTTTCACGACTCCC
The DNA here is from genome assembly GCA_964035755.1 of Teleogryllus oceanicus. NCBI lineage: Eukaryota > Metazoa > Arthropoda > Insecta > Orthoptera > Gryllidae > Teleogryllus > Teleogryllus oceanicus. The sequence goes on from CAXIVR010000006.1 coordinate 97,338,570, forward strand.
AATTATTAATTGTTCGATTGCTATATACGTGTGCTTGCGAATCTTCATTACGCACAACGGAAACAAGGCGACCTAACCCAGCACTCAAGTGGCGCACGTGAGGTTTGGATAAGGCCTCCTCGCAGTCGCCTCTAGGTGGACTTGCTCGCTCGGCCGGATCGAGTGTCCCCGCGGATCGCGTTGCAGAAACGCAAGCGGACGGCAGACGGGGGGAGGCGAGCGGCCAGCGACATGAGGCGAAAGGCGCGGGTGAGGGAGGGAATGGGGGCGAGAAAGTGAGCGGGGGGGAACGGGATGGGGAACGGGATGGGGAACGGGATGGGGAACGGGATGGGGAACGGGATGGGGAACGGGATGGGGAACTTGGGCCGGGTTAATGATGGCAAAAAAACGTAGGTGTTTTTGAAACATCCATGTTTTCCACCAGAAACATCCATATCTTAACAACGATATTTTGCTTTCGATGGTTTCTTCACATCAATATTTTGTTTCAGAAACTAATGTTCTTTTATTTTTATTAAATAAAGGTGTTTAAGATAGTTGTAGAATGTCAGCAATCCACCGCAATATTGTGGTTTTGCGTCATCCTCTTTATCACGCTGCACTTTTCGCCAGTGCAATCTGAGAAAGTTTGGGAGCTGCTCGTGTTATGAATGGATGTTATCGCCAGGCGTGTCATTGCCTGAATCGACTGTGAAACACGAAATCGATAGCAAAACCCGAAGTTCTTTATTGTTAATTTTATTATTTACATTCGATAATAATTTTTTACATACTACTAACATGCTGGTAACGAAACAATAAAATATAACTCTTTTACGAACTGTAATTAAAAATGGATACGAAAATAGCATTTTCATTAGTCTATATTTAAAACATCGATGTTTTCTCGTCAATGTTTTTATCGCCATCAAAAACTCTTTAGCGATGTATGGAATCATCCATGTATCGATGTTTTGGTAAAATATGCCATCACTAGGCCGGGTACGTGCGTGGGGCACGTGTCCGGGGAATATGGGCGAGGAACGTGGGCGGTAAACGTGGGCGGTAAACGTGGGCGGTAAACGTGGGCGGGGAACGTGGGCGGGGAACGTGGACGGGGAACGTGGGCGGGTAACGTGGGCGGGTAACATGGGCGGGTAACGTGGGCGGGTAACGTGGGTGGGTAACGTGTGCGGGTAACGTGGGCGGGTAACGTGTGCGGGTAACGTGGGCGGGTAACGTGGGCGGGTAACGTGTGCGGGTAACGTGGGCGGGTAACGTGGGCGGGAACGTGGGCGGGTAACGTGGGCGGGTAACGTGGGTGGGTAACGTGGGCGGGTAACGTGTGCGGGTAACGTGGCGGGTAACGTGGGCGGGTAACGTCGGCGGGAACGTGGGCGGGTAACGTGTGCGGGTAACGTGTGCGGGTAACGTGGGCGGGTAAACGTGGGCGGGTAAACGTGGGCGGGGAACGTGGGCGGGGAACGTGGGCGGGGAACGTGGGCGGGGATCATGAGCGTGGAACGGGGGTGGGGAACGGGGGTTTGCAGTAGGCGATTTCAAGCCAGCGGTGGCGCTGGGATGCTGTGTGTGTCTCTGTCCACAATCTACGCAGATAGATCGGGTGCTCACAACTGATGAATGTTTATCGAGATCTTTTTTTTTTAATTTAACTCTCGATCGGGTGCGCCTATTTCACTCAGATTAAAGGGCTCTCGATAAATTTCGTTCACTACTTTTTCGTTTTGAATAGTACGGTAAGATGTAAAACAAGTGATTCTAAAATACCTTTTGATTGATTCTGTAGTTACTATTATTGTCGTACCTAATAGATACAATGAAAAACCATTGATATCGTAGGCTTCCGCGGCCAGAGTTATGATCTGGGCTGTCCGGGTGATGCCGCGTCGAAGGCTGGGGTGCCGACGTTTCGACCGACATATCGCGGTCCTCTTCAGGGCTGTACTGCCTTGGCAGTACTGCCTTAAGCATATAGCTACTAATACTAAATGCAAAAATATTAATTATGAAGTAGGCTATATATGAAACTACTCTTATAAATCTCTAACATTGGTCTTGTCAATAGTAAACATCTTAATTTTCATTCTTTACAAATATTATTATATTAGTACGTGAATGTTGTTTACACACAAATGTATAAAGGATTATACTTCATCGTAAATACTTGGGTATCCTTTCGTTCAGAATACATACAAAGCACTCTTTTCAAGCCAATTATCTCCTCTCTATATGTTCACACGATCTGAATTCGATTATATGAATCGATATTAAAAATATAAATTTACGCACACTCAGTGTAATGAATTATACAATACTAAAAGAGGAGTTGCACCTGAAAATTTGACTTACCGGCCTAATTGAGTGGCAAATTCTGTTCACATGAATGCAGTATTTCAAACAAAAAATATAAATAATTGAACGCCTCTAACTTCTTGCGTCATCAAAACAATTGCGGACATTAGTAGATGTTGTTACAAAGATACTAAGAGTGGTGTGGTATATTGTTGAATTTTCCAGGAATTAGACAGCAAAAGGTCGGGCTGGTGGACAATATTAAGGTTAAGAATTGCTCACAAGAAATTGTTTTGAGTTTAAATTGATAATACAAGATTTGTATTTAACAAGCATAGACAGATGTAGTATTAAATGTTTCTGAAAATAGTCTAAACTGTATTCAGTAAATGAATGGTTTTCAAAATAAAATAATAAAAAGTTATTAAATGAGTTTTGAGAATTTACTGATAATAAACAGCTTTGTTCTTGCACTCGCAAACACGGTTGTTCGTTCGCCCTATGTCGTCAGAGATCAGCTCCCTGAGACTTGAATGGTTAGTATGAATGTAATTTGGTATGAATGGTTTACTTTCCCTTTCCATTCACCTGTTGGATCTTCGGCCAACTGCTACTCTCAGAGATGTGAAATAACATTTCATACCTTTTACAAGTTACATAACACCATGATGTTCTTGCAACATTGTACATTTCTTTTGTAGTTTCTATACCTTGGATGTCATTTAAATCCATTTATTAAATCGTAGACTATCTAGGTGACTGGGTATTAATTTGAGAGATTTGTGTTCGGTATCATGTAGAATTACAGATTTTATATGTTAAAATACAAATCATGAAAGGAAAGAATAATATCATTACACTTAGGTAGACAATGTTGATTTTATCACGCCACGTGTTCTTTCTTCATTCATCTTCTCATTCCAGGACAGCCTGCGATGCATTTAACAGGTGCAGCTGCACACAATTCTTTCTCCGAGAGACCGAATACACGCGTGCATTAGCGGATGATCTCTCGTTCTCAGGGCGGTTGTAGGGTGCGGACCGCAATCCTCGTGAGAAGTAGGCTGGAGCGGGTGACACACAGTCTCTAAGTAGCACTGCAACGTTAGACGAAGTGTTGGAGTTGCGTGTCTCATCATGTAAACGGAGACTTTTCCACGGGGAAAAGATGCCGTTTATTCTCCCAAACTTGAATATGCATTGCACTGAGATAAGAATTAGCGGGAGATTTATGGCAGATGTGATATTATTTTCTTACCTTAAGTCTAGAACTTGTTGTCCGTGCACAAGAAGGATTGAAGCTGTTTATTGGGTCGGCAATATCGTTTACAAGCTGATGACGAAATTAGCAATACAATCATGTGTAATGGCCCTATCAATTCATATGGAATATACAATCAACGTTTACATTACACATCAAAATGGCATTTTTATCCGATATTTATTGGGTTTTACGACATTTATCATTTTTTTTTTCAAATAAATCAATTTTCCTTACGTGGAAATGATCAACGTGTAAAGAAATGTCGACCTTGGATGTTGATTGTCATGTCCTACATGTATGATTCACAACACCATGCTCATTTCAAACGTTTCAAAATGAGTTTTCATTTTTAACAGTACAATATTCTTTAAGGTTATAAATTTCTTAGGGACACATTTTGTTGTTGTCAGTACCGTCAAGTAGTCTGCCTCGAGAAGCATCGTTCGGTGTACTACATGTGGCGGGGAAGCGCTCGGCACGTCCATCGCGGCAGGAGATTCGCCCCCCGCCGGATCGCAGGGGCATATTTCTCAGGCGCACTTCGTGATTCGGGCAGCGGCGGAGGCGCGGCGCGCTTTGAAGCCCGGTCGGCGGCCAGCCGCCAGCCGCAAACGCGCGTCACGTCAGTTGGCCAACCTGCTCCAGCGGCGGCGGCGGCTGCGGGGAGCGCGGTGGCCACCGCTGCCTCCACCTCGGCTCCGCCTTTGTCTCCCCTTAATTCGATCCCTCGCTTCCTACAGCTTCAGCGGTGCTCCTCGGTTCCCGCTTTTGCGCTTCGCTCTGCCTCTCGGCGCTAGCTTCCCCGACCACCCGCCACCTTATCATCCCGCCACCCACCTCCTGCCCCTCGCTATCTCCCCATTCACCGCCCCCGCTAGCCTGCCACCACGCCCACCCACCGCCCAGACCACCTGCCTACCCGCCCACCCGCCCATCCCCACCCCCACCTCGCTCACTTGCCTATCCGCTCGCGGCTGCCCCGCGGCTTCCTCGCGCTTCTTTTGTCTTCGGGTGATTAATGGCCGCGGGCGCGCCCCGCGGCGGCGGCGGCTGCGGTGGCAACGGTGGTCGGTCGCAGGAGGCAGCCGCCAGAACGAAGTAGGGATAATGCGTCGCGGTGGGTGTAAGACGGGGTGGAGATGGATCGGAAAAAGATGGGGGCTTGCAGGGGCCACAGGGGGGTTTGGTGGACGCGGTGTGTGGCATAGCTAAGGAAGTGATATGGGAACGGCGTCAACCTGGCGAAGGAGTCGTTAGTGATGACGGCAGCGTCGTCCACGACGGCGACTCCGCGGGCGATGGTGACGACGCGGTCCACGCCGGCCGACAGATCCGTATCTGCGCTTAACAGGAATTTAATGAGCGGCCCGCCGGCGGCTATCTCCGGCGTCACGGGGCGCTGCCCGCGTCCGCCGCAAAGGCCCGGGCCCCGGGCGCATGCCGCTGCTCCTTTGTTGACATTGCGCGCGTCGGCGCTCGTGTTTTGTCAACGGCCGTGCGTTCCGGCGCGTCAGGTGCGCACTGGCGGCGGAGGCCCAGCGAATGTCAGCACGCCGCGCCGCGCCGCGTCGCTGTTTCCCACAGCGGTTGGAACGCATAAGCGCTCGGGTTCACTTTTGTCCGCGAGGTCGAATCGGGAACTTAATTGCTGGCGCAGAAGGAGATTTAATGAGGAGGTGATGTGAATGTGAGCCTTGCGTTGGAATGCGGGCAAGGTCTGGGAGCGAAACGGCAAAGATCCTCTACAACATTCATTCGATGGAGGATATACGAATACATCGTCATTTAATATGACCTTCTAGAATTCTCATTTACTGCTGAGTGATTTACAATAGAATACTCTTGTGCTCGTTAATTTCAATTTTCTTACATTGACTATTCCTCTTATTAAATACTCCAATAAAGTTTACAACACATCTGATGATCCCGATACGTGCGGTATGACTGAAACAATGATCACTTTTCTATCAGATTTTCCTTCTCATTATTAACCAATAATAAACTCCGATACATCAGCGATAGGGGGCAGCATGCAGAAAAAGCAGGAGGTTCATTAATAGCTTCATTGACATTTAGTGCAGTCTGAAAATCTTTGAAGGAAATGTGAAGCGTGAATAAGTCTTCTTAAATTTCACTCGTGCATTTGAAATGCTCATACAATGTCTTTTGTAGCTTCATAACTCAGAAATTTATCGATCATTTCGAATTAACACCTATTATCTATGATAATTTTCTGATATCAAATGTCCAAAACCAAATATCTTGAGTGGCTAAATATTAGCCGCTCATGAAAATGTCCCAAAGCAACGTTAAATCAAATACTATTTACGACGTAACGGTTTCTTCACGAGAAGTAAATGTAAGCACTTTGAATTGCATGTTTAATGTGCTATTTTATCAGTAGAATAGGAACAGTTTGGCGTGATACTCAGATATTGCGGCGTACGTTAACGTGAGACCATCTATCTAGACCGCTTGAGGCAGTGATCTCCCCTCTCTTAAGGCAGGTCCTGTTCTTCCGGCCCGTTGTTCCCTCGCCCGTAAATCATCTGCCACTTCCAAACGGTTCTCCTTGCTTGGCGCCAACAGCCCCCGACCTCTGCGGTGTCGCCGCACGTTCCTGCGGCCGGAGCGGCAGTGCCCCGCCCGCCCCGGCGGGCACCTGCCGTGACCTGCGACCCCGCGCCCCCCGCGCCCCCCTTGCTGTTTCCGCGCGGTTCCGCCGCGCCGCCGCCCCGTGGCCCGTGGCGGGCCGCTTGTCTCCACGCCCCGCCCCTCTCCGCTGGAGCCTGAGGCCCAACTGAAGACGGCACAAGCTTCGCACATTGAACAGTTGCATACGACTGCCATTCTGGTCAGTGGGGAGACCAAAGGTGGACCGTAAAATATACTGCAGTATAGTTGAAAGAATAGAATAGAATAGTATTATGCTACTTAGGAGTACATAGATGTATTTCTGATAGTAACGTTTTCAAAATACAATTTGACATCTTTTTAGAAGACTTTTTTTTTGTATTTCACAACCAATTGGACATGTGTTTAACAATACTATCACTATAATTTTCTCCAAGTTTGTGTTCAACTATTTTCAGTTTTCTAGATATAGAAGGGTTATATATACTTGCGATCATTATTGCGAACACACAAACGACCTTTCTGTTACAATTAGTTCAACATTCACTTCATTCCTGTGATTGCACGACTCTTATCTATATCGAGATATACTAAATAAGGTCAACGTATTTATGAGTATGTCTAGCTGAAGGAGAACGCCCGAGTTTTCACGGTAGTTTCATTACTATAAATACGGCTATGAACCCCACCTCGAGTTTAATTCTAATAGTGAATGATCGCTGATGGAATTTAAGCTACAGAAATAGTAACTTATATACGTAAAACTATATAAGCGTTAATGCTGTTCAATACAACTATAAATTCTTGTCTGTTCGAAATGTGTATTCATGTGTTGGGTTTAATCAAAATAACAAAGACGTCGACGACCTCACAGTTACATCACTAGTAGCACAACCACGAGCCCCACGGCCCTGCGAGTGCTACCGGCACAACGGCCGTCACAGTGGCCGTCATCGACCCCAGCGGCCCCTCCGCCCCCTCTTCCGTTGGCGCGGCTCTGGGCCGCTTTGTTTCCCCTCAATTGAATACCTTCCCTCCCCTCCCCTTCCCCTCACGCAAGCTGCCATTCGCCACGAGGCGGCCTCGCCGATTGTCCGACGACGACGACGGCGGCGCGTTGCGTTACGTTACGTTACGTTGCGTTGCGTTGCGTTGCGTTTCTTGGCGGATTGTTATGTCAAGACCTCGCTCATGGACTCTATTGTGTGTATTGACTTGAATAGTTTACTATTCGCCGGTTTGTTCTCCGGCCGATGAATGAGATTCGCATGTCCTCATTCATCACGTTTCTGAGCGCGAGATACAAGTTGCGTTAACGAGCAACATTGCCGAGCGCGTCATTTGCGCTGCAGAGTACTTCAGGATGTTTTATTTCTTTTTTCATTCTTATATGCAGCTGCAACTCCGTTTTATGCCAGTGGAATTTTCTTCTTGGACAAGAAACAGACCAGAACTGAGAGTAAAAGAAAGTTTGATTTATCTGCGCTATAATGTGATCTGACTGAAGTTTCGTGTAGTTCAAACTAATAATTACAGAGTTGTTCTTGATTTCTTTTATATAGACAGTATAAATAACATCTTTACTGTCACCTCGTGAAAAGCGATGTGGTGGATGATGATTAAGTATTGCTTTATTCCTCTGGTTTCATTGTTTTTGTGTATATAGTATGTATACGCTAATTAGCCAACGATATAGGGACTATATTGATTTTTAAATTTCTACTATCCTTACCTTTAAGGTTCAATTGTTATGCCCATTTAGTACCTTACATTAGCATTTAATTATTACAATTGTGAAGTTCGAAACTTTTGATGTACCCTGGAACCAGTACATTTATTTGCAAGTACATCCAATCTTACTATTCCTCGCGAAGTCAATAAATGAAATTTATTAAGAAAAAATTAACACATATTAACTAAAATGTTTTAAGGAAAGTATTATTTGGACAAGCATGGCTCAATGATTCATTGATTTTGTTTTGAAGAGAAATGGCAATGGTTTTGGAAATGAAATTTATTTACTTCATAAGTACTACCTTCGAGTACTCTTTCAAATTTTGTTAATGCATTTCCACCATGCGTACTTTGAAAAATCTACGTACAAATAATTTACGATTCGTATAATGTCATGCTGAGTGTGTAATGCGACAAGACTGTTGTGATCACACATCAAGTGCTATTCTAGCATAGGAGACAGGTAAGACGTTCGACATTATGGCCTTCTTTCTCTGGAGCGAATGAGACTACGACGGTTTCCTTCCTCTGATTGGTAGAAGTGAACACAGGGGATGAATGCCGATGGCAGCTGAATTATTGTAGTTGGGATAAGAGACCAGGAACGATAAGCAGAAACGAAACACACTCCACGCACACTGCGAAAAAGCCCGCGTCTTACGACGTACGAGAACCACTCCGCCTGCTTGGATGCTGGTCCAAATCCTTGCGAAACCAAACAACACCGTCTCGAAACAAACTTGTCGCCCCGAGACTGGCGTGTAGTGCATTGGAGGAGTCTTGTGAGCGTTGCTGGCGCCGGTCGGAAGAGCTCGCGCTGGGGCGGTCGCCAGGGCGGTCGCCAGGGCGGTCGCCAGGGCGGTCGCCAGGGCGGTCGCCAGGGCGGTCGCCAGGGCGGTCGCCAGGGCGGTCGCCAGGGCGGTCGCCAGGGCGGTCGCCAGGGCGGTCGCGCGCAACGCCGCCCTTGCACGCGCTGCCCTGGACTGGTCTTGCGCCACCCGCGTGGCCGGCGCAGCGCGCCCTGGGCGGTCGCCAGGGCGTCGATGTCGCAAACGCCGCACCTTGCACGCGCTGCCCTGGACTGGTCTTGCGCCACCCGCGTGGCCGGCGCAGCGCGCCCTGTCTCTGGGCGGCGGCCGGGGTGCAGAAAGTGCGGGTGGACGTAGCGGGGATGGTGATAGGCAGTGGAAACGGCACTGGCACGACAGAGATAGAAATACTGACCAACAGGTTGGCAGCTTACATTGGCGGAGGGGAGAGCGAATGATCGAGCAAAAGAGGCTGGTAGAGAGAAACGAGAAATAATTAATGAAATAGTAACCGAAAACTCAGTGGAATAATAATAGCAATAATAATAATATAAATAATAATAATAATAATAATTATTATTATAATACATAAAAAAAAAAAAAAAAAAAATCAATCCTGTAGACTTGTCATATTGTGTGAAAATTCTTATGTTGAACGACGTACTACATAGATGAATTTCTTCTCCGTCCTTCAGATCTGTCATAACCAGTTGCATTTGCCAGAGCCTAAGTCGTATAAATAGATGAGTTGTTACTAATGCTTACTGAGAAAATAAATAAAGAAAATAATAATTCATATTGTTATTATTATTATTATTATTATTATTATTATTATTACACGATAATAAAAAGATTCAATCCTGTAGACTTGTCATATTGTGTGAAAATTCTTATGTTGAACGACGTACTACATAGATGAATTTCTTCTCCGTCCTTCAGATCTGTCATAACCAGTTGCATTTGCCAGAGCCTAAGTCGTATAAATAGATGAGTTGTTACTAATGCTTACTGAGAAAATAAATAAAGAAAATAATAATTCTATTGTTATTATTATTATTATTATTATTATTATTATTATAGACGTCTTTATTTCCAAAATGCAATTAACGACACGAAGTTAGCAAAAAAGGCGTTCTCATAACATAGATTTAGAGACTCAGTTTTAACAGAATAACAGAATTAAAATGTAAAAGGAATATGGACAAATAATAAATGAACAAGAAAATGGAAAAATACTGAAGGGAATAAGAAAATAGTATGCGAAAGAGAGAGCGGGGCGGAAGAGAGAGAATGGAAGGAAAGAACATAAAAAATGTGGACGAATCGGGAACGAAACGGAAACAAAATGTCACTAATCAAGTAATGAAGCGAGCGACAGAGTGGCCTGGCGGTTGGCCGGCGGGTGGGGGCGGGCGAGAAGGTTAGAGGGCACGCGTCGTGAGCGGCGAGTGCGGGCGGAGAGGTCGAGGGACTTTTACTCGCCGCACAGATCAGGGCAAGCCACGCCCCGCCCACCTGCAGGCGCCGGCCCCTGGCAAGCGCGCTCGCCGCCGGCCGTCCGGCACTTGTCGCTCTGCAAAAACCGCACCCCCCGACTGTTGCATACGGTTGCCGATATTGAAAGAAACTGAATATATTTAAAACAAACTACCTGAGTCGAGGAACCTGAAAAGCAAATATCCTTCTATCTTGCTACTTCATTGCTAGAATTGCCTCAATGAAAAATCATATATTCATTTCACAAAAACATGGAAATTTATTTTAAACAATTTAAATATTGTGTAACTCTACCCAATATAAAATTAAATCTTTGTCATGACAATTCCAACCTTATGTCTTCGCGCGCTTTTGGACCATCTTTATCCATCTCCGACGCCGCCGTCCTCAGGTCCAGACACCATCTTCTCTCTTCTTTTCTCGGAAGCACACTTCGATCACCGTTCGTCAGATCAATAAACTATTTGCTGCTAACATTCCAGTCCAATCACTGACAACTTTGCTCAAGCCCTCAATGTCCCTTCAACTCGTTTACATGAAATATTTTAAACTCCACTGTCACACTTAGTATTCAAATTTTGATGTTCTCTCAATATCCATTCCCTAGTAGATGCTTACAAGTCCCCAAAGAAAAAAAACTCCTAACATTAATTGGAGCACGATCCGTTCATGAGCACGACATCAGTCAGAATGAATGTCTCTCGTATTCTTTCAGCCCTGCAAAGCTGGGTCCATTTTTCGATTGTTTATTTGCAGATAACACTTCGTACCTAGCCAATCCCTAAATTTATTGCAAAAACGAACTAGCCGTCTTCACGACTGTCACTGCTTTTTCGGCCATTCCCTGAATTCTATACAGAATTAACTAGCCGTCTCCGCGATTGTCACTGCATGAATATCTTGACCTTGATGACGGCTCTCTTACCGTTGCTATGCTAGCATATTCACATAATTTATCCCTTTTAATTGACGCCATTTATAATAAATATTGTACAATATTCAGTGACATATTGGTATGTCACAATATACTACAATAAACCCTCATGAACACGAATTCCAAGGGACCGAAATAATCGGAGTTCGTGTTTAAAAAAAGTATTGTTATCTGATTATAATGACTATCCGTAGTACCGTAATCCCATCGAAGATTTGTTACGGCGAAATTCGTGTTAAGCGAGTTTATGCTAACGAGAGTTTACTATATATACTTAAAACACTACTGGGGTTTCGTTTGGAAAGAATTGCAGTCGACGTCAGCTATAGTAAACTATGATATAGGAACCTCGGTTATAGTGAACTTAAGTCACTGGTCCCGTTTCACTTACATTAAAATAGCAAGAAAACTTGGTTATAGTGAACCTGAACTTCGGCTATAGTGAACCTACGGGAGATAACGTCCTGAAAATTTTTGGGAAGAGGTTCAATTTACCTTATAGTGCGTATGTTGCACTTTTCTGTTGTAAATCTTCAGATTTTCCTTTAGTCTGATGTAATAGCAAGGAATTAACTAATAATTGGCATTCTGCCAGATGTTTTAATGTAGACGTGCTTCCACAGTTACACAACATTGCTGCACATCTAATTTAAATCCATTAAATAACGTCCATTCTTATTGATGATTTTTCTCAGTACTCTTGAGTTTAGTTATTCAGATGTAATACAACAATAAAATACCAAACAAGGTCGCAGCAAAAATGTTTGAGCAATGTTCGATTATTCTGCATTCAAATTTTATTGATGTTTTATTAACCAGTACTATTAGTATTAATAACATCAATACTATTGATTGTTTTAAACTAAGTTGTTTGTATAATTATTATGAACTACGTATTTAATTCTTCTCTCCCTGGATATTGAACTCAACGGCACCCTAGATCAAGACTTTCCGAGAAGTCGACTCTGGTATCTTTGAGGAATTTATCATTGACAAGAATATTAAATGAAAGCACTTAGTTATTCTTGACTTTTCTTTAAAACATAGAGGTCTTTAAATATTTTTCGCTTTCATTAAAATGTTATTATTTTATGAAAACCATATTTAAATAATATTCTCGGTTTGCATCCCCAATATGGATATGCAACCCGCGGGTCTTATATGTATCACACTCCATTTACTCACTGTAGTAGTATAGGGTATGCCATACAACCAAAAACCACACATTTAATTTTTGTATGACGAACATAAGCGTTATGATGTAGACACCCCTGCAAGAAACATTAAGTATCAAACTAAATTCCACGAGTTGTTATGCGTTTGAACAGAAGTAGTGGAAAAACGGCGCAGTTACGAGAGCCTCCAGCAACACGGGGTCCTCACCGCAGCCGCAGTGCAAGAACCATGCCGAAATATCTCGCCGAGGCACAAAAGCAGTGAGTGGCGAGTCAGTTTCATCAGGAACTCTGCCGCATACCTCCGGCCTATTCATCCGAACAACCGATTCTCCACCTTTCCCAGACTCCCAGATGTACTCATCTGACACTTATTTGCCTCTAAAAACAAGTTCTTTGAATCTGAGTAGATAGTTTGTTTCAAAGACATAACAGGAAGCCACACTTCACAGATGATAAAAAAAAATTGCCTCTCTTCAGAGACTGTTGGACTTTTGAAAGGGAAATATTAGATTGTAGTCCTATCATTAGCTCCAACTCATTGCTGAACATTCAGTGACACTAAAAATAGCATGCCATGAAGTTTACTTCTTGCCAAGGTCTCTAATGAGCAATAAATTAATGAGTTAACTTAACGACATTCTTTCTCATTTGGCACATGCAAAGGAATCAAAACAATTTTCATTTGGTTGGCACCAAACCCAAGGAAATAGAGTATCGATGCCAGGTCCATAAGAAAATTCTCGTGTTCATGGACATCCATACTGGAAAATAAACTCTAACAGGATACCGTCCTGGAATGCATATATAAATATTTTAACTGAGTACGAATATGTTTATATTTCCTGCAACGATATGTATCTATCTTCATTACTTAGATTTTTAAAAATTGTATTCAAGTTTTAGTTTATAATAATGTGTGTCAGTTCATCTGCACTCTTTACTCATAGCATTGTCTTTAACTACAGAGTCGTGTATCAAGACACATAAGAAAAAATAGTCTTCTTTATTTCAGAATTTTGTGACATTGTAAAACACTCCGTTCACTTCTGGTGATTTTATATAAGAAAACTAATGACATTGAATTAGGTTTTATGGAATAATTTGGAGTCCCTCCTTTTGCTAACATTCCGATCTGATCAATTCCGAGACGAGTTGGATCTTCCGACATGCACGGAACAAGTTCAACCCAATACTATTTTAGAGCATTGGCTGGCATTTCTTTTATAAATCACACTTAAAATGTCACTCTCTTTTTAAAAAACGTGCGGTCGGAACAATATTTTATCAATTGAACAGACGAAATTTGAACCCGCCGACCTGGATGGCAGAGGTGGCTAAGAGCAAGTACCGACTCAGCGCTTCGGTCCGAAGGGTCGCGGGTTCGAATCCCGCCTTGGGCATGGTTGTTTGTCCCTTGTCTTTGTATGTATGTGTTGTCGCGGAGGGCCTCGCGTTCTGCTGACCCCAGATCAGAGGAGCCCGCAAGTGTGTGGGTGTCTAGTGTATGGTCGAATATGCGTCCCATCGGGACGCAAAGGGCAACCGGCTGTCGGCTGGATAAAAACCCTAGAAAGAAGAAGAAATTTGAACCCCTTGATAACTCAGAGACACCTTGCTCCGAGAGCTACTTCCATCCCTAGAATTGCCAGAGGAGTACCCAAGTTCTTTTTTTCCCAAGGATCCCAGGAACAGGCGCTTCTGTGGCTGCGTTCGTGGCGCGGGCGTCGTAACTGCTCCCCAGTCACGCGGTTGCTTAACGGTTCCGCTCGCGATCCACATCTGCCTCCGCACGCGGCACCGCGCCACGTGACCCCGTGCCCCGCGCCACGCGATGCGAGGCAGCGCAGATTTTGACGACGGACGAATGCCCGCGGGCTCCGGGAACAAAGATGGAACTATGGAGTCGGTGATCGATTCAAGGAGCGTCCAACACGCGAGGCTTTCGTCCCGTAAGTGTAGTTCATGTTGTATCTTAAGAGTTGGATGTGTTCCTCCCACGCTGGGACGTGAGTTCTGGTGCCGACCCTCACGACGGGTTGTTGGGTTTTGTCCTCCAGGTACGTCCTAGATAGAAGACCGCCACAAACGGGCCATACCCTAAGATCATGTCTGATTTCCCGGCGTACGTGGTGCATGTAAGGGTACGCGTGTGTGTAAAGGAGAAGCGGCGTTAAGGATGAGGAAGGAAAGATCGCGTGAAACCTATAGTTCGTTTTTTAGGTAATTTACCTGGTACTGATTGAGGAACCACACGGGGAACTATTAATCAGAGCAGGCGTTTCTAGAATTCTCCCCTAGACAATTCCACTCCCAATTTAAACTTTCTAACGTAAAAGGTCCGTCACCATCAGAACTCGAAACTTAGAACGTTCCGGACAATGATGCAGCAGAATCCTATGTGTTGATGCTGAGCTATCGAAGCCGAAAAAAGCATGGATCTTTAGAAATCCTTTGGAAGCAGTGATCGTCATTTGCAGGTTAAAGATGTACGTGAAAAGATTCAACTTATAAATGGAAAGAAATAAAAAATTAAGACGATAACAATTTACAAAGCTGGCTAAACGAAATGGGGGTTTAATTTTGCAAAGGAGATAAACACGATAGTAGTATTCTGGCAGTCAACACCGTGTATTTTAGACTGAGAAAAAAACAGATGGTTCCAAATAATGCATTTTGCACAAAGATCCAAATTGCATATGATGGCTGAGGTAATAAAATCCTGTTAACAGAGTTCAAGAAAAAATTAGATACTTGTTGCAGAAGGAATGAAAATAAATGTTATATTTTCTTTAAAGATGGAACAGATTGCCAAAATTAGAATGCTCGGAGCAAAAGTGTATTAAAGAGATAGATAATACAAGAAAAATGAGGACCAAGTGGTTGAGATAAATGAACCACAAATGTTTAGAGTAAGTATATGGAAAGCACCAAGAAAATAAAGAACAATATCGTGCAGTAGAAAAGTAAACGAGAACGGATTATTTCCCTTTCGTATTGTTTGATCAATTATTTCGTTTTTTTTTTTTGGCGCGTTATTTGCTCTCGCGATTAGTCCCGTAAGCATGTTGTTTTATCACTGGAGGTTGCTAATGGATTAATAATCTGTTAGTGATTTTGGGCGCGTCAACTGCTAAGGTCAGAGCTAAGGTTGGCGGTGGAGAAGGTGTAGGGGCGGGAAAGGGTACGGTCGGAGGAAGGTATAGGGGGCGAGGAGGTGCATGAGGGCGGGGGAGGTGTAGGGGCCGAGGGGAAGATGTAGAGGCAGGGTTGTGTAGTGGACGGGGCGGTGTACAGTGTATGGGAATGGGAGAGGTGTATGGGGCGGGGGGAGGTGTATGGGGGCGGGATGTGCGGCGTTTGTCGCCGCGGGCGTTTTTTCCCGCGCGGGGTGGGGCCGGGCGGCGCGCGTGTGGCTTCCCACGCGGAGCGGCTGCGGCGCGCGATCTTCATCGCGCCGCGTTTTCCCGGGCGCCATTCTTCGCCGCGGGCGTTTTTTCCCGCGCGCTGTCGCTTGCCAGAGACGCCGCTTCCGACTCGCGCTCTGCCGCACCGCGTCGTCCCGCGCCGCTGTGCTCAGATGAAGATTCGTGGATTGTTTTGCGAAGCTGGTTGTTTTACGAAGAGCAGGCGACGTTCGGTTCGTGTATTTGCGATACGAACAAACTGACTCTTACTGTTTCCACTAATAGATAAATTACTCTGAATCATTTTTTATTTGTAGTCACGTGAATTAAGAAACTATCAGAATACCACATTTATTATTATTATTATTATTATTATTATTATTATTATTATTGTTGTTGTTGTTGTTGTTGTTGTTTAGGTTTTATTATTTTTTAATACATATTATGGAGTGTCAGAAGATATCTGCTACTACCACTGAGGTTGTTGTCATATTGAGAACAACTTACTTTTATTTTCAGTAATTTTAGCGTACTATTCAACAGAAAAATATTTAAGGCATATACTTCATTGACCAGAGTAAGAAAAAACGTTAATGATCAAATGACTTTGAAATTATTACACTAGGTTCACTTCCTCAATTCTAAAACAAAATGTAGATAAAATGAATGGGGAGTTCTTTTCTACTTTTTTTTAGATTAAATTATTTTCACCTTTTAGAAGGAAATACGCAATTTTGATATCTCATAAATAATATCCGCAATTATCCGCATAAAATTTATTCGCAATTATAAAATAAAATGTAAAAAAGTGAAGTTTCTTGAGTTTCTCCTATTCAGCAAGAAAGAAAATTTTACCTAGCTAACTCTTGTCGTATGTAATATTTCTCACATATTTTGAATTAAGGTAAAATTATATTGTGGAAAGAACGATAAACAACTCTTCATTATGTGATAGATCGATAACGTTCGAATATTAATGCTTTATTTATACCCATTTGTTATATTACACCACGCCGTAATTTCTATCCCATCCGACCTACCCTGAATTACCGTTTTATCTCGGTCAACCTCAATCTAACGAGAGTATAATGGGTGACTACTGCTCCTCGGCGCTTGGCTCTCGCACTGCTGCTCCCCGCATTCCCGTCGCTTGTACTATGCAAACGCGCCCCGATATCGGTCCATCTGCGCGACCTCGACGGCGGCAGCGGTGGCGGCGGCGGCGGCGGCGCCGAACGGAACCAGGGCCCGTGCGCATGCGCCCTTCCCGGAAGGCAGCGCTGCCAGCGCTATCTGCACGGTCCCGCGGCGCGGCGTAATGGGTTGCGAGGGAAATGCATTAGTCGATACAGCCCCAGGGCGAGGATCTTGATCTGAGCGCTCGGCCGCGACATTTTTGCTCACTGCTGCTTCTCGTGTAATGAGTACGAGCCTCGGTGATAGATGCACTCCGGTATACCGATGCGACATGTGCTGCTTATTAGTGGCGTGTCTGAGACGGGGCGTTGGTAATCAAACATTCGATGCCTCTGATTGTCGGTTGTGAGTAGTTATTAGATGATGAATGGTGATACAAATGATATGATTTATTATGTGAGGTTTTGTTGAGGCTTTATACTTTAATCGTGAAGTTTAAACACCAAATGATTCAGACAAAATTGGATGGAGGCCCTTGGTATAATGGGAAACGCCTTCCGCCTCCAGAGGTACATGTTTAAAATCCAGTCAATGCATGTTGAATTTGGGTGTGAAAACAAAGCGAGCTATCGGCAGGTATTTTCGAGGTTATTTCCTTTCCCCTATTCTTCATTCCACCATTGCACCAGTATCATTAATTACATCATTATTTGTGCTATTATCTCTAATTAAATTAATGGCGGGACTGAAAGACTTCAGCCATTGTAGGTCTCCTAAACATCAAAATGAATAAATATATTCTGACAAAATAAGAGTCAGTCTATTGTGGTTGGACGCAGTGGTTCTTCTGCAGGGGCAAAATGTGGCTTGTGAGATCGACTACAACATATTTCTAGCAAGTTTGTTTGTAAGTTAAGAAAACCTGATTTTAAGCAATGTAATTTACCTTTCCGAAAAGGATATAGATGCTTATGAAGTAGGTTTATTTCCACAAACCATATACCTTCAATTAAAATTCAACCATTTATTTTATTCATCGTATCAGTTATTTTGCACGAACACTGCCGTTGGGTGTAGTTCTACATCTGTGTATTCGACCAGGCTATCAAGGGAGCCTGAATCAGTCACCAGCGAAATCTTTAATAGATGTAAAATGCATCTCCAATCTCCATTCTTCTTCTTCTTCTTCTTCTTCTTCTTCTTCTTCTTGCAGAATTAGAACTTTTGTTTCGTTGCGTCTGCTTATAGTCCATTAAAACTCTCGTTTCGTTGCGTCTGCTTATAGTCCATTCATATTCTCTTCGGTCTTCCTGTGTTCCCTTTTCCTCTTGGCTTATATTTTAGAATCGGTTAAAATTTTCTTTTGTCCTCCTTTCTGTCAATATGGTCTCTCCATGTTTTCCTGTATTCGTCAATTTTTCCTTTTAGATTATAAAATCCTAGGAAGTTAGCATCTCTTCGATAATAATCCTATCTTTCCTTGTAACACCAATACAACCCTTTAAAGACTTCATTTCGGCTGTCTGAATCCAACTTATAATTTTTGTACCCATGGTCCATATTTCACTTGCATATAGCCCACAAGGAGGTACTATGGTTCTGTAAAATTTCATTATTGTATTTCATGATTAATAAATTCCATTCTGCGAGAATAAATCCTTTGCCAAACGGAAGCCAGTTTTCCATTTATATTATAAATTCCTGGATAGTTACGTATCTCTTCATTACGAATTTTATCTTTCCTTGTGACATCAATACAACCCTTTAAAAACTTCATTTCGGCAGTCTGAATCCAACTTCTAAGTTTTGCACGCATGGTCGAGATTTCACATTCATATAGCCCACAAGGTAGTGCCAAGGTTGTGTAAAACTTCATGATTGATAAATTCCATTGTGTGAGAAGAAATCCTTCGCCGGACGGAAGCCGTCGGCCGCCCCGCGTCTCTCGGTGCGTGTCGAGAGCCCCGCGAGTGGAAGGTGTTCGCGAGGCCCTAAATCTCCTCTCCGCAGATTCCTCCCGGCGCCCTCCGCCCTCTGGGCCCCGGAGGTTAATTGGCTGCGCGCGCAGTCACCCAGGCGCAGAGCCCCTGCGCTCCAGAGGCTGCGTGCGCCGCCCCGCGCCGCCCCGCCTTGCCCACCTCTGCGTGATCCAGGCCAGACGATTTTTTTTTTGGAATTTTGGACCGAGGGATAAATGTTGAGTGTAAAAGTGGAGAATAGATTAAAGGACATGATTTTAGAAATATGGGAATTTTAAAATATTCAATATACGTAAAGAAGTAAATGTTAAATAGGAAGGGAGAGTGTCATAATATCACAAGATTTTTTTTAGGAATTCCGAAGTTTTTAAACGCTTAAATAAATGTTGAACCTGAAAGTAGACGTGACTCTTATTTCAGTAAACAATTGTGAGTTATTACATTATCAGTGTACAGGTCAACTATTGGTGAGACTATTCTTGCCTTTGCGCCAGCAGGTTGTCGAAAAGTGAGAATAGGTTATGAAATGGTATTGAACAATTGGTTTCATAGATTGGTGCGTGTATTAATAAAATGATATGCTGATTATAAAAGAAACTAACTTGACAATTGTTTACTTTTGAATTTAATTTTCCAAAGTTTCACCCAATGGACACGGTTTTTGACCCATAATTTACAAATGAATGTGTATGTACTTTGAATTCATGCAAATATCTTATTCATAAAATATATTTTACTTCTAATTGGTCAACAAAACGTATGTCACGGCAACATATTCTTTTTTTCTGTTTCAAACGCTAAAATATGGGGAAATGAGATATAAACATAAAGTCAGGTTCTATTTCCCATTTTCTGGGTTTCTCAAATTTTTTATACACAATTTCTGTAAATATGTTTAGAAATTATAATGTGCTGAGATTAAAATGTTTAGAGATTATAATGAATTAGCTTTCGAGTATCATTTGTTCATAATTTGAAACCTCTAAAACTAATTCTTGAAGAAGGGTGTTGCTGCTGGTTCCGGCTATACTAATTCTGCACAATATCAAATTTCTTATCGGTCTTGAGTTTTCAAATGACCGTATCTCAGAAATAATCAAAATTGCCATTGCACGATACCTGTTCTCCATGAGAGAAGAGAACATCACAAACAATAGATAATAATACCGCGTGCAATTACCTTTGACTGTCTTCACACCTCAAACAAATACTTATAATCAGGCTTCGTAACTTTCTAGTATTATACTCCTAAAGAATAATAATTAACAGCTATTCTATTTAAACAAAGGAAACACCTACATTGCTGAAACTGAAGCTTTCGTGAACCGATCTGTAGATTATATAACAATGCTGAAAGCCCAACCAATATTAATTTAATGAGTGTAATTGTCTTATCTTGTACCAGTTATATACACGTAATATTGAGAGAAATGTGCTTTCTGAAGAAAAAAAACTTGTCCATCCTGCTATGAATGTTTCTACGAGAATGGTTGCATCCCCAAATTCTCAGCTGCTGTAGCCTTATGTTAAGGACGTTTTAACTACAAGTTGTACAACTAAGTATGTTGCGAATAGCAGTAAGAATTTTAAATACTTTCGACACCATCGTCATATGTCTCATGTATCAGGAAATTCATTTCTCAATAACATCTTTCTTTTAATTTCAGTTGTCCTCGGTGCTCGCGTAAAATAATACTATACTTGCAGAGTTTTCGTGTATCCAGGAAGGGAGGTAGCACTGAGAGCAACCACCGTAGCACATCAGCAAGAAGAAAGGTCTAATTACTCTTAAACAGTCCTCGTGTGGATGGAGAAGAGTAAAGCGGCAACAGTGCGGGGGAAAAGTCGAGCTGTTTTCTCGCCGAAGACTCCTCGTCGCTATGTCACCTACCCTGACATGCATGCTGTTTCTCGCCCTCTCCCGTCCATTCCTGTTCGATCCTACTTCCTCTCGTCCTCTTCCAATTTATCCTTCCCCCTTCATCGTAGCCTACACTCTTTCATCGGTTTTCGATACCTATTACCCTTTAATGTTACACTCTCTTCTATTTTCCTTTTTTTTTAATTTTTTTTTTTTTTTTTTCTTCCTTCTCTTGTTCTGATCTATCAACTCTTGGCAATGTTCTCCCCTTCCCGTTTCCTCTTACACTTTTTTTTTTTTTCTCGCCCTCCTGCTTTTTCTCGTCTCTGTATCCCTATTTCACACTTCACAATATTCCCCATTGCTTCCTGATTGTCCATGTACTATTCCATTTTTTCCTACTCCGCTCTCTTATTCATATTTCTCAGATTCTCTTTAATCTCGCTCTCCCGTAATTTTCCACTTTCTTCATCCTCTCCACCTACCTTTTGCCGTCGTTTTTCTCTCTCTTCCACTCTCCTTTGCATTCTCTCCTGTCTTCTGCTGCCAAGGGCAGAGACTAAAAAGGACATCTTTACTCTATGCCAAGGGTGCTTTCTCTCCTTTTCTCTGCCCGCCCCGCTATTTCCTCGTCTTGCCCCATTTTTTCCCATCTCTTTCTTCTCCTCATTCTTCCTCGCCCCGGTACGGAAGTAGCCTTGAGTGTCGCACGTCGCTGGCGCAACTGACGGCGCTTGCAGAAACGCCTCCTTTGCACTTCCGGTGACGACACTAAATGGCGAGCCTGTTACTCGTGTACCTGCATACTTATCAAGGAAGAGTCCGCGTCATTAAACCGCGCCACTAGGAACTACCAATGTATGAATCACTTCGGCATGAAATTAGGTTTGGTTCCTAGATCCGGTATATGTGTTTTGATATAATATAAGGTAAATTATCTTAGCATGTCATACAATTGTGTCATTTTTAAAGTCACTTAAAATGTTATTTTAAAAACAAAATTAATTAACAAGCGTCTTAAATATCAAAAGTCATAGTAAGGTGACGATATTTCTCTCAGTGCTAATAAATTGCAAACAAAACTCTCTTGAGGTGGGCACAATCAAACTGATTGAACAAAATGTAATGGCTGAAGGAGTATGCTTCAACAAAATTTCAATCAAGTCCTTTGATTTTTTAAATGGTTTACAAGACGTATTTGTCAAAAATGCATCATTTTATTCTTTTTCTTTCTTTCTTACATGTATATCAAATGCTTTCAAATTATCTGATAATATTTTTAAAAAATATTTTAATGATTTTAGAAATTTTAAGACGTTTTATAATTTCTTGTGTCTCTGTGTGTATGCAATTGTTTAGTACACACACGTGCACAGTAGTTTGCACGTCAGTAATATATTTCCCGAGTAATACATATCAGAGCCGCACAATACTTTACACAATACGTCCTAATACACGGATATCCGTCAGCCTGTTCCCAAACACGATGAAATCAGTTCCATCACCGACGACAGGACACGGAGGGAACGCTTATTTTTCATTTGGTACGTAAACGAACACAGTAATTACACAGGGGACACTAAAACACGAGATCCCCCCAATTATCTAGATACAACGGTCCTAGCGCCCGCGGTGGCGCTGAGTGATTCAGACCAGAACCACCGCGGTTCCACCCGGCAATTGTTTACACTGCGGTTCTGCCGGGGCGGCGCGGAGGCGGAGGTGGGGGCGGGGGCGGCGGCCTGCTTCCGGCGGAAGCCGCAGATCGCGTTCAGAGCGCCGCCGCTGGCGATAATGGCGTCAATGTGGGAGGCGGGGAAGGGTTTAGATGGGATTGCGTTGTCACTGACCTAGGAAGGGAGTCTTTAAGTAACCGCCCTCTGGTTGTTTGCTCTGAATCATTCATGAATCGTACCGAAGATTCAGGCGAACTCTATAATTTGTTCGTTTGAAAAGTTGTGAAATTCTAAGCAAATAATAATAGTTTTGGTACTCACGTGGCATTAGAGTTAATTATTTTTTTCGTTTTTTATTTAAAGAGTATTTACATAATTTTGAAGTGAATGAAGTGTAATAAAAATACCTTCATGAATTTCAATTTAATTATTCTTGCTTCTCTTGAAAGATTTTCAAGTTTCAAAATGTAATCTAAACATTGGCTTTATCACTATCCTGTTTATGAAGTGTTTGTTCAAAAGAAATTGTTGCTTTTATTGTTTATTGTCTGATTCTCGTTTCAAACCTACTAATAATTAGCTTATTTATAATTCATAATGACGTTCTGTCATCAGAATTCATTTGTGAAGGTCAAGGCATTGTAACCATTTTTCTGTATATCATTATTTCTGAAATTAAATTGAAGGTCTGAACCTCGTTCCGTGTTTTAGATATATAATGGGAAAATAACTTGCTTATTTTATTAAATTGAAATTCCGTGACACGACTATTCTATTACGTGTGGGTTACTAGAAATACTTTTGAATTCACCAGAAGGGTTTGAAGACAGAGTGCAGAAACAATTTTCGATTGTAAGTAGTTAGTTATAAACAACTGTAATTACAACGTATATCATTATGATTAATAAATGATAAGCAAATGTTTTTCAGCTTGCATTTGCAAACGTCGTAACTGTGAAATACACAAATAGCGTAACGTGTATTAATCTAATATTGGTCGATATTTTCAATATTTTTTAAGGCAGCGTGTGCGGTTTCTGATGATTAAGGCAACATACTAACAGCGCCTGCGCACGAAAAGCAGCTGATTAGGAGCCAGGATGGACGCAACGCGGCCTTGGGCGGCGGGTGGCATCGGCTGGGCTAAATAGGTCGCGTTGCAGGCGACGACTGCTAATTGAGGGGGCGTGGTGATGCGGCAAGGTCGCTCCAGTCAGGACAAGGCGTGGGCCACCTGGCCCCTTTGATTGGGCCATGCGGAGGACTGGTGCCTGCTGAAGGAATCTTTGATTCTGTTCATCGTTGGTGTGATACAGTCTGAGAAGTATAGACTGCAGCGATAGACGTCAGCTACCCACAACGACGATACTAATTGAAAGGTGGAATAATGCAACTACTTTTAACACAGTAGGTATCAGTTCATTGATTTGTATGCATTACAAATATACATTAGAATCCTCACTGATAATATGTGAATGAAATTAAATACGTCAAAATTCTGTATCACACATGCTGATCAATATTGCATGAAATAAGCAGAAACTTATATTAATAAACACCATTAATAAGATAGTGTATGTTTTATTTTGAAATAGTGTTTTTTTCCTTTTGATGAAGAATGAAAATATAGAACGCAGACATCTTGAAACATATTTATAATTGAAATGCTGAAAAACATTTCCGAAGTTGCTCACCGTTTCTATTATATAAATGTAACATGCATATTCATTTACAGTCTGTAATTGCATAAGGGTTTTAAGAAGCTTTGGAATTCAATTATTGAGTTAGTCAATGGATTAATAAAATAAATTAGTTAACGTGTTACAAAGTTATTAGCGTATATTATGTGAAACAATGGTGTTATGATAAAATTTGTAACAATGCTGTATGAGATAGAAAACCATTATTATTGTGCTTGATAACTTACGCGTTGGAGCGCGGGTCCGCCTCCGCGCAGTCTCTCAGAGCACTCACCTTCTTTGGTGGTGGCGTAGGTCCCCTCGGGCGTCGCCTGCGAACCAGAGGAACACGACACTGTAGTGGTGTTGGTGACGTAGCCGTCATCGCTGAGGATGCTGGAGGAGTTGGGGGACAGGATCAGGATGACCACCATGGGGCCCCGACACGCGTGCGCTCACGCACACACGCACTCACGAAAACCGAGACGCACACGACCCGACACGCTGGGTGGTCCTATCTGGGTAGCACTGAGCGAAGGCATGTCTCACACTGTAAACATTTCGCGATCATAATTATGCGGTTTTAACACTCGGTATTTTGATGAAGTGTTTGATATCCTGTTTTTCTAACAGGTTAATTGATAAAAGATTTTAATTCAAATCAGCTTACTCGTTGACAAACAATTGGAATATTTGGAACTTTTTATACATTCCATTCCGCGACTTAGCATATTAGCGAATTGCCACACTTCGTTTACTCTTGTTAGCATTGGTTGGTGTCAGACTAAAGTCCCCGTCGTATGTGAACAAAATTGCTGTAACACTAAGCACTCACAACGTTAGAAAGTCTACGAGTTGTACGTCGATATGGGTCGTGCAACAAACGTTTAATCTTTATAACTGTTCCACTTACTGACACATGTTCATTGGCACAAAATTTCTGTCAGCACCGCATTAATGTGAAAGTTGTAACCACACACCACAGCCTTATTGTCGTTGTGTTGCTCCAGGTGTATTCGAAAACACATGTGAATTATTTCAACAAATAAACGCGACGTCACGATATAAACTATCCAACGATATAAATGATTATTTTGTCGACTAGATAAAATTAGTTATTGAGTATATCATAGAGTTGTAAGCACGTTATAGTATTGTTTTCAATCAGAAACCTCGTGATGTTATCCATAAAAAGAAACACGAACTACGATTCACGTATTATCCGAACTGTATGATGTTTTAACGAACACTATAGTTGGTTTTTGAACACCAAGCGGCAAAACTAGTTTGATGTTTAGAGCACCATCCAGCAACCAAAACACCACTGAGCAACTCCACGGAGCACTGAATAAATCTCACGCAGCCGGCACACACTTTCAACCCGCCGACGCGTTCCGTTCCGAACCGCGAACACCTCTGCGGAGCTGCGCAGGCATCGCGGACGCGCCACCAACACGCGCGTGCGATTCTGCGCGGCGAGCGGGCGAGCGGGCGGGGGGTTAAGGCCTCGTGCTTCGCGGGGCGACGCGCGGAGCGGCCAACCTGCCCACACGCCTCGCTGCCGCTGGCGCTGCCTTTCACTGCCAATGCCGCGTCCTTCTGTCGCCTTCCGGTGCCGACGAACGGGATACCCTTCGTCGCGTGCGACATCGTCGTAACTAGGAATCGACAGGTTTTTTTGGGAGGGGGAGGTTGGTAGAGTAAAAAGGATGTTTCTTTGGCAGCCACTAGTAAAAGTGGTTCTTTCAGGACATACAGAGTGGGATAAAGGTTCAACTGTTAGCACTAATTCTAACAATGAGGCGATGTTCAAGTCTTCAGCTAAATCTGTGATTGTAACAAAGAAAACAAAATGCTTTCGTCGGTTCGTAAATTCGTGTTTTGTCGTTCTGAAATGTAATGTATGACAGACGCGGAGGATTTGCTGTTCTCGGCTTATCGGCCTCGTGTCGAAACCATTTCTATTTGCAAAACAAAATTCACTTTTACCACTCATGTCGTTAATAATCACCATAAGAGCTCAGTGCTTTATTCAGCTGCTTTTATGAGGGCTTTCTGTAAGATATATTGCGTAAATACAATGGAGTTTTATGAATTCATAAGATTCTTTTCAAATAATAAAAAATATTGTTTCAAACAAATGATTAACCTTTTATATAAATATCTAACATAGTAATTAATGTCAAATAAAAATTAAATGTCATTAAATCAGTATGGAATAAATGTCGGAAAATACTTTAGAAACTCAGTGTAAGAACAGTGGAAATTTTTATAACGAAACTCGAGGGACCGAATCCTTTCTTAAAGAGGCAGGGAGAGATTTGTTATTGGATTTAGTTACATGGAGAGAGTTTGTCAATGCGACTGGGTTGTAAAGAAAACCACTCAAACTTAAGATATATCGACGTCTTGGAAGGTGTTTTCTTAATTGAGAGTTAATTCCGTGTGTAATTTAATTGGTATTTGTTGCTCAAATCTTGGGAATAAAAATATATCAGCAAAATAATTTATAATTAGTCGTTTTTCAAGTATAAATGTTTCGTATCCTTTATTCTTTCTCAAAAATTAATTTATTTCTGACTACTGAAAAGCAATGTATCGATCATGAATTTAAATTGTTGACATCCTCTTTCATAGTTATGCATTTACGCTGTGTTTTGATAAAACAGTGGCAAGTTAGAGAATGATCTCTTGTCTAAACATAAAGTAAGAATTTAAATATTTAAAAAAAAATAGATAAGTTATCAGTTTAATATTTAATTGTAAGAGACACGTATTTGGAATGTGAAACAGTACATGTCGATAGCGAGTACAATTTTGAGGTTATGACTTATAATTGTGATCACTACTTTTGGTGTCAAATTCATATATACTTTTGAAGTAAACACGAGTCAAATAATGAAGAGTCAAATGCATAGTTCAACTTTTTATATGCCATAAATCAAGGAAGTGAGCGATAAATTCGAAAGTAGATTATAATTCCGTATTTTACTTACTCCCATTCCGCTGCCTGCTTGCTGATACGTGATACGTTTTCCTTGTCACGTTTCTCATTTGCTCTTTGGAAGTGAATATTGCGCTTACTGGCGTTACGTAAATTGTCTACTTTCGGTGTCTCCTGCCGGTTACTGATGTGCTGTGTCATCTCCACAACTTCCATTAATATTTGTATATGATATGTAATGAAACGGGAAGTTTTTGAACTTCATAAAACTATAAAATGTTAAAAAAGAAGGAAATGTAAGGACCTGAAGTTCTTTATTTTTAGCTGTAGTTGCCGTTTTCTAGGAGCACTAAATATTTTCCTAAATATTGCATTATGAGGATGTTTGTTAAAAGTTACAAGAGTGTACAGTGACCTAAAAGAATAACGTGAACCAATGTTATATTCAAAGAATTTTTTTTACACAGTTATCTTCACTATATATAGCTCAAGCTCTAAGGACAAGCTCTAAGCTCCCGACCGGTCTCCCGGAATATGTGGTAGTGTAGTTCGTGTTAGTGTAAGTGTGTGTGTGTGTGTGTGTGTGTGTGTGTGTGTGTGTGTAAAGGGAGAGGATAGGACAAGGAAGAGGAAGGACAGATAGCGCGCGGTCCGTGGCCCGTTTGGTAAGGTACTGCTCCGACATTCGCCTGGTGTTGATCGGAGAAACCACGGAGAACTACCGATCAGAGCAGCCGGCCGCTAGAATTCTCCTCCAGACAGCGACTGAATTCGACCTAGCTGAAAAGCTAGTGTCGAAAATCCTGCCGCCGTCAGGACTCGAACCTAGGATCTCCCGGTCAAGGCGCTGCAGGGATGCATTTTTGCTCAATACGCCATAATTTTCTTTCACGACGTTGGCAGCGCTGATGTTGACATCTTTAAGTGAACAAGTGAAGTTAATTTCAACAAGTCAATCGCACGGCATATTTCATTTTAATTTTCATCCCTGGGCCTAATACCAAATTTTTAACAATAAATTATCAAAAACCTACCAACAGTATTGCCTTGGAACTTATGAAATTTGAAGAATTTCAAATGAATGCAGAGAAAACTCAACTGTGAGTAATGTTAGAGAATGACTTCGACTTCTAACTTTTACGTTCCAAAGTGTACGAATATCTATTTGCAAATGAATGTGACCTACAACTTATTCTTATTAAACTTAACTAATATCTCATTCACGTAAACATATAAAACAATCGCCTTTTAATGTTTATAAAGATTTGCATACAAAACGATTTACAGAGCAATTGCTGAAGTTGAAGAAAACAAAAATTAGACTGAGTTTGTGGAGTTTTAATCTTTTCAAAAATTAGGGTAAGAAAAAATATGAAAGTGTGAAGCAAATTCGAGTAAGGAACAATTGTAATTGTAAAAGATTTTGCAACCGAATATTCGGAACTACTTGAGAATGATCTTATATTAGGATTGGAGAATAACTCAGAAAAACAGCTCACTGGTAATCTTCGTGCATTATTTTGCATATTAGCAAAAACTGTAAAAATATTAGCTATACTAAACTGAACTTAACTATTTGCATCATTAATACTTTCAAGTAGTTTTACGGTGATTATAATTTTGAAATTGCAATATTACGAGTTCATATTCCGTATGGAGGTAACATACAACCATTGGATGTTGTGAATTTTTGAAGGGAAGTACAACATTACCAGCTACTACGATTCATTGGTAAGTCTACGCCAATACTGTAAGAACATGTTTGAACAAAGCTACTCATGAAAGAAATGAAATATGAAAGACATTTTCCGCACATGAAAATATTTTTAAAACAGTTTACGGCGTTGGCGACGCCGCATTCAACAAGTTTGTAATATTTAATACTGTGGACAGATGTCCAACAATGAGTGTCTAATTGTGACTCGGCAAGTACCAAAAGGCGTCGAGCAAGGAAGAGGTATGAAACCCACCCAAGGAGATAAATGAAAGAGTTTATAAGGAATTGTGAAGAAAGAATGACGATACATAGCTTGCGAAAATAATATAGGTAAGCGACTTAAATTTAAGAAATTAATACGTCTAATGGTTTGAGAATGGACACATTTGCAAATACACCACTAATATACTAGTCTATCCGAAATTTAGGAAATGCTTCCCATTCAATTGGAACACATTTTAGTTTACAAAGATTCGAAGGAAGAATTTTTGTGCTGGAAGGGTTATTCGCTTTGTTTCGGGACAAATTTAGAGTTTTAACATACACATGTCATGCTAATGTTCAATGGTGGTAATAAGATTTTTTTAGTTATATTGTCCACATGACTCAATGTTTTCTTATGATGAAGTTTGCATTTACGACAGTAGATTTAAAATGAATTTTTATTTATAAATTTACTATTTAAGGGTTAAAAATCAATAATATCTAGAAATCGTTTAGTTATGTATTAACATTTTTAGAGACGTTGCCTAACTTATCAAACAAAAGTTTCTCCAGTGTCTGAAACCACTAGAACTGATGAGATAGAGTGAGGGAGTCCATCTCATCAGTGAGCTGATGTTAATGTCGTCTACTTTTTTCTATTTTAAATAATTATATTAATAATAATGTATTTACATTAGTAACACTGTACTAATTTTAATAATGTACCTAATTACGTTTGCTCTTTACATGAGAAATTATTTGTTTGACATTTATACTCCAAAATGCTCCTGGCATTTCTAAAGCGATCGTTAGATTTTTATCTTTCCTTTTTCAGAGATAGAACAACTCGTTGCTACAAGGTGAATCTTGTGTAACATAAAATTTATGAGTTTAATGAATATTATAATAAGGTATTTGAAGGTCCATTCGATCTCTCTCGATCTCTCTCCAACTATTTTTTTCTTTCAAGGGAATAAATTGTACTTATTTGCATCGAACGTTCCTCATAATTTCCTAACATCTATCTCCGTTGTGTTGCAGTCTGCCAGCATCTCTAGCATCTCGTTACGTTTGAGTGCCTGCGTTGAGAAGAAATTGTTAAAACGGTAAGTTTACGAGTAATGTCTCTCTGAACGCTAGTGTGGAAATGAAGTGCCGATAGAAGAGTTTTTTTCGAAAATGGAAGTACAAGGAAATTCAAGTGGTGATTTGAATTTCTTTTTCAATATTTTTCCGGTTGTTGCATAGGTTAAGTAAAATCCAGAGAAATTATTATCGACGCGAATACTCGTAATTTATACAATACCATTAAGAACATATTATATAATTATTATGTTTGTGGTTCTTTTACGCTAGTATTCTCAGCTTTAAACTACATTAATAAAACTTTCAGGATGTACCTACATTTCAAAACGTTCATGTGTTTAGAGTTTCCAATATTTCACTAGTCTATAATTATTGGAAACGTTTGTTACTTTATCTGGAAGTCTTTGTTGTTTTATTTTCTTATTTATCGGCCTTCCTAATCCCAATGATCTCATTTCTTTCATTCTATTCGTTCTCTTCTACTTTAGTCTTCTAGTCCAACGACTTCCATTGCATGGCATAAGTGGTTCGTTATATCCAGTATATTCTTTTCAACACATAATCCCTCCACAATCTAATATAGTTTGATACCGACTGCTAATCTTTAGTGATTTAAAAGTTCAAATTCTACCGGGAAATCATTTCTTCAAATAAGTCCAATAATGATGATACGTGTATTTTCGTATTTGAAATGGTTTGCGTGAGGAGTCTAGAAGCTATATATAATATCAAATAATGATATATGTGGGTAGATATATGATGCATAACATTGCATGTATGATGCATAACATTTATGTATGTATGATATATATGTGTAAATATGATGTATTAAGGAAGAACACGACGTGTTTGGCCTAGTAAAGTAGTAGTATACGTGACACATTATTGGCAATATCTTACATGACATACATAGTATTGAAACGAAAAAAGAAATATATTAGTAGAGAATGAGCATGAATCTGTCTACCTTCTTTTGAAAAGATATTCTATCCGAGATGCATGGAATAACTTGTCACAAGTTATATGTTGACCAACACATTTTTATCGTAATCTCAAACTTTCCACAGAACTGTCCTCGATTGTTTACCCCCCCCAATCAACCCCTGCATATCTCTCCGTCAATAATTTTTGCTCCCGAGTGACTTCCTTGCCGTGCGCGGCCGCGTGGCGACCTTGAGCGACCTTGCAGGTGCCGGAGGCAGAAAATTACACGTAACGGCGAAGCATTGAAATGGGATGTCGGAAATGAGAGAGCTACTCGCTCTCTTATATTAGCGGAAACCTCGTCCGCGCCGCGCCGCACCGCGCTGCGCCGTGCTCTCCAGAGTGCGAGTGGGGGAATTGCGAAACTCCGCTGAGAGGACGCACAGTGAATCCGAATAGAAGAAAGATCACCGAAGATTTGGGGAAGTGTATGGGAGTGAAATACTCATAGAGGTGAGAGGGGTATTATTCTTGGGAGGTTCTTTCACTTTCTATGGTGTCTGAAATAACATAATATATAAAAATTCAATTTTGGTTTGTTCATATTTTATGAGCAACTGTACCGTTCATCCGATTGCGATAAAACTTTGTAAATGTATTCCTCGAACTTGCGTAAAGAATATAGGCATTGTACAATGGGAGTGTTCGTGTGTCTCTCGAACATATACTCAAAATCGGGGCGTTGATAATTTTATGCGTTTATGCTGACACAAGCGCCCCCTGAACGAAAGCTCTACGCATCCCGTTGTACCCTCAAGTATTAAGGGCATCTTCACTGCATATTCTGCTCCAGCGATGGTGAAATATCGGCCGGAATTATTACTTAAACTTTATCTCGACCAAGTAAATCAAATTTCTCCAAGACAATATCATTGTACATGCATGCCAAAACTTGATGGAGAACGTTTTAATTATAGGAAACTTGACAACCATGTCCAGACCACGACAGAGAACAGATTCATACTTGCGAGTAAGTCCTTTATCTTTTAATATGATTGCAGGGACGAGCGTAAAGCATGAATAACAACCACGTGCCCTGTAGCGTGTGAAGAGTAATACATTGCAATAGCGAAGCATTGCCAGGTTCACTAGTATTATATAAAAGTGTAAATCTTATCTTCGTAATTAAGTATTGTTTTTATGATGTCGCATTCCGGGATGATAGGCTGGGGTTGAATCAAAATAATTTTTCCAGAGCTCCTATCTGCACCCGCAGATTATTTCAGGAGCCGATAAGATGAGTATTGCGTCTTTTCCCCGTCCATACTGAAGATATTCGTCGCACGGTCAGACAAAACGAATGAAAGAATTATTTTAATTGCACCACTATCAGTCCTGGAAACAATATCAGTGTTAACGCCAGGTGAGATAGCTAACATTGATGTATAATAATGGTGTAGTTGAATTTTTGATGATAATTTATTCAAGACATTTCAGAGTCGGCACTTTTTCTTCTTCTTCTTTTTCTTCTTCTTCTTCTTCTTCTTCTTCTTCTTCTTCTTCTTCTTCTCCTTCTTCTTCTTCTTCTTCTTCTTTTCTTCTCATTATTATTATTATTATTATTATTATTATTATTATTATTATTATTATTATTATTATTATTGTTATAACCCATTACTAGCATCTCATGAAGAGAAACGGCATGTTACTTTTCAGTTGGCGGGTTAACTGAATTAACCAAAATTGTCTTGTCGTCATTATCATTTACCGTTTAAAATTCTTTTAAAAAAGTCTTTAAAATGATACCACGCATCAGTTTGTTGATGAATTTAATTTTAAGCCATTATCTCGTTTATATTAAGCTGTATTGGATACAGTCGGACGGACAAGCAATTCTGCAAGTAACGAACAATGCACTGATAATATTACAGGCTTATTTCCGCATATCTGACATTATGAACCACTGTGCATCGGTTGTCCGTCAATTGACCGGCGTTGCGGTTTCCGATTGCGGTTTTCGGAAATTTCCAAGAAGAATCGACCAAAGAATCGGTGTGGCGTAGAGAACGGCACGCGGAAACGGCGTGGAATCGATTCCCAATCGCGTCGTGAAATGTGATCCACATTGGATATGCCGTTCACGTCGCCTTTAATGACGGCCTTCCGCAGGTACTAAGTTTCGGGTAATGGGCTGCCTCAATCACGAGCCCTCGCCCACGCACGGCGACGGAGGCGGCGCGCTGTCGTGGGTCGACGCGGTTTACAGGACGAGGCGATTTTTCGGATTGGGGTATTTGCATGGGGAGGTATTTCGCGTGACCGGAAAATGTCGTGTTTGAAAGTACCTACGGATTGCTTGTCTTGTTGGTTATTTATTTCTCAATACTGTGTTGCTCATTTCTGGCTGCAATTTGGACGGGAAAGGACTTATTTTGTCCGATTCAATGTTTTATTACAAATTCGGGCGTAAACAAAATGTTTACACTTGTATTTAGAACAGTATATCTGCCTTCTAACAAGTTAAATGTGCGGATATCCTCTACTATAAATGTAGTAAACTGCGATTAATCTGAGTTGTGATAGCTCACTACAAGTTCTATAAATTTGACTTCCTTCTTTATGCTTGAAATAACTAAACAAAATTTGCCGAATATGATTGTGTTTCTAATTTGAATGTTATATTTGAGTATGGATTTGTCATCAAAATACAACATTCTCGATTCATTATTGAGCATTTCTCTGCAAATAGAAAGCTAGTACAATATTTGGGCGTCAAAACGTAGAGCTGTCGTACACAATCGAGATAACTGGTCTGAATATAAATTGAACTGATCTACTTTCGGGAGTGATTAAACTTCGTTTCATAATTGACACAAAAGCGTTGAGATGACCAGCTACTATTCCCAAAATAGTTGACGTATCACATAACATAATAAATCACAGTATTAATTCGACACATTGGAATCACTCATGAACGCATGAACTCGTAAACAATAAGATTTATTCATGTATTGTAGAAACGATAATCCGAAGTTGAATGACATTGTTCGGATACCACATACGTTTTAAAAATATCAATAAGTTAGAGATGCTTTAGAATGATACTACTTAGTTTTCTAATCTCTTTAGTCTACGCTAGTTTTCCCGTATTGACCCACCCACTTCTCAGCTGCTACCTATCGGCACCAAAGCGAAATTTTGTCATATTGTCTCCATTTTTCGGTACCCTAATAGAATTAAAATATGTATTTAAAAGATTATAGAACAGTAAAACAGTCATTTATGCAAATTTTCGTAGAAAAATTACAACTGTTCTTGAGAAAATGTCGTTTGAGAGTTTCTGAGAATGCGAAATTTTGAGCTTATTTTTATATAAAAGTTTTGAATTGTCGAGAAACTTTATTGGAAATGATTGCAAGCACTTCTACTCATAAATGCAGCGATATATTAATAACGCCCGTAATATTATATGAACGACGTAAGTGATGCTTCAAAATATATTTTGTGTAACTTATAAAAAAAAACAACAACAAAAGAATACACCAAAGTGGCATTATATCATGTATTTCATTCAGAGCATTTAGCACTATTAGTACAAAACATATAAAGACAAACCTTTTGGGCCGTTTTTCGAAAAGTAATCATCAAGCGTTTCGAAAATGCAGATTTTTCAGCACATTTGGAAAAATATTCATATCCGTTGTTGGAGAAATTCTTGTTTTTTATTTTTTTTATTTCATGCAAAATTGCTCTAAAACGATTCATATTTTGAAAAAAAATCAAACGATATGTTCCCATTTAAAGATCTACTTTTGAAGAATAGATTTACGTATAATGAAAACATTTGCAGCCATTGTTTTACAAAAATTGATGTTCTTCAGGCTTCATGTAAAGTACCCAAAAAATTAAAACATCGGTTTCAAATTCAGGGAGCTGGGGCATCAGCCAGATTGATTGAACTGCTGGACCTAAATTGACTAGAATATCAATTTAAGTCCAGCTTACGGTTTAGCCCGCAAACATTGTTTCCAGAGAGACAGACGTTTTGTCATAAAACAATTTTTTGGTATCTAGAACTATATTTTGACCTATCAGTGTATTATAGAAAGTATTTTTCAACATACAGAAACAAAATTTATCCACTTCTTCGTTGTTAAGGATCTACAATACGAATGCATCCGCTGAAAAATCACCGATTTCGCTGCTCTAATTCATTAACTCTATACTACGTATGTAGTATGCAAGAAAGAAAACGAAACAAAATAAAAACGAAATAAATTGAATTTGAAACAATAACTTCATGAAATTTGTTTACATGTTTCCTCAGTTCTTCGCCAAATTGATGTTTCCCGATTCATTTCTGGATAGATATTACATTACTAAATAGTTGACGAAAATTAAGTTAGGTTATTGTAAAGCTTATTCTTTTCTGATTATTACTTACGAGTCTGTTTGATAAACGTTATAAGAGTCGATTTATTAACAGAAACTCATTGCTCTGAAAGACAATATTAATAGTTGAGGTCCCATCTCCATTTTTTGTGTGATATTTACTGTGTTCAGAATAATACTGAAAGTACGAATAGTACTCAGAGATCGTATTGTTTATTCTCTCAAAACAGACGAATGTAAATGAAAAGTACAAAAAAACGAATAAACGAATAGAACGATTTCGTTCCTTACTTGCGTAAATAAGATATAATATCCCCGATTATCTGAGAGCCAGTTTAATTACGCCGCTACACGCTGACCCCACCGCCATCCCCACTGCAGTCCGTGCCACTATCCTCGCTGCAGTCCCCGCCGCTGTGCCCTTGCCGTCTCCATCACCGCCACCCGTTACTCTGCAGCTGTCGCCCTTGACGCCCCCCGCCCCCCGCTGTCAGCCGCTCTGCCGCCCCCGCTACTGCCCCGCCACTTTCCCGTCGCCCGATCCGTCTCTCCTCATCTCCCCTCACCGCCCCATGGCCATCCCCGCCGTCACCCGCTCCACCTGAACCCCATCTCCCCACCGCCATCCCGCCGTCACCCGCTCCGCCTGAACCCCATCTCCCCCACCGCCTCACCCGCCATCCCGTCAATTCCCGCTCCGCCGCGTCGTGCCCGCCTTCATACAGAGCGTGATAGCGGCTCACGAGGGCGGTGCAGGCGTCGCGGCGCGACTTTCGCACGATCGCCAATTGAAGCCGCGCGTCCTTGCGCCGCCCTTTCCCAGAAGAGCCACTGGGGCAC
Source organism: Teleogryllus oceanicus (assembly GCA_964035755.1). Lineage (NCBI taxonomy): Eukaryota > Metazoa > Arthropoda > Insecta > Orthoptera > Gryllidae > Teleogryllus > Teleogryllus oceanicus. The sequence goes on from CAXIVR010000006.1 coordinate 97,374,758, forward strand.
TGGAGCCGCCCAGCGCGTGGCCGGCCGCTGAGGACCCGCACGCTCTCGGAAGCGTCGGCTGAAACCCATGGGGGCGGCCGAGAACATCAAAGGCCTCCGGGAGAATCGGAAAAAATAGCACTTGATATGCACCCAGGGTGACCTTTTACAAAAGAGCACAAATCATTTGGAACCTTTTGAGATGTGGTTGTGGGGAAGCATTCCTGGACAGAAAGAATTTCTAATAATGCAATTTTAGAAAAAGTGATGGAGAAGAGAACCCTGCTAGAAAAGTATTTGGAACAGAAATGCAACATTTTTTGACACATTTCCAGTCATAAAAAATTAAGTACCAATTTTTACTGTTAAATGGGTGAAAAAAGGAGACAGTGACCTACAATGAAAATCATACAAGGATTTCAAAAAGAACTACACTTAACTACCCATACAGAGAAGAAAGGGGCAGCGGAGGATAGAATGTAATGTCTTCAGCGGCAAGACACTTTTTCCTTTAGGATGGTGATGATGATGATAATGATGATGATAATAATGATGATGATAATTATGATGATGATGATGATATGCACTAAAATGAATTTGTTTCAAACTGAATGAAGCAATCGCCGTTCCCGCGCTCTTATTAGTTCGGTAAACTGGGTAAAGCATCTACACATGACTGAAGGAAGAACGCAGAATAAATGATAATTCATAATTGAACGTCTGAGAAAATGATACACGGATAAAATTAGAAAAGAGAATATAAGAAAACATTAATGGATCAGAAATAAGGTGAGGTAAAATCGTATAACTAAAACCGAATAAAATCCTCTTGGAGTTTGAACAATAATAAGTTCCTCTAGTAGACTAATTACGGCACAAAAATGTAGAGTCCAAAGAATAGATGGTCTTCCCAAACCAGTTTTGCCGAAACAGGATGTATTGCAGCTGCTGTTTTGTTTATGCTGAATCTGGCTACAATAGCAACTGGGCAGCAGCAACAGCAGATATGGAGCTTGCAATTCTTTTGACTTAACTAGACTGAGGGGGTAGGTAATTCTGTAGTTATAGTGTAAATAACACCTTCGTGCATTTATTGTGATTATTTAAAAATTAAATTGTTGACATTGTCTTTTAAAAGTTCTTGAGCAACGAAGATCAATTATGTTCTTGGAATATACGCATTCTATATATTTATTAGTTTGAACACGTAGTGAGAAGAGAGACTGACTTTTACACAATGATAGTTGCTTATATTTTTTTTTTTATATTTCTGTACTTATTTGTATATTTTACGTACGCGTTAGAACTGTGTTGAGGAACTTGGCTAAAATTCACTTGCTCTTAAGTTCCTGTGCAAACGTGTTGTGCGAGAACGTAGTATTTACTTTCTGTCTCATGACAGTAGTTGACAGGAAATTCTGTTCATTACAATTAATGAACCTGTTTTTGTCGGTCTTCATTTTCTTTCTTTCTTTCAATGTTTCTTTTTTAAATACGAATGTTAGAGAGAATGAACATAAGGCCATGAGTTGTTTTTTAATATATTAATTTTTAATCAAGCATAATATTCATAACATTTAATTACATAATTCTCTTATGTAGAGTTAATTGATTATGCGTTAAAACATATTTCAGATTGTACATTTCGCTACTTAAAGTTATACCAAGACTAATAATTTATAATTTTAACAAGAAATAGTACTTGGCATGGACGCTTTAAAGCAGTTCATCATTGTTCGGTGACTCGTCTGGATGTATACAGTTTTGACTAAACTGACACGCACAGAGTGTAACAAGTTCGAACCACAGCATGCTCCATAGTTAATAAACTATTCATACGGAACGGGTATAATCAGTAGTACAGATCAATTGTGTGGCAGCTTCCATAATGTAGGCAGAAGAGAAAGTTTACGGAAGACAGAAGAAGGACTGTGGTGTCATAATGAAACGTTACCCAGCATAAACCACCGTCGCAGAGAATTCCATTCCGCCGTAAATGGAAACGGGAAAACATTGAGAATCTCGCTCGCGCCCCGTGATTTACGCAAAAGGACTCGGGAGGGCAGTTGTTAAATATTCAATTGTGTAACTCGATAAACATCCGTCGACGCGGCACTTTCGTTGCTGCCCCATTACGGCGACCACCGCGGGTCGCAGGGCCAAAGGGCGGGCGCGCGGCGGGCAGACGCTCCTCGCGGCCACACGCGCAATTAGTTGATGCTCTAATGATGGTCTCGGCTTACCGCGTAATTTATGTGGGCGCATTACAATACAATGAGCCGTTTATCTCGAATAGAATTCCCGCATGTAGCCCTGTAATTTAAGCTCTGCCCTGACCGCGAGCGCGGTGACGCGCCGGTTATTTATAGGGCCCGAGCGATGTGAATCGAATCCCACTGCGTTTGATGTATTGTTTTATCCTTGCTTGGATTGGTTCGCCTAATAATATTGTACGCGTGATTGCTTCATTATTTGGCAAACACTAATTTGATGATTGTTTATGAAATTGTTGTCATTGTTTTCTGATCGGGTACATACAAATAAGGTGATCGACTTCAGTCAGAAAAACGCGTTTCTTTTAAACTTCATCACAAAACGTAAGTCTGCAATTTTACACTATTTCGTCGCTTGCTATCTTGAATTCGATTTGTGTGTTACAGCGAGTAATATCTTTAAGGCGTAAGTTGTGCGTGAAAGAGAGATAATCTGATACAACTGATTTGTATCTTTCTTATTATCGTTGAATGAACATGGACGTTGTAGTTCTATACATGATAATTAAACCGCATTAGTATAAGAACGAGATTTCCATGCACTTTGATTCATGTGTAGAAAGAGAATATTCTTTAAACACCTAACAACAAAAATTTCAAGGACGTGGAAGAATTCACCTCCTTCTGGAAGAACGTAAGCTCGTTGGGCTAAAAGCTAATGCCGATAATTAGTCGATGGTATCCACAGATTACCACTCTCTGATCATGAACCAAACCCATCGGCGGCGGTCGAGATCCACTTGAAATGGTTGTTCTTTGATACTTGCCGCCTTGAAAGGTTGCTAGGCGTTTAGAACAAGAAATGTTATTAAGAGGCCGTGTAATTTTGGTATTTCGCTTTCAGAAACAAAAACATGAGACTAAAAATATTTTTAAAACCAGAAGATAAAAATATTTTAGGATCATTACAAAAGTTCATTTTGAAATAAATTGTAAACGCGATTTTTAAATGAAATGTTATTGTACTACATATAAGTAGACTTTACCTTTTGTGAAACAATCATGCCAAAATTCCGTTCAAAGTATTTATGTTTCAAAGTAACAAGAATACCCCCCCACAAAAAAATAAAACATAAGAAAACGCAAAATCGAGTTAAACTGTGATTTAAGAGGCAGCACAAGAGTTGATAGCGCTATACTTCGAGTTTTATATAATTGTCAGTATCGTGTAAAATAAGTACGAGAACAATGAAATAAAATATTAAAAATTTAATATTGTATTCCTATCGAGAAATTTCAAATGTGGGAGAACGTGTGAGAACAGATAATTGCGAAAGAGGTTTCCCTTCCATTCCACTAAATTAATTTCATACATATTATCTGGGAAGAGCCTCTTTAGAATACACCCTATTAAAGCGAAGGCAACGGCGGCATTGTGAAGGCGGCGTCATGGAATCAATGTATTGAGCTGTGGGCGGTGACAGTTCAGTACAAGTTACTACGTTTCACGCAGGGGATTGCACTTTTCATGTCTCTAGAGATAACTCTGGCTTTTGAAACAATTATTTCACTTCTTAGTTATCGGATTGAAAGAAAACTGGCTTTCTTCTTCCTTCTCCAACATTGATTTCAACGAGCATCTAACTGTCAAGTTGCTTTCAATTTTCCTTGTTAAGAAAAATCCTAATGGGAAAGCGCAGCATACCAAAACTTTTACTTTGCTAGTGTTACTTCTCAACTACTACTCATATTAAGAAAAGTGCATCCCTCAATAAGATGTCGTCCATAAATTCCGTCACGCTAAGGAGGGGAAGGGTGTTTGAGGCAGCGTAACGCTGCATTACATAGGAAAGGATTTTTAGAAACTGATATTTTTTTTTTAAAATTAAATTGAATCTGTTAGATTACAAAGAAAATATTAAAAAATGTCGATAGTACTTTTGTATTCTAGAATACAATTAAATTGCCGCATTAGAATGTGGATGACCCATGCGTCATTCACGACTGTGTGCATACGGCTTGTCAGAGATTTGTTCGCCGAGGCATCGTATCTTCGTTCAAAAAGTGTCCCCAATTTTATTGTTAGATGTAGTCCACATCGCCAACTAATTTTAAACTATAACACAGTTAAAACTAATTCAACTCGTGTTTCTTCTTCATAATTTATTTTTACTTATTGTAAATGGGGTTCTTCTAGCAAGCGTTACATAATTATTTATGGAGGATTTGAGCGCGCGTTACGGGGCAAGAGGGACATTCAGAATACTCTAAATCTGCTTTACATAACTTAAGCCCGGCCCCTTAAAGCACTGCAATTGAGGACAAAATTACACTGAGAAAGAAATCAGTTGCTTTAATATTGAAGGGGTAGATCAGTTCGAAATTAAATTTGAAATTTTGTAATGTTTTCAAAATTTGAAAAACTTGAATGAATATCGTAATTATACCATATGTATAAATACACTTTTACTTTCTTCTGCGCTACCGCGGTAGAGAGAAACTTATGTAATGCTTCACGAAAAAACTGAATTTTCGTCAGAAAAACTAAGTGCAGGGCCCGGCCAACGAAAAAGTGGATAAATACAGATGCTATATTTAGAAGAAAAATTCTCTAATACGTGATGTAGCCAGAATTCATGTTTTATGAGTTCTTCCTTCAAAAAAATCGATTGACGACAAAACATCCGTCTGTCCGTCCGTCCGTCTGTGAAAAACGCTAGCGGCTAAACCGTTCAGCCCATTTTCTACAAAATTGATATTCCCCAAATGATCTGGTTGATGTCGCGACCTCTTGAAACCGATATTTTAATTTTGGGGGGTTCTTTACATGAAACTTCTAAGAGAATTACCAAATTTTCAAAAAAATAGCTCCATAGTTATTGATTAAAGTTTGTTATTGGATAATGTGAAGGACGTTTAAGAGAATGGCGCTGGTCTCATGTTCGTTGAAAACCCTATTTCTCGATAATGGAAAAATTCAATTTTTTATAGCGTCTTCCTAATACTACAATTATGAGATACATTTTTATTAATAAAATGTGTTCATCAAAAATATATAAAAATAATGGCATGTTCAATTTTTCAAAAAACATGAGAATTTTTTGCAAAAGTTTGGGCCAAATGTTAACAATTTTTATTTTTTAAACCATTTTTCTTCAAACTGCACAATTTTCTGATTAAAATTAGACTTTAAAACCGAAGGACGCTTAAAAGAATGGTGTAGGTATCATGTTCGTTGAAATGCCTGATTTTACAAAAAAGTTTAAAACATTTAAAAATTTTCGATGTTTTCCTACAACTGCAATTCAGAAGATACATTTTTTCTTAATGAAATGTGTTTCTAAAAAAAGATCTTTTTTAATCTTTTAGAAATACTTTAAAATATATTTCAGATATATCAAATAGAAATTGCTAGCCTTGGGGGAATATCAGATTGGAATGCAACAAAGGCATTCCGCGTCGCTCTCGCGAATTTCTGTGAATTATGTTTCATTGTTGTGACATGATTTTGCTGTATGAAAAGGAGTTATAATTGTCAAATTTGTGTTGATATTTGCTTGAAAATATTTAGTTTTCGCACCAAATGTTCTACCATTAGTTTTACCATTGAGTTTTACAAAAAATGACGACTGAGATGCGATAATTCCCAAAGAAATTGTGGAATAAATAGCATTACATAACCATTACTAAGGGGCCAGAAGGTACGTGTTTGTTTAGCAGCACTAGTTTCTATTGGGCAAAAAAATGTGAAGAAAAAATTGCAGAAATGTTCCAGAAAAGTTTGAAAATGTGACGGGGGCTTCATGTAAAGTATTACCAAAGATAAAAATGTATTAATAATCTCCGGAACGACACAACTATCCTTCACTCCTGACGCATTAATCAAGATTCAGCAGAATAATTTCTAACCTCTCCGAGTTTTGCGTGACACATCCATGAATCTATACAGATATCCCCGTTTAATTCTGTCGTGTGTGCGAATTTACAGCACTAAAGAACCTTTAATACGGAGATAACGGTCGAAATATAGAGATTAATGTGTTATGTGTTAATGTGTTTCCAATACTTTACATCCGTATACTACAGTATAGTGTCAAAGGCCCTGAGACTTTTTTGCCCCTCGATCAAACCAGTTAACGCCCGTGGTACATATTTTTAACCTAATTTTAACTATTTATATTTACTCATTTACTAATTAACTAGTTGTTAACGTGTCTCGGTTTGTCATTTCATATTTCTCTCCCAGAATTCCCTTTCATAATCTGCTCTGTAAGAGAACATGGTAGCAACATTCAACTGATTTCATATTTCCCCCCTAATCACGATTCTCTCAATCCATGTAAGTTGTGTTGTGAATATCGATCTCCATATCAAAGGCAATAACAAGCAATAACGTATCAGTAAAGAATAAAGTAATAAAATTCTGGAATCGGCGATGTTTCACTTTATAGATTTATTGCAAATATTATTATTATTATTATTATTATTATTATTATTAGCCTCTGGGAAGGCTCATGGGCAGCGTACTAGTTTCCCGTGCTCCTGTCCCGGGTGAGTTCCCGGTCGAGGCAAAACTAGTGTTGTAGCTTTCCTTTCAAATCGTCCCAATGTCTGTAGCTGTATGATGAAGTAAAGCTCAAGCAGGCGGATCTTGCTAGTTATGGCGTTCGCGTCATGTCCCCCTTACCCCCAAGAACGGGAATTTAACTAAGCCCAGGCAAGGGGGACACTGGTAGCTGGCCGGCGATGTCGGACTACCGACCCAAAATGCCAAATATATTATTATTATTATTATTATTATTATTATTATTATTGTAACGAATATTGCGTCACCGGCCGGCACCACCACGAACTATCTGTATGCGCGGATTGCGTCATCTGCCGGCGCCATCACGAGCTGCCTGTGAGCGCGGGTTGCGTCATCTGCCGGCGGTCCCTGCACTAGATTATTCCAGAACGTTCTCGGGGTCCGGAAAGTTCTCGACGGCACTCGCCGGCATACGCGGCGGCCAGCGACCGCGAGTCAGTCTTAAGTCCGCAGTGGAAGCTGAACTGTGAAGTGTGTGCATCGCAGTGAATAGCAGTGCAGTGGTTGTGCTCAGTGGCGTAAACCGTGGACAGTGCATCGAACTGTGGTCAGTGCAGTGAACTGTGACCAGTGCTTAGGACTGTGCGAGTGTGTAAGAGAAGTGAACAGTATAAATAAATAATCAAGAAAAGTGTAGTGTAAATATTCAAGTGTTTTCAGTGATTGTGTTAAGAAACAAAATAAACGTTTTTGTTTAAATAATATCGGGGTTTTAATTCACCACCTAGAAACGTAACATTATTATTATTGTTGTTGTTGTTATTATTAATCATATTTTTATTATAGCATAGTACGGGAAGGAAAAGTATTAAAATGAAAAATCTCGCGGAGAGAAGCCTGCAAAGCGCTGTGGCAGAGCCATCGAGCCTGGAGATCTCGACGTCCCCTCGGCGCGTAGTCCCCCGGGGTGCTTTCCATGCAAATGCAAATGGCGGGAGGCAGCGAGGAGCGCGCCGCATTGTAATTGTAATGGGCGCAATCGGACCAAAGAAAACACTCGCTCTGGGTGGCTTAGCAGGAGCAGCCGGTGGCAAATGGCGACCTCGGCGACTTCTGTTCCTGGCTCTTCCGCCTTCCTTGTCGGCAGAGCCATCGCGCGTTGTATGCCAACCACGAAATCGCTCCCTCATTTGCAACGATTTGCTTGAGAATGCAAAGAGTGGTTTCAATTACATATAATTTGCAAATAATGCAAAACAGTTCACATCCCAGTGTCTTAGCTTTTAAAAATAGAAGTAAATGTTTAAGATAATGCATGAATCGTACTATATCCGTCTCTAAAAAAATACAAGAATATGTTATGAAATTAATCAGATACAGAGTGAAATTGTAAATGACTTTTGGATCCCTCGATTGAAGTTTTCCAACGCCTCTTATAATATTATTATCTGCAACAATGGAGATAGGAAATCCGTACACAAATGGAACCATTTTTGATAAATAATCGTGCCTACGAGAGATATATTTCAAATGGGTCATTTCTATTTTTACCAAAATGTAGAAAACGAGGAGGGACATCTATCTTTGGTGTGATAGATTAACGTCTACCGGAAAAACTAATTATATTTAAAAGTTGGGATATGTTTCGAAAAATATTTTTTTTGTATACCAGCATTGTAAACGTCATTTTCTGTTGAAAGAAATCGTTCATAAAAGGGCCTTTTACGGCACAAATGATGACGAATTTGCATTTTACGGCAAGAATGATTGTGTCATCATACATTCAGTAAATCGCAATGAGAGAATCATGGGTACAAGAGAGTTGTTTCGCAAAAGAAACGAAGTTTGATTCTCTTAAAAATGTATAATGTTGTTAGGCAAAATTATAACTTGTGCAACTCGTTTATAATGTTGCATTATTCTTTTCGATCAAATTTGAAAAGTCGCTTTTAATAATTTTAAAAAAAAAGCTTAAAATTATAAACTAAATGCATAAACTACTACTTTTGAATTTATTTGATTTCAAATATTTTATAAATTTTGCATGTGCAGTAGTGAACTCAATTGCTAGTCTATCATGTCGATGCTTGTCAACATCAATATCTTTTATTGTCCTTTTATTTTAAACAAGATACGATAAATAATAATCAGTCTCCGCAGTGCAGCTAGTTATTGAACCTACCTTATATTACAAAGTGGAAACCACCATGAATGACCGTAAATTGTGTTGCATGACACTGTCATTTTTTTCATACAATCAAGCAGACACACCTCCTCATGGGAACTTTTTCTTCGACAACTTCCAAACAGTTCGCGTGGTCCCGTTCAACACCACAAACGTGTTTACAATTCCGATTAAGGTATTCCTCGGATTTACGACCTCCCGCTGCCCGGAGCAGCGGTATTAAATAACCCCACGCGCAATATCAGATCGCTTCTAATTACCTCCACAAGATGGCGCCGCTAATTGCGCCAGGGCGCTGGGATTTGCTTCCCATTAAGGCCCGGTCATAACTCTGGTGGGCGGTGGGGCGGGGCAGGGCGGAGCGGGTGAGGCGGAGAGGGGGGCGGTGACCCGTGACGCGACCGCAAGGGGGCGTGGCTAGGAGGAAGGGGTATGGGGGCGCCGAGGAAGCCGTGGTGCGTTTGTTTTTGGTGGGAGAGGACGAAATGCCCCTCGGCGCTACCGGGATATATGGCTGCTACCGGACAGGTGTTGGTTCATTAACGGAGGAGGAACCGTGTGGCAATGCGCCTGAACGTATTGGCATGAGTCAGCTCCTAGTCTGGAGGATGAGTTCTTGTGAGCCGGCTGTGTTCATGTACTCATTTTATGTTTTCGTATATGGACATATGAAGCGAATTAATGATGAAGTATTTTTTTAAGAGTATACAAGATCGTTTTGTCAATACCAATTTGCGCTTCTTGCTGTGAATTAAAAATTGAAATGAAAAATTTAGCCCCACCCACTTTCTCTTGCATTTATTTGCATGGAAGTGAATTGGAAAATGCAATTTCCAATTGATATTTCTTTGTTACTGGTCGTCTTTCTTTGAATAGTTGATAGTGATCTTCAATCGAAGTATTTGTTAGGTTAGTACGTTTGCAATCATTTCAATTTTGTTATGTATTATTGGTGTATAGTGTACCTGAATGATACCAACATGACCTGATGCTAGTTTATGTGACAGTATTCGAACAACAAATTTTTGCAAGTAATGCAATAATCTATCGAAGTGTTCCATATAGAAATATAGAAATAATCTGTAATTACATGTTAAGTTTCAATTAATAGTCAGGATTTTGAGCGAAGTGAAATTTCTTTTGAGTATTACATGTTTTATGTTTTCACCTACGAGAAACTTCGCGTTTCTACAGAATGTACAATTTGATAGCTCACTATTTACTTATCTAATATTTTCTAAAACATAACGAATTAGAAATATAACGCATTAGTAGTAGCAAGAATAGTAGAACAGATCTTCTCGATGGAATGAGAAAGTTTCATTCCCTGGGCTGAAAAACAAAAGTGAATAATTTATTATTTGATATATCAGATTCAATATATCAAGAAAAATTATTTTTAGAACAAAATTTAAAATAATTTGTTTTGAAACTTCATTGTGTATTTTTATATCTGGCATTGTGGTCCATTGGTCGTACAATGTTCTGCTAAGTGTTCCTAGCTCTTTGTTGGTGAATGTGGACTTGCCTGCGACGAACTAAATTTCTGAATCATCTCTGTCACGTATTCTATGAGACCGATGTTTAGAGACAATTAGACCTTACTCTCCGGAGTTCAAACGTTTCATATAAGGGAAGCAAACATGCAGAAACCCATAGCCACTTGCGGCAGTCGCCTACGAAAACATTCTTTGCCCAGGCCCGTTGTTGCTCAGGTGTTTATTTGGAGCCGCCTGCTGCCCCAGCTGTTGGTCTTTCGGAGAACCATTGAGGTGTGGATCGTAGAGCTCTCTTCCTCTGCTTTTTGCTTTTTTTTTTTTTTTTTTTTTTCTGCTTGGCAGTTGAGGCTCATGGCTTCTCGCAGTCAGCTATTTTCAACCGGTGCGGCGCGCGACGTGGCGTGGCGTGGCGTGGCGTGGTGTGGTGCGGTGTGGCGCGGTGTGGGAGGGGGGCGGAGCTGCACGGTCGCCGAGTCGTGACCGCCGAACAGGTTTTTCGCCTGCAGCGCAGGGCGCGGCGCGGCGGCGGCGCGGCGGCGTGGCGCGGCGGCGGCGGCGCTTCGTATTATACCGAGGCGCGCGTCGCTAGCAGTGCCGACAATCATAACAGGCAGCGCGACGCACACGGCGCGCGGAGTTGCAGCGCGCTCGTCAGATGGCGCAGGATTCGCCTCTCGCGAGCGGACCATGAATAATTCATGAAGGAGAATTCTGTCTCTCTCGTGCGCGCTGTTCACGCGCACTTGGCCGACGCGGATATCGACTGCGCGCGCGAGGGCGGACAGAGGACGGAAGGAGGAGTGGGGGAGGGGTGGTGTGGTGTGGTGATGTCGGGTGGGACCAGGCGGAAACGAGTGGGTGGGGCGCGGTCGCTGGTGTGCCGCAATTTGAGAGGCGTCTCCTACACAGCTCCGACCTCGAGTCCGTGTTCGCGCCGTGTCCAGATGCCAGATGATTTATTTGCTTTTCGTTTCAATTTTGCGACTTGACGTCAGGTGTACGCCAGGGTTCTTATTATAGACTAATGAATTTTGGTAAATAAATTCGTGCATTTGAAACTAAGATTTACCGCTTTACTTTATACGATGTAGTAAAACGTAATAAGAGTCCGTCCATAAATTAGATAATGCAAATTTGGACTATTTTGAATACCGTCTCTCTCCTCTGTAATGCCCGCTTGGCATCTCTTCTAAATAATTACGTAATGCTTGCGACAAGACCCCCGCGTTAACAATAAGTAAAAATAAATTATAAAGCAAAGATGAGATGTATGAATTTTGTCTGTGTTATATATTAAAATTTATATTAATTAAAGAATTAGTTGGCGGTGACGGCTGCAGCAAACCATGAGATAAGGGACAATTTTTTAATGAAGGAAGGTCGCTTAGGCGACAAAATTTCTGGTAAGCCGTGCACACGCCGTCGTGGATGCCACATGAGCCCCGGGTCTACTGCTCTTTAGTAGAATTATAGCGATCAGTTTTGAGTTTTTTTCTTCGTAATTTGACAGATACAATCAATATATCATTGACAAAAACGTATTTGCATTGATTAAACATTTTTGATTTATTTATGTTTTTAATTTAATTTGTTAATTGTTTTGTTTTAGTAAAACATTTCAGCAAATGTTGAAAATTAAAAGAAAAAATATTAGCAGCATTACGTAACACTGACTTCCCTACCCATGTGAGGCAATGCAGCGCAAAACTGCCTTAAACACCCTTTAGCAGTACGTCATTTATCTACGACCCCTAACAAGAAGTTCGACACATCGGTATTTCCCTCATATGTCAATTGAACAACACACAAGCATTTTCCCGTACAGAATTTTAGAACGAAAAACTGTTATTGTGGTCAGATGATTTGTGATGGCATGCCACAAATGCAGAGTAAAGTGGTAGTGTATGGAGAGATGAGGAAAGCATGAAGTAGGGTGGACAAACATGTACTGAAGCAAAATGTATACTCATTTAATATACAATCTCTTATTTTTGAAGACGTTATTTGTGCTTCATAATAATATTAAGTTGTTACTGCATTTTGAGTGGTAATGAAATAGAGAATGTTGTATGCACACACTAGTTGATCGTTAGATTCTGTCACGCAATTTAAAATGTTTGACTCAAGAAAAATTCTCGTGCATTACACCGTATTTGTCAACATTCCCTATTCTAACAAATATTGCGAATATTTAAAATCCCCTAAAAACAAAACTTTTTGGCAAATTTTCTCATCAGAATATTAATTATAACCTTTTTAGTTAAATATAAATAATTATAACAAAGAGAATATTAAATGTCATGTTAATTAAATAATTAATTATAAATGTACATTAATGACGAGCAAACCTCGAGTTCACAGGTGTTCTCTTAATAAGTTTCTCTAACTCTGAGCGATGCAACATCATTTGATTATAGATTAAGATTAAATATTTCAAACAGAAGTTGTGTCTATGACGGATATTTAGGCTGTACGAGAGTTGTCGTATACTTTTCTGGCATTAAACCAAGAAGGTGTATAAGTCAAATGAAACCTATTGTTTGCCATGAGTGCCGTAATTACAGTATAACTTTACTCAATACTCGATAATTTTTCAACAAAGAAGAAATAAAGAAGTGAATCGACGATTTCTAGCTCACTAACAGGTTATGAGACATGTCTACTCTGAAATAACGGGTCTCATCCCACAGACAAATCAACGCCGCAGCCAAGTATTTCTAGAGTATTGGATTAAAATTGCGTTTAATCCGTTTAAGTAAATTAAATATAGATCTTGGGACAGTAACACGATAAGCCTCTCCAGGCCTAGTGAACTTCCAGCTATTCGTAAATTATTAAATGCAAATAACTCGATTTTGATGAACGTGTTACTTCATTGTCTGACGAACGTATTATTAGAAATATGTTCGATTTAGATGACCGTGTTGTTAGTTTGTCCTGTCCATATTTATGAAGAACTTGAAAGCTAGAACACATTTGACCAAAGTCGAGGTATAAACATTTCAATTTGCATGAAATGCAAACAGCAAAACTGTAAACAGTTTTTAAATTGGGACAACTATCCTTGTAGACAAGTTAAAGCTATACTGGTTTACAAACCAGCGATATTCAAAGTTGTAGAATTTTATAACATAAAATGTAAACTATTTAAGATCTCCCTAGTGACCTTGTATTTGATGGGACAATAAATAAATTAAATTTGAAAAAAAAATGTACAAATGCCGTGCGCCTTTCTGTGACTTATCATGTTACTTGTCATGTCCTTGAAATGTATTTTTCACATATGCAAACGCCTCTGGAGTTGGTGCGAGAGCTCGTCGGTGTGGAGGCACTCACCAGGTCCTGCACGAGGTTCTCCGGGGGCTCCACCTCGTAACGCCGCACAGAGACCACCTTGAGATCCGCGGCAGGCGGCGCCGCCGCCACCTCCGCCATCTCCCCTGCAACACACACAAACACCCCCGTCAGCACTCGAAGCAAACACAGCCCAATGGCAGCTGTACTCTCGGTTTGTTATACCAGCTAGATAGCTGGGTCGACGTTAGCCGCTGGCTGCAGGGGAATCGCGGTCGGCTGCTAAGTTGAGGGAAACGAGGGTGTAAGAAACACATTAAAACTCGGTGATTAGCAATATGGTGAGGTGAAGTGAAGTGAAGAGGTGGAGTGCTATGGAAACTTGCACGGTGAAATGTTCATGTTAATTTGTAAAGTTTGTAAATTTTGTAAAATTTGGTATAGTTGTTAAGTTTTGTACTGTTTAGTTAGTGTTTTCTGTCACCAAGATCTCAAACTTATTTGCAGGATTAGTAATAAAACCAATATAATCTAATCTATTATCGGTAGTTTTCCTTGGTTTCTTCGATCAACTCTAGGCGAATCTTTCCTTCCTCTCCCTTGTCCTATCCTCACTCCTTACGTAACTTATCCATACACCCGCACACACTTATACTACACTACCACACATGTCGGGAGACAAGTAGGGAACTTGTCCTGGCTGGGACGGTGCCCCGCCGGTGGGAGATACCTGGTTGAGAAAGCCACGCAAAGCGACGTGTAGATCGGCGCCAGATCTACCTACCCAGCCGGGGAAAATCTTCGCCAACTCTCGTAGGAAAAACCACTACACTTACGGGGCTAATCACGAAACACGAAACGCGATATTATATATAACTGGATGTGATATATACCCTAGATGGAAACACGAAATAATCAAGCAATAAATCTGTCGGATTTTTTGGTGAAGTGGTGTTGAAATTCCAATGGTTTGAATAATTGTTATTCTTTTTATTGATATTATTTTTATAAGCAGTTTTTTGAATGGTATAGTCTTCATTTTTCATTTAAATATTTCATTCAGGAATTCTTAGATATAACTGGATGTGATATATACCCTAGATGTATAACTATTTTCTTTCATTTTGTTTTATTATGTCCATTACCTTTCGTATTATCTTAAATTTCTAATTATTTGTCTATAATATAAGGTTTCAAAATTACTTTTACTAATATTACTTTTGTTTGTTATTTTGTTTTATTCTCAGCCATCGCTCAGATGGGATGTTGTTCATAAAATAAATAGAAATGTTTAAAGACTAAGCCGTAGAAATGTTTAAAGACTCTCCAATATATTCAGGTCAAAATATTTTAAAGTGATATATTATATATAATATTTATATACATGTAATATTTCTTTTAAATACATATAATATGAAGGCAAAAAGCGTAAATATGATAAAAAACTGCAATACTGTTTTGCTTCAGATCCTCGATGGCACGAATAGTATTGTTTAATCATTCGAAAACTGTGAATCTATTTCTTTCTTCATTTTATTCGTAAACATGTTAACGAAGAGGGGTGGAGAAGGGAATGGGAGACGGAAATGGATTTCCAACTTGACCAAAAATATTGACTCGCACAGTGAGAGTACAAACGAGAGCCATGAGGCCGGAACTTCGAAGGCGTCTCCGCCCCGCAACGAAAGTCGCGCTCCTGGAGGGGGAAAGTCTCAGGAACGCAGGGCAGAGGCCAGCTGGCGCCCCGCGCCTAACGGCTCCTCTGACTCAGCGCACGCACTTCGACGCCCGTCGCCGCCACTCAGCCAGCTATCTGCCAGGTGTACCAGCACTCCGGCCCCGGAAGCCATGCGAGCGCACCAGCAACATTGATTTATTGATTGATTTCTTCGTGTTTCTGGGCGCATCAACCGCTTTGGTCGTTAGTCCCGTTAGTGTAGTGAATGTTTTTTTCTCGGGAGAAGGCGGTGATCTTCCCCCACTGCATGGCGAGATCCGGCGTCGACATACCGTCGGCTAGTGGGGTTTCCCCCTAACCAGGACTCTCCCACCAGCAGGGCACCGCCCCAGCCGGGACAGGCTCTAAGCTTCCGACCGGTCTCCTGGAATATGTGGTAGTGTAGTGCTTGTTGGTGTAAGTGTGTGTGTGTAAGGAGAGAGGATAGGACAAGGAAGAGGCAGGGAAAGATTGCTTGCGGTCCGTGGCCCGTTTGTTAGGGTACTGCTCCGGCATTCACCGGGTGTGATCGGAGAAATCAGGAAAGCTACCGATCAGAGCAGCCAGCCGCTAGAATTTTCCTTCACACAGCGACTGGATTCGACGTAGCTGAAAGCTAGTGTCGAAAATCCTGCCGCCGTCAGGACCTGTCCCGACAGTGGCAATATTTTCGACTCTAGTTGTCAGCTAGGTGGAATTCAGTCGCTGTCTGGAGGAGAATTCTAGCGGCCGGCTGCTCTGATCGGTAGTTTTTAGTGGTTTCTCCGATCAACACTAGGCGAATCCCGGAGCTGTACCCTTACAAACGTGTCACGGACAGCGCGCGATCTTTCCTTCCTCTTCCTTGTCCTATCTTCACCCCGTGCACACACTTACACCAACATGCACTATACTACCACAAGGGAGCCGGGAGACCAGTCGGGAGCTTAGAGCATGTCCCGAATGCGGCGGTGTCCCGCTGGTGGGAGATACCTGGTTGTGGGAAACCCCGCTAGCCGGGGTCGGCACCGGATCTCGTCGTCCAGAGGGGTATGATCACCGCCACCTCCCGATGAAGAAACATGCACTATACATACGGGACTAATTACCTCAGTATTGACGCGCTCACTAACAACCATCCAACAACCATCGCGCCCTAAAAATTCTCCGACCGGCATCTCTGATATGGAAAGCGGTTAGAGCTTAGAGACACCCTACAATAAAGTTGAACGATAATCTCGCTTGATCGGCGGATTTGCGCGCGAGGAGCCAGGAGCCAATCGCCTGCTGCTGGGCTCGCGCCAGCTCCCCGCTGCAGCGCGCTGCCCGCTCCCAAACAAAGCCTAACGGCAGCGGAGCACCGTTTCGGGAAGTTTATGGGGCTGTTAACACCAGGGGCCGGCGAAACCAGATGGCGAGCACGGCGCCCGGTCACTGCCGCAGAACAAAATTTCCATCGACGAAAGGAAAATTCTCTTAAAATAATGTCACTTGAGAGGCGATTTCGCTGACAAGAGTCAATCTAACCAATATTGGGGAATTAAGATAAACGTTTCCAGTTCTTAAATGATATATTTCTGTTAAAACGGAAATTTTGTTGGTTGTTCTCCTGTGTGTACATCATTCATTTCTAATGCCCGCAGAAATTGAATTCTGCAGCCTCCGGCCGTGTGAGAGGTGGAGACTGCTTCGTTAGATTCCCAGAAACTCGGTTGGTTGGTTGGTTGGTTGGTTGGTTGTTAGTGATTTTGGGCACGTCAACTACTGAGGTCATTATTCCGGTAAATGTATTTTTTTCCTCGGGAGGTGGAAGTAATCCTCCAGCGTTGGATAACGAGATTGAGTGCCAACTTAGCGTCGGTTAGCGGGCTTTCCCAACCAGGCATCTCCCAATAGCGGGGCAAGCTCTAAGATCCCGACCGGTCTCCTGGCATGTGTGTTAATGTAGTGCATGTTAGTGTGTGTGTAAAGGGAGAAGATAGGGCAAGGAAGAGGAAGGAAAGATTGCGCTCGGTCCGTGGCCCGTTTGATAGGGTACTGCTTCGGCATTCGCCTGGTGTTGATCGGAGAAACCACGGAAAACTACTGATCAGAGCAGCCGGCCTCTAGAATTCTCCTCCAGACAGCGACTGAATTCGACGTAGCTGATAAGCTAGTGTCTAAAATATTGCCGCTGCTGGGACTCGAACCTAGAACCTCTTGGTCAGAGGCACGACAGTGACATCAGTTAATAGACTGAGCCACCTCTGCCGGTCCCAGAACCTCGAAAAAAGTCAAAAACAATGAAACAGTATCGATTTCATCTGAAAACGCAAATACTTGATTGTGTTGTTACTTCTATTTTCATACTGCGCGTATCGACTGAATTCTCATACGTGTGTCACTACTTCCGACACAGGTAACATCATGTGTTGCGTTGGTGATCTGCAGCTTTTTTGATACTCTTGATACGTAAAGAAAGAGTACTGTGTATTCGTATACACTACACTACGATTTTACAGTATTCGTGAAGATTGCTTTTGTTAAAATATTGGTTTATTGATGTGTTACGACAAATTTATTTGTTACCCTTTGGCAGTGGGCATGGTACATTTTGGAAATTTATTTTATATGATTTCTTGCAACAGCATGTTTGCTGCTGCAGGTCATTTCTTTAAAATAATTTTGTGAATTATTATTTTCCTTCTGCTCAGATGACTTTTCTCTTTGCTTATCAGTACTTTTGCTATGAAATGTGCTCTTCAAAGCAAACAGTTTTGTGCTTTTGTTCAGAAATGTACCTGTTTAAACTTCCTAAATATAGATGTGTAATTTGATACCTCATTGAAATTGTCAACATGTGTAGCCTGAGTCGTTTGCTTGGTTTCAAGTGACCGGACACTGCATCGTTGGCAAGGACCGAAAAGGTATTGAATACTTGTAAAAATACTTCTATCGAATAAGTTTATTCTTTTATATCGAAAAAAAAAACTGTACAGGACGTCTACACTGGTACGGACGTTTATAAAGATTATACCGGTATTATACCAGTATTTGGGAATAAAAAATAATGTCCCTCACACCATTCTCACAGAGAAAATAATTTCTTTTCGTTAATAATTTTGCGGAATGCTTATTAATAAAATAAAAAAATCATGCGTGCACGCACGCACACACGCACGTCCACACTCGCATACACACGCACAAGCAAGGCTCACACGCGCGCGCGCCCAGTCACACGCGCCTACTCAGGCACCCCCTGTAGCGTCGTGATGAGTAAGACAGGATTTTCAAACATGTACGTTTATTTTGTACGTGATATACACGAATAGCTTAAATGATTAACAGAGCGTATATCATCCGCGTGTCGTTTGCGGAAAAACAGAAGATGATTCTCATAACAACTTTCATGTGTTGATCCGCACCATGACAATGAGTTGTCATGGTCGTCAGGCGGAACCGTCTCTCTAATAAAGGATGAGAGAGTCTACGACGTTACACCCTCTCTCTCTCTCTCTCTCTCTCTCTCTCTCTCTCTCTCTCTCTTTCTCACTCTTTCTCATTCTCACTCTCTCACTCTTTCTCCCATTCTCTCTCACTCTATCCCTCTCTCTCTCTCTGCCCCCCCCTCTCTCTCAACACACACATCTACACACTTACATACACACCCTTGGCAGAAAATTTACTGGGGTCAACGGTCAAGCATTCGTTGCTCACATTTCAATGATTCAAACTGCGAAAAGAAATTGATAGTCTGGAATGTGTCGATTGCTTTATCCTCCGTATCAACGAAACCCAATATTTGGACTGAACCGTAATCGCCCTTGAGTCGAAACGCTGACCTCCAGAAGCTAAGCAGACTACGCAACGGCGACGTTGCCCTCGCTGCTCTTACAATGTGGCAACTGATGCAGCAGATCCGAGAGCGGACGTTTATTTCTTTGTACGGAAAGAGGATTTGCGTTGGAAATATTCTTCATTATTCGATTCTGTTTTTACAAATTTCTTCTTGCTTTGGAATGATTCATATTATCTCAATTTTTTTAAAACTGGTTTGACATTTTCAACACTAGCTTCATTGGGAGATTTTCAACACTTGCTTAATTTAGCTAGGTCAAGCCGTTACCTGGAGGAGAATTCTAGAGACCGGTAGCTCTGATCGGTAGTTTTCCATGATTTCCCTATCAATTTCAGGCGAATGCCGAAACAGACCATCAAACGGACCATGGGCTACACGCGATCTTCCCTTCCTCTTCTTTGTCCAAATCTCTCTCCTTACTCACACTCTCAGATGAACTACACTACCACACTTTTCTGAAGACCAGCCGAGAACTTAAACTTGGTTGGGGCGGTGCCCCCTACGGGAGATTCTTGGAGGGGAAAATCCCCTGCAAGCCGCCATGTAGGTCAGTACCGGATCTCACGGACTAGCGTTGGAGGAATACTTCCACCTCCCGCGATAAAACATGAAAGATAAGGAAGAAAAAATAACACGCTATCAATGGCCTGTTTGCTAAAGTTTAACTCCGACATTCGCCTGGTACTAATCGGAGAATCCATGGAAGCCTACCGTTCAAAAATCTCGACCAAAAGAATTATTTTCCAGTCAACAGCAGAATTCGACCTCCCTGGAATAGTAAGACTAGTATCGAAAATCCACCACCATCGAGACTAGAAACTTGGGGGTCTCTGACAGAAACTCTGCAGTGTCAACAGCTGTTCCTCTGAGCCACCTCAGCGGTAAAATCACCATGATTTCCCTCAAAATACCGGTATGATTCTACTGAAATACCGTTATTGTTTCATGAAAATACTGGTATAATACCTTTAAATAGAGGCATTTACCGATATAGACGCCTGATAAAAGTAAAATACCTCTAAAAATACCGATACTTGACGTCATATGCCAGTATTTTTAAAGGTATTTCAAATAATGCTATAATAGAGGTAGAGGTCTTTCTATACCGATATTAATATCTTTACCGATATAATTTCGGTATTTGGTACCAGATCGAAGGCTTGCCGGTCAACATTGCGTTCATCAATGTCAACACTCAAAAGAAACGATCTCCTTTTATTCAGGGCAAATTCATTCTCCAAATTGTCACGGCATTTGTTCTGATCACTATGAAAAATTGGGCAATCACAAGAGATGGTCGCAACGTAGACGGACAAGTCTATAGCAATCTCTCCTAAACAGCTGACAGCAAGTTGATAAATTTTTGAATTAAAAATGTCAATGTGTAAATTGAATTTGAAGAGCTACATTAACACCACCAAGAGCAAATAATGATGATAATAAAATAACAAAGTCAGAAGGTTATCCACAAATGAACAGCATTAGATGATTGGATCAACCACATGTGAATCAAGACTCGATTAAAACATCGAAGTCGATCGATCATTCTACGGGTGATCCGGACACTTAGCTTCAGCATCTGGATATCAAAGTTCAAATCCTATTGAGATTGGCAAAACGGATTTGTGACTAGGTTCTTCGGTTTATTTAGCCTTACATTTATACACACCTCCACCATCATGTATTTCCCTGATTTCAATGTTCACCCTTTCATAACTTTTACAGTCCTCTCTTTATTTTAAAGCTCTACCTAGCCGAGTAACTTGACTGTGTCTCTCTTTCATTGAAATGAGTAAGCTTGTGCGTATTGATGCCCGGCGTATCAACTACAGAAATCAGGTCATTGGTGCCCTAGCTGTATTGCATGCTATTTCTTAGAAAGTGGTGGTGTACCACCATTGGAACAATAGCTCCGATTGCAGACCTGCATATCCGATTGTCGATTTTTCCTTTTCTACTTTTCTTCCCCCGAATGGAGAGACGCTGCCGCCCTAGCCGGGACAAGCTGTAAGCTCCCGACTGGTCTCCCACCTACGTGGTAGAGTAGTGCGCACGTGCGTGCGCGTGTGTGTATGTTAAGGGGGAGGAGGGAACAAGGACGAGGAAGGAAATATCGCGCAGTTTCTAGTCCATTTGTTAGGATAATACCTGTTATTGATTGGGGAAACCATGAAAACTACTGACCAAAATAGCAGCCGCTAGAATTCTCATTCAGACAGTGACTAAAATAGGTCCGGCTATATAACTAGTACCGGAAAATCGCCACCATCTCGACTAGTAACCTCCCGGTCAAAGATGCTACAGAACGAACAATGTTACCGCAGAGCTGTCCCAGCCGGTAGGATTCGTCGGAAATGACGTCATACAAACAACAATAAGCCGCCATTCTGGTAAATATATATGAATATCAACTTAAGTGGTTTACACAAAGCCAACCACTTCTCTTCCAGTATTACAATATCACCACGAAGAGCACTAAAGCGAAGCGGTGGCAAGAGTGTCCCAGGTGTACGTGGGTAGACAGCCGTGCGCCAGCATTAAGAAGCGCTCTCGGAGGCGGACGTGAGGGGGGTGGTGCTAAGTGGCGCGCACAGTAGGGGAGGGCGCGGGTTCGACGACTGCGCGGCGCAGGCGCGGGCGCCCCCCGGCGAGAGAGGCCAGCGCCGTGACGTCACAGCTCGGATTAGGCCTGCCGTCAGCGCCCGCGTAGCCGCGGGCGCCCCCTCGCTCCCGCTGGCTTGCCGGCGCCGCCGCCCGCGCTCCCACGGACGCTGCCGCACATTTTCTTCAGCTCCTGGAAATCTTCTCCCTCTGTTTTTAAATGCATAGTTGAATGTTGCTCCAGAAAATCCTTTTCGTCCGCTTTTGTCAACCAAAGTTCTTTTCTCATGCATAGTTGAATTATTTTCCGGAAAATCCCTTTTTTCTCATTCATACTTAAATTATGCTCCAGAAAATCCACAGCTTTGAGAAATCCTTCTTTTTGTCATACATAAATGAATTATGCTTCGGAAAATCTACAGCTCTGGAAAATCCTTCTCTTTTGTCAGACAGTTGAATTATGCTCCGGAAAATCCATAGCTTTGGAAAATTCCTCTTTTCTCATGCATAGTTGAATTATGCTCCCGAAAATATACGGCTCCAGAAAGTTCCTTTCTTTTGCCATACACAATTGAATTATTAAACTATAATAGTGGTGCTACAGAATGGCTCAGACTTTCATGTATTAGTTAGTTTTCTAATTTCTTTGGCCTGGGCTGGATTGTTGGTCCTGCCCCATCGTCTTGCCAAAGTACATTAAAAAATTAATTTCTTTGCTTTCCTAATGATATAACCGAAATATTACTTTAAAAATATTAAAGAAGAGTAATACCTGGTCCTATATGGCAATTTTTATTTAAAAAGTTGGAGCCTTTTTTAAGAAAACGTTAGTAAGTGTGAATAGGAAACTTAAATCTCTTTTTCACAGCAAAATTTTTGAGCCTTTCGAAAACCTTTATTGGAAGTAATTTGAAGGACATCCTCACACCATTGCAATAATGAACACAAGTTGTTGGAAATGTGCGTGATAGATATTTAAAAACAAACATTTGCATAATTTTTGAAATAACAAAAGAATACAGCCCAATGGCTTTTATTCATTTAAGCAGTGCATTTACAAAAATGTTTGAAGAGAAAATTTGGAACTGTTTTTAAGAAAATGACGTTTGAGGAATTCTGAAAAAGGCGAAAATTTAAGTTTATTTTCACAAAAATCTTTTGAGTTTTCGAGGAACATTTTTAAAAATCATTTAAAACACATGTACTTATAAATGCAATAATATGAAAAAAAATCGCCACTAATATAAATATTAACGACGTAAGAGACAAGTAAAAAATATTACATTTCTGTTATTTTTGAAGAAACAAATAAATGGAGCAAAATGAAGTTATTATCATATGATACAGTTCATTTAGCACTATCCCTACCAACAGTTTAAAGAGAAAATTGGAGGTTTTTTTGAGATACGTTTGCTTTTCATATTTTTAATACTGAACATACTTCACTCAATATTGCGTGAATACGATTGAAAGTTTCAGAACATGAACCCGACCTTAATGAAAAAACTAATTATGGATAACAAATATCATTTGAAGTATAAATCTCTTATCATCAATTTTGTTGTTTTATCAAGACGTCGAAAAAGTTGCAATCTGCTGCAATCTTCAAAAATTCAGAGTTGATAATGACATCGGACCTATGCCACCTTTAGAAGTATATTTCGCTCTATTCTTACAAGAAATTTAAAGAAAAAAATCAGTTCAATTTTTGAGAAAATTATAAAAATATCCCAAGGGCTTCATGTAAAGTACCCCAAAAAATAATAAATGTTATTCTAAATCGCAGAGCATTGAGTGAGGTGAGATCGACGGGGATTTATTCAGTTTGGAAAACATCCTACGCATAGTTTAGGCGCTAGTGTTGTTCACAGACGGACAGGCGGACACAGACGGACAGGCGGACGGGTAAAAAAAAAACACCCCAATGTTTCGGTATCAGGGGACCTCAAAACGTGTATTTCCGTTGAAATCTCCAAATCGATTTTCCGCGACATTACATAACTTTCCCAATACTATGTATAATACTCCGTATATGCGTATGTATACGAGAAAGTAAAAAAAAAATTCATGGGTAATTTCATGAGTGCATTAAAAATTTCCGACCAATTCACGAGTGGATAACGACGATTTCCTTGCTCGAATTGTGATGTCAGATGCAAAATATGCATTACATATTAGAGAAAATAGGAAAAGAAAGGCATTTACAGAAATAAAATTTTGCCCTGGCTTCCGCGTATAATAAGTTAAAATAATTTTTAAAAGTCGTACATTTAGTAACAAAAAGATGTAAATAAATTTCATCAGAATACTTATTTCTTACGTTATTATGTAAAACTATTAGAATTTTAGATTTAAGAAGAAGAAATAAGGAGTTTTAAAAAAAATTTGAAGATAAAAAGGTTGGGCATTTTTGTAATTATCTGTGGAATATTTGTAGGTGACAGTAAAAGACGTGAAATTACATCACAACATGAGATTATCTTAAATACATATTTTATGAGATGTATAGGAAATCCTGCATAAATTAAGATTCAAAATCTCGAAGTGAATCTGCTTGGTGAACTGTATCTGATGAAAACGTGTAATAGCCACATTTTGCTGATTCCAAGAAAACATTATTTTACGTCGAGCACGATAGTCGATTACATATGTGCATGCATCCCTGTGGTTGAGAGCTTTTGCAGTTACTTGACTTTTCATTATCTCTGCGTTGATAAGTTTAAGAACTCATTATTCCACCATTATGTAGGTAACAAATATTTCCTCTTACAACCCTCAGCTCATCAAAAAGATAAAAAATGTCAACGTGCGGGAATATTTCTTTTCCCTTCTCTTGCAAGGATATCTGTTACTGAATGTGCGGTTTTGGAACCGGTCTGTCTTCGCAGCTGCAGAAAGGACCACGATGTTCCCGCGTGGTAGGGGATTCCCATATTTCCTCTATATGAAGAAAATTATTCTGCCAGAACATTGACTTCCTCGTGCTGACCTTTATTTTCTCTATTTTGGCGGAATTTCCTTCACGCTCTCTAAATTTTGTCTCCGCCCCATTAACATACGTCCTTCAACTATTTCTCTACTCAACTGAGACTTTCCTTATTGTTTTACGGTGGGACAAGGCTGTACAAAATGGAATATAATTGTCACATTAGATGGAAAATGTATTTGGCAATTATCGGAAACTTTAGAAAGGTTCTGTGTCTCTTTCTGCGTATTGGAAGATAGAAATATTTAATCTTTAAAATTATTATTGTGCATGACCGTAATGACTGACTTTCCATCAGATAGTTGTAGTGACAGCACACGATACTTGTTACATTTTTTGTTTTCCCTCTATTATTTTCTTTACTTATGACTTATTACCAACAACAGATATTTATTATAAGTTATATCGGGCGTAAATGATTTATATTGAAGTGTTCCTGCCCTCTACGTTAAAATTACTTACTGTTTACATTAAGTATGTAAAATTCCTAACTTTTCGTACTGAATAATTTTATTATCATATTGGCTTACGAAAAAATTCATTAAAAATAACATTTTTTTCTGCATAGCTAAAAATGTAAATGAAATTTTTTATGTTAAAATTTCGTTTTGAAATTCACAATTTGCCATTACACTAGGAAATACAAGTTTGTGTGAATTTTCAATTCACCTAAAAGGAAATAATTGAGATAGAATGGGCGTATGAGTCAGAAAAATTAAAAATATCCAACCCACATAAAATCTATTGAGTACCTTTTGAAATTATTATGGTGTTTTCAATGCATAATTCATTATTACTATTCAAATGACGAACAATTTCTGATAAAATATTCACTCAGAGACATGTCTCTTGATATCCTGTCATGCATAATACTATCTCCTCCGATAATTATCGTCTTGGGTCTGTGCTGGCCATAAGTGAGGCTAGGTGCTTTCTTGATGTAGGGTGTTACGTAATGGGAGGAAGTGTTGCCAAATGGGGCAAGGGCGCGTTTGACGACGAATTACTGTGATGGTGAGGACCCGAGAGGTTGCATACATGATGCTCAGTTACAACACTCGCAATGAATTCATAAAGCACCCCTTCTCTTTATCCTCCTCCACATCCTCACTCCACCCTGGAAAACAACGCCACTTCCGCGCCGTTAGTATTCCGCGCGTGCATCAGCTCCCTTTTGATGCTCGCCAGGTCGAGACATCTCTGATGTACGCTCTCTGGAGTAGCGTGACGTGTGACACGTGACATGACTAGTGACGTGTCATGCGACGCCACTCCGCGCGCACGCGTGCCTTTCTAGTTCCTCACACCATCTCTGCACGCGGAGGGCGAGAGGGCCAATATTAAGGTCACGTTCATTCAACGCGACACCAGCGAAGCGAATTCGCACACCGCGCGCAGATGAGTGCCTGAACTCTCCACGTGGTGGCGTTAAGCTAGTTCCTGCGTAAACACATGTTTTTTGTTATATTCACACACAGAAATAAGATTTTATGGTTTTAGTTTTCAGTACTTTAAGTGTGGGTAGGTAATACAATTTTTTTTCTGATTTAACTTTTTTCAGACAAAATTCTCTTCTGATTTAGAACCACCACTGCCTTCAAGTAATATCTTTACTAGTGTATCAGTGGTTGAAAATTCCCTACTGATGGACTACTAGGCAAACATGTTCGCGGCGTTCCATGAACATTTAATAGTAATAAGTTGTCTCGTTTGAATCGTGCAGGGTGGGGTTCTCATTGATTGTAGCTGATCTTTGCCTTAAGTGCTATAGGTTCTAAACGGATCTTCGTAATTCAGTTTGACTACAAAACATTAAAAAAAATCAAAGACAAATAAGTAGAAATATTTGTTACGAGAAATGGAAAACTTGGTTTTAATTAATTAATTTAGTTGTTTTGTTGAGTAAAAATTCTTATTATTATGATTTTTAATAAGTTGTGTTACAAACAAAATTAATCATTTCTAATGATAAGTGATAAAATCCTTCTATTTTGTGTCATTATTCTGAAAAATATTTTTTTTTAAATTACTTTCAAAATATACACACGTAGAACTAGTTTTAATTGCCGTTTTTACAGAATTATATTTATTGTTATCTCCTAAAAGGTTTAGGCACCCCTTATGTACGAAATCGAGATGAAGGGTTGCCCTTGCTGTTCCCCTCCACGTGTCGCGGCAAAGGCATTAAAACGAGGTTGGGAAAGGAGAGGGAATCATATTGACGTCATTGTTGACTGTTCCTTCTTTCTCGTCTTCCTGTTACGATATCGATAGCCGTGCTATGCAATTATGTGAACGGGCTTACAGAAATAATTAAAAAGCTGGCGATAAAATATTTGTGTAAACTTTGTTTTCATGTATCACATGTGGTCATTTCCTGAAAAGTTTTTTGATTTGTTTTTTAATTTGATATCTCTCAAATTCTAAGTATTTGTTGCAAATAACTCTACGAGATTGGTGCGCCGTAAATTAAAGATATTATCCATTTGTCTCTTGTGAAACCCCTATTACATTTTAGATCGCATTCTTTAGAAACATTTCGAAATCAAAGTAGATTTCACTTTTAAAATACATTAAGTAAAATTTTCCCTCTCGCTATTTTATAGCGTATTGGAATTTAATGCAACTGTGTGGAAGATATAAATACCTAAACGAATATAAGGTTTTTCATAAATAAATTTGTGTTTGATAACCTCTGTGAAGCCCTTATTGAACAGGACTGATGCTGATAACTGCAATTCATGCAAGATGTTTCTTTCAGTAGAACATTTGTTTGCATGCCCTAAACATGAAAGTTCAAGAAACAAGTACAATTTAAGTTCTCCTAAAGACCTCAATAATAAAGAACAGTGCATTAAATTCATTAGCTTTATAAGAGAAATTGAAGTTTATAATAGTATTTAACCATATGTGTATAATTCTGAGTTACTGTGTTATTTTGTACTGACTGTGTAATTATAAAAGTAGTCGCTAATCACCATATGTAGTTGATGCAACTTTAAATAAATCAAATCAATCAATCTGTGAAGCCGTTGTAACTGTTGTGAATCTAAAGCTCCTCGTGGTCTATAAATCTCAAAATACAATTTCATAAAAAATATCTTATTAAACGATAATTCTATATAAATAGTAATCTAGTAGCCTGCGTGATACAGTGAATGTATGCTACATTAATTGTTTTTATAACAATTATATTGTAATTACTTTTAGTCGACTCATACATTGCTGAAAATAATTGTTGCATGTAGCATTATGACGTAGCGACATTTTATTTCATTTAGATTTTAACATATGACTATGAAATACTGACAAACGTATTACAATTAGTAACGTATTACTGTTCAGCTAGAAAACTGATTTTAAACTTAAATGTGTAATCTGGGTGAAAATGCAAAATATATAATAGATTAGTATATCTGGGATATCATGAATGTTCTTTTTCCATTTTCTCATTGCTTCAGAGCATTTCTACCCGCACGTTACCTTACGTCTTGTAACATATTTCCTGGGCTGCATTTACATTTGATGTCTGTGCTTCTTGATTAAATCTCTAGAAGAAAAACACAAAATTATCTTTGATGTATGTACTAACTTTAGGGAAACGATGACTTAACGTAACGTAATTCGTAATTGATGTATAAATGACTTGTTGTATACAGAATTCGCATAGATAAATGATCTTTCCGCGTTCGTCTACGTTGTCTCATTAGTTTTCTTTGAGTACCACATCACCAACCATTGAACCTCGGAGTCAAGGTTTAGATCCGCACGTTCATTTGCATCGTAATCCAAGTGATAATCACGCCGCATCGATCTCCCGATGGTAATCGATCCCATTACACGTAACCACTACTCTTAGACCCCGACTGGTGCTCGACGCGTCTTCTAATGGGAGGACTCTCTCCAAACCATTCTGTTGCTGACACGCTTCCTCGGGAAATTGCTACATAGCACTCCATCCTTGGAGATTAATGAGATCGACTGACGCTACTTGCAATGCAAAAATCTCCAAGCGCCATCGTCTGAGCCTTCAGTAGGAAATAATAGCCGGCATACCTGTGCGTAGTATCCAAAAAACTATATTCATTACGGTTTTACTACGTAAGGACAATGAATTATGTATCCTGTAAAAGATGAGACTTTATCTTTCATGGTCGCGTATATTCATGACAGGAAGGGAATTTCGAACGATACCTGAAAGATAAAAATCAAAAGTCACTTTATATAATGTCATCTTGTTTACTTATGAATGGCGTTTATACAATTCCATGATAATTTTTTTCTGATATTGATTAACTCAGATCACTATTTTCTTGCTAAGCTTTTAGTAATTATTAGTGGAACTCGTTTTGAATTACGTTTTCCCATAACTGATCATTTCTGAATACATATTTTAATGGAAGAGGGTGAGAAAATGTACTCTTGTATTAGAAAATTTCCCAGCGGGAACATTTTCCAATTATATAAGAACTCTCTCTTTTTTATAAAAGCAGATAAAATCACGCAGGTATTTACATCACAGGTAAGGTAAAATTTTGCACTATTTCTCTCAGTTTTGTTGGTTACATTTTGATTAAAGTTGTCATGTTCTCTCTTATAGATGTTTAAATATAAATCAACAGGCAGCAATTTTACCACACTATTTCAGAGATTTAGTTAATCAATCTATATAGGACGATTAACAGCGAGAGAACAGATACAGCGAGTGAACGTCAGAGAATTGATTGTTACAGCTAGATGTTGTCAGGATAAAATCCAACCAAATATGAAAATTATTAGAAGACAAAACCTCATGTCAGGAAGCATTGGAAGCAACATTAGGTCACTTCTGGAGTTATATTGCAATACTTGTTTTACACCGACTGAGATATATGAAACATTATTTGTGTGTAATTCGCAAATGAAGAAATCCAAAACAATTTTGAGCATATGCTTCTTTTCAATGGTTGTCAATACTCACAGATTCCAAGAAAATCTCTTCTCAAACGTGGGCTGTGTAGAGTACTGGATCTTTTGCAGATTGAAAATATTGAGTCCAGAATCATGAAGTAATTTAACATTTAAAAATAGACCTTTATACAACGTAGGTAATCAAGAATCAACCAAAGAATATGTTGAAAATATCACTACGTTTGTTGAACGTGCTTAACACGTCAAACAATCTACTTATTCTACACAGCACTGCAGTTGTTATGAACGTAAACTGCCATTTCCCTGTGCATAACGCTTCATTTATCAACAGAGTATTGCTTCCCTCCTCTTGGCCTCGTGGACGGGGCGCGGTGGGCAGGACATGGTCGACCAGTCCTCACGATCCGTCCTCGCCGTCCGCCAACACGCGCATGCCGCGCGTGCTGGCAGATCCTCAAAGTCAAGGCCACTATTCCCGCGTCGAGTCGAGTCGAGTGGAGTCGCGAGCGGCGGGCGGCGCGGCGTCGAGGTTGGGCGGCGGAGTCGATGACAGCAGCGGAGGCGGTGGGAGTAGCGATGGGGGCGGTGAGGGCTGGCGGTGGAGATGGAGACAGCAGCCATGATGGCAATGGAGAGGACTGTGATGGGGGTGGTACCTGTGAAAAAGCGTGGGTGTGACTGCGATCGACGGGTCCCGCAGGTATAGTTGGTCCCGCAGATCAGGGGGAAGGGAGTACAGGGAGTAAAGACGGATAGGAATGGCGGTGGTGGGGAGAGGAGTTAGAAGTAGCGTTTGCTTCTGCGTTTGGGATTGCTTTCGCGAAGGCGATTTGCGGTAACGGTGGCGGAGGCTGCGCTGATGGAGACGGCTGTGATGGAATGTCTGAGACGCTGGTGCAAGTGGTGGCGATGATAGAGACGGCGGTTGAGATGGCGGAGACGACGGTGGCGGTTGCGGAAACGGAGACGGGGGAGATGGGGCAGGAGTCATGTCGGCAATGGATACAGTCGAGCTAGTAATGGTATCTGTGAGGTAGCGTTGGTGGAAGGGGTAGTGACTGTGTTGGCTGGTCGGCGGGTCGGTCGCGGCCGAGGGGGGCGGTGGAGATGGAGGGTAATGGCGCTGGTGTGGGAGGCTAAAGAGAGATGTTACTGTGGCTGAAGAGACGAAAGCGGTTTGCTTTAGGTTTGTGGTTGTTTTGGGATGGCGATTTGCGGTGGTGGAGACAGTGGGAAATATCTGAAATGGCAGTGGCGGTGATGATCGTGGTGAAATAAAAGACGGCGGAGCGGCAGTTGCGATGGTGGAACGGCAATGGCAGAAAAGTCGATGACGGTGGCGGCAACGGAGCGGGGAGGTGATGGCCGGGTCGGCGGTGACAGTGACGGTGGGGAGGCATGGAGGCGGAAAGGTGCCATTGGCGGTGGCGGGGCAGGAGGAGATGCAGGCGGCTGTGACCGTGGGCAGTGGCGGAGGACGAGAGGGAGGCGATGGCGGAGACGGAGGCGGAAGCGAAGGCGGAGCCGGCTGTGATGGTGACGGCGGAGGCAGAGCCGGCGCTGCGCAGGCTGTCATTATTTGCGAAAAGCGGCGCGTGGGGGCGCTGCGCAAGGCCGCCGCGCCCAGAAGGCCAGACGTCCACCGCCCGCTGGATTGGGATACTCGCAGCAGCAACAGCGAGTCGCAGACAAGTCAAACGGGTATGCGCTGGCAAGGACACACGTGCGCGCGGGCGCCATCAGACAAAAGGCCTAAGAGGACATTCGCAGCGAGATCCGCGGTCAGCACGAAACCCATTATTCTTTTGCGGTTTGTTTGTAGAAACTGCGTACTGGTCTACTTGGCGCCTCGTGGTTGTTCACCAATGCTGATAGTGTACATTGCTCCGTAGAATGAATTATGGTTAAGAAACACATTAGAAGGAACTGGTAGCACAATTTACTCTTGTGTACACCTCGTAATGGTGAACGATGTACGTATTAATGAACGAGAATGACGTGCAATAGGTTCCGAGAATGGCAAGTGAACGACATTTACAACGTCCCATACTATGGGCTGCTTAACCCACCATAAATTTTATATGCAAGTTACCGTGCTTTGACCTGTTCAAGTTTCTTCAATAGTGAACGCTGATGTAAGAGGAACATGTATAAATCCACATAATTGTGGGAGATTTTCTGTGAGCATTAACGAGAAACGATTATTTTTATTAAGGGATTCGATTACCTTTCAAATATTGTAACTATTGCGAACTGCAATGAACTACAGAAGAGTTATAAAAGGAATAATTTAACAAACGATAGACGTAATTATTTTTTTTACTTTTGAAATATTTTTAAGCTAATATTCACTAACAGGAACTGTATTGACACTTTACTTTTAAGACACAAAATGGATATATTTTTCAATAAAAGAGAAGCAAGATCTGCTACGTAGTTAATGGCAATTAAGTTTCACGGAAATACAGACAATGATTGCTGTCTGACTGACTGCTTCCCTGACCCATCAACAAAATCATTACAGTGTTTTGCTTCATTGTCGCTGATTTCGTAGGCATTTTCAAGCAAAAAATATATCAATAAATGAGGGAATAGCAGCAATATATGTGATACGAGACAAAATATTATATATTCAAATTATTTCCATTTCAGAAATACTTCAAATATTAGTTATTTACATTGTGTTATCACTATGACTCTTATACTCGAACTACCCTGTAGTGAAATTATTTCCAAATCATATATCGAAATTCATTTAGAAATTAATTGATATATTATTTCATTATTTATGCTGTGTTGCGTGAAATATAATGTCGACTGTATATTTGAACCCAACCCACATTTTGATTCTCTTTTGAGTAATAAATATATTAATACTTATGATAATACTTACTATGGGATGTCACAGATTCGATAGTTAAAAAAATACTCACCCTCTAACCACATTATCCATTTATTGCAGAAATGTATTTTATTGTCATTCATTGTCTCATTTCAAACACTTCGTTTGCCATTATTTCATCGTTTATCGGGATAGACCATATACTACTTCTAATACTAATCTTATCCCATTACCATTAAATTTCGTCGTATCTAAAGCAGCGGTTCCCAACCTGTGGGTCGCGGCCCTCAAGTGGGCTGTAGATAATAAATGTATGTACTACTATCTACAGCCTGCTTGAGGACATGGTATTTGATGAATATTTATAAACACTCAAGTGTAATAAAATCTGGTGTTAAAGCATGTTCGGAATTTTGACGCATGGTGGGATTACCAAACGTGTCCATGGTGACTAGCTCTCGCCAGGTCAAAACGTGGAAGAGTAGTTCCGCAATTTTGAAGGCTCTAAAGGACGATCGACACCGCAGAACACAAGTGTAAATGTGTCAGTTTATAAATCGTGAAGGATAATTTGCTTGCAGGCAGGAATTCGATATCTTGAACAGGATTAAAAACAGTCTAAACGTTCACATGATTATCTTTTTTGTTTCTGTGGGATACTTACGATACTTTATGATTCTTTCTTTCGTTCCCTCTCATTTACAGTGAGGCAGGATTACTCTTTTCAGACAGAACGTTGCAGCGTCATGATCAGGGCAAAGAATCTGTCGTGGAGTGCAAGAAGTTGAAGGCCAACTGACGCTGTAGAAATCGAATTAACCTTCAACTTCTTGTTCTCTTCACATACAATTACACTAAAGACGACCGAGAAATCATTATTCGAGATTAAATTTTACATAGTATAACTTTATTCCTACACAGCTTTTTGAAATTAGGTATTTTTATTTACAATGTTATTCAGTTTCTTTTTCATATACAACATTCATCTTCCTTTTAATACATATTTGATAATGTTTCTTATTACTCGTTGGTAGTAAAGTAACTGGAAATATTCAGATATTTGTTTCAATGTAATGAGATTTATTCATTTTTACAACGGGTAAATGTATACTAAATGAGTATTGAATTCCCTTGAACCGTGTTCTTTAATACGGTGTTGCTTTTTGGTTATTTTCTTACATAATTGCTACTCATGTGCCTGTGCGTTTGAAAGGAAATCTTTGATAATGAACTTGATATATGCACATTTCTTGCAAGATTACAAAAAGGTAACAAAGTACTTCTCATAATTATACATTTAAATATTATTATTGCAGGTGGCCGTGTATAAATAATGACGTCTTTCTTTATCGGAGAGTAGCTACATGTTAATTAAGAATAACTAAATAATTTCAATGCTGTATTAAGTACATTGTATTGTTAATTATATTATTATAATATTCTCTGTAATGTAATGTTCTGTAATCTAATCACCAATTCTGTACTATATCTGTAAATGAAACAGCCGCTAATAACCACGGTGTTTATGGGACTGTAAATAAATTTATACAAGACGCCATTTGACCTCGCAAATACTCCACAAGTACGGGATCTCCTTCGACTCTGATGCAAAGGTCTGCATACGGTTCCACGGAGAAAAAGAGATTGCGGTGTGGATGGCCAGTGATTAACATCACTGGCATCGGGTGCTTTGTTGCAAAAATGGATTAGTGTCTTATAGAATTCACAGAGTAAAAAGTGCATAGTAAATTGTTTGAAACTTCATTATTTCCTTAATAATAATCATAATATTTCACAAAAAATAGAATTATCTCATTTAATTATAACTTTCTTTTAACATCTACCACAACATCTAGGAGATGCCTCAAGTGATTTTTACAAACTGAAAGAAAAAAAATTATTTTAATATTTGCATGAGTAATAAAGAACTTGTGAAGCACTTTGGTGCTGATCTTGGAATAAATAATATAATTTAAAAATTTAAAAATTATTTCATTCAGAATTTTAAGAACAATTTTGCTTTGGTACAAAATACTGTCAGTACATATTGCATATTATTTGGTGTTATATTATGATAGATATATTACATTATATATCAATAATATGTATTATTTTATGTAGTATGTATGTTAACACTCAATGTGAACATATAACATAACATTAAACAAAAAATTTATAGGTCTCGAATTGTACTTATTTCAAATACTCGTAGAAAGTAATTTAGACGGTGGGGAAGGGGGGCGTCAGGTCGGAATGGGGCTTCAGCTCCGCCCACAGAAGCCAATGATACGTATTTAAAAATGCAGCTTTTACTATTTTTTCTATACTAACGAAAGTCATTCAATATATCAATGGTCATCGTTGTAAATATGAACTATAAGCCAACAAATAAAAATACGTGAGAGCGTAGGCTTCCGCGGCCGGAATTTGAATTACTTGGCTGTCCGGGAGACGCCGCGTTCAGGGCATAGGTGCCTAAGGATGCCGGAGGTCCACAGACACGGCGTCTCCCGGATAGCCAAGTAAGTTCAAATAAAAATACATTTTACATTCAGCTTAGATGAAAAAAATCATTATAAGAAAACAGCAACTTGGTTATAACACCCCAGGTCTCTCGGAAAACGTTCCTGGTTAGGTCTCGGAATTTAGTATATTACTTTCTAGAAAGAAACGATAAACACTACACAATATTTCAGAAGAGGGGTTCATCCGCACAAAATTAAATACAGGAAGCAAAACACCCAAGAAGCTAAATACTCATTTATCAACAGGACAATAAATGACAGTAACAATCTATCTTCTGCAGTTATAGCGACTTTTCCTTCTTGTGGGAGTTTTTTCTGGAATTGTTTAGGGAATTGCGTGTGATGCCAAGTATTTATATGTTTTGTATGTTTCCTTAGTAATTTGTATATTCCCTGTCTTCATAACTTGCCTTTGACTTTATATGTTGTATCCTTCTTAAAATTTATTTAGAGTTAGTATATTATTTTCAGTAAAAAAGTGCTACCGAGCGTAAGCCCACTTGCAGAAATAAAAATTATTATTATATTATATTATTTATTCCATTCCAGCGTGTGAGTTACAGTATATTCTTACCTACGGTTTTGTGTAGGTGATATTCTGCATCTTTATCCCCACATGTTCAGCATCAATAAGTGAGCAACATTTAGAAGAACATTTAAAGGAATGATGCTGTGAAAGGCGCTGGGGCACCAGGAATCGGAACGCTTTTGCCTCGGCATCCAGGACTGTCCGGATTTTGACAGCCGGCGATTGCCAAAACACTGCGCTCCAGGCGATGATTCGTCACAACAAACGGAAGACGTTCCATGGTGTCAGCAAGTATATTCGAGGAAAGTAGAGGTCGAGTCTCCACCTGGGGTTGAAGCATTATCACGTATGTCGCCACTATCATCCAGGATATGAAGTTTCCGGACATGATGTTTAAATGAAAGTCCCCACAGATGCACTGAATATCAGAGCGCTTTCAATGTCTAATCTCTACTGCCTCTTTCGTCACTCGTTGTTTTGTTCTGGATTCCATCCAAAGCTCGTTCAAAACAAGCGATTTCATGTATCTCATCATGTAATTTATGTTGACTGGGATTCCTTATTCAGCGAGATGGCGTAAAACAGT
Organism: Teleogryllus oceanicus; assembly: GCA_964035755.1. NCBI lineage: Eukaryota > Metazoa > Arthropoda > Insecta > Orthoptera > Gryllidae > Teleogryllus > Teleogryllus oceanicus. The sequence continues at coordinate 97,410,970 of CAXIVR010000006.1, forward strand.
GACTGTGTGCCCAATGCTGAATTAGTAACATATGCATCAATAAATGCTAGGGACTACAAAAGCACTATATGAGTAAACAGAAGTGTTTACACAGCGGAATGCATTATATTTTGACCGAAAAGTGAATTATACTAAATGTTTTGTTGTGGCTAGAACAAAGAAACCGAGAGGTTCAACCGGTTTACAAACTCTTAGATTTCATACTCAAAATTATGTTAATATTACAAAAGAAGAAAAAAAACTTGATTTGAAATACTGACGAATAACATTAAAATGCTTGTTGTAATAATTATTAACAATTTTACCTTTTATCAGTATTCTGAAGATATTACTCTTTGATATTTATAATCACACTTTGATATTATTTTTCTGACATTTTACAACGCTCAATTTATAGCATAGACAAAGAAATTAAGTGTGCTGATGCGTTATCAAATAAAATCAATTAAACGATGTGAAAATACATTGTATGGGACTGAGGATGCTTCAATACCGATTTTTACACATCAGTTCTCTTTACTGCTCAGGAATACATAATAAGCAGTTTGAAATAATAGCAGCTAGAGTATGCAATGATGATATGTCGATGAAGGAATGCGTAAATCTTCAACTCACTGTCTTTAGCAGAACATTCCTTTGGATGTTTTCCTGTTTCTAGTGAATAGTGAAAAAAATATTGTTCCTGAAAAAAGTGCGGTTAAAGGGAGAGATTTGATAAAAATATATTTATATTAGTTTTTTATTTTTGTTCATTCACCTAATTATACACTTCTGTATCTTTATTTGTTATCGAGTTAGTATCGAAGATACAAAAATTGTGCCTTGTTGGGTGAGCATATATTGTTATTTTCTCAATGCTTGGGTGTTTGTTGTTGAAAAGACCAACTTCAGAGAAAATTCTTAACTTCGAAGAAGATCGAAAACGTTTTTACAGTTGATGTTATGCCATGCCATCAGTGTCTGCTATAAATCGTGCACATCTTTAGTATTTAAATTCTCTGTTTTACTATGTTTTAATTACAAGTAAATAAAACAGATATTGTCTGGTATCAATTTTTATATTTCTGCTTAAGATATTTTCTATCGCGTAGCGATCATCGTCAGAGCTGAAAATTACACGAATAGATATAAATTAGAATATCGAAATATATAAATTTAAAAGATCTTAAGCAGAAATATAAAAAAATGATACCAGACAACATCTGTTTTATTTACTTGAATTAATAAGGTATCTACATCACTAACAGTCTAATTAATTAATGTTTTAAATAAATTGTACATGTAAGTATTTTTCTGTAGATTCTGTAGAAGTATATTATTGTATATTTTTGTGAATTATCATAGTTAAAATTTAATTTCAATGACTTCCATTTCCTACACTTGCCTTGATAAATGAAAAAATTTAAATATCTAATAAAAGTGTTTTTAATTGATTGTGACATACTGAACAAGAAGTATCTGAGAGAGAGAATGAAACACTGTACTTCGATTGTCTCATTCACCCCTATTCTCTTAAGGTGTAATCTTTTTTCATTTCGGAACTGAAAACAGCGGTCTTGTGATCACTCTTCTGAATTACAGGAAAACTCAAATACCAGTGTTCTCTCACACTGTTCTACATATATACAATTATTTTAGGCAACAAGTTGCTTGCACATTTTATTTTTAATATTAGATTGGGTATCAGCAATAAAATATTATATCTGGAGGTAAACGAATCGTCAGCAAAATAATTCATTTTATAAAACTTTCTGAATGGGAATATTTACACGAACATTTGGTTAGACTTGATCTGGGCTGTCCGGGTGACGCCGCGTCGAAGGCTGGGGTGCCGACGTTTCGATCGACATATCGCGGTCCTCTTCAGGGCTGTATTATTAGGCTTATGTATGTAGGCTTATTCATACCTGATAAGCCTACGATACCATTTGGTTAGACAATCAGGAATTCAGGTACGGCACGATCTTTTCAGGTATAAGCCGGAAGAATAGTATGCATATTTTTAAATTTGGTTAATTAGGCGACACATTAAAGTGTTATGAAAGGAGAATAAATAACAAAAAATTGATCATATAACGTATCATGAATGTAATAAGAGATAAATGTATCTTCAAAAACATTTTAATTTATTCTTATTGGAAATACAGTTTCAGACATATAATTTCGTTACAATTTTCACGAAGAACTAATAGCTTCTTTTCTTATAATATATACTGATTGGCAATGCTGAGTGGATAATATTTCTTAGGGAACACTGATTTCTTCGTGTCATATTTCTAAATATCAAAGAACATAATAAATGACAATGAGCAGTAACAAAAAGTATGTAGACAAGTATGTAGAACAATTTTCTTGTTAGCTCTTGGGTTTGTAGTTCATTTACATGAATGCAACACTTTCTCATGACCCTCTTAATTGTGTTTAATAATTGTGAGATAGAAATCTCCTCACACAAAAATATCACACGCCAAGTAATATAGTATAATAATATCATTTTCCTAAAAAAATGTTTCACAAAACATTGTTTTAAAAACATATGAGTTATAAACAATGCCAACATTGTACTACAGTCGGAAAAAAATTAAAACGTACGTAATGCCTGGGTTTGTTGAAAGTGAATACGAAAGGGTCGAATTTGATTGAGGATGTGTTGGATCAAAAAATCATCAGAAGTGTCCGGTTTTTGTCACAGTCAAGCACGCCGAGTTGTATCTTCACGAAGAGATTCATACCTGATAAGCCCCTCATTATTAGCTCGAAAGGCTCCATTTAGGTGTAAAACATCTTTCTCTCCGCCCACATTGAAGGACGATCGCAGCTGCAATATTGTGGAACCTTTTTCTGGTTGAACCATATGAATTGCCAGCATCATCACTGATATGGCTACCAGCCACCGCAAGAACTGACACGTGTTACAAGCGCCACTGCTCATGATTATCTGCAGGAAGAAGCATTTCGTTGAGCTATTTATGCTATGTGGAAGCGACTGCCAATGGTTTATTCGCTTTATTTTGTGTAAGCGAAGCATGCCTCTCACCTTGACGCGTGGAGAAGAAACAATAGAAAGTTCCTTTCAGACAACCCTGAACTGAGAGAAGAATGCGCGTCATTGACCCTAACCACGAAATAATACATTTCACATGAGCCTTAACGCAGTTAAAGAGTATTAGAACGCAATTAATATGTAATAAGACTTGTCGCTTAATTATTTTACTCGAAAGAGCCTTATTTACAGTTTTCGCAAACACGTGTTTTAATTTGGAACAAAATGTTCTATATCTTCTGATTAGTTGTGCAAAATTACTGACTGAAAGATGAGCAGTATATATTCATCCACACATGCACTAACCGAATGTAATCTTTGGATAAGAAAATTTAGCTATTTTTTAGTATTAATTCATATCAAGACTAAAGGAATGTAGGTACATAAAAGTAAATCTTATTTAGATTCAGTGATGAGACCACTTGAAGATTAATTTGCACTTAAGATATCGGAATATTTTTATTCTTATTCAAAAAAAGTATTAATGAATAGCCAATTTTGATTGCGTGAGCTATCTTCCTGAAAATTATGGCAAGTAAATTATACATTTTTATTATACAATTTTCTCCCATTGATTTGCTACTACTAAAAGGAACCTTAGTCATTCTGTGACAGATTTAGGAGTTGACTCGTCTGGCAATAACCGTTGGGCAAGAAGGAATTATTGGGCAAAATAAATAACAGCTCTAATTGGCTTTACTCTGTACAACTCACTAATTCTCATACATACAAACACACACACACACACACAACACAGGCACGCACACACACAACTGATAAAACCATTTAAATTTTGTATGGTTAATTGATGTTATAATTCAATCTTTCCTTACATTAATCTATCAATATTTACAATTTTATCGCTGAGGACATAGACGAGAAAATTCACGAAACATGACATCATCATTTATAAGAATCCACAAAGCAATGCTAATCTCTTATATTTAATGTTAATGTAACATTTCTATTTCTTATGTGTAAAGACAACTTTAAATTGAATATGTCTTTATAACAATATAAACAATAGTATAGTTTGAGGTGCAATTGAAATAAGCTAAAATTTTAATAATTCATAAAATTGAGTTATTGAATTTATGAAAATGAATTTTTTAATTTCAATTGTATGATAAAATTATGATTTTTGTTTGAATAATTTTATTCAACCACTTACTATGTGTTTATTCGGCAACAAACATCAGAAAAGATAATATTTCTCTGCTGTTAGCTACTCACCAATTTGGGAATTGCTTTTCTTAAATTTAGACTCATCTACTGACATGTTTCTCAAACAAGTAACCTATTACACTTCTCAACCTTGTCTCAATAGATTCACACTCATTTTAATCGCATCCCAATCAGCATATTAATCAAAATTCCGTTTCACTTTTGTACGTTTTATGTGTTTATTTCTGTACTTTTACTCACTTCTACTTTTAATCTCTCACTTAGACTATGTACACTTTATCACATTCAAAATCACAGACGTTCCACAGCATGAACACATACAAAACTAATCTGCCTGGACATTCATAATTAACATTACTCTGTGAGGGCAATGCCCTTGTACTATAATCACGGAGATATAGTAAATAAAAACTACAACATATTTTACTTATATTAGCAATACTCAATTTGCAATGATAATTAGTCATTACCATTTTCGTTTTTACTCGGAATACTTTTATTGATCTCGTTGTTGCAATGACTTCGTTTGATTTATATTTTATTAAAACTAGGTATTTCGTTTAGTTCGTTATTTATTAAACTTGTAATTAAAGTGTCATATTTCGTGTGAGTTTATTATTGTCAAGTGTACTTACGGGAACATTGTCACCAGTATAGTAATTCGTAAAAGTTGAAAAATATACAAATATAATTTGTTAATTTAATACATTGCGAAGGAAGATGATAAAGTACATATGTGTAAGGCACCTAAGACATTCCGATTGCATTCAGTAAATTTTGTTGATTTTGTCATCAATTTTTACATTTGTTCTGTAGATCTTGAATGTTAAAACATTAACAACAATAGATTCAATTAGTCCTCGATTAAAGTCTTTATAAGCTTCAGTCATTGACAGTGTGTGTCTTTAAATAACCCTGGCAATTTTGATATTTGAAATTTTGCTGACACTGTTGCAATTGTCTCAGGTATTCCATGAGAAGGAAATAAGGTGCCGAACGCATAGACGAGATTCGAAGTTACGACCTTCACGGTGGCATGGTTTCCCACATCCACCGTGGCTGGAAACTTTCACTACTGGAAAACCTAGTTTTCTCTCCTACATAGTTTGGACCGGGTCAGCATCTAGTGAGAAATAACATGTGGAAGCCTTACTGCTATGACATAAACTTCATCTCTGAAAACTACGTGCTTCTTTCCTGGGCACCATTCGAAATTTGATAACTGAACATCTCTTGATATTATTTGACGGTTCTATTTCAATGAGCGATAATAAATTATTGGGATGTGCTTTCCCTGAAAAACATGGACGGTTGTGAAGAGAATTCAAGGGATTCAGTTTTACGTCAGCAAGTGGTACGATATATCGCCTAATTTCTTGAAGGTTCTACACAAGCGACTGAGTCATGGGAGTTCAGTGACAATGTTACCAGATCCGAAAGCAAGATAATTTAACGTTACGCGCGTTTGTTTAACCTGGCTTTTCACATGATAATACTTCAGCTTCTCCCGTCACCTGGATATGTGGAAAACTACTTGACCACCTTAAATCTAAGACGTTAAGAGAAAATGAAAAGCAATGAATAGTCTGCATGCCATGAAAATGGTTTAAAATTAATGAGGGTAAATTCATTCAATGGATGACAGTCTAGGGAGTGTTTTTAATCATCTACCTGCTTGATGAAAATTGAATGTAGTTCTGAAAGCGCATCACATCTAAACACAGCACTATATGGTCCAGTGGAAATATTGTCAGGTGCCAAACTAATTATTAGCATTTTGGTGCAATCTATCTTCCAATATTGCAACAAGTCTTCACATTTCTTGGATGTTGAAACAATTACCCCCCTTTACCGTCGAGTTCAGTATACTTTAAGAGATACTGAGGGAATCGAACTGCAAAGAATTCGGGTCTACGACCACTTTTTTACATTTCCCAACCAATTTTGTGATATCCTTCCAAAGAATGATGACGAGTAAAACGTACGTCATTTGCCTGGTGATAAGAAGAGGAAGTACCAAACTGAATACTGTCCAGGAAGCTGCATGAGACTCCAATGGCGGATCACATGCCCTACAAGCCAATTTGTAGCGTAATACGTAATCTATCGTGTAACCTCACAACACAGTAAATCTTCAGTTTTCTTGAAAATATAACAATTTTTTTGTCTAGCTTACCATGTTTTGGATATTGCTAATTATAAAGTATTTGGGACCACGTCTTAGGAACTGGCTGGACATTCTTGTAGGGGATGAAGTCGAGTATGGCGTACGTACGTATTCGTCATTTGCCGGGGAGGGGGGTCAATCAGAACTAAATGCGTTGTGGAACCGGCTCATAAGAGTCCAGTATCGGGCGAGGTGCACAGCAAGCTTTTTTTTCTCAGCGCTTTTCAAAACGTATTTTCTAATTAGACAATGTGTTTGAAAGTTTCAAAAATGAACCCCCACAGTCTTCCAGTTCAGAATGCCTTGGATATTTAGAGACAGTCGAATTGTAAATGATTCGAGTCCACGTCTAAGGAACTGGGGGGACATTCCTGTGAGTAAGCAAGCCGAGCATGACACACGAACATGACCGTCATCCACCTGGGGCCCGAGAGGAGATACCAGAACTGAATGATGTCCTGGAAGCCCCCATAAGGATCCGTTAGCAGGTCAGGTGCACATCACGCTGTTTATGTTCATAGACCTTTCGCAAAACCTAATAATCTTCAAGTTTCTTGGAATTTGCAAAAAGTAACCCCCGCACCATTCGAGTTCAGCATGTTTTGGAGATTTAGAGGTAACAGTTTTGTAAAGCATTCGTGTCCACGCCCCCTACGAACTGGTAATGATGTCAAATTCCTACGGGTAAAGTCGAATACGTACGCGACGTATTCGAATACGAATACGAATACGTAACGAATACGTAACGAATACGAATACGTAACGAATACGTAACGACTTAATACGAATACGTAATAAAGTCGAATACGTACGCGACCGTCATCCGCCTACACCCCTTCTCCGGGGAAGGGGGGGGGGCTCCAGAACTGAATGCGGCCTGGAAACGCGCCAGACTGAACAGCAGCGCGGCGCCCGAGATGAGGCCGAGGTTCTGCCACAGCAGCGTCTTGAGCGCCGCCCGGCCACTGCGCTTGGCGGCCTCTTCGGCGGCGGCGTTCAGCTCGGGCATCATGTCCACCAGCGAGATGTAGAGGAACATGCCGGCGGCGAAGCCGAACACGTAGGTGCTGGCCTGGAACTCGCCCAGCAGGATGCCCAGCACCAGCCCCACGTAGCACGTGCACGCCGAGAGGAAGTTGGCGACGAGCGCCTGGCGCATGCTCATGCCGGCCGACGCGCCGGCGAAGTCGCCCAAGCTCGTGCGGCAGCTCCTCGCACAGCACCGCCACGCTGATGCTGACGCCCGTCAGCGCGCTCTCGTTGAACGCCGCGCCGATCGACAGCCCGTCGATGAAGTTGTGGAAGCCGTCGCCGAACACCACCGTTTGGGAACACAAGCACACATTTAGCACACCAGAACGGGCGAAAGGCGTTGGTAGAGCCCTAATGAATCGCTGATCTACCCTTGCAAATATATGTTATTACATCGGAGCGAATATTTTGTTAACAATCCTTGCAAAAAGCGCTCGTTTTCTTTCTGTATTCAAAATTCAGGTAGTATATGGCTTAGGGTAGGGGTCACAGAATTATGAAAACGTGCTCAGAATTCACTTCTCCCCATAGCACTACACACAGTTTTTTTACTCTGTAACAGTAACTAAGTAAAATAAAGAAATAACTCTACGGATTGGGAGGGATTTGAACTGCCAATGCTTTGCTACGGGACATTCGGGACACGGGAAAGGGGCCGAATTTTACTTACTGAAAATGCGCAATTAAATAGTTATTTATGTCGCGTCTGGTAAAAACATTTTCCCCGCGTGTATTATAATCTTATTTTATTTAGTCTTACTGATATTCATTTTATTTAGTCTTACTGATATTCATTTTCTTTTCATTCAAATTCACAAAACACTGAATTTTGTACTTCGTTACATTAAGGTCTGTACTAGCTGGTGCGGTCAGATGGAAGTATTTTGTTTTCTTTGTTTCTTTTACGTATTCACCTGAACACATGAGCATCATCTCACATTGAGCAATAGTGCTAAAAGTTGAACTTTTATCTGGCTGTGAATGCTCTGAAAGAACTGCATTCACTAGGGTCTGTCAAAAGATGATTCTAATGCTTAATAATCCAGTCTTCCTGATTTACTGGATGTTTTACTGGATGAATATTATTCTAAAAGAAGAAAGAAGTCGCTGGTTATCACTATCAAGGAGTATTTCAAATAGAATATCTCGAGTTAATTTAAGTTGAAAATTGAAAGATACAACAAGGTTTATAGCTCTAAGAAACCCTTTAATCTCTCTTTTAGTTGCGACCACGGCTAAAACCATACGATTCGCCTTTTTGGAAAGTTGAAACATGCTATTTGGTATTCTTTAAAATATTGCTCTTTGGCATTTTCTTAAAAATCTTTAAAAATAAAACTTAACATTTTTGTCTGATATGTCTCTTGTGTAATATTAACAGTAAGCTGTTAGCGATAATCAATTGCCGTAAATGGAATTAATGAACTACTACATAATGCTAATGAACGAAACGTTGATTTAACACAACAAAATTATATTACTTAAATTTAAATCGATCCATTTTTTGTTTTATAATAGAATTGCAATTTTTTAAATTATAAAATTTAAATCAGAGTTTTAAATTGGAAAATAAAATTATTTCCTCATAATTCATGAATCACACTAAATTAGGAACCCTGTCTCTTCTGCGCGTATTAGATATAATAATAAATGATTCATACGAGGAAGTGGCAATGGTTGCTGTAATATATACGTCATGAGTCAGTCACGGGGATTCTGAAGCTCCTTACAAAATTATACGAGGAAGTGAGGGAGTGAGCATGTGAGTCGCAAACCAGAAGAAAACATTTGAGGAAGTTTATTGACTGGTTCTGAAAATCCCTGCCCTACTTGTCAATTTGAGCTTTAGTCTCACGAGTGTTCACTTTCAGATTCTTCATTCTATCTTTTTAAAAAATATCATCACGTTCTCACTTTTGGTGAAACTCAAGGAATTAATATTCCGAAACATCCTGAAGTTCATTTAATTTTGAAAACAATTATTTCCTTGATGTTCCAGAGATTTTTAGATAACTGCCCTTTTAGAAGCTCTCGATGGGACGAGGTACTGTAGCCCATCAAATTATACTTCAGTTGGTCTGACGTTTTTCATTAAAATTATACAATTATGAAGCTTATCGCACGTAATAATTAACATATATTAGAGGCAAATTGGACATCTTTCCAGATTATACAAAACAGTCATGGTGATGCTCCGTGTTGGGATGAATCTTAATCGCAAGTAATATGATAGGTAGAAATGTTTTCTAAAAGTAAGAACTACTCTAGATTGAGGTTAAAAGATCTTTAGTTTCTTACTGGAAGTAGTTAGTGCAGTTGAGCTATCAACTACTAATATTATATAAGATAAAATACAACTAGTGCTGAAGAGAGACGATGAAAATAAGCAGAGTATTCACTTAATTCACTGCTGCAATAACGATTTATTCGAAGAAATGAATAAATCGCAATCGATAACATAAATGTCGCAAGAGCAGGCGACATTTATGTTATTGATCTCCCTGTCAGACATGAAATGGGGGGAAATGGACATAGTTAAATTTAGAGAATATTAATATTATTCTCCACCAAGAAGTCAGAAAATAACAATAAATTTCACGATGATTTATAGGATCCTTTTCTTTTAATATAGACTTGTTTTTCAAGAGAATTTTTTATATATATATAATTAATTCATTCAGAGCACATTTTCATGAATGAGGTAGGCAAATGACATGATAGCGTAGAAGTGGTTTTAGAATTACATTTTTTTTTATAATTGTGCTACAAATAATTTTGGAATAAAATTTCGGTAACTTTAACGTTTTCTGCAGTGAATAAGCTGCTAAGGATACAGCTAATCACATCTATTTTAAGATAGATCATTCTCGTTTAAACGTTTATGTTGCTTCCTAATGCCATTAACAAAAATTAAAAAACTTGAGAATCTATGAAAAAAGTTTACTTTTTTATCTCTGTTATGAAAACTTTTTAGATGAAATGGAAATATATGTAAATTAGATGATCTCAAATCGTTGGACTTTTGTCAGACAGTGGACACACTCGTTGATACAACTATTTCTTTAGATTAACGAACAATGTAAAACGTAATGAGTGGGAAAGGCCTAATAAGAAAAGAGGTTTCACTAAAGGAAGTTGCCAGCAAAGGCACTGTGAAGATGATAAGTGAAAAATGCTTCCAATTAACAATCTTTCAGTAGCTAAAGAAAATCATGATTTACATCATCGCATTCTCCCCGTCTAGATAATTGATCTCAGTGAAATTTGACTACGTTGGTTGAAATGACATTCTCAGAACTGAAGTCGCTTAGGGTACATTTACATTGTGACTGACGTCAAGCTGTAAGTATTTCTTAATTGATTTTAAACGCGAGATATACGAAAGGAATTAATTAAAATTCTGAGATACAACATAGAATGTGGATGTGAAATTCTCGACAAGAATCAGAGATCTCTTCAAGAAATTCCATTGATGGAATTAGAAGATACGCTAATGAATGAACTAGTAACAGAATTTGTATGTATACAAATTAATAATATTATAACATTACAAACAACACAACTCTATTAGTGATTTGAAAGTTTCAAATAATTAAAATTAAGAGTTTTAAAATGCTTGATGAAAAATGTGATTTGTCTCGCAACACTATGTTAATGTAAAACTTAATTTGAATTTTAGAAATAAGATAATTATAATATACAATATTTTATAAAACGATAGTTCAAATTATTATTTTCGTTCAAATAGAAAATTTGTATTGTAAATGTGAAAACAAATACTGAATTTGTGGGAATGTTGACCTGGTTTTGTTGGCAGAATACTTAGAGTACATAATAGGCACTCACTTTGTCAACGTAACTGTATTTTGATACCTACATTTAGGAACAGGAAAGCATGAGAGATTTTTCACATTTTTTAATCCATTCTGAATTACGAAATTCGTCTCACCGAGCAAACGATGTTTCCGGGTCTCCTCTGATAACAATTTCCCCTTCCCCTTCAAAATCAAAGCCTTCTCAAAAAATTTCCAAGAAAAACTGATTTAACGTCCTCCTTCCCTCAACCTCTGCCCAAGAAAGGAAGGGCTCAGTAGAACAAGGAGCTATCCCATCTAGACGTAGTTCTGAGATAATGAGAATTTTACATGAACTTCCCACATATAACTCAATACATTTTTAAACTGTATTTAGATGCTCACGTCGCTCAGAGCGAAGTCGCTCGCCTTTCACCAAGGAGGTACGGCTTCGACACCCATCGATTCCCTGTTCATGTTAGCCATCAAGGTCATGTGAAATTTGTTTCAACGAAAAGAGTTTGCGTGCTTCACAGGGGATAGTGCAACCCCAGTGAAGCGCCCTAAACCCTACCCCTATCCTAATTCCTTCCCCCCTCTGGCCGCTGGGTAGTGACGTGTGGGAGGCTTGTGCGCGGAAATTACACTGAAAGAATAATATTTGAAGTTTTGTATAATAATTCAATTTCACAAAAATGTGGATAGGCCCTTCTTCTATTGAGCTTTTCAAATGTGTTTAAGCTCCGTTCTTTATTTTCCCCTGGGCTCTGTCTCCGGACCCCGAACTCCATGGCTAATATGCGGATCAGCTTACTTTTTTTACTTAGAAATATATTTTATTTTCATTCATTCATCATTTTACCATTTTTTAAAATAATATTTTATTTGCATATCTTTACAAAGATAATGTTGGAGGAGTCATCGAAAATTAGACTATTAAGAAACACGTACGTGATAAATACAAATTTAATAATTATGTTTTTAATATCAATGAACAATAATAAAAAAACCAATTTTTTTCAAAATAATGTTTTTGACCAAAATTAACTATTATTTTCGCCAATAAATAATAATTTGTAATGTATTTCAGACTCCTAACAATTAAATTAACGCTTTAAAGGTATTTGCATTTAATAAAATTAAAGTAAGTATTTAAATTTTGATAAATAAATTAAATGAAGGAAAACAATTAATATTTTAACTAAGTATGTTCATTTTCCCAAACAGTATTGATTACATTCTGCTATTGAGTAGTACATAAATTTCGTCATGTCTCTGCCGTGTCATTGAATTTATTTAGATGGTAATGTTTCTCCTAATTTTCTTGCATCCTTGGCCATAAACGATGGCATTATGCAACGGAAAGTGCAACTTGATTTTGTACTGGTGCAAAGCCTCGGCAAGTACATTTATTCTTGTGGTGGGCGTAGAAATGAACCAAACGGAAACCCGTTAGCAGTGAAGTGAAAGGTGGCAGTTGTGTAGCACTGGCCGACCCTGTGGCGGTAGCGGCACGTGCCTGACAAAGAAGGATACTAGCTTCCGCGATTTGATACACATAATTGGCAAAACCAATACATTACTGCACAGAAGTTGATACATGCGGTCAGGAATGCACGGTCAACTGCACAGAAATTAATACTTATAGCGGGGCGTGTCTGATAAAGGTCATCTGGAATTCTTATGATGCTAAATGTTACCAAAATTACACTGTCACGTAATGCGTTTTATACCAATGTAACTAGTTAACGACTCTATGCTAGAGAGATGTAAATGCGATCAATCAAATCGTGCTTCAATACCGCAACAGTCAAATTTTGTGAATAAGATTTGCAAAATTTTGTCAACTTAAGTTGAATATTAATTGTTAGTATATATTAATATCTAAAATGAAACAATGAAGACTCATTATATAATTGTGCTGTATGATCATACGCTATTAGGTGACATACAGATAGAATGTTCAATGCTGGTCAATCTGCTTCAATTTACTTCGCACAAGTTTACTTCCCGCTTATGGTTATACAAAATTGTTTTTAAACAATATGTTTATTTTATTAATACTATAGAATCCTCATATACGTATTGGAACAAAATATTAGGCTGCTTAAAATCTGGAAGTACATTACACGGCACATAATTTCAGTGTACCGATCTAAAAATTAACGAGAGTAACTTGTGAATACAGTAAAATTAGAGGAATATGTGCTATACGATCGAAAAGATCACTACATTTACACATTTAAACTTGAATGAATAAAAATTCCCGAGATAGCAAGGTTAATATCACTGTTTTTTTTTAAGTGATAAGGAAGTAGACAGACGGTAAACAACTTTTAAATTTTGTTCTTGTACTTGTAGTTAACTGCACATGGGGTAGTAAATTAACAAACCGCAAAACGTGGAAGAATTTTTCTCATTGACATTCTTGATGTGGAATTTAAAATGCCTTTGACCTTTCTTTATTGTAACACCTTAATAACGGAAGAGTTTAAGACCTACTCCACTATATTGCACAATCACAATTTAGGTTTAAAAAACACAAAAAATACAAAGAAACCTAATATTTTCTACTGTAAGAGCTTGTGATGTATTCTGTTTCAGAAAATTTTAAATGAAAACTAAATGAAAAGTGAATTGAAAGGAAGAAGCATGTATGATGTGTAATATTTCAAACTTATGCGTTGTTGCCAAACATTCTCGGTCATTTATGTTTTGGTATTATTTTCGTACCTTTCAGAGTATGTGCAAAAAATACCAGATAATCGAAACAGCCTATACGAATTATTTCACCTGACGTAATTACTTTTAGGAGACACGAGCATCCACATTAAAAATTCAGCGTACATCAGCCACAATGTGGAATGTGTTTATAGGGAATATTATATTATACGAATATTATATAGTATGTCACGATTAACGTATTCTTAGCCTATTTCTATGGCCACTTTCAAGAAATATATTTTGAATATTTCACTACATCTCAACGGACATGTCGTAATACAGAGATTAGCACAACGCGATACTCTCCGCTGCATTACATTATCGAAAGACAAAAGGGGGAACAACAGTGACATTGAGTTGGAACACGCTCCATGACTTTTACTAGGAGTGTTAAATGACAATGGATATTGAAAATGGAACTGAACGCTTAGGGGACACACTAGAGAAGTGCTGTAGAGAAAGGCGCGCCACTAACATCGCCCCCTTCGCCCGCGTTCCGGTCTACGGGTCGCGTTAACGGCGCCAGAGCGTTCTGTATGATTACCATCCAGGCGACGGTGGCGACGGCGCTGTCCTTGCCCGGACGGAACTGCACGGGCGGGTGATGGTGGTGGTGATGCGAGTGGCCGTGCGCGTGCGCGAAGTTCTCGGTGCTCTCCTCGCCCGTCTCGGTGGAGCGGAGGGCCCGACCTTGGTGGGCAGCGGCGTGCGGCCCGAGAAGTGCTTCCGGTTGGCCAAGATGCGCAGCAGGCGCTCCACGATGAAGAACACCCACACGCCCACCCACACCATGAGCGACACGCTCAGGTAGGCGTGCGACGGGTCGTCGGCCAGCCGGAGCGCCTGCGGCAGCAGGTGGAAGACGGAGCTGGCGGACAGCGAGCCCACCGCCAGGCCCACCATCACCATCAGCAGCTTCTTGTAGAACTTCTTGTTCATCAGCGGGAGGAAGATCACCCCCAGCACGGAGCTCAGGTTGATGAGCGTGACGAACGCGAACCCCAGGCCCCACACTTCCAGGGCCGTCGGTTTGTCTTCGCTGCTGCGCGACGCGGCCCGCCGCGGTGATGTCACCAGGTCGCACAACTTCGTTCGCGCACGCTGCATCTCCGAGGAACATAAACGCTTTGTGCTCACATTGTACGTATTGTTTAATCCACTGACGAGTTCTCGGTAGCCCTCCAGTAAATGCAGTTGCTCCTCGTGAGTCATGTAACCAGTTACGTTCACGTAACTGTTCTTATAATCACCTTGACTAGTCCACTCGTTGTCCGTAGCAGTTCGATTGCTGCTTCCCTCGTATTTTCCTTGTCCACTCACAATCAAAACACACACGACGACCAACCCGTACCACGCCATATTGTTAGGAGCAGTCACGTACCGGGTTAGTTGGAGAATCACTGGGGCACGTGCGCGCGCCCTTGCAGCCTCGAGCACATGGCGTCACGTGCGGCGCAGCCTCCGACGTGCAACGTGCTCCCGGCGCTTGCGCCCGACTGGATCTAGTCCGGCGTGGAATCAGCGGGGTGCTTATATCACATTGGCCGACAAGGCCGTCCGGCGCGGCCTCTCGAATTTCCACGCCCGCGTCAGCGAGACTGCCGTCGCGCCGCCGCCGCCGCCGCCAGTGCCACCGACACGGGGTGGGGACCAGCACATCACACGGTTGGAGGAAGCGTCCACCGCCACCGGCGGCCGCCGCCGCCGCCTTCATCGCCACCGTCGCCCACCCGCCACAGTCTCCACCTCCGCCACCGCCTACGCCACCACCGCCCCCGCCAATTCCACCGTCATCTACCCGGGGTGGAACCAACCCTTCACGCAGTTGTAGGCAGTGCTTTTGGCAGCGTCTCTGTCCCTACTGCTCACCACCGTCGCCAAGAACACCTCCGCCACCGCCGCCCTCCTCCTCCGCCTCCGCCGCCTCACCATCGCCACCTCCGCGCCGCTCACGGCCACCCACCCCGCCCCGCCTACGCCACCACCGCCCCCGCCAATTCCACCGTCATCTACCCGGGGTGGAACCAACCCTTCACGCAGTTGTAGGCAGTGCTTTTGGCAGCGTCTCTGTCCCTACTGCTCACCACCGTCGCCAAGAACACCTCCGCCACCGCCGCCCTCCTCCTCCGCCTCCGCCGCCTCACCATCGCCACCTCCGCGCCGCTCACGGCCACTACCCCCAGCGGAGGTGGCGCGCGCGGGGAAAGGCGCGGAATGCGTAGATACGGCATCGCGGTGCGTGTCTCATGGTGGGCGCCCGCGCGCGTTTGAACCTTGCTTAATTATGCCGCGAAATAATGAGCTGCGCTGAGGTTCTCGACGAGAGACCTCGCTTAAATTATGCTTTGTATCGACGCCGCGATGGGAGGGTTAATCACCGGGCGTTGTTATCTCTTTGTTCGTGAGCGCAGCCGCCGCGGGCCCTTGGCTGCCGGAGGTCGTGACAAGTGCGGGGGCAGCAGCTCCTGTAGACGCAGAGACAGTACTTGCTGTCTAGCGGTAATAGGGTTTCTAATTGTAATTGCCTTTATTACGCAGGGGTCACTTGGAGTCATTCCTGCGTCGTAGTAACGTCGTTTACGTCGTAGTAACGTAATTTAAACCATTGTGATGCATACTACGAAATCCATTTTAGTTTAAGCGATTCCCTTTTAGCTGTCGTAAAAGTAGAGCATGTCTTTATCTTCTATGAAAAAATGGATTGGTAAACATGCCGAACTTCAATACGCACAACTTGTATCTTAACTTGCGTGACATGAGTGTGCGTAGACTAATGGGAAAGTACTGTAATGGCGGCGACCCTAACGAAGGAAATGACATCATTAATGACAACTAGAAGTGATGGTTGTGGAAGCACGTGGAGGGTACATTGGTGCGATGAGTCTGGGAATTGTGAAACGAGCGTTCGAGCAGATTGCGTGATTAACAAAAATGATGTGTAATCGAAAATGCGCCCGTTTTCCACCTAGTTGTTTAAATCAAAATGATGAGATCAATGAGAAGGTTGAGGAACAACTTGTCCCTCACCCTACCATGAAATGTTATGGTTATGAAGAGTACAAGCTTGCGATGTAGTGCACTTCCGGTGGATAGGGAGTTTGAATTGCGGCCGCTCTATGTAGAATCTCCAGTGAACCAACGGGTTCTATGTACTAGGTTATTGGGGTATTCTTGTTTCATAACCTGCTTAGACGTCAATGAGCATATCTCATCTCCGTAGGCCGTTCTCCTTCGTTGATGTATTGCTAGGGAAAACCGTGTTCATCAGTAGGATGTACACAAAAATGTTCAATATACATTTTGGGCACAATATGTTAAACAAGCAGTAGAACGTGGGTCCTTGTCCACCACTTCGCACTTTACCTCAAACGTCAATGCAAAAAGTACTGTCATGGGACTCGTTGAACGCATGGCTGCCTCCCACACACGCACCGCACTCGCCCCTCCCTCACCGGCGGAAGACACGTGTAGTTGCGTGCGCGTCGTGCGTGCTCGTGGCGCGTGGATCCCCGTGTCCTGGAAATCCCCGAGCGGTTGTCGATGGTCCGGGAAAAGACAGACGCGTCGACCTCCGACGACGGACCGATGAACCGCCCGCCCTCCTGCTCCCCTTCCATCCCGCCCTCCTGCCCGCAGCTGCTGCCATCGCCGCCGGGGCACAGTGGGTTGGAATGAATGAGTGAGTACGCAGGGTTTCCGGCAGTGATACCGGGAGCGGTAGCTCAGTGTATCAACTGATGCCACTGCAGCGCCTCTGACCGGGAGGTCCTACGTTCGAGTCCTGACGGCGGCAGGATTTTCGACACTAGCTTTTCAGCTAGGTCGAATTCAGTTGCTGTCTGGAGGAGAATTCTAGCGGCCGGCTGCTCTGATCGGTAGTTTTCCGTGGTTTCTCCGATCAACACCAGGCGAATGCCGGAGCAGTACCCTAACAAACGGGCCACGGACCGCGCGCGATCTGTCCTTCCTCTTCCTTGTCCTATCCTCTCCTTTTGCACACACACACTAACATGCACCACACTATCACATATTCCGGGAGACCGGTCGGGAGCTCAGAGCTTGTCCCGGCTGAGGCGGTGCCCCGCTACTGGGAGAGTCCTGGTTAGGGAGAAACCCCACCAGCCGACGATAGGTCGGCGCCGCATCTCGCTATCCAGCGGGGGAAGATCACCGCCATCTACCGAGAAAAAACGTGCACTAAATTTACGGGAATAATAACCTAAGCTGTTGATGCGCCATAAATCATTATCAGCCAAGCAACCAATCCAATTGAGCTCGTTCTAACCCACTGTGCGGCGCTCCGGAGGCCATCAGGCGGCGATTTTCTGCGACTGGTCGGCGCGCGGCGCAAAAAGCCGGGCGCCGCCGATGCCCGCTGCCACCGCCACCGTCGCCGCTTTCGCTGAATAATGGAGCCGCACATTTTTGCCCCCCGCTGTTGCTAGGGGCCGCGTCCACCGCGTGCGCTCGTGTGAACGAGCCGGATTGTTTATATCAGGCTTACGAGGTGGGCGGTCACATCTTTAGGGGACCAAAGGCAGTTAGGTGTTAACCCTTCAACCATATCGCTTTATTTATATCATGTACTATATCTGGCGTCTGTTTGGATCCCCAGGCTCTACTGACTACTAGAAGTGAAATACCTGAATGTGTACGGCAATATACCGAGTGTAAAATATTGATTTTATGGATGTATACTTTTTATAAGTTATTTTCAGTAATATAACAAATATAATTTTTTCATATGAAATATTTCATATAAAGAATAACTTTCACTATACGTAGTCTCCATTGTTTATACATAAGGCTTCAGAAATATTTGTAAGTACTTGTGAACGTAATGTTGGAATAAATTGCATATTGACGATATGAAACACATTTTCTTATTCATCTTGTCAAGTTCCTGACAAGATGTTTCCAATGTTAATGGGAAAATAATAGGCTCTACCTTAAATCAAACTGGACATATGTTATGTAAAGAATTAAAAACTCTGTGACAAAATTTGGAAAGTATGTGATAATAGTTTGGTACCCGCTTAATAAGTGCACAAATGCATTTCTGAAAGACTGAAATTATCCTGCAAATATTGAGAAAAATATTAACAAATTAATGATGGTGGGGTACAAAAAGATCCTAGATATGGTACGAGGGTTAAGGTTAGAATTGTGTATGTTCACTCGTTTTCACTACTGCGACCACTGCTTAAAACTTACGATGATAATGTGTCATTGATAACACCGGAAGAACTCGACATCATACATTAGAGAGAATTGGTTTATTTTCAGGTAAATAATTTAAGGCAATTTATATATACGTTACATAAATAAAAAAAATAAGATACAATACCTTGAGTATTTGCAGTCTCACCGATGTCTGTCACGTGTTAATTTAGAATACTGGTGTATGCAGGGAAAATCTACCAACGTTTTTGTTTAGTTGCTTAACGTCCCGTAACCATTCTTTCCTTATATGTATAATTAGCAGTTCTAATACTAGCTACTTTACGATTTATAAACTGTACTTCACGATCACAATACAAAAACTACTGGTGCTAAAACAGCACGCAAATTTTCACGCAAAATTACGCGAAAAGTATACAAATTTTCGACAAAAAGTACGTGACCTTAATTTAAAACCTACCTTTAAGGAACAAATTACATTAAGGGGGAAACACTCTATCTTCATAATTGCCGTTGTAGGCAAATGACCAAATATTTTGAGTTTTTGCAATTTAAAAAAAAATCAGAGTTTTTAATGAACATCATTCTCACACCATTTCCTTACACGTCCACACTATCTATCAACAAATTTTAATAAAAAACGATAGAGCCAATTTTTTTTTTAATTTGGAAAATGCCCCAGGGGCTTCATGTAAGGAACCCCCCCACACACAATTAAAATATTGGTTTCAAATCTGAGGAGCCGCGACATCAGCTCTATCGATTGGGGAATCTCAATTTTGGAGAAAATCGGCCGACCTGTTTAGCCGCTAGCGTTGTCCACCGACGTTCGGAATGTAGAACAAACGGACGACCGGACTGACGGACAGGTGGAACGATGGGCGATCGGATGGACAGACGTTTTGCTGTCATTCGATTTTTCTATATCAAGGGTCCACAAAACATGTATTTTGGCTACACCACGTGTTAGAGAATTTTTTTCGAAATGGACTTACCAACTTTTTCGTTACTAGGGCCCTATAATAAGAGTTCTTCTGCCAGAAATGTTCCGATTTTTCGCACATTTCATAACTTTCTCTCTACTACGTAAGTGGTGAGTAGTAAAAACGTAACTCACTACTCCGTAAGTAGTGAGAAAGTAACAATAAATTTTGCTTCAGCCCTCCGTTCTACGTCGTACGTCATTACGCTTTTGGCATCGCTGCATACAACCCAAAGTTCCTTGGTCTGAGAAGTATGTGAACGTGTATCCCAACCACAAAAGCGTCAATGGAAGAAAATTGTCTACCAAGAAAACCAAAGAGGAAGGAAGACAAAAAATACCCGTTTTGCATACATATAGTGATGTTTTCCTATAAATAATTTTTTAAAACAGGAAAATACACATAAAACCACAACGTTGTCGATTTTACACGAAATATGCTATGAAATGAAGTCACCTGGAAACCCCATGTGAAGAGTGAGATGAAGTCATCTTGTAAAATTTGAGTTCTGCAGTTAAGTAAGAGAATCTATTTGGGTGCTGCTTATTATGTGTAGGGAATAGAATATTAGAAAGGAATAAATCAAATTTTTTTTCTCGAATTATAAACCTTATTTGTTGAATTGTGTTAAGAATGTTTTATGGTCGTGCAAAGTAATAGTGCATTTGTGATAATTCCTTATTAAAAATCTGCTAATGGTAGTGGGTTTGGTATTGAATACTAAGGGACCAATCCTCTCTTGACGCAAATGAAACAAGGACTCACATCAATGGGAATGGTCGCATATTCGCTCAAGTAGAACGCTTGCACAGATAGAAGCGATAATATCATAGCATGTTTTCGTCACAAGGGGTTTTTATTGCACGAATGAACCTCAGGAATTATTTTAAAGACGTTCCATGTCAAAAGACAATTAATATTGACTATTCTAATTTATCTTCTATGCTAAATTTAGAATGAAACGTGAAGCTTAAAAGGCATGAAATTATCGCACAACGACATATGATCCGTGGAGCATGAAAACGTGATTCGTGAATGGAATGGCTCTTGTATTACTTTCTTGTAACAGGAAGCGGAGCGCCGAGCGACCGAGGGCGTCGCCTGGCGCAGGAATGCTTACCAGGAACGGCGCAGTCGGGGCCTACGAGGAAATTGGTTCGCAGAATGCGTCGTCAAGCATATGTTACGCTAGACCCTCGCTGCCAGTGTAATGAATGGACACGTACTACAGCGCCCGTTTACATACTCCGCGATGCATTAAATCGAACCAACACTCGCAAAAAGAAATCAGAAGAGCATCCAATGTTTTTTCTTGTTAGTCTTCCAATGAATCCTTTGCTATTTAAAGTTACAAATCAGACAGACATATCAGAACATTAAGTACGAGTCCTGAAAACAACGTCTCTGATGTTTTATTAAATGTATTAATACCACATCTCTGATTATTTGTTATGAAACTAATTATTGGCATCATCAGTAGAATTTCTGGAGGGAAAATTTTCTGACCAGCATTTGGAGAAATTTTCCTTTGGGGGTATTTTCCTTCAAAATCTTTTTAGTGACCACACACATTGCTAATATTTAATAAATTTAGCGGCCTCATTTTTCTGAAAGAAATTGCAAAGCTCTTCTGTCAAAATGAATTACAATAATTCAAAATATGAACGTCATAAGCGACATTTCAGATGTTTACCATTTGCTACAGACATTTCGGGTTTTAGTGAATTTCGGGTTTTAGTGAAACGAGTGAATGTTCAATTTTATGATCGTGAAAAGATATGGAAAATAAGTATTTCGCTTGTTAAAAATAACTAATATATAAAATAACTATAATTATTAATCATACCACAAGAATATGAATATAATGAAAATAATATGATTCTTCATACAATGAATTTCAATTTACGATTGCAAAATATTGTATTTTGGTGTCTTTATGATATAGAACCCGATGTTCAATTTTGTGAAAGATAATTATGTAATTATTTTAATCTTAAGCCTTCATTTCAAGACAAGACCATATTCATAAAATAAACATTCTTGTATTTACGAGCCTCTTTCTTATGTCTCTGATAACTTTGATTTATAAAAATAAGTTTACGACATGTTGAAATAAAAAGTTTCTCTACTCGTAAAGAAGGGTTTTTGGCGTTTTTGTCGCGACCTTGCCGCATACTTCGACGCAAAGTAAGCAGTAGATCTGCTTTTTTGCATAACCACGAGAGTGGCGAGGTAAGCGAAGGCGGTGCAGACCTTGACTTTACTCTTTCTCTTTCTCTCTCTCAGACGAAGCAAAAGTGGAAAACCCTGTCCAACAGACCGGAAACATTCTCAAACATTTGGTACGTAGGCATTTCTTCTTAAGCACTCCGCATTTGGCGGATTTATTGTTTCAAGCAAAATAATGAAGATCTCGTTGTATAGGCTAAAAATTTTTTAAATTTAATTCCTGTGGAAAGATGATGTTGATTTGTAGTGCAGATAGATTAAAATAGATGTCTTTCTATCCCTACAAAAAATGAAGGATAATGTTTTCGAACATTGATGAATTTGTATCTAAAAATGACCTAGTGTTAAACAATTGGGTTTACATTTTGGATGAAGATATAAGTAAATTCTGTATCCAAAAGAAGGTATTAATAGAAAATAGCGACAAAAGTGGAAAAGATGTTTGAAGTTTTTGAAGAGAAAATATGAAGGAATTGCTTACAATTTCCATAGTTTGAAGGTTAATAATAAATTTGTTATTTTCATATATACTATTTTATTGAAAAAATTGATTTTGATTCTAATTCTTTTAACTTTTATGTCGAATTCGCTAAAAAAAGTATGGTTGTACTTTGGAAATCATGTGCAATGAGCGTACTTTTCCACAATTACGATATGATCTGACAGTGCTGACAAGGATGATATTTATACACTTACGAAAAGTGACTGCAAGTAGAAAGCGCGAAAAATAAAACAAACAAAATCTCAATTGGTTTGTTCAGCAAGTAGGTTGTTCAAAAAGTTTAAGAATGCATGAATATTTTCCATCAGGAGTTGATACCTATTGTATTCGAGTTTGGCGTTGTGTATTTACTCAGTTATGGAAGATCTCTGCATTGATTATGTGGAGGTTTGAATAAAAGTTTTTGGCGAGATAGGCTATGTGCTAAGAGATTGATTAGATTTTTAATTCATGTGTAATTGCTTGTCAATGGTGAAAAAACTGAAGTGGAAATGGTGAGGACACGTTACAAGGATGCATCCAGAAAGATGGGCTTACACCACCACAATATGGGACCTCAGAGAAGAAAAGAGAAATGTGGAAAGACAGGGATAAGATGGTGCAATGAAATACAGAAAATAGCAAGGAAGAAATGGATCCGAGTGGCTCAATACAGACGAAGGTGTAAACAGAAATGCATAAGTGTGAATTAAATTAGTGTTAAAACAAAATTATAGCAACCAGCATGAGAAGTAGCGCATCTGATGTGTAATGTGAGCTATTCCTGTATTGAAACAGGAGGCCGTTGCCCGATAGGGATTTGTGTAGGCTATACTATTACTATTATTATTATTATTATTATTATTATTTTATATTATTATTATTATTATTATTTATTTATTTTATTATTATTATTATTGTTATATTATTAGTATTGTTTTATTATTAATATTATTATAGCATCTGGATTGGCTCATGGGCAGCGTACTAGCTTCCCGTGCTGTGGTCCCAGGTTCGATTCCCGGTCGAAGCAAACATGGAGTTGTAGCTTTCCTTTAAAATCGTCCCAGTTTCTGTGGCTGTGTGACGAAGAAAAGCACAAGCAGGCGGATATTGCTAGTTGCGGTGAAGATAATACGTCATGTTCACCTCATGTCGCTCTTACCCCCAAGCATGGGAATTTATCTAGGCCCAGGCGTGGGGGACACCGTAGCTTGCCGGCCAAGTCGGACTACCGATTCAATAACGCCAAATATATACAATATTATTGCAATTGCTTGTTGGAGGGAAACAAGGGGGCTTGGGTGATAAATCCATATAGGCTGACAAGGGAACTGGTTTGTATGTGGTAAGTCCCAAATCCGCCACGGGTGGAATTTGCGTTGAGATTCCACGCTTGCAGATGCATATGCGTAACATCGAAATGCGTGTGAACGCTCTGCCTCTAACTGTGCGTGCGGTTGGATCGTTAAAGCGTTTTATCACTGTGCGAATTAAAGCGGTTGCTCTGCTGGAGAGCTGTGGAAGGGGAAGTGACGAGGTCGAGGCCAAAGGGAATTTCCCCAAAGTGTGATGAACCACTCGCGTCATGGTCGGGACGACTTTGCGATGATTGTTATGTCACAAGTTTATATATATATATATATATATATATATATATATATATATATATTGGTGAAGTGAATTAATCCCTTTACAGAACATTATATGTACTTATTCCATAGTAGAATTTGCTATGTTATTTTATTACATATAGGGAGAGTGTCCCATCCGAGATCCTCTTCGACCATTCAACAGTGCACAATTTTTTTTTTTCTCTTCAGTTATTAGAAGTACTTTTTTAAGTATAGAGTTACTGGGTATGAGAGCAATTCGCTTAGGGGTTTGCAGTGGGCTAAATTTATCCTTGGAAAATCTGTTTGTGGAGAATCAGAAGTTATGTCACAAGTGAAACCCTAGTATAAATATTTTAAAGTTATAATTTGTTTCATATTGCATTGAATTTATACGAGTCTTCACTACGTTCAAAAAGGAAATAAGACAGAAAAAGAGACGAAGACAGGGAGATAAAATGATGGACGACAAATCACTTACAAACATTTATTTTGTTCATTTTCTCAAATATTATATCTTCGAAGATATTTTATCAACTATTATTCTATATTATGTTACAATTATTATTCAACTATATCTTATATTACAACTATTTATTCACCTATTGAAATTTGATACTTGCAAGTGAGTGACATGACACTTTCATAGAGTTTTGATTGAGTGATTATTGTCTGTGTACGGGCACGTCAAATGTTATGGACATTTTTTGTGAGTGGTAGTGGCGATTCCTTCCCCATTAAAACGTGAGATCTGGCGCCGATTTACACGGCTTGCTGGGTTTTTCCGTCTAGATATCTCAACCAGGGGAACAGTCCCTCAGCCGAGAGTTGAACTCGTGGCTCATTGCTAAGTCGCTAGCCTTTAACCACTGAGATCCGGGTTCGATTCTCATGTGAAATTTGTTCCAACAAAACGAGTTTGGCTGCTTCACAAGGGCTAGTCCAATGCCTGTGAAGTGTCCTAAACCCTACCCCTACCCTTATTTCTTCCTAATTCTGGCCGCTGGGTAGTGACGCAGGAGCGCGTGGTGGGAGGCGCGTACGCGGAGATGCTACCTGGCGGTCCTCTTGACAACTGACTGCGACGAGACGCGACAGACAATATTAACGGAGGATTAATGCAAAAAAGCGCTGTTAGTAATGAAGGATTACTCCGAAAAGCGCAAAGCGCTCAAAGCCCCCCCCCCCCAAGGGGCTTGGAGACGCGTTGCCTCAAAGTAGACGCAACAAATTAAAAAAAAACAAGACAAACTCTAACTCCCCGACTGGTCGCCCGGCATGCATGGTAGCTTATCCCCAGTTTAACTTATGATAGTTCTTAGTCGCATAAAATCACTGAATAAAACTAGATGTCATGGGTGTTAATACACGACGGTAATCGCTCCTTCCTCACCCATATTGTAATGTCACTTCACACTTCACAATCCTTACATCGTCGTTCCGTGATATACTATTATGCGCCAAAGTAAAATGTGGCGCGTAGGAGCTTCTGAAATTCTTGTTCTAACACGAATGTTTATGACTGTTATAACAGTCATAAACATACCCATGTATTCATTGTCAGAACAAATATTAATATATTTCTGGGGAATTGACCCCTCGTTATAAATTAAGAAAAATGTGTTGTATACAACTCACGATTTTTAATAACTCGAGATCTTTTCGAAAGCGAAGCGATCATCATCAGACTTGCAGCATCTGGGCGGGAAACGAAATTACGTTTTCCGCCCAGACGAACGAATTTCGTTTCCGCACAGACGCTGCAACCTCTGATGATGATCGCTACGCGAATGTAAAAATGTAAAGTTATTAAAAATCTTGATATCTAGACAACAAATTTTCGTAATTAATTGTCGGAAGGTTTAAACATTTTCAACAAAGTAAATATTTATGCTCGCGCGTGAAGAAAAGAAGTTCTCTAAAATTTACCCTCATCCACCATATCTAGGTGGGTTGTTCGATAAATAATGGTTCTATTGGCACAACTTAATTTTAAATATCTGAATCGTTTGTGTATTTATCTCTATACAATGCGTCATACCCCATCCCAAAACTTCACAGTATGATTATATCATTTCCCTGACGCTAAAAACGTGGATAAGCGTCTGTGTCTTTGAGCTAAATAAATTATGTAAAAAATATTCGTGGTTAATTTCCATTCAAGTTCAAAATTTATCCCACTGTATTTTTACAGAAATCCATCGTACCGAACGAATTAGAAATGCTAGAATTAAAATATTATTGTTGCAAAACGACGAGATTTTCACTTACAGATGTAAATAAAGTTTCTCACAATTTGATATTTTGAAACTACATACAAAGAAAAAGATGCAGCATAAAATTGCAGATCCGGTTTGCTAAGATACGTGTTCTTGCATTTTATATTTTCAAAATATTCCATATAAGGTAACGTAATTTACCAAACTATGGTTTCAAGTAAGATCGTTTGATATTTTGAGTAAGTTATTAGTAGAATCTTGTTTTAAAAAATTCACCAACATTCATATTTCCATAAACAGACACCTCAGACATAAACAGACACCTCAGATGAGGCATAGTGGAAATGTTATATATAAGAAAACAATAATGATAGAAAAGAACATTAATAATAATATGGCACATTATTTTCAATATGAGATTTTAGAGGATTTCTTTGTTTCTTATCAAGACCATACGTATTTCACGCCACTGTATTACAAAATAAAACCGATCCTAAGCAAACCACTCGAAAAACTTGCACCGCAAACTTCACCACAAGCAATGCGAATGCTGGTTCACGAGAGATGGCGGTGCAAGGAGTGCCTGAGCACTACCGCACGCGCGACGAACGCGTGGCTCGTTTTATTGCATGTGCTGCTCGCAGCGGCCAACGACGACACCGACATCACCCCCGTCTCTCCTCCCGCCACCCCCTTTATTCCCAAAGGCTCCTTATGAAGGGAGAGGTCTTATGTAGACCCAACACTCCCTTCAAAACTCTTGCTTCAAGGTGTGATATTATTATTATTTTATTATATTATATTATTATTATTATTTTATTATATTTTTAATATTATTATTCTGCAGCCACACACCGTCACTGTACCTGTATGTATATTGTTACTACTTCATATTACATCTAAAGTTCTCATTAGAGGAGGGTAAGACACTAAACTCGCATTGCCATCCTAAGAAATGGAGATTAATACATTCCCGATTAATTAAATCGAAATTACTCTTCACTTTGTAACGTTTCGTATACAATTAACAGATATTGTGATATACCAAAATGACGAATCATTTTTATTATGTAAATGTAATTTTATTTGACATAGAATATAGGGATACCAATAGACGATCGCACACTCGCATGGTATATCACTATATTAATAATGTTAGTCGATCCTTGCACTTGAATATCACATTAAGAATAAAGAATTTTAAATAGTAACATTAGAATCTATATTCATGATTTGTTATATTAAATACACGTACGAATTGAAAATAGTTTTACATACGAAATTTGATCACTGCAAATAATACAAATGAAAATTACAAATTTAAATAATACAAATCTAATGTGCATATTTGAGAGTCGAGACCTGATGATGGCAACAGTACCCTCAAAACAAAGTGATTTGTGTAAGAATTCTATGTTAAAACAAAAAAAAAATATATTTTGAATTCCGTTGCTTGCACAAAGAAAAATCAGTTCAAAATCTGTCATTGCAAAACACGGGACCGTAACAGAGAGATAATGTTAAAAATTTAGACAATAATTCGCAACTATAATAAATTTACCATTACTAATGGTAATTAGTAATTGTTATTATATTCTTATTCTTCAGTCATACATTATCACTAAAACTTTTTTCAAATTACTACTACTTCGCATTACATGTCACGTTCTCGTTTAAGGAGGATAAGTGTGTGAGTTTAAGGAGGATACATTTGTGATGTATTACATCAAAATAATGTTGACCGACGAAAATATGTCCGACTCTTATTCTTTTTGTTGCGCAACTTGCAATAGACTCACTACATTGAGAAACCGGTAAAGGTGGTTCAAGCAGGGCAACAAATGATGACACTGCAATGTCTCTCACCGGGATCCTCCCAAGTTCCAGACCCAACGGTGGCAAGATTTTCGACACTAGTTTGAGAGTTAGGTCGAGTCCGAGCGCCAACTGCTAAGATCAATAGACCCGTAGGTGTTGTAAATATATTCCTCATAATGTGGCGGTGATCTCCCCCCCCGTCCAGATCGTGAGATCCGGTGCCGACCTGTCGTCGGCTAGCTGGGTTTTCCCGAACCATCTCCTACCAGCTGGGAACCGCTCCAGTCGTAACAAGCTCTAAGTTTCCGACCGGTCTCCCGGCCGGGTTTCACCCAATTGCAGTTTAAATAAATGTATCTTATCATATCATATGTGTTAGTGTGGTGCATGTTAGTGTAAGAATAGGACAAGGAAGAGGAAGGAACGATCGCGCACGGTCCGTGACCCATTTGTTAAGATACTGCTCCGGTATTCGCCTGGTGCTGATCGAAGAAACCACAGAAAACTACCGATCAGGGCAGCCGGGTGCTAAAATTCTCGTGCCGACAGCGACTGGACTCGATCTATCTAGGTAGTGTCGAATATCCTGCCACCGTCGGGACTCGAACCTGGGACCTCCCTGTTAGAGGCACTGCAGTAACATCAGTTGATATCCTGAGTCACCTCTCCTGGTGGTAGTTTTCCGTGGTTTCTCCGATCAACACCAGGCGAAAGCCGGAGCAGTACCCTAACAAACGGGCCACGGACCGCGCTCGGATATTTTCATCTTCCTTTTTCTATCCACACCCCTTACTTAAACACACACTTCCATGCACTATACTACTACATGTCAAGATATCAGTCGAGATACTCGTTTATTTCGCAATTGCTTACAAAATAGCTTGATAAGAATATTGACTCTTGCAAATCAAACGCATCAAATAATTATTCTCATCCAAACTACATCCTTAATTGTATGATTTTTATCAATTTTCTTTCTTCGCACACAATAAGTATTATGTTGTTGAAGAAATATTAAACTGTTACGTTCCCTCTGGTTTGCGTCTGACGTTCTTCGCTTAAATTCTGACGTTCTTCGCTTAAATTCTCATAGTGTTCAGAGTCGATTCCTGAACTCCTCAGCGATAATAGATAATGCCTTTTATATTCTTTTGTACATTTCAGTGACAAAGTGAAGTCCGTATTTACCTACCTCTCGAAGGTAGATACATTGAGGAGTTCACAACCAAAACTTTTGCAACACACAAACGACACAACAACAGAAAGTTACTACAGCGAGTTTAGAAAACAGGGAAGTAAGTTTATTATTATTTTTTCAATCGGGACGCGAAGTAGACTATTACAGGTAATAAACGGAATATTAACAACAATATCGATGACACGTTGCACATATATATCGTTCATATAGATAATATATCGATATGTATATATTTATAATACATCGTTATGTTCTCATAACGTTCTTCGACATCATCATGAGACCCACGTTTGTTTCTGAATTTTGGTATATTGCTCTTTATTCTGGTGTGTCTGTCTCCAACACAGACTGTGCCACAGAGCTCTTTCAAGTGGTTGAGAAAGAAATATTCTGTGGGAAAAGAGAATTGCCTTTGCCACTCTTTGCCGGCCTTCACCTTGGATTTGACGTCACGTCGCCCAGCTGAGTTCTGCACGGCGGAGCCCATGCCTTGCAGAGCCACATCGTCAAAGAACGTGACTCGGTTTTGCGATCACATACCAGATCTGGTTGTTTTGTTTAAAAGACATCTTGCTCCGGGCAAGGAGAAACCCAGGTTATTAACGAATCAAGGTGGAAGAGCTGTCGTTATCTGAATTATATCTTGTTTATGTGATTTGAAATGTGTAAAAGTTTCATTTTCATATTTACTTTAAAGCTACACAGAAAGTTGTTAGCCATATCTCGGTTACTCGTAGTAATTATTTTCACGTTGTTTGCAATGTGTGTTGCTATGATAATTTTATTGCTGCACAATTGAATATAATATACTATTTTTGAAAAATATATTTTTTATCAAAACCTTTATCTTATTTTATTAACCTTATTTTAAAAAATCTCACTAATTACGAATAGTATGTTGGTGATGACGTGCGTGACAAAGGATTCTTACCGAGGAAACACTACGATATCAGTATTACTATATTTTAAAGTATACGGATTTGTTGTAAGAATTTTTATTCGTGTTTATACAATGTACATTTACACGATATCACTAGGGAACAGTTAAGTTAACCACAATTCGAGATAAGAATTTTAAGAAAAGTGAGACATCCAAACAATAAAACTTATTTCTTCAGAGTCAACTCTCCACCGTCCTGAGATGATTCAAAACAAATTTTGAACATCTGGGAAGTATCCTCATATCACTTCGAAGTGGCCCGGAGATCAAGAGGAGGCCGCAAAAAAGGCCGCTCACGAAGCAGCTTGACTTCCGGCAGCCGGTGCACGAGCTCCCTTTGTTTCCATGGGAACACATCGGCACGAGATCAAGGTGACGGGCAGTTGTCAAGAGCGTGTGCAAGGAGCTCGCGTTATCGTTCGGAGATCGGACAGTAAGTTTCCGCGCCATTCAGCAGCACTGCATCCATTCACCTCAACTACACATCGTCAATGTTAGTTGAAATATTAACCTTGAAGACTGGAATTCTCCCACAGTATATGAGGTCGAGGGGTGGGGCTTGCATTTGGAGAGTCGAGAGTTCAAGATCTTTCATAATCGTAAAAGATAATGTGTGGATGTTGTATCTCTTGGAAAATTGGGAGGTAGGGCACTTCAAGTTTCAATTATTTCCAAATGTATGTAGTAAGTTGTATGGTGTTTCCTAAACGAATCATCTTATACATTATTTAATTAGTTTTCATTATTTCAGACCTTTTGAGTCTCTCACACGCACCCAATCTTTATAAAAGAGGTCTCTAAAGAAAGAGAATTTCACGGGAACGTGACGAATTGCTCTTTGAGTTAAAAATACGAAGGAATTGTTTAAAAAATGCATCTAAATATTCATGTCAAGTGCAATCCGCAAAACTCGGTAGCATTTTTGAATCTATATCGTTAAATAACTCCTAAACGAAGCGTTCTAGGACCTTGACAACTAACATTTTGAGACCTAAGGCCTCAAGAACAAAACACGTTTCTACATCGTAATCTACAGGATGAGACATGTTTGCTGGTCTAACGCTTTTTGATATCACCCCAACTGCTCAGAGACGTGCAGAATTTGCATCCGATTGTGAAATTAAACTAATAACTTGATATTCTCCGCGATTAAAGCACACGGATGTACCTCTCTGCTATATAATAAAATTTAATCAGAATATTTTGTATTCACAAGATCGTATTTTCATTAATTGCAAGGAGACATAGAACAAGTGACGGAGAATAAGAGAGTCTTGAAGAAAAAATATTGAGATATTCAAATTTTCCTGTACATTAATATCTGCCAAAGATCTTAGCGTCCGGCTTGCTGGGTCAATGGATCACGATATATTATAATCCTTATTACCTTTATAATGGATTATAGGATCCGCTGACTATACAGCGCAGCTGGGAATCTGAAATAGAATGATTCTATTCCTAGTTCATTTCTGTTTGGATTGACTAAATGAAAGATATTTTTCTTTTCTAAAGAACAAAATTTAACAAAGTTTATTTTACCTTTTAGCAAACAATTTAGTGAATTTATGTTATGCCTTTGATCAAGATATCTTTGAATTTAGAATTTTATACCGCGGTTAACTTATCTATTCTTTGTTGATGTCCCTCGTAGACTTCTCAGTCGAAATATCTTGCGAGCTTGCCATAGTCCAAAGTCCCAAGAAATCCTCTTCTGCCCTATCCAAGCTGGTCTCAAACTATCAAAATTATCAGTTCCGATTACGTCCTATGACATAGTCCCGAACTCGATTACCACTCCCGACAAAGTTCCAATTTATACATCAATATTACTTCCACATGAAAATATCGGCGTATTATTCACTGTCCTTAAAATTTCACTGATAACCCAATTCTGACTATCTGGATTATACTCGTTCCCTCTCACGAACCTACGATCAGTTCAGAAGCGCGATGCCGGTCAGAATGAAATCCTCCTGCATGATTCACCCCTCGAAGACTTCGTATTAAACTACCTTCCTTTTTTCATAACATTTGACCGTCCTTCTCTCACCCAGCCAATCCATACGTTCGTTATATTTTGGTGTAGCTGACCTTTTGATCGTCTAAACTTCTTGTCCCAATCCCAAATTTTCTACTTTCGGCATCCAGACAATTAATGCATTTAGAAAAAACAAAAACTACATTGTTTATTCACGGTCGTTGCTAAGCTCTAGCTCTCGTGATATTTCGTAATGCATGTTCCACCATATTGTCTACAAATAAATGTTAGTTTATTTTAACGTGACATATCGGTATGTCACAATATATTTCAGGCTTAATATGGAAAGCCTTATTTTTTGAATCAATTAGTATAGGTAACGTTCTAATTACTACTATTATTAGTTTTTCCGAAATAAAAAAAACAAAAAAAATTAATTTAAAAGGATTTTATATTGGAGAAAAATAGTGTTTTGAAAACTAGAAGTCAAATGAATATGACGATGCTGAAAAAAGGACAAACCAACCTAACTCACGTCTCAAGAACATCTAGAAACGTGTGTATGAGAGGTGTTACATTGATATGACAGTAAAAAATTGTTTATTTTCAGAGTCCAAAGTTTTGAAATTTTAAATATCAAGTCAGCCTGCCTAAAAAATTTTAAAAAAATTACCAAGTTAAAATGAATTAAAATCTTTCAATTTTTAAAATATATGTAATTCTGTAACATTGTATGAATTGTGAAGGGAATCATTTCACTATGATAATCCTATACACATTTTATTGTTATTATGATATAATATAAATTATTATTTAAGAAGTCCTTAATGCTCTTGTTACTAATGATTTAATTTTTTAAAGCGAATTTTTATTAACTTCAGGTATGCCATTAACTAATTAAGAATATATTAAAGAGAATAAATGTGAACATTTAAATGTTTAATTTATAATTTGAAGATAGGAAGAGAAGGAAAAGGTGTTCGGACTCATTTTATTTTTTTGTCACGATTTTGTGAATTTTTAGTGTTATCTCATTTACAAATTTATTCTCAATCCCATATACAGTATGTCGTATTATATTTTTCTGTATTTTCAAATAATAGAAGTCTGCAGAATTTCATGTTATAATCTAGTATATTTGGGTCTTAATATTGAATACACAAATTTAATATTATTTTGCATGCATAAACATTATTTGCGATTATTTAAATGTCTTTCTTTTCTCACTTTCCGTCTTCAAAGACATTTCAACTTCATTTCCGACTTTCATATTCTCATGCTACGTCGATGCGCATTAAACCTTGAAAGTTTCTTTTCCATACTTCACTGCTGACAGCAGATACAAGTTTTCTGTGTCTTTTTAAAGAGTCCTTGTAGGATTGATCTGCACTAATAAGAACGTACAATGATCTCACTAGAATGTACTGGAATGAATTATTCGGCTCTTAACTTCATAATAATTTCCTGAGAATAAACGAACGAGCAAAAGTGTAATTGGCATAGTATGTAAAATCGGGACAAGTTTCTCCCCGTGTTATTTCATGCGAAACATGCGATATAATGATTGTATAGTGAGAGTGTTGGAGGACAAATCAAGATAGTTATTTTTCCCATGACAGCATGCGTGGCAAATGAACGTCCTAGTAATCAACAGAAAGCTACATGATTTTCTATCATGTTAATTACTCAAAGTAATGCCCTTGACCTACATAACTATGATACTGACATCAACTAAAAAGTACATTCGTTAATATTCCTAGTATTTCTTATATAGTACAAGATATGCAACAGTTCCGTTATTAATTTCTCTTCTTTCTTCTTGCTTCTAGTAGTACAATGTAATTTTCAGAATATAATATCATCTGTTTTCTAACAATCTTGAATTTCCTCGCTCCTCTTTACCTTCTAATCTCCTCTTTCCTTTCCTCTCTTCTCTCTTCTCTGTCCTTAATCACCGGCCCTATCCTCTCCTTCCTCTTCTCCTCTCTCCTGCCCCTCCTCCTTTTTCTCCTCTCTCTCTCCTCTGTTTTCTCTTTTCACTCTCTAATCCTCTCTCTTCTATATTTTCTTTCTCTTCTCGTCTTTTTACTTCGCTCCGTCGCTTTTCCTATCTTTTTTTCTTCTTATCCTCCGTCCTCTTTCTAGTACTCTCCAACACTTGCAACCAGTACTTTATTTCCAATGTCCTGTGATGATAAGCGAAACATTTCCAATATAGAGTATCAAAAATAATGTGCTGTGTATGATAATGATTTATCATTTAATCAAAATATATTTTATTAAAATTAATGGATTTTGGCATTAAATAAAATTATATATCTGTATCTTACTGACAAATGGACGAAGGAGTAATACGTAATAATACATTGTTTGGGTAATCACGAACAAAAGATACCCAATCTAACTTGATCTTTTCCGTACGTTCCGAGAAGAGTTAAGTAGAGAAAGACTTATTGTCATGAAGCCAAAAGGACTTCCTTTCTGGCACGCACACGAACTACTCTTCTCACGTAGTAATCTGTTCGGAATATTACCAAGAAAGACCTCCCCAGATACATCGGACATCTTAAAAAACCATTATATTGGTATCGTAGACTTCCGCGGCCAGTCATGATCTGGGCTGTCCGGGTCCGGACCGCGATATGTCGGTCGAAACGTCGGCACCTCAGCCTTCGACGCGGCGTCACCCGGACAGCCCAGATCAGACCATTATATTGTTCTGTAGAAAAATATTTACGCCACTGCAATAATTTTTTTCAACAAATTCATTACTACGAACTAATTACGGCGTACTAATAAAAATATATTGCTATAATAATTTATGTAAATTAAATTATTTCTATAATAATTCTTCTAAAAAAAGAAGGTATCGTAACGTTTCCCTTCTGACAAACAAAATCTATTCTTTTGAACAATGATGGATGTACTTGTTACATTTTGTAACTGTTTGTGTCTCATTAGCTGAAAATTCACTGATTTTTTAAAGATAATTTCTATTGTGAGGAAGTACGTTGTTAAACATGCATTTTCACATAATTCGTTTGAGAGACCAAAACATATATTATTTCCGGTTAAGGCAATTGTCTGCTTTGAAATCTAATGCGGTGATAAATTGAGCTCAACGTTTATTTATACCAATAATGTCAGTTTTAAACCCCTCTTTCGAAGACATATATAACGTAATTTTGTCGAAAAAGAAATGTACACAAAAATTAAATGCTTTATCATTTGAACATTCGTTTCATAATTCAAATTACGTCCATCATTAGTATTTTGAAGCTCATATCAAAATGTTTAACTTCACTCAAGTTTGAATTGAAAATTGAACCATCTACATAGCTTTCATTGTACTGAAGTGATATTAAAGACAGCCGTTACATAGCAAACTTCTTATGTTACAATCAATTTGATTGTAATATTTAATGTGTTTCGCCCGGAGACTATTGATAATTACTAAGTAATCTCTTCCTTTATACCATCAACGCTCCCTAGTGTCCAAGAGATGTCTTTTAAATGCATCATGTCTTCGGTGCCAGACTTCACATGCGCGAAATCTATTGCCCGGCTTCCAACTTCTGTGCAATCACTGAATACATATAGTTTCGTATCTCTCCGCTAGTCCGCGCTGGCTTTCACGTTTTGTTAAGTCCGGGTTCATTCCACAGCTGCTCGTGTGGAGTGTTCCTGAAAGAAGAGTGACGTAGAGACTTTTTCATTATGAGGAAACCTAGTTTATTGAAGTATTGTAAGAATACTTTTTTGGTAAAATTATACTAGATAATGTAGAAGATTTTTTCAAATTTTGTGCAGAAACTGAAGTCAAAAGAACTAAAAATATTAAAAATAACTATATTGTTAAATTATGAATTTTTTTACATATAAAAATATACAAGTTTTGGACGAAAGAATCTAATGTAAAATCAATACGAAAGTAAGTGTTAGTGCGGACGAATCCATTAATCTTTTATTACATCAATTTAATTGATTATTGTCGTTACTTTTTAGTAGTAGTTACGTGAAGTTAAGAACATACACACACATTGGGAAGATTATTTATTACCTTGTGATATCATTAATCTTGAGAAAAGTTATATTATATGTTAAGAAACCTTTCGAAAAGGGGAAATGTGATTTAAGTCAATTGAAATTATATTTTTCGTTCCCTTTCTGAGTTACTGAATGAAAGCTAGTGTGTATGCAAAACGATAAAACTTTTACAATTGCATTACTTTCAAAGGAATCATAATTAATGTAAAGTCATGTAAAGTCGTTGAGAAGAGTAATAACTAATTAAACTAGTGAACAAAGCATTCTTTAACTCTACAAGCGATAATATTACTGAAACTAACACCGTAACACTACTTTTTTTACTCCAAATGCGGTTCTGCGCTACTTTGCTCACATGTTGCGTTCAACGTTTGATCTCCCACTGCAATAGATATATAAGTTAAATTTGCTTCAGGACAATTATTAATATTAACGCTTGGTGCCATATGCCTTTTCTGAATTGCTTGAAATTGTTTCGAGATACAGACAAGGGAGGGATTCTTAGGAATATCTTTGATTCAGGTGGAAAATTATAAGTAATATATTAGTATTGTGCTTCATTGTGGTAAGGTTGAGACCATAGGGCTTAGAGTAAATGACCTACTGTTACATCTAATGAAAATAATATTTATAAATACAACGCAAAACATTTAAGTGCCAAGCATTGCATAAATACAACGCAAAGACGTTTAACATGTAAGTGCAAGCAGTACATTTACAACTGCGAGTGCAAAGCAAGAGACCATTCCGACATAGGGAAAGCATCTGGAACAAATGGAGGAGTGAGCAATTACGCGTAATTCATTCATAAATGCTTCTCACTGTCAACTCTTTCCCATGCGGTAACAATTTGCTCATTAAATTGCAAAATGTAGCCAGAAAGAAAGACATTTTACAGGAGAACTAAAATACTGGAACAAAATACATTTAAAGTTGACAATAAGATTTTGGATTTAAATTTACTCGTATTTTATTCGTTAGTTTAATTCTTTATCATTTTAGTGAACAGATTGATATTTTTAATTTTTTAAAATTTATAAAATTAAGCAGGAAAATATTTTTGGGAATATGCCATTTTGTAAGAAGGTGTATTATTAGACAATGAATCTATTGATGTCAAAATATCAATTTCACAAATTACGTGGATTGTACATGAACTTATTTAAAAATATATTTTTAAAGAAAAGATTCTGTTAAGGGAAAAATCTTTATCTTTAATATTTCAGTTGTAGGTAGACCCCGAAAAAAATTTGAACCTCTGCAATTTTCGATAAATAACTATTTTCAACAAATATAAGACCTGCAAGACTTATTAAACATCCTTCACACTATCCAATAAGAAAGTCTAATAAAAAACGATGGAGATATTTTGAAAAATTTTGAAAATGTCTCAGGTACCTCCCAAAATAAAAATTTCATTGTCAAATTTCAGCGGTCGCGACATCAACCAAATTGATTGAAATATATCAATTTTGGAGAAAACCAGGTGAACGGGTTAGCCACTAACATTGTTCATAGACGGACGGACAAACGGACAGACGGACGGACTGACAGACAGACGTTTTGACGTCAATCGATTGTTCGGTATCAAATACTCACAAAACATGTATTAGGGCTACACCACGTGATAAAGGATTTATTTTCTAAATTTAGCAACTGGATTTATCCACGTTTTCGTTACCAGGGCCCTGTAATAGGAGTTTTGCCGAATTCTGCCGAAAATTCAATTTTCTCGCGCTTCATTTCCTAACTTTCTCTCTACTGCGACCGGTAGCGGTAGCTTAGTGCATCAACTGATGTCACTGCAGCGCTTCTGTCCGGGAGGTCCTAGATTCGAGTCCCGATAGCGGTTGGATTTTCGACACTAGCTTTTCAGCTAGGTGAAATTCAGTCGCTGTCTGGAGAAGAATTCTAGCGGCCGGCTGCTCTGATCGGTAGTTTTCCGTGGTTTCTCCGATCAATGCCGGAACAGTACTCTACCAAACGGGCCACGGACCGCGCGCGATCTGTCCTTCCACATCCTTGTCCTATCCTCTCCCACTTACACTAATTTGCACTACACTACCACATATTCCGGGAGATCGGTCGGAGCTTGTCCCGACTGGGGCGGTGCCCCGCTGGTGGGAGAGTCCTGGTTAGGGGGAAACCCCACTAGCCGACGGTAGGTTGGTGCCGGATCTCGCCATCCGGCGGGAGAGATCATCGCCATCATCCGAGAAAAACATGCACGGAACTAATGAGCGAAGCAGTTGACGCGCCCGGAAACACGAAAAAATCAATCAATCTCTACTGCGTAAGCGGCAGCGAGGAAGAAAGAAGTAAACGGAAACAATTAGTGGCGCCGTTCGGCACGTGTTGCGCGGACTGGACGAGTCTGAGCGGCGGAGTTCCTCGGAGGGGCCGCGGGCGGGGCATTCGCGCTCCATGGAGCGCGTCGCCCAGGCGCCCGCTGGATGGCCCGGGCGCTGCTGCTGCCACGTGCGCCCTACCCCCTCGTCGACGTCACATGTTTCTTCCCGCACTCGGGGCGCCGTTCGTTAATGGAATACGCCTTTGAGACATGATCGTAAGCCACTCAATTTTGAGTTTCTCAAGTTGACCGTAGCTCGATAGTGTCTGAGGCCGGTCGGTAGGTTAGACCTTAACCCGGCTGAGGCAGTGCCTCGCTGGTGGAAGATACCTCGCTGTGGGAAACCCCGCTAGCCAACGGGAGATCGGCACCGGATCACGCCATCCAGCGCGAGAAGAACACTACCACCTCCCCCGAGGAGAAAACATGTACTACACTTACGGGACTAATGACCCTAATAGTTGACGCGCCCGGTATCAATAACAATGAATTAATCAATCGATTGTATCAGAGCAACGCTATTTCCATTTAGGTTTACAATTTCTAGTCATAACCCGTTACTGAGTGTCCTGGTCTGCCCTTCAATCGCAAGTTTTTGATAAAGAGTACAAAGATCTATATCTCAACACTGTACGCTGCTTATGTTTATTTCTGGCGGAGCTCTTCAATTATAAATAATATGTACATGAGAATCCAATCTGTGAGTTGATAAAACATTTTTTCAGCAATCAAATGAGTCAATTGGGATTTTAGGTAGACTTTGTACTATTAACCATCACATTGCTTGGCATATTTTTTAATGGAATTGTAAGA
Organism: Teleogryllus oceanicus; assembly: GCA_964035755.1. NCBI lineage: Eukaryota > Metazoa > Arthropoda > Insecta > Orthoptera > Gryllidae > Teleogryllus > Teleogryllus oceanicus. The sequence goes on from CAXIVR010000006.1 coordinate 97,450,765, forward strand.
AATTAAGGTTTTGACGATATCTTCATAATTCCAGAAGCCAATCGCAAAACAATTCCATAAGGACAGTCAAGTGATTCCTGTAGTTCACATTATTACAAACACAATAAAAATAAATTTGCCAAACACGCCGCTTCGAAGCCATCACTGTGACGATTCTCCTCGCTGACACATTTCTTCCTTCCGCTACCACCCGCATGGCGCTCGCGTCCTCTGTCACCGTTCTCCGCGCTTGGCGCGGTCGGCACGCGCCGCGGCGCGTCCTCGGAGAGACCATTACGTCACTTGCGCACTGGCGCGAAGACGCCGGCGCATGCGGCTGCGCGCGTGTGGCCCAGCGCCGGCACCTGCTGCCAATCGCGTTCTGCCCCCCGGCTCCAGCGCGCCCACGCCCCTGCAACGCCCCCGCCCCACCATCGCGTCGCCACCGCCCCTTCACGGCACCCGCGCCGCCCCGCGCCGCCCCCGCGCCGCCCGCCCCGCCCCCGCGCCGCACCCGCGCCGCACCCGCTCCGCACCCGCTCCGCACCCGCTCCGCACCCGCTCCGCACCCGCTCCGCACCCGCTCCGCACTCGCTCCGCACTCGCCCGCACCCGCTCCGCACCCGCTCCGCACACGCGCTCCGCACACGCGCTCCGCACACGCGCTCGCACACGCGCTCCGCACACGCTCCGCACACGCTCCGCACACGCTCCGCACACGCTCCAGCCTGCCCCCTGCTCCGTCCCCGCTCCGCCCTTCCCCTGCCCGTCCCGCCCCTGCTCCGCCCGTCACGCCCCGCCTTCGTCCCCAACCGCGCCCTCCCCGCCATAACTCCACTCCGCACCCCCCGCCGCAACACCGCACCCTCCTCGCCCCATCTTTCCTCCATGCCTGGCTCGCTTAGTGGCATAACCTGCCAAATAACCTGACCGTTGTAAGAGGAAGGGCGTCTTCTCCAAGCCGATTGGGCTTCTTGGAAAATTGCTTCTCTAAAGAGATAAATATGACGTGTCTTTATTTGGGGCAAAATGAGTAACTAGTAAACAACCTCGAGTTGCCCGGGTTTTCTTCATATCCAATCCTTGTGAAAGAGGAAAATTATCAATTTTATGTAAACTACAGTGTATAAGATTATCGTTTTGAAGTACGCCTAATTGGTTAAAATTTTAATAAAATGCTATAGTTTTATTTTATTTTTTATTTAAATTTTATTTTACAGTACATTGCTATTAGATTACGAATATTTATCTTACGCACTGCTCTGCTATTGGCTTCTAGCATATTTATACCAGTTCTGCTTAACTGCTATTGGTATCTGGCATAATATTTTAAGAACCAATCAACTCTTAGCGAAAAGTAATGTTCGTGATGCATCTATCATATTATTATTTAAATTATTTATTTTCCGCATTTATACTGCATTCATCCTTACCAAACTTTGCAAGAACACTGCAACAATCTTCAAGAAGAGCCTCGAAATGTTTCGCATCTATTCTTACACCTTCTTTTGTGGTATCGATATCTGTTTCATGTGGTTGCACTTTTAAAAGTAAAAATATGAGTTGTGACTGATGATTGGTTTGATTTGTTTTTTCGTGTTTCCGGGCGCGTCAACTGCTTTGGTCATTAGTCCCGTTAGTGTAGTGCATGTTTGTTTCTTGGGAGATGGCGGTGGTCTTCTCCACTGGATGGCGAGATCCAGCGCTGACCTACCGTCGGCTAGTGGGGTTCCCTAACCAGGACTCTCCAGGAACACCAGCGGGGGACCGCCCCAGCCGGGACAAGCTCTATGCTCTCGACCGGTCTCCAGGAATATGTGGTAGTGTACTGCATGTTAGTGTTAGTGTGTGTGTCAGGGAGAGGATAGGACAGGAAGAGGAAGGACAGATCGAGCGCGGTCCATGGCCCGTTTGGTAGGGTACTGCTCCGGCATTCGCCTGGTGTTGATCGAAAAACACGGAAAACTACCGGTCAGAGCAGCCGACCGCTAGAATTCTCCTCCAAGCAGCGACTGAATTCGACCTAGCTGAAAAGCTAGTGTCGAAATCCTGCCGCGTCAGGACTCAAACCTGGGTCCTCCCAGGTTTGAGTCCTGACGCGGCGTCAGAGGCGCTGTAGTGACATCAGTTGATGCACTGAGCTACCGCTCCCGGTGTGACTGATGAAATGTATCGAGTTTGGTATCGGTGGCCAACCGGCTTCTCTACAGTTCCTGGCTATTAATTACTTTTGGATTTGGATATCTGTAAATTGCCAACGGAAGCCAAACGCAAGTAAGTTTTGGTGAGTAGATGAGCTATTAGAGTTCTCTTATTACAAAATAAATTACAATACCCTCTCATATACGCTTAATGGGAATTGCTTTATAGCAATATTTCTTCCATAATAATCTGCGAGTGTTTGTACGCTGTCGTGTATTCGTCTGTATGTCCCCAGACACCATGAATGCGTTTGCCACCCAACACTCCCTGACAGCACCCTCTTAATATTAGTTTGCTTGGCATTTCCAAATTATGTAATAAAATTGTCTGCCATTTCTTTTGCTTAAATGATTAATAATATTTCAGCAGACAAACAGGAATTTATAAAATCAGATGAAAGGATCAGTATTTTTAGCTTAGTTAATGGCCGCGGACTCTGCCGAACAAAACTCTAATAGGAGCACGCTGCTCTCACCCAATTCCCAGTACCTCCAATTCCCTACTCAAGCCTCCAGTGCTTCACATACACTAGCACGGACGAACTCCGGATAGCCCAAAATGCTACCCATTCCATAAAAATGTATCTTTCGCATAATCGGACACTTAAGACTAAATTCGTCCTCACAGATTGCTTTGGTGGTATGCACAAATTAAAGGAGTCTATTTATTGCAAGTTTAATACTTTCTGCAACTCTCCTCAAGGTTAGTGTTTCTGTGGAGGCCGCTCTAAAGCCCTTAAGTAGTAGCCGCCACTGGCATAGGCACTATCATATGCCTGGCATTCGGCTTCTCGATCTATAATCAGTTAAAAGCTGAACTTAATCTGCAGTGCATTTTCGGCACTAGCTTTTCAGCTAGTTTGAATTCAGTTGCTGCACATTCCACGCTCTCTCCCTCTAAACTATAGTCTCAAGTGGCGTCCAAATTCAGCAAGAAACTGTCCGGGAGGTCCTAGGTTCGAGTCCTGATGGCGACAGGATTTTCGGCACTAGCTTTTCAGCTAGTTTGAATTCAGTTGCGATCTGGAGGAGAATTCTAGCGATCGGCTGCTCTGATCGGTAGTTTTCCATGGTTTCTCCGATTAACACCAGGCGAACGCCAGAGCAGTACCCTAACAAACGGCCCACGGATTGCGCGCGATCTTTCCTACTGTTCCTTGTCCTATCCTCTCCCCTCACACACACACACACACACACACACACTTACATTAACATGTACTGCACTACCACATTTTCCGGGAGACCGGTCGGGGTCTTAGAGCTTGTCCCGGCTGGTGCGGTGCCCCGCTGGTGGGCGAGTCCTGATTAGGGGGAAACCCCGCTAGCCGGCGGTATAGTCGGCGCCGGATCTCACCATCCAGCTGGGAGAGATCACCACCATCTCCCTAGGAAAAACATGCACTACATTTACGGAACTAATTACCTAAGCTTTTGACGCGCCCAGAATCACTAACAAACCAACCAATCAAAAATCCAGCGACAAAACGTGCGTCTTTTGCAAAATCTTTCAAAGCACTTCCCCCGCGCGCGCTGTGCGATTGCTGTCTCAGACCTCTGAGTCACCAGGACAGGCTCGCCCCAATAAGCACCGCCTATTAGCTTGTCCCCGGGTCGCCTACACCGTCACTTACTTTCTCTGCCTCCACCTGCCCCGCCCTCGTCGTCAGCGCTGCAGCCTCCCACGCGATCGCTGGCTGCGGAGGTTCACTAGGCTCCAGAAGCCGAGCGGAGGTTGTTGTCGGTGGCTCGTTGGTTAAAGTGCTCGCTTTCCACAGCGCAACCCTGGATTCGACTCACGGCCGAGGCAAATTATACCTGTACGCTTTCCTTACAAATGTCCTAGCGTCTATAGATGTGTTACGATGCGAAAGCTTACCCTAAGGTTATGAAGACTAGTGTATACGGTGAAGGGATGTCTTCATGTTAATCACTCGAGCCCATTATCCCATTGCCGAGAGGCTGAGTCACCCCTTGTCGGCCAAGGCTCGTAGCGAGCTGACGAGCCATAGAACAGGATCAGACAGTTAGCACACACACAACTCTTCACAACGCTTCCATTTGTGATCATTTCTCAAATCCTGAAACATAAGTGTATGCTCCTGATGCATGGGGGAGATCTAGTAACGATATTAAATGGCGGCAGGGGTTCGCGTTGCGCCATTATCTGGATGTGGGAACTCTACGCCTGCATAGAGTCCCTAGATGCAAAGAGAAGCGCATGCCTACGCCGACGTATTTGTTGTCAACAGTCACGTGATTGTGCGACTTGTTCGGTATTGTGAGTTTGGGACCCACAAATGTATCCCAAATTAATATTAATTCTTTGAACGCTAAGGTATCGGTTTGTTAGACCATATTTACAAATTTTCTAAGTTTCGAAATTAGAAATTTGTTATGTCTGTCGAGACCGGGGAGTTAAGGTCTATTCAAAACAAAATGTAACTACACGAAAAGTTGAATTTGTTTCATGATAGTTTAATTAATTGTATTGTATTCATTAGTATTATATTCAGTTTCTATTGTACGAAGGGTAATTTGAAAGTGAGTGACGAGAGTATGCTACATAACGACGAATGTAGATTTAGATTGTAAGTATTTGCACATTTTCTTCAATCGATATTGATAATATGTACCATTTATATACACAATGGTTTCAGAACTGAACAGAGTAAAACATTTCTGGACCTATGTTTATCAATTTTACATACAACACAATATGATAACCGTGTCCCGGGAAGAAGAACAACACAGAAATCAGTTTTCAAAGTGTTAATATACACGGAAATCATCTAAATACCTTCAACTGTTATAATTCCTTAATTCCTGAACGCTGCCTACCGAGTCTATCAGTTGAGAGTATATTAAATGGGTCGGCCGTTCAGGTTGCGCTACAGGTTGTCAGTCGCCAAGACAGGCAGCGCGCAATGCGACCGGCTTCGAAGCTTCGATACTTCGAAGCTTCGCTACTTTCTCCGAGAAGTGCGAATCGAAACGATTTGCCTCCACAGGTCCACCTCTTCTCCTTCGTTAATGGATTCTATAATTTACGAGACTTGTTAAAGGTTACAGCCGAATAAGGTAGTGAAAACTGCCCCCGAACCAAATAGATAATCCCGATGCTCATGTGAAAGAGAATACAAAATGATGTAGATCCACAAAAAATCAGCCTCCTAGGGCAATCTGTTGCAGAGATACGAGAAACGTGTTTTGCTCGTTTTGTTTTTTCTCAGTATCTATTGCGTGTATCAGGCTGAAAAAAAATTGTAGTGACGGTTCAGTTTGAGGTATTTTGTCAACGAATTTTGACACCAATAAATTTAGAATTTTTTTTGAAATTCATTTCCGACGTGATAACATTGAAGTACTGCCTCAATTTCACTCCCTAAAATAGGCCTTATCACATTCTATAATATATATTGTTTTCAATTTTTTAAAATGTGGATGGTAGTGAAAAAAATTGAACCAATTTTTTTCAGTTCAAAAATTTGAAAATCGGTTATGCAAGCCATTCGCAATCATACTATTATCAAATGCGCCACAATTTGTTATTCTTAACGAATAATATGAGGCGATTAAAAAATGATTTATTTCACAATGGAAAACTTATTGCTACACAAGGTAAGCAGTTATAGGTAAGATAATTATTTTAGCAGTATTCTCAAAGAGAAATTGCTGAGACGAATGTAGTTTGTTCCCTTAATTGTATTCCTTTTACTCCTGAAATTTTTCTTAGAAAGTGATAGCTAAGCAATATATGTCGTTGTTTGGACAACAAAATTATTGTGGATTGTGGCTACTGAGAAAAATATTTCTTATACAAAAAAATTAATATGTAATGTAATATGTAATGAACGAAAAACACTAAATATCTTATTTTCCTTTTACAGTGAAGATTTCTCGGAAACCTCGTTGCGTTGCTTAGTCAGAATGCACGATATTTCACTTTGGTCTACCCAACCATGGTAACTCCTGCCCAAGTACCCATCCGTCCGTGCCCTATCATAGCATGATTGCAAGTAGATTTCTATTCTAAAGAGGGAATATTGAACGAGGTGTAATTGTATCATAAAATACTTTTTGTTAAGCAAATACGTTTTACGGATATTTGAATGTCACTGTTCACAATGAAATGCTGCAAACAATTAATTTTTCGTTTTATGAAATCAATTATATTGAAGTCGTAGTCTTCCGCGGCCAGAGTCATGTAAATGATTCATGAATGAAGACGATACATGTAAATGCATCATTTACAATCAACTATATTTGTTATTAGAGCATAGAAACTAATATATTAATGTTCTATAAATAATCCAGATAGTATCATAAAACCTAACGCGATTTCCACAGTAGTCCAATTAACAATCCAATGTTTAAAAGTCAAATATTGAGAATAAAACATGAAGTATATAAACAATGCAAATTATATGCAAGCTTAAGAAAATTGGTACAAAACTTATTTAACATCTCAGTAAATACAAACGAGTTTAACTAATCAAATCGTTAATTATCAGGATAAATTTTACTCATTGGAATCATAACATAAATTAAATCTTGTCAGATTGAACTAAAATTTCCGCTTGTTTAATGATTCAGACAATAAAAAAAAATTAAGAAGAATTCTGCTGTTGTAAAAGTAAAGCAGAAGCAAATATAAAGGTATCTGTTTACGATCTCGAGATCATTAATTGGAGAAACAATAATGTCTGAAAAACCATTTATTTTACAAGTAGTAAATGTCTCAGTTAATGAAGGAATTTCAGAAAGATAATTTAATTTCAGTTCTTATAACATTAATAGTTGTGTTCATTATTTCCATTACATTTGTTCATTATTTATATCGAAGATTGACTACTCCAATTTACTTTTGATTCTTCCGTGGTTATTATTAAAACCTCCTAAAAGAAATTTCTTTAGACGTTTCCTTTAGCTTTCTCTTGTGTTTCAGCAAAATTAATGAATCAATACCCTTCAAGAATATTGCACTTGAATGACTGTCTGAAAAACACTGAGGATCATAACAAAACACATCAACCGATTAACTCTCATGCTTTCAAATGCTTCCAATTATTTTATTTAATTGAAGAAAAACGCGGAGTTTCTGCGACTCGAATAATATCATTAAAATGTACTCACACAAGTTTCATGCTCGTTGATTAATGGTCGGCGCGTTACATAACTTATAATCCCATGAAAACTCCAAGAAAACGTAATTTACCATCAAAGTTGCAATAGCCTAGCCGATCCCGCCTCGCCGTTATTTGGCCGTAGCAACGGCACGACGCGGTTCCACGACACGCGGGCACGGTGGTCACGAGTGCCACGCAGCTCCTTAAATAAAAGCCCCCCCCCCACCAACGGCTCATTACGCAGAGATCAGGTCCGCCTAATGAGGTTGATGTAAACTCTTACGAGGCGAGCATCCTTCATTTGGGGGAAAATAAACCCCGAGGAGCTTAATTTTGAAAAGTGCCTGGCGGGGCCGCCGGCGTCGGGTTGCTTCCGAGAGGCGCTTTGTGGTCAGGCGATCCCAGTAAATCTCTTGGTGAAGGAAGCGAACCCGGTTGCTAACGTGAGATCCAATGGAGTATGGGGATTGGCGTGAGAATCGACGGTCTTTGGTGGGTAGCCGGGTGCAGAGGTTGATTGAGCCTGGCATAATTCACAAGGAGCAATACGCTTGGAAGGAAAACATCAAAGTTTAAGGTCTACCTGAGAATGATGAAATAACGTGAAATTTCGTGCTTTTCAAGTTTTATTGGGTCGTGTGCTCTTTTATTCTCTTTTAAATGCTTCAAGCCGTTTTTAGGTATGTTTCTTAGTTTGTAAGAAAAAAAGCGACTGTCAAGCACTTACTGAGTGAACTCCAGATGCATTTTCCCGAGCGATGCGAATTTGCACATTCATTTACATCAAACATCATAAATCATAAACTATTGAAGATAACATAATTCTTTCTGGAGCATATAACCCATGATTTGCTCTAGTGAATAAACTAGAATAGTTAATCTGTCACTAAAAGATTCAGTTTTATGAACTGAAATGTCCAGAATGACTTTATAAACAATTATTTTTCTCAAATAATAAAATTCTGACTCTTTGGTTTTCATAGTACCTTTACCATTCTAGTTCATTCACTATAATATTCAATTGTGATTAATAAAAACAGAATTATCAACAAACATCAATTTGTTTGAAGTAAAAACCTACATTTTTGACAATTATTTATAAAAAATATTATTTATTAATATTATAAAAATATTATTTTAGCCGGCAGAAATGGCCATATTTAATGTTATTGCACAATGGGAACGTGGAAGTCTAATGAAGAATTAAAAGTGTTCGCGAGAAACTTTGTGAATAAAACATTTAAAATTTGTGGAGCGTTTCGTTAACATGACTAATTGAAAAGACAGGGGAAAAAATGAAAATCGTAATTGTTGAATGGTAATTGTCAAACTTTTTACGGATTTTTGTGTCCCTAAAACGTTCCACCAACCCATGTTTGTCGTGAATCGACCGGGATCGTCCCTGGGACTACGAGACGGAAAGCTATCGTGATGAACTGACGACCGCTCCGCTTTGGGTCGTCCACGGTGGAAAGAAAGGGATGAGCTACTCCGTCACATCGACTATTTTTACTCGTTTTGCGCAGCATCAGTTTGCGTCACGAACCACGTAACCACATCGCAGGCACTTGGTTTGTAAAGCCAGACCAAACTCTGGCCGCTGTGCTGCGTGAGGGAGCGAGAAGTGTTGGGAAAAAAATTGAATGAGACATAAAATGACAATCTTCAACGATAACCAACTAAACAGGACACGATGAAGCTGTCTACGATGCAACATTTAAAAGAAATGTTTCATACATCTGTTTCAATCACTTGTAAGCTGATCCGAGTGACCGAGATCGCTCAGGCAGTAGTGCCGTGGCGATGTCGAGCCGAAGGATCGCCGGTTCCAGTCCCGCATGGTTATATTTGATTTCGTTCTTTCACCCCTCATCATCACCACATCACTTCATTTAGTGTAGATACTTCTAACGCTAAATCAATAGTGGTCGCTAATGACCTCGTATTTAATGCGACTTTAAATAAACAACAAAAAATACTTCTAACAAGGTGATAATGTTGGCATTTCAAATATCCGCTAATATTGTGGCGCAAACAAGTTCCTGAAGCTCGTTGGGTGATACGATGCGCAATAGCCCCCCCTCAACCGCTTTCCATCACGGGGTCCCGGGGGGGCAAAGGACGTCCGGGAGCGGCGACGTGGGCGCAGATGACCGCGTCGCGCCCTGGCGGCCTCGCTCGCCAACAACAACAGCGCCCTCTTAACTCACGCGGCGCGGTGCGGCGTGCGAGCCGATCCAGGCGGCGAGGGGGCGGTGGCCGGGTCGCGCCGGGCGTCTCCCGCCTTTCGACCTTCAGAAGGCTCCGGCTGCTGCTGCCTGCGGCCGCGCCGAGCGCCGGCGGGGTAGGCAACCCGCTGCACACCCGTACAGTGGGTGCTGTTGCAAGAGTGGTCTTGTATTTTTCGCTCTTTCTTTGGAAAAATTCTGCTACTTTTTGTTTCTTTAATATTCCTGTGGGAATGTGGTTAACTTTATTTTGTTTATGGTTTTACTATGTTATTTTTTTAATTGTATTCAACTACACTACCTATTTGGGTTTTGGAATGTAGTTCTCCGAATAAATAATTCTCATGACCATTTTTTTCACTTATAAAAACATCTTTAAAGCCTATTTGTTGATTAAAAAACCTTTTTATAGTAGTTTGGCATCATTCCGTCATTTGAACTTATGATTAATACTTTTTATTTTTAATGGTTTTCGTCAATATATAAAGTTTGTTGTATTTTGCGTACGGAACCGCCTATTATTTACATAAAAAACAATATTTGCAAGTAGTATGAGGATAGATCCTTAGCAAAGGACATTGAACCTCAAATCTTCGCTCTTCACAAATTGAACCACTATGACATTGACCGTGAGAGTAACGAACCTAAACTGACCATGAATATGTTTTTGAATCTGCGCCCCCACCACCTCCGCCCCGCGAATCCACCTCCGGGATCGCATGCTGCCTTAGACTCTTCTCCGTGACCTCAGCCGCTGGAAAGGAAAAGCTCTGCTACAATGATAGGGAACAATGATCGACAAGGAAAGTGAGAACTCCTGATTTAAATCCAGGGCAATAAGCGTGTGGAAATAATTAGGCATACACGAAAGGAATCTACACATCATTTGTTTTGAGATTTTCTGCTAACGCATAATCACTCTATAAAGGAATGAAATAGCCTTCATTTAAAACTAAGGTAAAAAATTAATCTTGCGATGTACATATGACAGATTTCCTTCAAATTCGCTACGTATAGTTGTAGATAAATTCCATAGCAGCAGCGTGTTATCTTTTTCTAAAGATGCAGTATGTATCTAATTTCTATAGTTTTTACATTGTTCATTTGTATCTCGTTTATTTCTAATTGTTTATTTACTGTCATTTTATTTCTTAATTGTGTTTTTACCTATTTTCTTCTTTTTAGAGTCTGTGGTATAAAATTCCCAAAACACGTGTGTGGCTAATCATTTTTAATATGAAATATTTTTTTAAATAGTACTTCGAGGCTGATTCTTAATCATAACGCAAAGTTTGTTCATATGACTATCTTCCTTCATATAAGCAGTTCGTCTTTTAACCGTTTCGCAATTTTTGTTCTTTTCTGTTCGCCAATGTGACATATTTCGTGGATTCCCTTTTGAGTGGCTGCTTTCTGTTGGCGAGTGCTGACCGCCTCGCACAAATCGCGCGTCACGGCCGTGGGCGGCGGGGCGCGCCCTGGCGGCGGCGGCGGAGGCGGAGGCATTGCGCACGGGGCGCGCGCCCTAATATAGCTGCGTGGGTCGCTCTCACGCGGACCCGAACCCCTGAGTCATTTCGCGTCGGCCGCGCTGGCGCTCATGGACGTGGAGTGGGAGATACGGAGAGGTGGAGGAAACGATTGGTGATTGATTATTTCGTGTTTCCGGGCGCGTCAACTGCTATGGTCATTAGCACCGTGGTATATGTTTTTATCGAGGGAGGTGGCGGTGTTCTTTCCTAGCTGGAAGGTGTGATACGGCACCGACATACACGTCGCTTTTCGTTTTTTCCCATCCACGGGTCTTCCACCATGGGGGCACCACCCCAACCAGAACATTGTCGGCTCTCAACTGGCCTCCCGATATGTGTGGTGGTGTAGCTCATGTAAATATAAGTGTGTTTGAGTAAGAGGAGAGGAGAGGACAAGAAAGTGGAAGAAAAGATTGCGCTTGATTCGCCAGTTTGTTAGAATATTGCTCCAGTATTTGCTTGGTGGGGATCGGAGAAATAACAGAAAACTACCTATTGGAGTAGCTTGCTGATACCACTATCCTCCAGACAGCTGCAGCGGCAGAATCCGACCTAGCTGTTTATCTAGAGTTGAAAATTCTGCCACGTCGATAAGGAAGGGTACAGGCGCGGGGAAAACGACTGACGAACGTGAAGGTGAGGTCATGATGAAAGTGAAAAAGATTGATCTTCATAATTACTACTGGTGTAAAGGACTGCGGAATATCATTCCTGTGTTTAGAATAATATAATTCTTCTCTAGAATATCTGTCGCATTGTTTAAGAAATAATGACCTTGATCAACTTCCTTCCTAACAAAATAGCTTACTAGTTCGAAGCCATTATTGATTAAATTGTGTTCTATCTTCAGGCTATGGAGAAACAACATGTCTTTAAAGACAGTTGTTTAGGTTAATATTTTTTCAGTTTTTCAGTAAAGTTGGAAGAAAATAGACAAGATAAAAAGTATTGTTTTCTTTATATTATTCGTCCAACATGAGTTATTCATCTTAGTAGCGATAAAAAGAATAAAAGAAAAGAAAAGAATAGAGCATTGAAGAACACAACAATAAAGACTTAAACTTCAATAACAAGAGGCCTGCCTGGTGACCGAGGTCTCTGGATCATGAGTGCAGTAGCGAGCTCAGTTCAGCAGTTAGAATCCTACGTAGGCATGGTTGATTACCTGTGTTGTGTCGCGGAGACTCTCCCACCAACCACGCATCAATCTTCCTATATTCCCTTCGTCCACGGCTCATTTGGGTGGCCTAGAAGTATGCATGTGCTCGCTATTCCCGGAGGGTGCCACTTCACAGTCTTTATCTTCGATATTAGTGGGACTGGTTGCCACTAGTGGCGCACAGTATGAGCAAACCAGACACAACAGTGCTGCCTCCTGTGTGTAGTCTAATATCCTCTCATTAACTCGTGGCTAAGCTAATAACTAGACATCGGATGTTTCGGCACTTAAAAATCCTCTTTTAGGCGCCTAAAAATGCACTGAAAATGTCACGAATAAGGAAAAAAAGTTACTGTCATAAGTTACATACACAATAAAATGAAAAATTGTAATTTTGGTCTATATTATTTTGTAAACTTAAATGCACAAAAAAAGTTCGACATTTTAATGTAAAACTAAATGTATATATTTAAAACTCTTCTACATTTTATTCTTAATAGTTTTTATTAACCAGTAATATTTGTACATTACCAGTAACTTTTCAAGGATCACAATTTCAAAATTGCGACGACTGGATGACAAAATCAGTTTGAATGCGGAGAATGGTATCTGAACGATGTAACTGGTATATATTTTAGAAGTCCAACATTACGAACACTGAAACCTTCTGAGAATTTATATTTATTTCCACTTAAAATTTCGGTGCCCTTGGTGTATTGTCAATCGATCATGTTCTCATATCATGGCTGGTATTTTTGAAATAGGGATATGGAGAAAAATCAGTTGGTATACTTTCAGGAATTCCCTGGTAATTTAAAATACCAAGACGTGAATTGAAGATTTCATAACAAATTGTCACGTTGGACCATTGCCGATTTTCCGATATCTTAGCATTGTGTATAAAAATAATAAATAAAAAGGCTAAAAGTCATAAAAAAGGTATTTATGCAAAAAAGGCATTTATGCTCAAATAAGCAAAAATTAGCATTACAAAACTTCGTCATGTCATAATTTGTCACGATTCGTGCACATATATTATCAGCCTTGAAATAAGTTTGCTAGAATAAAATAGCCGTTTCCCGAAACATCCAATGTCCACTAATAACCCACGAGCTACGGAAGTCACCGGTGACGGTACACTCAAAATAAGAGCTCAAATCAATTAAATTTGACAGTAACAAAATTAAAAATATACTGAGATCGTCATGTGTCTATGTTTGAACAATATGTTTTGAAAATAATGGAATTAAGTTTTTTGTTCATTTTTTAGCAATACGAATCTGTGATTAGCAGATTTTCTCGATTATATTATCATTACTTGATGTTTAAATGATCGTATCACTTTTCATGACTGATACACGACTTTATCTCGAAGTTTAGTCGTACAGAGATCACAAGTGATCAAGCCTAGAACTCTGGTACTTAGCGAGGCTCAGATGTTATTATATTGCAGTTTAAATTTAAAAAAAAACACTGACAAGATAAGACGTAAACGCAAATACAATTGCAAAACGTATTTGCAGATGACTCAGGAAATGCCTGCTAACAAAATTCCCATTCTTGAATAAAGGCAAACGTCGTGTGAAGAGACAGATTCCACGAGGCGTCTGCCGGATGCACATTCCAACGCCTCAGATGAGGATACTGGTCAGAAAGCGTCCGTTCTGAGTGACGGGACACTTCCACGAGACACCAAAGGACACACATTTGCTTCAACTTGTCGGTCCTGATTTATATGTTTTTGGTAGAAGACAATGCATTACATTGAAAAACGTAACGTTTCATCAAACGTTTAGGTAAACCCTTAAATTGTTTGAACTCGTTCCTAGTTATGCATTTGTAAAGTTAAATGAACGTTGTACATATACATTTAAATGAACGTTGTAAATAAACCGTATCGAAGTCTTCACACCCCTTACAAAATAAAACGTGATTAACGTTTATAAAACATTTCTGTGAAATATTACATAAAAAGGAACCGTTACTTATTATGACAAATACTAATTGGTTGCGCGAAGAATTGGTTGTCGAAGAATATAATTATCGCTGTGGAAGTGATTTCTAGTATGTCATGTAAAAACCTGACACATCATAAACCTTTAGCTCGCTAAATTGTTCGTAAATCAATTTTAATCTATCTTTTATTGTTTAAGTGAAAATCGAGTGGATGATGAGGGCAATAATTATTAAATTATAAAAACACATAAAGGAATTCAACGCTAGTCACCGTTTTCGAAATGAATTAAACTTTCAAATCAATAATATTTAATGATGACAAAAAAGTATTGATGACTGCACTAAAATTTGAAATTATCATTATTGCTCAGGTTCGTGGCCGCCTGACTGCAGTGAGATAATTTTTAATATTCTATCAGGCAACGCCATTTCTTTTGAAAATGTATGTTCATCTATCTATTGATCTGTTTTAGGGAATTTTTTTTCTTTGAACCTTATACTAACGCACTATTTCAGCGTATTGCAGTTTTAATTCCGAATTAGATGAGGCATGCGAAACTTCCTTAAGCGTGACAGAACGAGAAAACATACCTTGCGGTGCGCCTAACCCAACAGTATTGGTGTGTGCTTCGCTTCGCTGCACACGCCTAACCATGTGGCGGTTCCGGTCCGCCTGCGGAGACGCCGCGCGTCAAGGTTAGTGACCGTGATGTTTTAATTGGCCTAAAAAATCGGCAAGCTTTTTTTTATTGAGATACATTTTCTGTGTGTTGCAAGAACAGCTCTGTCGACAACACGCATCCTCTTGATATTATAGATCAGGGATTCCCCACGTTTTCCTTCCGTCGACACCTTTTTAAAAAAATGTTCGCTTCATCGACCCCTTTCAATTTTTCTATATGTAGAATAAAAAATCATAGTATAAATATTGCAAACAAATGGCAAAGTTTATCATTCGACATAGAATGTGAACAAATGTTTCGAAAAAAATGGTTTATTAGAGTACTGTTTCATTAATATTTGCACTATTATAGTTTTTCAATTTTTACAAATTTAATTAAATTTTCAGGTACAAAATCACAGATTCTATTTGCATAAAAGTTAGATTTTTATTCATGAGAATAGAATTAAATTCAAAAAGAGGACCATATTTGTAATTCAATGCTAATGAAATATGTTGAAACTTTATATAAGACAACAGTTAATTATACAATATATTTATAGTTGTTTTTGTAATCAATAGGATCTTGATCTTAATTATACCGAACAGTCCGGTGTATATTCGAATACCGAGCACAAATTGAATCCTTGATCATTATTCACTCGCCTTCACAACTCTTCAAACCCCCTTGGTGTCAATACAGTCCCTGATGAGAACCAGTGTTTTAGAGGTTCCTTGGTTCGAAATCATACTTCAAGCTAAGAAAAAATGGGTATCAATAGAACCATTTGAGAAAAAAAATATTTATTGATTAATCCCTGATTTTATTTGAAGAGATCAAACAAGTTCTCTCCATTTGATTAAAAAAACAGGAACATGCTATGCTTCAAATTAAGCGTCTACTTATACAGTGCAATACGTTTCTGAGACTGAGAATCTTGAGTAATCCAAATTGTGTGGGAAGGATCTTTAGCAATCCGACGTTGAATATTTGAAATTAAATCTCCCAAAATATATTTACTTTCAATTTTTTTATTGTATCTTTTCTGAACAGAAGATTTATAATTATTTCTCGTTATCAAAAACGCATAAAGAAAAAAGACAACAAGACTCAACTTAACTATGGAAATCCCTCATTCCGTGGGTGTCACTACTGCTCTCACTGTCTTGACCACTATGTCTGTAGGAATTGTTTAACTGTAATGACAAAGCAAATACAGTCTTATAAGCGAAGAGAACTAGTCTCAAACATAACTTAGTCTCACAAATACACACGTCATAAAACTACCAACTTCACTTTAAAATTCCTTCATAATCTGAACATATTTTCTCTGCGTTTCATTTCGATGAAATTATTTTTTGTCACTACAACTGGTATGAAAACAAGAGTATAATTAGTGCGAAGAATGGCGAAGCGGGAGGGTTGGCACTCCTGGCGTCGCCCGGGGCGTTCGCCCGCGGCGGCACCCGCCCGTGGGCGCGAGGGCCGGTGAACCGCCGCCGGTCGCCGCTCGAGTCTTGCGCTCGCCATCGCCGTATAAGGCCGCTGCCGCTGCCAGGGCTGTCCAACCCGCACCCCCGCGCCGCGAATCTCCTGCAGCCACGTGGTGCACACGAAGAGGCGCTCTTAGGTTCATTCACAGGAGTATGCGAATTTTGAGAATAAACCCGTACGTCTTTTCGCCTTTCACTCAACACTCTGGAGTGTTAAGTAATATATTGTCACTCTTTATAATTTGAAAACGTCTCGCACACCTTGACATACTAATTCTACAATGTGTTTGTTTGTGTTGAACTAACTGACAAACCAGATTTGATGGAGCATGCTTACCAATTTAAACTTATACCATACGCCCATCTCTGTCAACGGTAATAAAAAGCCTTTTTTATACAAATTATTTAACACTAAAAGCTACTGTTATCTTACTTGCTTATGTCGTGATATTCCGTTAACGCATGACCTGCAAATGCTAAATCAAACTGTGAGAAGGCTGCAAGTGTAGTTAGTTGATTACGGTTCGCTAGACCCCAAAATACCTCTCTGAAGAACATAGTTTCCTCGGCCTGTAATTCGCCGTTAAATTCTGCCATTCCACCGGGTGAAACGAACAAGGTCAGCGACGCGCGCTAATGTTTTAAACCAACGTCTTTCAGTACGGCACGATACCATCTACTTCAAGAAAGCAAAACAAGTGTAATAACCTAATTGCTCTCACGAACCCGAGTTACGACCGACACTTGGCAGTTTCATTCAGCTAACTCATCGCAGAACAATGAAGCGAGGAAATCACGGCACGCTTCTTCGCAGAACCGCCGAGTCGCGCCGCTCCGAGCCGCGCCTTTGCGCTAGCGCTCCCCGCGGCGATTGGGAGAACCACGTAGCTACGTCGTGGTAGGAGGCTGTACACAGTGTGATGTACAACGTATCTTAATGAACGTAACTTATTATTCTAACCTAATTGTCAAAAATTGGCACGTAATGAAATGCTCGATTATCGGGAGTGATAGGAGGTTGCACACATTTGATATCCATTGGATCTAAATGAATGTAACTCCGTATTCTGAAACCCTTATTTGTCAAGCGGATCTTAAGTTTGTTCTAATTTTCATCTAAAAATGTTGTAGGAGTGCAATTAGAACTTCATGTTGTTTTCCATACCATCTCAATAGGTGTCAGCATGTGTATTTCAAAATTCCGAGAAGAAAGTTTGTTGGAATACATTTTTTAAAGTTATACAATGGTGTAAAGCAAAATAATTCAGGCAGATAACAGCTTAGTCCCCACGATGGAGGATTTACATTAGCTAGATAGCTACGTTGAGTTCACCTAGCGTCTCCTGGAGAATTATATCGGTCGACAGCTCCAGTCGGTATTTTGCCGTAGTTTCTCCAGTCGACACCAACCGAATGCTGGAGCAGCACCTTAGCAAACAGTCCACGAACCGCACGCAATTTTTTCTTCCTCAGCATAATTCTTTACTGAATCCTTACAACCATCCTTACGCTTACATGCACTACACTATCTCACAAATTGGGAAACCAATCGGGAGCGTAGAGCTTATACCGGCTGGGGGCTATGCCCTGCTGGTTGAAATACCTGGCGAGGGAAACCCCGCAATTTGACGTGTTGGTCGGCGCTGGATCTCACGCACCAGAGGGGAATAACGCCTACACGTCCCGAGATATAATATACACTTCATATGCAAGCCAATCGAGCATATATAGTTCAGCAGTTTCACTTGCTTATAACAGTTGTGATAGCAGTGAGCCCTAAAAACAAATGAAACATGTGGATAGAGATGTATGGGTCGCACGACAGGGCACAATGCGTGTGCTTGGGACATACGAATGGTAGAGAGAGCGCGAGAACGAGATCGCGAACGAAGAGCGAGAAACGAGAGAGCGCGAACGAAACGAGAACAAAGAGCGCGAGAACGAGAAGCGCGAGAACGAAAGAGCGCGAGAACGAAGAGCGCGAGAACGAAAGAGCGCGGACGAGAAGTGCGAAACGAGCGCGAAACGAGAGCGTGAGAACGAGAGGCGAGAACGGAGAGCGCGAGAACGAGAAGCAGAGAACGAGAGGCGCGAGAACGAGAGGCGCGAGAACGAGAAAGCAAGAGAACGAGAGACGAGAGAGCGAGAGAACGAGAGAGGAAACGAGAGGGGAGAAAGAGGAGATTGCCAAAGAGAGGAAGCGAGAAAGGTAGAGGACGAGAAAGGAAGAGAGCAAGAGCGTGAAATATAGGAAGAGAAAGAAAAAGAGACCATTCCCGCGGCGTCGGGGGGGCGGCGGTCGGCGGGCCGAGGCAACGGGGCCCATTCATCACGAAACGCGAGCGCCAGTCCCAAGGCACGACGCGCAGTCGCGCAGCGCGGTGCGGGGCGGCGCCGCGCCGGCGCCGGGGCAGTAACGAGGGCTGGGAGGGCGACCTCGGCGCAAGGGTCACGGTGACGCGGTGCGAGGGGTGGGGGCGCCCCGCGACAAGCAGGCGTAGAGACGCCCATGCCCAGCTCAAGGTGAAGGTTGCTTGCAACAGGTGGGCGTTGGCACTTCTCGTTTTATACAGTTTTTACAGATGCATTTTATAAAGAACAAAAATTCTTTCGGTAATTCAGCGTGATTTTGTGTACTTGTGTACTGTCACTAAATATAAAATAGTTATCGGGTATTTCTAATATTGTATTTGGAAAATGCTCCTTTCTAAAATTGCTTGGGGTATGAAGAGGTTTCGCAATCAATAAGATGGCATTTATGTTCTGAATGATTGATTGATTGTTATTAATCCTAAAATACTCGAACAAATCAAAATATGTTTCTAAGAACTTCTGATTCAAATTGTTCGTGTATCTGTGTCATTTGTTATGTATGTCCTTTTTTATAATATTTATCACGCTTTTATGGAACGAATATTTTAGCTAACACATTGAGGAAGAAAGTATTTCTCATGTATGACAACTAACAAAGCACGTAAAAAAATATATTTGTTTTGAATATAAGAGAATGTAAACTTTTATTATCGATTCTTTTTTATTACAATACTACACATATTGTTCGTATTTTTATTTATGAATATTGGGCATTGGTGTATGAATCGAATATTTGTTGCTAGTTTCGAATGGCGTGCGAATGCATGTGCCAGCATTTCCTGGAATGTGCAGAGCGGCGTCGCGCTGTGAGCTTTGGCCGGCAGCCAGCTCCGCGGCTTCGCGCGCTCCGACGCGTCCTCGGACCCGAAGCCGCTCGTCAGTCTGCCCCTAATGGGCCGGAGGTCTCCATTTGCCCACGAAGCTCCTGTTTTGAGCCCTGACATCGCGTTCGTCTGCCTCCGGTCCCACACACCAGCACCACCATCATCACCATCAGCACCAACGCCACCGCCACTAGCATCTACTCTGTGAAATTTAGAATGGTTGGGGGAGGAGGAGAAGGAGGGAGCAAAACTCTGTACCGGATCTCTTTCGAAGGTCCTTGCAGACCATTTCGTAGAATTATGTGTGGATTCGATTGCATTTGTCTGTCGATGATCATAGCTTATTACAGTGCAGAACTGTCAACTTTCTGCGTTAATAACAAGTTTGCACGTATCATATAGTTGATAAGCACGGTCCATTGTTTTCAATGAAACAAACAACAAAATGTCTGTTTACTTTCCTTTTCATACAAGTGAAAGCTTTTCCCATTCACCTTTATGATATCACTGTACTTATCCGTCCAAACACTCCATTCTAGCGGTTGCTTTTCCTCTATTCACGCACGAGCTGAACCCTGGAATTACGAGTGCGCTCCCCGCCAGCGCTAACAATCACAGATTCCACGCAGCTGCGGGAACAATTGAAATTCCTACTCTGCTGCTGCGTCGTTTCTGCAGCGTAACCACCCACCCCACCCGCCCCTCCCCCGCCCCGTAAACACACACACACACACACACACACAGCGAGTTACGGCGGCTGGAGTACGCCCCTGGCAAGTACAGTCTGGCACGTAAACAAGGAACGAGGTCCTAGCGAATAGCTCTAGTCCTTCTTCATCACGTTTTACTCTTCTAGAAGATTCTTAAGTCACATTTCAAATCTACTATTAGGGAAAGGATGTGCTGAGAAAATGTGGGAGAAAGGATGTGCCAAGGTAGGAGAAGGGTGGGGTGAAACCAGAAAGATAACCCACAAAAAAAGATATAAGAAAAGTAACTAGGAAGAGAAAAATCTCTTCCATTTTGTGCACTACTAGGTTCATCCTGGATTTAGCACGGACAGATGAAACTCAAAACTGTAATTATAAATAAATTTATGTAAACGATTTTAAATAAAAGTAAAATAATTTCGTTAATGGAAAAACGTTTCAAGGTAGAATCTGAATAATTGCCTTACTCTTAAAGATGGGGAAAATTGCAAATGTGTCACGAAGAAGAGATGTCCTCTGACCCAAAGCTGAGCCAAAGGGGGACTAAAAGATCCAGACATATAATAGATTGTTGACATATTCACGAAAATTCAGTTAATGTATTTTTATGTATAATAATACGTACGTTAGACATACTGTGTTATTTTTATTATGAATCTATTAAAAATTGTGGTAGACTAATGAATTGGCGTATTCAATTCATTTAAATTCAAGTAGTACGAATTTCTGGACTTATGTATTGGTTGTTCTCTTCTCCCCTAGGAACTTCTCTCCAATGGTCCCACAAATAGAATATGGCCCCCGAGCTAAATTATGAACGAAAAACTGCGATATTAGAGAGCTTCCTCCCTTCTCCTTAGAATTTCAAATTATTCAAGCGAGTCTCCTTCACTCACCTCACTTTACACTTATAGTCCTCGTAGCAATAATGTCAATTCTAATTATTATTATTATTATTATTATTATTATTATTATTATTATTATTATGAATGTGAATATAACGGTAAGACACTATTTAACGGTTTTTATACAGTTAATGGGCAACTTATCCATTCACCATTGTTTTTTAAATTAAATTATTTCAAACATTTCAAATCCCATATCAAAATGCGTTCCTCCTACATTTCGTGGCGTACTGACAAGTGTCGTCGCCGGACTGTACCCCGCGCGCGGGAGAGCGCGACTGGCGGCCAGGCATCCATTACACAGCGGCGCCCGCGGGCGGCCCGAAAGACGCCCCGCCCCCTTCCTCCCGCGCATGGGGCGCTCGTTTGCGCGGAAAAATGCTAATGGCGGTGGCGAGGCCGAGAGCGACGCCGCCAGGTGTCACGACGCGCGGGACGCAGTGGGCGTTTGCGACGCAGGGGCGGGCGGAGACGCACAGTAGTTCGAAAGGAAGGGAACGTAGAAAATGGAAGAAATGTTTATTTATCTTACAAGTCGATAAAAGAGATTATAATAATAATAATAATAATAATAATTAATAATAATAATAATTATTATTATTAGCCCATAACATCCCGTAAAGGGCAAAGGCCTCCTGCTTTAGCAGGGTTACAGTAAGTTGATATTCAATTTCACTAAAATCGATTAATAGCACTGTGAATCATCATCTTTTTGCTGTTCATATCCCAGTTGCCTCCATGTTGTTCTCTCTTGGGCCAGTCTCGTCCAGATGGGACCAGCTGCTTTGCATAGCTCGTCTCCATCTTCTCCTCTGTCTCCCTTGGTTTCTCCACCCATACCGAGGGTCCCAGGTTGTTGTAGTGTATGCCCATCGTTGCTGGTCTTGCCTTATAATATGTCCTCCCCAATGCCATTTGTTTATTTTGGCTTGCCGTACTGCATCTTTAATTTTAGTCTTAAAGAGATCATTAGGTGAAATTTAAGAACAGGAGAGCGCTAAATGATATTTTAGCTACTTGTAATAAACAGGGCGAGTCACGTAACTTTAGCACCTCCTGCAGTTTTGGAACGGTTGAAGTTATTGCAATTCAATTTTCTCGGAAGTGCATGAAGCAGTAGGATTAATTGATACATGTATTCATTTCTATTTATCATTTGTGTTTTATAACAAATTGACTTTGTTTGTTGTTGTTGTTGGTTGTTTTTGTTTTTTTCCAAATGGAACTATACATATTTTTATAGTTTATCATAAAGAGCGTAAAAATCCGAATCCAGTGATCTACATATTATAATATTTTGGTAATTTTGATTTTTTTGGCTCAGCATTCCTTCCTCAAACACACGTTAGCAGGGGGAGCGTAACCTAGTGTGGTAGGTTGTTAACTCCAAAATATCCCTTGAACATGAGTCGCAAAAAAATCAAAATTACTCAAAAAATGCTTAGCTAACATATGACAATATGTACATCATTGGATTAATTTTTTTACGCTCGTCAAAATAGACTAATATATAATTTATATAATTTCCATCCATCCAATATATAATTTCCATTCGAAAAAAACAAAGATATATCAATATCTTTTAAAATATGTGATGAAATAGAAATGAATAAATCAATCAATTAGTCCCATTCCCGCATGCACTTCCGTGAAAATTGCATTGCAATAACTTCAACCGTTTCAAAACTGCAGAAGATGCTAAAGTAACGGGACTCTCCCTATACACTTAATTGTTTTCTTGTGCGATCGCCTTTTTAATATTCCGACATATTTTAGTGTGCCTATGTGATTAATGTTAGGTTGAATCTGGTTGTACCTTTTCTTACATTGGATGTAATAATGAGCCATTATATGTATTTCAAGAAGCCTTATTATAACGGAGATATTGGATAGCCATTTAAATTTCTGCAAACACGTACGGAAATAGCATATGCAAGTAAAAAGTGAAAACAAGTACATTCTAGTTTATGAGAGTTGTTTCTCCAAGCTAAATGGGTAACGGAATAATGAAAAGGGTTTTTATAGATGTTTGACCTATATTGACACAGTCATGAAAACTTACAACTATGTAATGTAGTTATTGGAAACAGCTAATAGATAGAGTGAAGAGTATTATGAAGCGCTAAATTTAAATAGGGCGTCAACAAATTACAACAGAAAACGACATTTTACAAAAAGTTGACATTCTCCAGTAAATATCTGAAGATATTAATTGATTTTCCGAAATAAACTTTTCAAACAAAATGTTTAAACTCTAATATTTAGTATTCTGTTTCAAGAAATAAAACAAAAAAATTTGAAACTAACCAAGAAAGAAAAAGCAATTTGATCTGAAAGTAACAAAATTTGGAAATGAAAAAAAAAAAATAGATACAAACGCTCTCCCATCACTACAATTTTCTTTATCCACTACGGATTTCTAAATGTTCATGTCTTACAGACATTGGTAGATGTTGATGACGTTGTTTTCGTTCTCCTGGTGTTTGGCCCACTGTGGCGGCGCATGTGGCCCAAGGCTGGCACGCACGGCCGACGCAACGTGCGCGAGGGGCGACGGTCACGGCTGCGGTGGCGTCGCCGAGCGCGGATGGGGAAGGTCGGAGTCTGTTATTGGGCGCATTGCTTCGTGGGGCGACACATGTGAAATCTAGCGGCATTTTTTTCGACACCCGTGACATTCCTGTGTTTCGTGTTAATGTCCTGAATCGCTTAGTTGGCTAATATTTTTGGTCGATCGATTCCAACCGAATGTTTGCCAGCAGTGTTTCGAAAGTTGTGAAAAAAAAGATTTTCTTTCTTTCCAAATATTGTGTCGAAACAGTAAAAAACATACATTATCATTCTTTACCTTGACACACAAGCTTCCTAAATTGGCATCCATGCAGTGACAGCACCTGTAGTATTTGTGACAATATTATATAAATCTACTATTTACACAGCATCTTTGTGAAAATATCACGATCCACTTCGCAGTAGCTATATAGGCCATACAAAAAATATTATAAAATATTATTATTTTCATTTTACATTAGAAACAGTAATGCACTACTATTCCTACGACATTTACACCAACGTGTTTCCATTTAATGGCTGGTAAATGGATTCATATTATGAATCCTTCTAATAATTAACGATAATGATTTTAAGGTGTTCAGAAACAAACTCCGGATGATATCATCTGCGAAAGGAAGATATATTTTGTAAAATAAAAAGTATTCTTCGGTATTTTTATATGCCGTATATGGTACTATATCGGCAAAATTCGTCTAACCGTTAATTCATTGTGGGTGGATGGATTTTCGTTTTCACAAAGCAGCAACTTGGCTGCAAATACTATATTAACACAGAATTCGGACATTTCGCATCGAATAACAAAAACAGTATCACAAATCTGCAAACTAATGACTGAGAAAAAATGCAACTAAAATTAAATTATAAGTATTATTTCTTGTATTATTACGTTTTATGATAACTTGTATTATCCGAATAAGTGATAAACATTTTAGTATCTCCTGAAAAATGTTGACGCGAATTTTATCTTCTTGAAAACGTCGAAGTCCTTGCTCAGCCTCTGCTCAGTTTGCTCATTTCTGAGGAAACAACTTACCACTGCACTACCCTTAATCGCCTCAGTGGTTGTCAGCTGCAGAAAGCAGCGCGCCGAGGTTTGTAGGAGGCGGAACAGCAGTCGAGGCGTCAGCGCCTGCCGCATAATCACCTCCGTTCAGCTTTCGACTCACCTGCAACAGAGAAGCGAGCATGAAAGGCTCCGCCCTGGCAAGAAAGTTCTTTGGCGCGGCAACAATCGCGTACATTTTCGCCCACACAATTACAGCGACGACTGGAAAGAAAAACTTGCCAGACGTCCGTGAACGTATTCTTTTCTACCTGTAAAATTGGATGCAATTTGGCTTGTGGTAGTCATTTGTTCGTAATGTAAGACATAAATTTTCAAAGAGTTGATGATGTTGCATACCAACAATTTCTAATATGTTTAGTAAATAAAACATCAACTTTCAAAATAACGTTTATTTAGAAATTATAATAAAATATTCGTAAGGTACCAAAAACTTCCGCTCAAACACAGCTCTAATATATTCTTGTCTAGACACAGGGGTGGAAATAATTATGGTAGTTTTTGGAATCCGCTTGCATCTGTGTGTATATACTCGAGAGTGAAAGAGAAAAAAAGAGAGGGAGAGAGAGAGACCGACAGACAGACAGACAGACAGACAGAAAGAGACAGATTATTATTATTATTATTATTATTATTATTATTATTATCAGAAACCAATTTTTAGTTTGAAATATTGGATTAGGGAAATATTTAAAAGTATATAGGGCTTAAATTGGAACAGGTGTTTACCATTTTCAGGTATTTGATTAAATACACCTGAGTCTAATGATAATGAATAATATGGTAAGTCAAATGATAAATTAAGTCCTCTTCATAAGATCGTTAGATTGAATATATCCAAAACAAACTCTCCTAATGTTTTTGAGACACAGGTGTTGTATTCTCGAGTCCATTCTAATGAATCAAACGTTTCTGACCCCTGCCGAAAAAATTGCCATGGGGCCAAAGATTGCCAAGGAGCAACCGGAATCAAATATAAATTATTAGAAATTACCCGTGGACGTCTCTACCACAGCAGCACTCCCAGTTCAGAAGAAGGCGAAACTTTCAGAGGTGTATGACCCGAATGCATCCTATTTAGGGAGAAACTCAGACTCCGTCGCGGGCGGAAGCCACCAGGCAGAGGAGCTTCCCGCGGTTTTAAGTTCCACAATTTGGAGACCGCAAAACGCCCCACGCCGCAATTGCCGCTAACGAGCCCCGCGTCCCGCTCTCGCCCGCGCGGAAACGGCCGGCGGGCGGCCCGTGATCGCGGAAGGGAGACCTCCGCCCGAGAAAAGCACTCCGCGACGCAGCGGCGTAATGGAGAGGGAGAGTGGCCTGTGCTATACGCGCGTTTCCACCGGCTCGGATGGTTGAGATCGCTACGGTGTGAGTGTAGAGGCGGTATTGGGAAGAAGGGTTGCGAGTTCAAATTCCGGTTGGATATGGATGTTTGCGGCTCGGATGGTCGGTAAGATGTGAGTGTAGAGGCGGTATCGGAAAGAAGGGTTGCGTGTTCGAATTCCGGTTGGGTATAGATATTTTCGGCTCGAATGGTCGCTAAGGTGTGAGTGTAGAGGCGGTATTGGGAAGAAGGGTTGCGAGTTGGAATTCCGGTTGGGTATTTCGAATGTTTTACCTGTGAGTTGTGACATTTTGGGTTTTC
Source organism: Teleogryllus oceanicus (assembly GCA_964035755.1). Classification (NCBI taxonomy): domain Eukaryota; kingdom Metazoa; phylum Arthropoda; class Insecta; order Orthoptera; family Gryllidae; genus Teleogryllus; species Teleogryllus oceanicus. Next base: position 97,477,198 of record CAXIVR010000006.1, read on the forward strand.
CCACCCACCATCAATCATCTGTACCGTAATATCATTGTCTTTTCTGGCCTCTCCATGGGGTCTGAGCAGAAATCCAGGTACGCGATACACATGAGCGAACCCCTGTCCAGTACCTGTGCTCTCCCGGTAACGGAATGGTTTGAGGGTTCCTAAGTTACGTTCCCTGCTGGACAAAGCAGATCATTACCTAAGAGTAGCCATAGTCACCTCAACCGGATTTATAGTCTGGTAAATAGAGATCTACGGACGGCGCCAGTACGGATAAATATGCAAGTATCTAAAATATAGGCCCGACGTTTGAGTCGGACTCAAGGCAAGTGCCTTTGTGATCGCGCGTGGAGGTTAGTCAGACTCTGCCCGCGAAAGGAAGAGTCGAAAAGCATCAGTAAGACTAGAAGGAACAACCATTGAAGCAGTGGTTCTTTGAATCCTAGAAAATGTCAAGGGAGGTTCAGAAGAACTTCAGTAGAAACTAATTACCATACAACTATTAAGTGCGCGTTTTCATGGAGTCCGGAATTTCTACCCTCATTCCCTTACGGACAATAGTTGATATATTAGGCATAAAATTTTGCAACGAAAATGGTTGGCAATGTTGTTTCTTAATGCAATAGTACTGTTGTAAAGAAAACCCTCACTTATCTACTGATGAAAAACGAAAGCTCAAGAAATCTTGTGCGGGTTATTCGGAACGTTTCTCTTTCTGTCGTACACTACCATTTATACGTTCTGGCATCTTATGTAGCTTATTAATTTGGTCGCAAAAAAAGAGGGCGCTTTCCCATATGTAGTTCTTTGCGTTAGTATACGAGTATATAGTTTATGTTTGTTTCTGTAGCTGAGAGATCTATTACTTAATCTTGTCATGTTTGAACAGGAAGGCCTTAGAATAGAGAAGGGGCATTTTCCAATGTTTCTTCCGACCATTTCCAAGCAGATGCCGGACCAGAGCCTTAAACAACAAGCTGTGGACAACGCGCAATCCTTCCTTCCCTATACTGAACTCAATGACATCGTTCGTACTGAGGGATGGGCTGATGTTTCACCTGAACATGACCGGGATCATTTCACCAATTGGGATCATGACTCATTCTCATCACACCAAAAATCTCTGGCACTACTCTGAGTATTCGGCCAGACACAAACTGGGCTCTAGCGCGGTCGCAAAAAGACAGTGAGAGGAAGAGAGAAGGTGGAGAGAGTGAGGGAGAAAGAGGGAGAGAGTGAGGGAAAAAGAGGTAGAGAGAGGGAGAAAGAGGGATGGAGAGAGAGGAAGAGAGACAGAGATAAAGTGGGACGGGTGAAGGGAGAATAAGACCGGTATTACACGCCTGATTCTGACGAGCGATTTCGGACATTTTAGAGGATGCCCGTATACGCACAGCGGCTCCACCGCCCCAAAAAACTCCTTGCGCAGGCTCGCATTCGATAATGGATCCGAAATCTTCCGTCGAAAGAAAGCGGGAAATGTCGCTCTAAGAATGAGAGTGCTCTAGGGCCTCCGCGGCGTTCCGCAAGGCACATGAAACGGTCTGGCCGAACGCCACTCCACTAACCGGCGTTGCGCCACGGAAAACCACACCGCGAGCCCACTCGGCAATTTCCCATTCGCCTCGCTCCAGATGGTCGCACAGCTCAGGACAGTGGCTCTTTCAACGGGTGAGGAGACGGATTCTAATGCTCGTGTAATTTCTTCTGGAGAGAAACCTAAGGTGTTCTTGTAAATGTAAAGTTATAAAACAACTGGAAGTAAATGTCTTACACTCAAGTGAACGTGCTGTATTAGTTATGGCTCGTTGGACAGTGTAAAACTAATGTAGAAAGATAAGGCAGAGTTTCATAATAAAATTAGAATGATTATAGAGAGTGAAAGATACAGGGGAAAAAGGAAGAGAGGAGAAGAAGGAGAAGAGAGGGAGAGAGAGAGATAGAGGGAGAGAGGGAGAGAGAGAAACAGAGACGACATCCGATGACGATATATTAATGGAGGAAATTTCGAAGGCATTGTGATGTTTCATTATATACGAATTTGAAGCATCCATATTATTAATAAGATTATAATGAAATGCAATTCTTAAAGTTTCTTTTATTTCAATATATTGAAAACATGTTTATCTGTATACTTTTTGTACACCAGCATTATAAAATATCTTTTCTATTACAAGAAATCGTTCATAAAACTGCCTTTTACGATACAAACGATGGCGTTTTAAATTTTAAGGCACGAATGATTGCGTCATCACACATTCACCCAATCGCAAAGAGAGAATCTTGGGGTGGAGCGATAAATGCAACGGCCGACAACCGTTTCCTCGTACAGATATCAAATACCCCAGGCATCACAAGGAAGTTGTTTTGCAATATTAAGTTTGATTCTCTTATACATTTATAATGTTGTTATACAAAAACAACAGCGTATGCAACTCGTTTATAATGTTGATTTATTGCATTCGTACAAATTTGGAAAATCGCTCCTAACGTCACTCGTTTTCCAAACATGTATTCATACAATAAAGCTTAACCTTATAAACTAATTGCATAAACTGCTATTATTAATCTCAACCGTAACTGAAAAAAATATTCATGTTTTCGTATTTCAGTAACATGATTAATATTTGTATAAATTACTCAGCATATGTTCTATAGTTATCAAATGTAGTATACCAAAGAACCATATAAAATAAGTCAAAGAACGTTATACAAAAAAGACGAATTACAATTTCTAGGCAAAACCTGGTATAAATATAGATGAAACATAGATGTGGCATAGAAGGAACAATGAAAAAAATAGGTGGAAGAACTACGAGTAGAGCCCGGGCAGTGACGAGGAGAGTGGCTCATGGGTGCGGAATATATAAAAGAAAAAGATCTTGGTGGTATATAGAAAAGGAAGGAGGATATTGAACGTTATATGAAAAAGAAAGAGAATCGTCGCGACGCGGAGACAAGACGCGACGGCGCAGCTCAAGAGCAGTTGCGAAGATTGGACGCGAAGAAGGAAGACAGCAATGTAGTTGACTTTAATTACCTACTAAACTATCATAAGATAATGCGTAATTGGGTTTTATAAGTTAAATAAATATTATGTTCATTTTACTGTTATGAAAGGAAAAAAGAGACTATTGAATCTCAAGATTACAGGCAACATCAAAATTGATTTTTAAAAAATCTCCAGAGAATATTTCTGCTTCGTAGGAATATACTGTCTCCGTAAAGGTAAGTTAGGCGGGTGTAAGAGATATTTCACTAAATATTTATTAGTATGTTTCCATCTATATTTATACCAGGCTTTGCCTAGAAATTGTAACTCGTCTTTGTTGTATAACGTTCTTTGACTTATTTTATATGGTTCTTTGGTATATTACATTGGATAACTATAGAACATATGCTGAGTATTTATACAAATATTACTACATATGTTACTGAAATACGAAAATTACGGAATTACGGCTGATATCAATAATATATTAATATTAATAACCATTCAAATATTATTCCGTAAGATTTTTAGAATTCAATATCATAGTTATACGATACACGATATATTAATAATAATGGCATGTACATGGTTATTCAACCACGAGTAGACTCTCGAAGTGTCTGTGCCCATTCGAATGGTCGGTGGGAAAGACGTTCGATTGCACTTCTCGATAGGTGCTCTTCCTGACGTTAACGACGACCCCTTTCATTTCCCAGATGGGAGTTAATTGCGACTCCCGCGTGAGAAAGTGCGACCGTTGGCCGCTGAGAAATCTCAAATTGCGCCGCGAGATGTGTGGGACGAGACGCTACTACTGTTCCGGGGACTTCATCTGGTAAGTTCCTCCCTATTTGTGTTACGGTAAAAGAATGCATTTGATTTGTTTCATACCTGAAGTAATTTGACGTTCAACGTTTAACTGAAATATAATTCCCGTATGCAGTATTTTAGCCTGGTTTTTGCTTCTTTCTTACAGTAAATGGAGCTATGGTAATATTTATCCACTAGGGAATGTGAAACGTTTTGTTACGTAAATCTTTATATTTCTTCTAATTATGTCATAAATTTACTAGAAATATAGATTGTTTTGTAACAATGTATGTATATATTTCAGGACATAGTTTATCAGTAAGGAAATCATTAAAAATTCTGCTATTTTAAAAAATTAAAATTAATTTAATGCTCGGAACATATTTCAAAAAAAAAATATTTTGAATCATTACGTGAATGTACCTGAAAAATCTATTTCATTTCCTTTATTTGTGAGCATCTGATTTATATGAGTGTATTCACAGTCTTCATGAATACGCTGTAAATTCCTCTAAACCGTAATTTGTTGGTTATTATCTGCAAAATTACCCATTTCATGAAGCACGATGGTGAAAATAAAAAAAAAAATACAGCAGCTCATTTCTCGGAAGTAGACAAAGAAAATTCATCTTTCCTTTTAGAATTATGTGGTAATATTTTGGATGACGAACTAAACTACAACGATCTTTGAAATAGTAAAAAACGATTATCCAAATTGCTGCATGGAGTTACGTAAATTAATAGTGCTCTATTCTTTGTGACCCCGTGGGAATGGATTCCATTCATTGGGCAGAATAGAATTCTTTTGCGTGTGAACAACCCATAAACTGCAGGAAGGAACAGGTCTTGTGCCTGAATGGAAGGTTACCTTTCATGTAAAGGTTTGAATAAGCTAAATATACTGCGGATGTTTGCAGTCATTCACTCGGAAAGACCCCCCCCCCTACCGACAATACTTACTGCTGCTGAATCCGATAATTTCAGTTCACATCTTTTAAGACAATGCACTGACCTTTCGTACAAAATAAAATGATTCACACACGGCAATCTATTTTCTAACTGCCTTTTCAGTTATTAATGAACTTACTATTAATGGGTGCTACAAGGAATGTTATTTATAAAATATTACACTTGATTATGTTTGTACCTTCTTACAACATACGATTACAATATACATACATATTCTAAGCGGTAACCGAAGAATAAAAATGATAGTTCAAAATAAATGCTAACTTTCTTAATCACAAACCACATTAACATTTAAAACAATTTCAAACTTTTATTATTTGATGAACCTAGAACACATCATGTGTTTTGTAATATCCTTAGCTCTTCGAGTAAAATGTTTAATAGTGTTAACTCTACCAGATATATGTTGTGGAAGTTTATTTTATCGTAATGACTACCTGCAATTCTTTTAGAAATAAACTTTTGCCTCATATTTATGAATTCTACCTAATACGTCAGTAGTCAATTACGACCAACTGCGCGTGCCAAATAAAATAAAATATTAATAACGTCAGCTTCCTTTGGCATCTGACAACGTAATATCGATTTAAGGGGCTTAACTGTTTTGCTGTTTATGAATCGCGCGTTTAGATACCATTTTCACAAAATTTACGACATAACTACCTGGAACAGTCCTTCCTAGAAGACTGAACGCCCCCTCAAACATGCAATTAAGGTAGTAATCTTGTACGTTAATTGACAAAACAACGAACAAACATTTTTCCCGAGATCTGACTCAACATGAAACTCTAGAGGTGCGTGTGTGTCACGCTTTTAGTAAGCAGAGATTGCTGTCTTTAGCGTAATGCATTTTTATAATCGGTCATAATCGTAACCATGTAATGCATGCCCACGCAGTTTTACAATTCCTGTACATATTTAGCTAAAAAATCAGTTCGTTAAGTATTGATTGGAAATACATTTTAACAATTACAAATAACTTGACAAATGAGAATTATTATCATTATCAATTAATGTAAACCACATGTATTGATTGTTCTCATTTTCAAATAAATTGTTCTTCTAAACTACGATTAAAGATTTAAATGAAAAATATAGATGTGATGATACTATTCATGACGAATTCAAAGATTATAATTCAAACAATTTGTAAAATGTGTGCTTAATGTAGTTCCTCTCGGTGGTTTTGAAAAAAAAAAACTACTCTCAAATAACAAATACGGGTATGTCATTTGCCAGCCGTTCTGTGGTATATTGTGTTCTGACGACGAATACCAACTGTGGTATTGTAAATAGTTGTCTTGTATTGACCAGAAACGCACTTATCCGTGGTTCAAAAGTTCACGCTCTAAGGAGCGTGTAAGGAGAATTCACATGTAATATCATTCATACAATAAATTTCACATAATTCTCTTACAGTAGTGATGACACTCTTATAGAATCTTGTATACGCGTAGCAATAACGAATATCTTGAGAAGTGTGCTGCAATATTGTTTACATCACACACATCACTAGCGTGTAAATTTAAAGCCCATCATAACTCATGCCTACTGCCATACGCAGGGTAGTTTAGCATTGTTCTAAAGCGTGCTTAAGACCCAAGCGGAGAAGAACTCTCGGTAGGTGCATAAATTTTTTCAAGGCGTTTCCCTTCCAAAACTTCCGCGGCGCTTTGTCGGGAAACGAGTCGTAAACACGCAGCGGGCGCGCTAAGAGAGTCTTTAAAGCATCCCCGAAATTTCTGAGCGGGGGGACGAGCGCGGCTGGCGAGATGTATGCGCGTTTGTTTAGCGGGCGCCGCCGCCTTGCCCGCCGCCTAACTAGGCGTTTGCTAGGCGTTAGCGCGCACGTGGAGGCCGCCACGTGTGCACATGCCGAGCTTCCAGCCACGTGTGAGCTGGGCGCGACCTTGCTATAGCGCGGTGAATGGAGACTTCTGTTATTGCCAGCTCAATGAATGATCGCCTTGTACAGGAATTTTTGATAAGTGAAAATGCTAGTTGTACATTAAAGAGTATGGTATTTTTGAGACATCGTTAATTGAACAGCTGACAACACGACTATCTAAGAGGAATTAATAATAAAATTTAGTCATTTAAGGAATATATGTTTCAAAAGAAATGTGGGCCTTCTGAAGGAAAGTGGTTGAGAACTTACGTTATGTAATGGTGTCATGTCATATCAGTCTCATATTGTTTTGCACTAACTGGGTTTATTAACTAATTCAATTTAGCTGTCTCGCCGGAATGTTACACGTTAGCTTGCGTTTGGTTATCTCTAAGCGTTTTGTTTCAGGACGCCTATTAAACAAATTATGAAGTCATGACATTTACCCAAATTCTGAGTGTGTGTGTGTGTCTCTCTCTCTCTCTCTTTCTCTCTCTTTCTTTTGCTCTCTTTCTCTCTCCCTCTCTTTCTATTACACACACACACACACACACACACAATTGCTCACCAATTTTCGTCCTTTACGAAGAAAAAACTTTTTTTTGCATGGAAAGTTTAAAAGATTGGAATAATGTAGTTTTACTTGTACACTACATACAGACACAGAATAAAACAATAGCGTCATGAGCTTTCATTAATGGAAAAATCAAAATACTATATTTTATTGTTTTGGTGCCTTCTTAAACAATAACAAAAGATCAAAATTTGTTTACTCACCTTAAAGTCTGTTTACTATTTTTTTAATTCATTGATACAAGTACATTCAATCAATTTATCTTTTATTTTTTCTTGATGGAATTTCTTTGGATATTTATAACTCACAAAAGTTTAGAAACCACTATTGTGTGCGGTGTATTACAGGAACATGCACATACTTGCACTGGTTCAAAATGTATTGTCACTGATAAAAAAGAAAGCAAGAATTTCGCACCTTTCTACTTCTCGCACAAAGGGCAAGATTGAGAAAAAGAAAACATCCTAATTTAAGTCCGCCAGGGCCGCCGACGCCTCAAGAAAATTACGACGCCGGCGTGCTCCGTGTTAACGCGTACAATACGAGCTATTGTCTCCGGCGCCTCTGGCCTCCACCTCGACCGCGCCCTCGCTCTCGCCCTCCTCGCCCTCTCCGCCCTCTCCGCCCTCCCTCACTTCCAAGCCTTCACGCGAGACCAGCGGACGGAATGGAATCTGGTCCGGCGAGAGATGGCTTTTCTACTGTAAGTCTACTTACAGTCTGCCTCGGCTGTGGTGGTGCCCTGTGGGTGAGAGATACCTGGATACAGAAAACCTCGCAAGCCGATTGGTAGGTCGGAGCCGTATCTGATCATCCAGCAGGGGAAGAACATGGACACGTTACACAACATGCTCTACAGGAAGGGGAATAATGACCATAGTAGTTGACACGCCTAAAATCTTGAAAACTAGTCAATCCATTCATTTATAAATTAATGTTTCGTAAAATGCATAATAGTAATCATTTTAAGATAGTTTGCGATATTTTAAATTATTACACATTGTAAATGTCACAAAGTTCTTGGGGATTTACGTGCATCGAAGATAATAACTTTTTGCCAGTATGGTGGGTTACTAATATGTAATTTTGTTACTAATATGTACAGTGAAGTTACTAATATGTAATTTTGAATATCCTCTACGTAGTTTGTACCATCCTGCAATGATGTTAAGTAGCTACACGTTCTGGCGCAGTCAAAGTGTGGTGATTTGCCAAAAACCAGAGCAGGATGCGTTACCTCCTAATTAGCAGCCAAATCTTTGAAATTGCCGAAGGGTAATTATTTTATGAGATTTCTCACTACGTGTTTATTGGCACAAATTGATAATTTTTCATCCATTACACGTCCTGGAAGAACGTAACATTTATTCTGAGAGTTCTGTATGTTGTTTTGTTTTGCTGTAATGTAATTTGCTAAGAGATGTCAGGAAATTAGAATTGCTGTAAAGATAATATATTTGATTCTCCTTTTCATGCAGTTTCCTACACATTTTACTTTGATATGCGAAATGAAGATTCTTCAATTATTCTACAAACAATGAAAAATAAGAAAACTTAAATAAGAATTAATTCAATTACTAGTCGAATGACTCTTTAAATGGATACGTTTTACAAGCGAAAAAATATACATTCAGAATTTTTTATGAACAACACATCGGTTTGTCATCGTTTCAATTAGAACGAACGTTTCAGCACCTTCAATAAAGCAATTATTTAGAATTGCTGACTGTTCGAAAACCTAACTTGAAGGCGCGTAACTTCTCCAAGTCAACTACGCCTCGTCACTTATCTTCGTGAACGTCACAAAGCGCGCAGTCGCATAATGTGAACTAAGACGCCGCGCATCTCCGCAGCACAATTCTAAAAGATCTCTACACGCTCATTCTATTCCCGCTGTTTAATGAAAACGGCGAGATGGACAATCATTCACCTCATCGCCCTAACGTCGATGAGAGATACGCCTTTAATACAGCGTCGCCTGGACTAAATCATGCCGTCAGAACACAGGCACTCCATCAGGCGATGCTATCTCCCGCATTGTGTCGGCTCAAAGGAGCGCGCCAGCACTCGTGGAGATACCCGGCTCCACGATGAACGAATCACCTCTTGCTCGGTGAGAGGCGAAATGGAATCAATTCTTGATAGTACAAAAAATTTACTATTTACTATTTGATGGAGTTTTATTTACTAAACAAATGTAATGGATATAATATTTCTTGTTGTTCTTCGCGGATTTTGGGAAGGCACGTTAAGCATAATGATGACGTGTCGGCTCTTTGTGGAGTTTATTTCAAGGCAATAATTTACTTTTGAAAACTAAATGAAAAAACAATATGTTTTACAATATCCTTAATAAGTCCGCTTGGGTTTACCAAACACTGTAGAACAAAAGGTTAACTTAATTTTATATTAATAGTGTAGTACTTGAATAAATCTATAAATTGACGAAACGTCGCCATTCATATTTACGTGTATTTTTTATTTAAAAAATTGACTTACACTGAAAACGTAGAATTATCCCAAAGACAAACTCTTTTACCAGATAAAAATAATTCATTTTATCTTGAATTACTTTTACAGATATAAAAATAATTGAGTAGCAAACTTTCATAACAAAGAAATATTTATTTGATAGTAAAGTACACGAGTTGCGTGTAATACAGAAAAAGAAGCTGAAATTATTCGTCAAATTAATCTCAATAATGAAAAAACATTACAACCCAATAAAAATAATAATTCACATTTTCAAGAAAACTAATATTAGAGAAAAGGATCAAACAACTCTTTTTACTTTCACGCTGAAACTACCATTAATATTGACTCATTTACTCACCCGAAATTATTGTTTATGAAAAACACTTTACATATAGTAGTTGATAAACAATTAAAGCATTGAGATAATTATGTTTAGGGTCTTCGGATCCATTCCATTCTTTTCCATTTTATAAATCCAATTTAAGGACAATTTATTTCAGATGGTAGGAAAGAATGGGAGAATATCCGAGATAGCTAAGGCTGATGGGCCGAGGCTGCCTTGAAGGGTCGCGTGTTCGAATCCCGCCTGGAAAAGAAAGTTTGTGTGTGTCTGTATACGTGTTCCGCAACCATTAACCCGAAGTTCGTATAAAACCAATGTTAAATTGTAGTGGTTGCTATAGGACCATAGCAATTGAAAAGCGACTTTAAATAAGTCAAGATTAAAAATAAAAAACAACAACACAGGATACGGAATGCTCTGAGATCTAGTCTCATGCAGAGCCCGACGACTAGTCGTGACATCTATGAAGAGCGCAGAATCCACGTGTATGCTAAGTTTGTAAGCGCTATCGTCAACCGACGTGTTCCCGCCCAATGGATTCAAGCGCGCTCGAAGCCGGGCTGCTACTGCTACTCTGGCGCCATTTGCATTTAAGGCGTAATTGTAAGACCGGTCTACTGCAGGTTACAAAGACGCCCCAGGGAGAGAAGGCTGAAGAGTTGATTATGAAGCCTCTGCCGCTGGAGAAAGTATTGGAGGGACATTGAAGATTTTAAATTGTGGCGATTATTTTAAAGTTTCGTAACATGACGCATTTGTAGCTTCTTATTCATGAACACCATTATGCATAAGTCGTAAAATAAGAGAGAAAGCAATTTTGTATTAAGAGGGACTGAGGAGTTTGATAAAATTAAAATATTTATTTGCAACTCTTTGAATTATATCGTACCATTTTAATAAATGCAATATTTCCCAGAACCCTTCAGCCTCATCGTTTTCCTTATCAATAATACACATTGTTCATTTGACATGACTCACTTGCTGACGTCAATATGAAAAGTGGAAGTTCTAATAAATGTTGGTGTCCATGAACCTGTCAGAACGCATATGACCAAAATGATTCTGAACAAAGTAATGTTTCCGCTATTCTCACAACTCCTGTGGAGTAGGCACCTGTTGTAATATCTAGCGTTATATCATGTAGAGTACTTTACACAAGAGAGACAAACATCGCAGAATCATTTATTTTGGTGAAGAAGACTTATCCTTAACTAAATAACATAGCATGTTTATATTACTCAGTTCAGCTCCTTTAGTATTCTATTTGCTGCCAGTGGAAGCCCTCGTGTATTTTCCCTCTAAAGGAATTAAGTGCTGCTTCATTAAATTCTCCTCCAAGCCGTTATCGTTCACGCACATCAGGCAGGTGAACTTCGCAAAATCTCATCTCGTAAACTTCCTGTCTAAGTGCATAAGATAGCGTGATGCTGGACAGGAGAGTTGTGGACATGGGAAATGTAGTAAATAAGGTTGGAATCGTGTGTGGGGAAGAATAAAATGTAGGCAATAAATGCGGATTCTCAGATACTGAAAATGATAGCTTCATATACAGAAAATAATAGATAATAATATCCTGTGTAACACTGACTAAACGTGCTAATTTAAACTGCTACTAAGCTTCACTTATATGTCGCAATTTAAACGTTAAAGCAAACTCTTAGTGTGCAAGATTAATTGAATCGGGTTTTCCGAAAAAGCTACAGCTCTATATTCGGCGTGTGCCTTCCGAATATAAAAAAACCTTCTAGAAATAACCGATGAAATTAATTGATTAATTTAAAAATATTGTACAATTGTTAAAGAACTCACCATAAATTGGTAAAGAATTTTAAAAAACAAACGAGAAATATTTTGTCCTTCACATTAAACCAAAATTTTGTATTTATGATTTCATAACTTTACACTGGATTATTAATTTCATTTTAAACTTTAAATATTTATCCAAGATCTTACGACTCTAGATTTTTTTAATAATTGACAATGCAGTATTTCTTGAGATATAATACTGACATCTATTAGATCTAATGATTACTGAACACTGATTACTGACCTAGAATTACTGACACCTACACTGTCAGAAATTGTATTAAATTTAATGTAGATTTAATGTACGACTTGACTTAACTTTTTTAAATTTTAAATTTAATGTACATAAAGTAACTGTACGTGTACATTAAATTTAATTTACGTACTTGATAATTACTTTTATGTACTTCACATGAAAAGTAATGCAGAAATTTCTGGAGTGTAGTCTCAACAGCGCACCCATTGAGGACACGAACGAACATCTATCACATTTAAGCAAAGCATAAGCTGTAAAGGGGATTTCATTTGCATTGTCTCTCCGTAGGAGACGGGATGTTTTTTCTTAGACGTGAAGTACTCGTTGAATCTTTTCGAGACAACGCAAACGAGTTGGTCAAATAACTGCTGGAATGACGGCCTGTTCTCAGAGCCGGCAAGGCACTGCGGCGTGGGCAGTGCTGAATCATTTTACTTACCTCTACTCAGCTTCATTTCTCTGTCTCGTGACACGCTGGCAGCCAGTCTTCACATAAGACCATATACTGTCTCGTTAAGTAGACATAAGTATGCGAGCTGAAACTTTTATAGAGATCATAATTCCTATCGCATTCAGTGATTTTTTGGATATAAGTATGATAACTGCACTTAAAGAAAGCACATTTTCATTCGCAAGAAAATTATTCTGAAGGCTTTATGAAAATAACTTTCCTTATTAATGTTATGTGGGACAAGGTATATGTAATTGAAGTTAAAATATCTTGTTTCTAAAAAAAGTATATATTCTTTTTGTGGGGGGGGGAGCAGGAAAGAATGAAGTAGAAAACTGAATAATTTGAAAGTGAGTTGCTGTAGAACTTGGCAACAAAGTAGTTTTCTATTTAAAAAAGTCACAAAGCTTGTATGATATGGAACAAACACAAATTGATGTTAATTCATTGTTTTTGACATCATCGTGATTTGTAAGTGAAGTGGTTCCTTTATTCATTTGCATCAATGGTTGTACAGAAAGCTGGAATCCGTTTTTCCAACAACTACCTTTCAACAGATCACAACCCCGCGATCGCGTGTTGGAGCAGTGCAACACACCCTACATTTAACGAAAGCAAAAATATCGCGAAGAATTATTCACAATCCGTTTTCGATTTCTATCTTCGCCTCCAATAAAACATAACGTATCGACTACACCCTCCGGAATGCAAATCCACGACACAGCCTCACTGAGCTGAGATATGTCCCGCGCTCAGCCTTTCCGCGCGAGTGTTGCTCAATGAGCGGCTGTAAATCCAGCGGGGTAATTGAATCGTAAAGCGAGCGCGGAAGGGGTGGGGGTGGGATGAGGTGGGATGGAGGGGGGCGGGCGCGAAGGGGCTCGGAGCACGCAACGCGGAGCGCCTCGCTTCACCGTCCCTCGACCAGGGCGAACTGATTTAAATGAGGCAGCGCCTCTCGTTACGAGGGGCAGTCACGCAGAAGCCTCGTTATTCAGCCCCTTTGCGAGCGACGCGAGGCGGAGACGCCGCTCCCGCCACCGCCCACGACTTGTTCTTTTTATTTCTTTTTTCTTCTTTTTTCTTTTTCTTTTTTTCTTCTTTTTCATTTTTCCTTCTTTTCTTTGTTCTTTTTCTTTTTTCTTTTACTTTTTCTTTTCTTTTTTTCTTTTTCTTTTTTTTTCTTTTTTCTTTTTTTCTTTTTTTCTTTTTTTCTTTTTTTTTAAGAAATGGGCCTAAGAGCTATCGGCGTATAGTGTTCAGGAAACTGCTTGCTGACGTGGTCTGGTGCTTGTCATGTTTGATATGCATGGAAATGGAGAAGGGGTGGAATTTGTGAAACGAGGAAAAGAATGGAAATAGTAATGCGAACTACAGATTTCTCCAACTTCTAAGAAAGAACTACCTTTTTAAGGAAATTAATTGTTTTGGATTATTTCCATATTTAATTTAGATATTTAAATATCTAATACAGTTCGTAACATGTGGGGATTTTTAAATAGGAAAGACGACGATCGTACGGAGAGGTTAGCTCAGACAGAATTGTAAGTGAAATGAAATGGGGAACGTTTGACAATTCTTGACAAACAATTTATATGCATTTGCTATTGTATTCCTCTCTTCTAAGCATATGAAAAATCTCAAAAAACTCATTATTTCTTTAGGAGTACATTTTTTATTCACACTAAAATGCTTATTTTCTTAGGAAATAATTTATTAATTCTAAAACGAAAAGAATATATCATGGTTTATTTATTTAATGGAATCAAAGGTAGGAACCTTTTTCCTTCAATATGTCATATAAGGCTTAATTTTCATCATTTGTTTTCTGTGTATTCTGACTTTCAAATGTGATAAAAAGATCCTTCATCGTTACGCGATGATTAACGTTTGAGGTCACTAAACAGATGAAAGCTTCCCAACAAAAGAGCTCCTTCTGTATGGTTCATGTATGAGTTCATGCGAACGAACGCGCTCCAGGCTCCCTGCCACATCTTGTTAATGGCGCCATCCCTTCTAATCCTTCAGCTTGAAAAAGCAGCAGCACGTTGTTGGGGCGCTGCTAAGAAAGGGCACGGACCCCACGAATAAATAATCTTTCCGGGTTCGCCATATTTTTTTCGCGCACCGCGCCGCGCAGGGAGATACAAACGATAGACCACGACCTCCGGCAAGTTACACGCGCGTCTGCCGCATACCTGAGCGGCGGCGGCGGGGATGGTGGCAGTGGCGACGGTGGCAGTGGCCGCGGCGGCAGTGGTGGTAGTGGCGGTGGCGTCGACGTGGGCGGCGTGGGACGGCATGGGGCGGCAGGGGCGGCGGGACGGCGGTGTCGGCGGGGACGACGAGGTCGGCGAGGGCGGTGGGGCGGCGGGGCGGAGGGGCGGGTGGGCGGCGGGGGCAGCGAGGGCGGTGGGGCGGCGGGGGCCGGCGGGGGCGGCGGGGCGGCGGGGCGGCGGGGCGGCGGGGCGGCGGGGGCGGCGGGGGCGGCGGGGGCGGCGGGGCGGCGGGGCAGCTGGGCAGCGGGGACGGTGGGTGGCGGTGGAGGCGGGGTCGGTGGCGGTGGCGGTCGCGGTTCGGGGGCGGAGGCGGCGGTGGCGGCGGTGGTGGCGGGGGCGTTGGCGGCGGCGGCTGTGGAGGGCGAGGCAAGAGCAGGAGGGTTGGGGCGCCGCCGCCGCCGGTCGTGACCGGCGACTGACGGCCCGCGCTGCTCAGCTGTCGGCGCCCGCCGGCCCCATGGGGGTCGAGTAATAACACGGCCGGCCCCCGATAATTAACAGCGGAAGGCGCAGCCGCGACAGCCTCCAGGGCCACTGACCGCGCCCTCTCCTCCCAAGAAAACCCTTACTCCTTTCCCCTCTCTTGAGACTCCTAGCCGTGTGACTACCGCACCTAGCGGAATGTCAGTTGTTGTCTACCACCTACCTTAACCCTCCCTGTTTGTCTTTTAGCCCCAAGCCCTACGAAGTACTTATGTCTCCCTTTTTCCTCCATGTCGCTTCCTTTACACTTCCCATATGCCTCCCTTATGCTCCTTGACATCCCTCTTACCACTCCCTCATGCCTCTGATCTTCCCTCCCCGATCCTGTCCTCACTACCCTGTCCTCACAACATTCATCTTAACCTATTTAATTCAATCAACTGTAAAGTGTACCCTTTCATAGACATCACTATACGTGATAACTTTTTATGAGAACGAATGAACAAATTCAAACACTATTCATTAATGGTAATGCTATCATTGGTCGTCTTGATATCTGAATATAAATTTTTGGGTAATGGTCATTTAGTAATTATGTGTATAGTATTAGTACAGTGTAGTAGTGAGAATTTGTGATTGTTTCCTGTCTTGTTTCAACGTGATTTATTCCTACATTAAATACTTGTTCAATGAGTGTTCACCAACGCCTGTGATTAAGATAATTTTTCATTAAAATGTTCATGGTGTTCTCTTAACGCAATTTTGCTTATCGTTGTATTCGGTTATTTTATACGAGAAAATTTCGTCTCCCTGTATCTGTTAGGTATATTCTTAACCTTTACTGTATCTGAGTCATTCTGTTTCTTTCAATCTTTACAGAAGCATCTTCAATTTGGCGTTTTTGAAAAATCTCTCAATACGATGCCATTAACATAAGAGGCAACCGGATTATCTGTATTGGTAGAAATGCGTGTTCCTTCTAAGGCTATGGTAATGAAAGAGTACCAAAGTGTGACAGCAGTGTCAGTGTGTGCTGCTAACGCTTAATATCCATGATGCCATGATTACGTAATTACAAGTGACATGATTACACCAGGCAATAATGATGTAGTATCGTATCTGATACAACTTTATCGTAACGTTAATGTATGCGAATGCTGTCTGAAAAGGGCTTAATATATGGATTTGTATCGTAGTATGTGCTTCTGGCTGTGCAAAAATACTCTGGAATAATTCTCACAAGATCTTCCAGCACTACTGACAATGTGATTTGCGCATGTCACTATGGTCACTCCTTACCTCTACGAAGAACCGCTTACTAATATTTTGACACTAGTTACCTAGCTGGATCAAAATTAACTATCGTCTGTAAGACAGTGGCTAACGGCGAGCCGTTCTCATTGCTAGATATCTGTGGATTCTCCATTAATACAAGACGAAGCAATGCCGTAACAAATGGATCAAAGACCACGCGAAACCTTTCCTTTCTCATACTCACTCAATCTCTCCCCTTCACACATACGCAGACATACATATTCAAGAAGTACACTAACACTATATGTCCTGAGACTACTCGAGAACTTAGAACTTGTCCCAACTGAGGTGGTGCCACGCTGAAGAAGATACCTAGAGGAAAAACACGCAAGTCGACGTGTAGGTTGGCGCTCGATGTCACATTACAGGGAGAAGGAACACTTACATCTCTTGGAATACAATGTGTTCTACTCGTACGGGACTAATAATTTCAGTAGTTGATGCGGCTGGAAATAAATACTCTCATACTTTCCTTTTTGGCCTCTGGGATGGCTCATAGGCAGCGTACTAACTTCCCGTGTTGTGGTCCCCGGGTTCGATTCCCTGTCGAGACAAAAATATAGTTGTAGCTTTCCTATAAAATCGTCCCAGTTTCTGTAGCTGTGTGACGAAGAAAAGCATGTGGATCTTGCTAGTTACGGTGAAGACAATGTTCGCCTCATGTCGCTCTCACCCCGAAGCATGGGAATTTAACTAGGCTCAGGCAAGGGGGACACCGGTAGTTGGCCAGCGAAGTCGGACTACCGACCCAATGACGCCAAATACATACATACTTCCCCGTTGTGCAAAATCTTATTAGAAACTATTCTCTTTGGGCTAAATCATTCTGGGCGGCTGGTGCAGTGACCTGCCTCGTTGACCGCGGGTGGCCTCCGCCCTCCATCGATGGTCACCCCCCGCCTCATCGCCCCCACGCCGTCCCTCTCAGGGAACCTCCGCCGCTAATGGCGTGCCGAGGAGCGGCGTCGCGCGCGAAGTTCTCCAATTGCTTCGGCCCTCACTCTGTGTACACGCGCTTCTATCAATAGATGCAGGCAAATAGCGCCCAGTCACGCTGCATCGAGCAATCCAAGGATGTGCCGCGAAGGATGACCGCTCGTTATTTTATTAATGGTTTTGTCCTCTGCCCATATTTGCACCGCAAATTTGAGGATTCAGCAAAAATCGTTTTAGTTAACTATCTGAGAATGAAATATAAACCTTGAGTTCAATGCACCGTGCCCAATTACCTATCGACAAAAACGTTCTGCACCATAGTGAATTTATTACAAAATGGTATTAACTTTGTTAGCGAGTGCTTTCAAAATACTTCCTGATTTGTAATTTTGACAGATCATCTTGCTCATTCAGAGGTTGTAGTTCTGCAAGTTCAAGAAACATTAGTACGTTGTATAAATACATCGCAGGTATATTTAGACATTTATAATTGAACTTTCAAATTGTTTTTTCCGCTACGAATTATAAGATTTATAACAAAAATATTAATAATAGCCCGAACATTATTTTCACAATTACTCAAAATTTGTGTAGAGTTTTTAAATGATTTGTAAATAGTATCTACTAATCATTCTACTGTAGTTTCTGAGAAGATAAGTAAAGAAAATATTTCAAAATAATCTTCAACCTTTGTTAGTAATATTTCTTCCGTGAAGTAGATGTTTGTGATGTTTAAGCCAATAGACACGATTGTCTTATTAAATAATTATACATGTTAGTAATTATGATGATAATTTTTATCAATTAATCTTCATTGTATTTGAGAGAGAAACATGTAATTGTATTTGGTTTGTAAATGAATACATTTTGCGTTATCCGTGACACTGTTACTCGGCAATATTCGCCATCCAACGCCGGGTCGACGCCCGGGACACTTGACAAAGCCGCCAAGTGCCTCCTCGCAAAGAGGAGGTCCGCGGGGGCGAACGCGTGCTCCATGTTTGCAGATCGGACCGACGGGCTCGACTTCGCATCCTCTTCCCCTTTGTTCAGGCTGCGATTGCTCGGACGTTGCCTCCGCAGCGTCTCTGAGTGACCGAGAGGTCCTGGGGATTGAGCTCAAACTGTGGAGGGTTTTTGTCTCTAGCTACATATCTAATTCGTATTAAGTCTTTGAGTAGAGAAACATTCTAGCGTCCAGCTGCTTCGATCGGTATTTTTCCGTTGTTTCTTCTTTTAAAACAACACTAAAGCGAGAGCAGTACCTTTACAAACGAGCCATGGACCACGCACAGTCTTTCCTTCCAGAACCTTGATCCCCTCGTGTCCCTTTACATCCACCCACACACACATACATTTGCACACTATCATACTTGTCAGGACATTTGTATTTTTGCCAGCAAAGGATGTGCCTCGCTGGAGAGAGATGCCTCACAACCCAACGTGTAGGATCGAAGAGGTGGTTCAGAACATTAACAGATGTCCCTGCAGTGCCTCTGACCGGGAGGTCCTAGATTCGAGTCCCGACTGTGGCAGGATTTTCGACACTAACTAGATTGCTTCGTGGATTTCATTTGCTGTCTGGATTAGAATTCTAGCGGCCGGCTGTTCTGTTCGTAGTTTTCCGTGGTTTCTCTCATCAACACCAGGCGAATGGCGGAGCAGTATCCTAACAAACGGGCCACAGATCACACGCTATCTTTCCTTTCTCTTCCTTATCCTATCCCCATCTCGTACTTACACACACACTTACATGCCCTACACCACCACACATATCGAGAGACCTATCGGGAGCTTAGAGCTTGCGCAAACGAGGCGGTTCCTTACTGGTGGGAGATACCTGGTTAAGGGAAATCCCATTTGCCGATGGTAGATCGGCTCCAGATCTCGCCATCCAGCGAGGGAAGGTCACCGTCCCCTCTTGAGGAAAATACATAGCCTACACTTACGGTTATACCTTAGCAGTTGCCGCGCCCAAAATCACTAATCAGTCAATCAATGAATTAATCAACCAACGTGTTCGCCGGGGCATTCCAAGGGAAACGGGAAAATAAAACAGGTACCTCCCAGAATATGACATGCACAGCACTTACAGAACTAGTGACCATTTCTAGTTGACGCAAATATTCAGTCACTCGTCCTCTTTCGACCGCTTCATTTCCTTTCGCAGTAGAAGTCACCACACGTCGCGGCATACGCTCTGCAAATGAACCGTCGTGAATGTTTGCCCGTCATCGCGAGCGAGTGGCCGCTCTTTCTCGTTTGCTTTCTGGCGCTGCTCTATTAGGCCCTCGATAATAACCGGTGCATTCACGCCGTCCTTCCGAATATGGTGCGTGCTTTCGCCGCGCGCCAGTGTGCCCGACGGTCGGGCACTTGCTGTCAGTTTGCTATTTTACAGATGCTTTAACGAAATTACTTGTCAAATGTATTACTGTGGTTTCTTACTCAATCAGATGTCCAGAACTGGAAATCCGGCACGTCATGAAAAGTACACAACAAATCAGTTACAAAAATGTGCTATAATATTTTTAAAATTATGAAGAGAAACGTTCATCAAAAGTTGGCATTTCATAGATATTTGCGCAAAAAATATATGAAGCTAAAATTACTCGAAATACAGAGCAAAAACGTCAAAATGGTTCAAAATACTCAGTGTCATCCGTTCAAGTTCTATAGTTTTTTATTATGATCGTAAGCTAAGGATGGAAATTAATTTTTTTATATTTTACGATTAGATTTACATGAAATTTGTATCAGATTAATTTTCCGTTATAACCATTTCAGTATCGAGTTATTAGTTTCCCAACATACACAGTTTATTTTGATTTCCACTAATGAAAACATCGTCATGGATTCTTGTGTATGTTTCAAAATCTTCCAATTAGTGAACATATCAGCCTGGCCATTGATTATCGTCACCCTACGCACTTCGACCGTCATGTATAGTTCATGGGAACTACAGCGTCCATCACTTGGGTGTGTTGGTAGCCGGAGTGCGGGCGGGGCGTTCGTCGTTCCTTTGTTTCCCGGGCGAGGTTGCGTGTCGGCACATTCCGCGCCGCCCACCGCCACCTCCGTTGCCTCCGCCTCCGCGGTGCGTCTCTGTTCGCATCTTACGCCATCTCGCGCCCACTGCGCCCCAACCCCGGCCCATAGGCGCCCGGGTTCCTTGTTTGTGCGCGCGTTCAAGTCTCCAATGCTAAGGGTGCAAGTTGTTAGCGCTCGAGTACGTGTATCGCCGTATGGAATCAAAACGTGTTTTGATTTCTTTCTTGCAGTGTACTGAGGTTGTTCGGTGTTGCATTTTTGGGAAAGGTACTTAGAATGGATGTAAATTATTGTAGAACATCGGGTTGCTCTTATTGAATGGGAAGTATTATATTTCTCATAATTATAATTGTGACAACTTTGAGATCACACACCTTTTTCATGATCAAGAATACACTCCTTTTTCATTCTCCCCAGTTGAAGATAATAACTTAATTCGTTTTTTTATAAATTCCATTTTCTGATTGATTACGAAACGCTTAATATTAATTGTGTAATAAATGGTCTCTGTAATTGCGAAATTTTATTGCTAGTTTATTAAACTGCACATGCCAGAACATGCATGTGGTGTTGATAGTCCGTTTATGTACAAGATGTGTGTCAAACTAGGCAATAAACTGTATTTGTCTTTTATTCACAAATTGTACGTATTTTTGCATATGATGACACTTGACAGAAATGTTATGAGTTATTTTACATTAGAAATTGTGTTTTGTGTATTCTGCCTCCGTAAACAATCAGGATAATATGTACTTTTGTAATGTGTTAGTCCTGTGATAAATTACCATAAGTGATCAGATCTGACAGAACGGAATTTGATATAAACATTTAGAACACAAAATAAAGTGCATCATTCTGCATGTATCATCAGGTACCTTCTTAATATCATCAGCATCATCATCATCTGACCATTCCAATCTCTACAAAAAATTTAATTGCAATGTGCTTCACGGTAAATTTAACACTGACTATTTTGTTACATGGATATTAAGACTTTATTAAGACACTTTTTACTATCAGAGAAATAGAAAGTGTATAGCCGAATAAGGTGGTGAAAACTGCCCCCAAACCACATCAATGATCGCGATGCACATATGAAATAGAGTAAAAAATGTCGTAGGTTCCCATAAAATCAGCCTCCTAGGCAATTGGTTGCAAAGATAACTAGAAACGGGTTTGTTTTGTTTCATTTTTACTCAGCTTCTCTTGCATGTATCAGGCTGAAAAAAATTGGAGAGACAGGAAAACATAGTTGAACGTTAAGGCATTTTGTCAACTTATTCTGACACCAAATTCAAATAGAAAAAAATTGAAATGAACTTTCGACGTGATAACATTGGAGTACTGTCTCAGTTTTTTCCCTAGAATGTGTCTTATAACATTCTATATTTTTTTCAGATCTTTAAACAATGTGAAAGGTATTGAAAAACAATTAAAACCAATTTTATCAGTACACAAATTTACAATTCACGTCAAAATGTGATTGGAAAAAACGATTTTACCAATATTTAAACATAGATTGAATCACAACGTGTGAACTTTAAATCTTATAAGTTACATCATTTATGTTACATCATTTATAAACGAACCTCAATCGGACTATATTCCCTCGTCTACCCATGTTTTTAAGCGTGATGGATGCAATGAAAGCTGAGAAAAAAATAGACGAAAAACACATTTCTGGTTGTGTTTCTGCAACTGATTGCCCTAGGAGGCTGATTTTTGGGGAATCTACATTTTTTATTCCCTCTCATATGAGCATCGCGATTATTGATTTGGTTTGGGGGCAGTTTTCACCACCATATTCGGCTGTATCTTTGTAATTACTTTATAACTGGGTAAAAAAACCCTTTATATTCGTTTTAAAGTAGGAAAAATATAATTGCTTAAAGATGTAAATTTATAAATAGCTTAAGTACTATATTTATATCTAGGCACTGAAGAAGTGATATATTTTTTACGTGGTATCGTCCTCTGTACTATTACAGCTAGATTTGTTTTCTCGCAGAGCACATTAGTGCCATGTAATCCCGCGCAATACCAATCGCTCTTCGCAGCAGGCAAGGCAGCACCTGCGCCATGGAGGGGGCGTCGCCGGTGAATGGCTGGTACAGGCGCTGCACCGACAGCCTTCCGCGCGGGGTGCTGCGCTGGGCCGGCGCATATGGGCATGCAGGTCGTGCTGACGCACATTGAGTCAGCCCGCCAGCGCGCCGCCGCAGCCGCGTTCAGAAAGTCCCGCTCGCGCCGTAGATTGGTTCGAATCGAAATCACTGTCAGGGGAACAACTACGCGTTTGAAACTTTGCAAGTCCGCCCACATACGGATGCTGTGTTGCTACACTCTGGGGTCGATCTCCGTAGCCTGGGGTTGTGATAGTGGGAAGGAAGGGTGGAAGACTTATTATTTCTAGGACATTTCTCCTTAACGTACATATTTACTAGAAAATAGCGCTGTTGAAACATTTATTTTTTGGTGCATATAAATTAAATAATGTAAGCGGATCAGCTGTGAACAGAGAAGGGTGGTCAGATCACTTCTCGCCACTCTGAACCATAGCATGTCGAAACAACCGCAAATCTTATCGTTAACGTAGATAGATACAAAACTAATGGAGAAAACTGAACATTTTAAATAAAAAACCGTAGTATTGCCTTTCAAAAATATAATCAGAAAAGAATAAGCTCTAGAAAATAAACGAAAAAAAATTTATAAATTGAATGCTATAAATTCTAAATTGTGGTATAGTATGATGGAAAAAAACAATGAAAATTTATTAAAAATAGAGAAAAAGTAATAGAGAGTTCAAATAGAAAATGTGTTTGCGATCATTATTGACAATGTAATGCGTACTTTCTTGCTAATACCAACTACTTGGAGTTTTTCCTAATTTTACGGGGGCCCCAATTGCCAGTGGAGAGCGACGTTGTCCTTCGGGAGCTGGCGACAAGAGTACATTGCTTGGGACTAGAGGGCCACGTCGCCGCTCTCTATTTTTTCACAGAGTGGATGGATTCATTCTCGTGTTGGCTAATAAGCGGGATGAAACCCGTGTTTCATCACGCTTATTAGTGTGCTCTCTATTTTTCACAGTGTGGATGGATATGGAATGTATCCATTCTCGTGTTGGCTAATAAGCGGGATGAAACCCGTGTTTCATCACGCTTATTAGTGTGCTCTCTATTTTTTCACAGTGTGGATGGATATGGAATGTATCCATTCTCGTGTTGGCTAATAAGCGGGATGAAACCCATTGACTATCCTAATGCAATTGACCTTAAAACTCGGGAATAAATGGTTAAAATGGATATAGTAGATCATGAGTTTGATAACTTTATAAAGTATTAATTACTGTTGTAATAATTTCCATGGTTTACTTTCTGGTATTGTTGTAAAAGCAAAATTTTAATAGAGCATGATGAGCCTGGTGGAGAGTATCCAACTAGTTTATTTTTTCTTTCAAATTAGACGCACAATTTAATAACATAGGGCACTCAAGTCACGTAACTGGTAAGTGACTGGTTTTCGTGTTATTCGAGTTTTCTGTACAGTATCTGTGGCACAGATGTGAACAATAATTATCAACTATTTGTTGGAAGGAATTTTGCTTCGTATTATGCAAAAAAAATCGAGATTTGTCTGCAATAATTGATGCGATTACTGTCGAGAGCTACGTACAATTACGCAAAATCCCATAGATCTCTTTCCATGCTCTAGACTGCACTGTGTATTTTCATGGTCTCGTCCTTAGATCGGAACGACTTATCAATACACGGAGAATGCTAGACCAGTATCTTAACAAACGAGCTAAGGACCGCGCGAGATGTTTTCTTCATCTTTATTCCCTCCTCTTCCCTACACACTCTTACAGACACACACAAATATTACGTTACAACACATATCGATCGGCCGGTTGATAGCTTAGAAAATCTTCCAGTGGAGACGGTGATCTGCTGGCTTACCTATCTAGGAAAAATCCAAGCAGCGAACGTATATGTCGCCACCGTATCACACGCTCTATCGGAAAAGGTACACCTCCCGAGTTACGACATGCATTATGCATTATAATTTGCGTAAATAATAACGTGATTTAAGATGACGCACTTATAAGCAATACTCACTTCCTTACTCATACACTAACTCACTCACCCACTCTCTCACACACACCATAATCACTGCTTTCTTCAACTCATTCGCGTTTTGTACTAGTAATTCTGGCTCACATATCAGTCCAAATTTTCAGTTATTTACTACGATGAATCATGTTATTGCTTTGTATTGCACAGGAGAGAATTGTGCCGTAATTGACACGACAGCCTTCACGTGCTTCGTAAAATGATACAAAACTCCAGATTTTCGTACGCTCTTCCCACGCCCTAGCCTGCACCGGTCACTCGCATTCGTCCTTCGATCGAAGAGGGGAGGCAACTCGAATCCATTGGCTCCAAGACCGGAGCGTGATGCATGGAGGTGCAGCGAACAATACCCGTCTGTAGAAAGGGAATGAAATCGTCGACGTTGACATGTTTAGAGGCGCGCGGCCGCGCCAGAAGGGCGTGGACGCACGACGGCGGCCACTTGACCCCGCCAAATGGAGCGCGCGCCCGTGACCCCGGCGACGGCGACGCCCGCCCCGCCCGCCCCGCCCCGCTCCGCCCCCCCAAGCCCCGCCACGCCCGCTCCGCCCGCCCTGCCCCGCCCTCCCCGCCACGCCCCCGCCACGCCACGCCCCGGTTCGCCCTCCCCACCCGCCCGCCCCGCCCTCACCGCACCGCACCGCACCGCACCGCACCGCACCGCACCGCCAAGCTCCGCCCGCCCGCCCCGCCCCACGCCGCCCGCCTTGCACCGCCCGCAGCGCCCGCACCGATGCGTCCCGCCCCGCCCCGCCCCGCCCCCCCCCCCCCCCCCCCGCGCGGGCCCCTTTGCCCCCGGGAGGCCTTTGCCCAATTAGTCGAGTCGCGTGGAAAGCGCAGCGTCGCCTTCGCGTTGGACCGGAGATGAGGCACGTCGCGACGCGCCACGATGGGAATTCGGGGGCGGGGCCGGTGGTGAGAAAAAAAAAGTTGATGTGATTTATTTACAGTGGGTTTCTCGATAGGTGAGTGGCAGCTTAAATGGGCATCAACTCATATCACTGCAGTGTTTCTGTCCGGGAAGTCCTAAGGTTCAAGTCCCGACGGTGGCTGGATTTTCGACACTAACTAGATAGCTAGGTTGAGTTCAGCCGCTGTCGAGGATAATTCTAGCGACCGGCTGCACTGATCGGAAGTTTTACGTAGTTTCTACGATCAATACCAGGCGAATGCCGGAGCAGTACCCAAACAAACGGACCACGGCCCGCGCGAGATCTTTCCTACCCCTTTCTTGCCCAACTCTCATCCTTTTATTATACACTACACTACCACACGTGCTGGGAGACCGCTCGGAGACCGGTCGTAATCTTAAGAGTTTGTCCCAACTGGGGGGATGCTCTGCTAGTTGAGATAACTGCTAGTTGAGATACATACCGTTAGCCGACGGTATGTGGATCTTACCATCCAGCGGGGAAAGATCACAGACATCCCCACATCACATGCACTACACTTATGGATCTACTGATGATTTTAGCAGTTAACACTAATGATCTTAGCAGTTGACGCTCCCGGAATCACTTATCAATCATTTAACCAGTATGTAAGTATGGTGTAGGTTATAGTTCGGGAGGTAGTAGTGTTCTTTTCTATTGGAATATGAGTTTCGTATGTACCTTGCAATTCAGCTAGTGGCGGGGGAGGTCAACTTTTACAAGTGGAGCTTACTTTCCTATTATACGTGAGATGATAATGTGAAAATCAATTTTGGATCTGAAACGTAGATATATCGAGGGAGATATTGAAAGTAATAAAGTTGTTTAAATATTATGCAGTTTGAAATTAGATAATCGTAAATAAGGATTGAGATATTCTGGTTGAATTTTTTGTTTCAGTCTTTTAGATGGTAAAATTTTAATACCATATACAATGCAGCATGTTAAGAACCGTTAAAACTTGATGATTTTTTTTAACTGTCAGAAAATATGATTGAAGATTCATTTGTTACATCCAATACGGGCACTTGCGCATTAGCCAAATGTTATGGCAACATTGTTATGGTCATCAAATGCATAATTGTGGGTGAGCAGAGACTTTTGAACTTCATTATTTTCTCGTTTATCTACTATGTGATGTCCGCGAAGTTTCTGTGCAAGTCACGAAGTTCAATGTGATCCCAAATGAAAACACAGTTTATATTATTTTTTGGTAGTATCAGCTGTAATACATTACGATGTACGTAAAGTTCCATTTCCTTTTCTGAAGTTAATATTTTTTTAATTTGAAGTTTAACTCTAGGGTTTTTAATGTACTGTTTGTTTTTTGCTTTTCAAATGTTTTCCTTTTAAAGCTGATGTGTTTTTAACACATTGTTATTTGCAAGTTTTTTCATTATTATCATTTTTATTCTTGCGCAACATAAATATTTCTTTTCCCCACAACGCTCGATAGTGGAAAATACTTCTTTTCTTTGGAATTAATGATCATTGTCAATAATACAGTTTTCGAAAACAATTAAGCATGGAATTCGCGTAAGTTGAGAGACATTGCCAGATGTGCATGTAAGTATACAGAATTTTAGGGTTGCATTCATCCGACTTTTGCCAGCTAGTGGTGTTCCCAGGTCTGGGAGATATGGAGACATGTGGTATGTATGACGTATTCCATCACCTTATCTATCATACTTGGCCTGTCTCAGATTCTTTCGTCGCACAGCTGTAGAAATTGAGATGATTGTATTAGGAAGCTGCAGCTATGTTTTGCCCCGTTCGGGAATCGAACCCGGAATCGCACAACGTAAAGCTATAGCTCGACAACGTAGAAAAAACATCATGGTGTCGCTTACATCAGCAGGCGTGGAGATTCCATCCCCCACAGCTCTCGAGGAGTGGATCATTTGAACTCAAGGACCGCCTACAACGATAAACGATTCGCTCTTGCTACTTTGTTCTCAAGCTATGCTCTTGACGGCGACCGATTTTCATTTGCCGAAAGTACTGTGTCACTCGATACTCTATGTCAGGAACCGGGCCTCTCAACGGTCACTCCGATATACACGTGTATGTTGAAGTTGAAGTTTGATATCAACAGAAATGTAAAAAGTCAAAAACGCTGCAAAGCAACAAATCTGAGATTTACACACACACACACACACACACACACACACACACAGGAATCGCTTACAAACTAACTCCCTTCCGAGCGAGATAAATTCCCAATAATTGCGCCAATATTCCAAAAACAATTGCCCAAAAAGTCGTTCGACTTGGCTGCATAAACAAAGATTACGAGCCTTCAGCACCTCAGGGTTCGGGACGGTTGCGAGGCCAGGCTGTCTACCCCCGTCCGTCGGGGTGGCGGCGACCGCGGCTGCTCCCAAGGCGAAAAGCTTTGGCCGCGAAGAGAGGGAATCGTCCCCTCCAGCACATTTCGCGCAGGCGCAAACCATAATGTTTTTCTAAGTTGTCGAGCTAAAGCACGCTGTCCATGAGCCACAAGAGGGGCTTATCGTCACCTTCAGCGCCTTGAAATCATAAAGAAAACATTCACACATCGGAAAAAAGTATATGTGCAAAGTGTGATTGTAATTATGTGTTGGTATAAAGGTGTGATGTATTTACGTGTTACGGAATTATGACAGGAGCGCATTTTCTATGACCAGCTAAAGAAGACAAATGCTGTCAAATGACAATTATACAATATCAACGCTACAGAGCAATGTCGTTGGCGATTACATAACTTGATGCGGTTTTTAATCAATAGATATCTCTCACTCACTCGGTCGGTTTCGAAACTTGCTTCGCCGAGTACATCTGTATTTTAATCACTATTAAATTTTGCACTTAATCATGCTACTGCACACTTATTTCTTGTTTCAGGAACGGCAATCTGGAGTCTCACCGACTCTAATGTTTTTAATGTGTTACAAAACATCTAATAAAATGTTTATGATTCAGGAGTGTTTGATTCTATTATATTTTCATCGAATGCATGAAAACAAAAGGTGTATAAATGTAACTAAAAGTCAAAATTATCTCATAATGTTAAGGTATTATCTTTCTTCATTTTAATTGAATTATTACAAATATAAGTTAGGTGAAAACGAAACGGTGCAAATACAATTAAAAAGAATTAAATTAAAAGGACTTTAAATTCTTTGCGAATTTAAAAGATATTAAGCTCTTTTTGAATTTATTTTATGTATACGCACTAGTACATAGCTACTTACATAGCATACTTACACTAGTACATAGTTGAAGGGTTAACAGGTGTTGGGAGATTTTTTTCTTTTCTCGATTCGTAAATTATGTATTACCCCCGGGTTAAGCCCTAACGCTGAGCAAACTCGTTTGTTAGCACCGCGTGTGTTTCGCGCGATCGACCCCATCGTGGTATGGTTGGTTGATAAGTGATTTTGCGCGCGTCAACTGCTAAGTTTATTAGTCTCGTAAATATGTGTATTTTTTTCTTCGGGTTATGGCTGTGATTATCCCCCGCTGGATCGCGAGATCCGGCGCCGACCTACCTGTCGGCCAGTGAGATTTCCCCAGCCAGATATGTCCCACCAGCGGGGCGTCCCCTAGCCGGGACAAGCTCTAAGATCCCGACCGATCTCCCGGTACATGTGGTAATGTAGAGCATGCATGTGTAATTAAGGACTGAGGAGAGAACAAGGAAGAGGAGGGAAAGATTGCGCGTGGTCCTGGATCGTTTGTTAGGGTACTGCTCCGACAATCGCCTGGTTATTGATCGGAGAAACCATGGAAAACTACCGATCAGAGCATCCGACCTCTAGAATTCTCCTCCAGACAGCGACTGAATTCGACCTAGCCGCACAGCTAGTCTCGAAAATCCTGCCACCGTCGTTAATGGAACCTAGGACTTCCCGGTCCCCCGTGGTGTGAACGACGTTTACTAGAGCCGGTTTGCCACGAAGCGCGTGGCGGGTGGTGCGTCGCGTCTCGGGCGATGAGGTCCCTCCGCCCACGGCCCACGCGCGTCGCACACCCCCCGGCGCTGGCGGTCGAGCGCCGACCGGTTGCACACACGCGCACGCGCGCCACAGATGCGGCGGCGGTGGCGGTGGCGGTGGCGGCGGCGGCGGCGGCGGCGGCGGCGGTGGTGGTGGTGGTGGTGGTGGTGGTGGTGGTGGCGGCGGCGGCGGCGGCGGCGGCGTGGCGGCGGCGGCGGCGGTGGCGGCGGCGGCGGTGGCGGTGGTGGCGGCGGTGGCGGCGGCGGCGGCGGCGGCGGCGGCGGTGGTGGGGGTGGGGGTGGGGGTGGTGGTGATGATGGTGGTGATGGTGGCGGCGCGGCGGTGGTGGTGGTGGTGGTGGTGGTGGTGGTGATGATGGTGGCGGCGGCGGCGGCGGCGGCGGCGGTGGTGGCGGTGGTGGCGGCGGTAGCGGTGGTGGAGGGCGGCGGCGAGTGCGCAATCGCGTGGCCGCGTGGGCACGTGCACACGTGCGAGCGCACCGGGCGACTGCCCGACCGCCAACGGCGCTAATGGGCCGGATGAATTGGAACTGGCACGAATGAGAATGATGAATTTGGCAAAGCTTGATTTTGGTTATGTGAGTTCTCTAGGCTGGTCCTCGCCTGTAGTTCGGTTAAAATGTACCGCTCTTAAACCATTCGATTTTTATTTGAACTTATTGATTGTTCGTGATAACTAGCCATTAGAGAAATCGAATGGCTGTTTATAACAAAAGTATCTTTGAACGTTTGTAAATCCTGCAATTTTTCGTCAATAGAATGTATATATTCTTTTTATATTGATTCTTCGTTATTCTTTAATATTATAATATTCTTTGAATATTGATTCTTCGTTAAAAGTGCGTACTAATGAATGTGATAAAGTGAATGAAGCAGTATTCCAAGATTGCCGCTAACAAATAGAGTCTCCTCTCAACTACATAATTGAGAGACATATCAAATACTGACAGTTTTGTTATAATTCTGATGTAAGGTTTCTCATATCTGGCTAATGGCATGCGAACTCCATCGTAGTATATATTCATTCCAAAAACTGTACTAACAAAATTTAAAATGAAATACAATTTAGGAAAGGCTATATTACAGGCCTGATGAACATGAGAATTTTAATTCTATTCATTCAGAATTGACACCGCTAACTTTTAGATGTAATGAGTGTCAGCAAAGGACGAAGCGCGTTTATGTCTCTCAGGTGTGCAATACTCCATAAATAGAAGGGATTCTCGGGTGTTTGCCGACTGTGGAGGGGCGAGGCGTCGCGTCGCGTAAAGCGCATTGCCTCGTCGCTCCGCCCGGGCGCGGCCCCGCCGCTGAGGTGTTAGCCAACTGTTTGCTCGGGAGGGCGCGGGGCGGGGGGGCGCGGGGGGGGCGTGGGGGCGGGAGGGGGGGGCGGGGGAGGGCGGATTGGGTAGCGGATGATAGCCCGGGCAGGGGGGTTGTGTGTGACGGGCAGTGGGTGGCGGGCAGTGGGTGGCGGGCAGTGGGTGGCGGGCAGTGGGTGGCGGGCAGTGGGTGGCGGGCAGTGGGTGGCGGGCAGTGGGTGACAGGCAGTGGGTGGCGGGCAGTGAGTGGCGGGCAGTGAGTGGCGGGCAGTGGGTGGCGGGCAGTGGGTGGCGGGCAGTGGGTGGCGGGCAATGGGTGGCGGGCGTGGGTGGCGGGCGTGGGTGGCGGGCAGTGGGTGGCGGGCAGTGGATGGCGGGCAGTGGGTGGCGGGCAATGGGTGGCGGGCAGTGGGTGCGGGCAGTGGGTGGCGGGCAGTGGGTGGCGGGCAGTGGGTGGCGGCAGTGGGTGGCGGCAGTGGGTGGCGGGCAGTGGGTGGCGGGCAGTGGGTGGCGGGCAGTGGGTGGCGGGCAGTGGGTGGCGGGCAGTGGGTGGCGGGCAGTGGGGGCGGGCAGTGGGTGGCGGGCAGTGGGGGCGGGCAGTGGGTGGCGGGCAGTGGGTGGCGGGCAGTGGGTGGCGGGCAGTGGGTGGCGGGCAGTGGTGGCGGGCAGTGGGTGGCGGGCAGTGGGTGGCGGGCAGTGGGTGGCGGGCAGTGGGTGGCGGGCAGTGGGTGGCGGGCAGGGGGGGGCGGGCAGTGGGGGGGGGCAGTGGGTGGCGGGCGTGGGTGGCGGGCAGTGGGTGGCGGGCAGTGGGTGGCGGGCGTGGTGGCGGCGTGGGTGGCGGGCAGTGGGTGGCGGGCAGTGGGTGGCGGGCAGTGGGTGGCGGGCAGTGGGTGGCGGGCAGTGGGTGGCGGGCAGTGGGTGGGGGGTGGGTGGCGGGCAATGGGTGGCGGCAGTGGGTAGCGGGCAGTGGGTGGCGGGCAGGCGGGCGGGCGGACGGGTGGCCCGAAGCGGGCGGGCAACGCCACCCGTGGGCGACCCCGAAAGTAAGAGTGGAACGACGCCGTAAATTACTCAGAGACTGCCAGTGGAGTGCGGCGGCGTGGCGTCGAGGAAACGCACGTGGGCGAAAGAGGTAGAAAGAGGCAGGTGACTCTGACGAAGTATATTTCAATCACAGCAAAAACATTCACAAAATAGCAGGAAGAAATTAGGGAATATAGTAGTCATAGTGATTGTTAATCATTTCATATTAAATGTGCCTAAGATGACATAGATATGCAACATTATTTACTCTTGATTTTAAGAAGTCGATTTGTCTCAAACCAATTACGGTTGACCATAATAATCTGATAATTTTAAAATCATACAATGAGATATGCCAGAAGAAATTAAGTGCGAATGTGTGTTGCGGGTTGCATTCTTTCTGGTCTGTTGTAGCATGATCCTTCGTACTAAATGATTATGTAATCTGATCGCAAGTGACACAATGTTGATTATGAAAACTTTATAATTCCTTGATGCTACCTCTCTCTGTCTGGATTTTGTGTTTTTGTTTTCGTGTCGTGGAATCCAAACATGACAGGACCAAGAGAAAGGAAGTAGTCGTAAACAGTTGAGTGCCGCCTCGAATCAACCCGAAGACGCGTCTCGTGCGACAGCGGTGCGTACAAGGTCGGGCGGGCAGCGAGGCGGCGTCAACTTATTCCGAGGCGACGGTGGTGGCGGAGGCTGCGGCGGGAGGAGCCCCTGGCCGGGATAAATGACGCGTAGGTGTGCGTGAGAAGAGGGGAGCGAGGCGTCGACGCAACGGCCGCTGTGGCGTAAGCGCTCTGCGTCCTCCGCCACCGCCGCCGCCGCCGCCGCCGCCGCCGCCGCCGCCGCCGCCACCACCAACGCCACCGTCCCTTCCCGTCGCCGCCGCTGCTGCTGCCAACACCGGCACAGCGACTGCCGCCACCACCTCCTCCTCTCGCCACCACCTCTCCCCCATCGCCACCGCCCCCCCCGCCGCCACCACCACCACCGCCGCCCCTACCGTCACCGCCACCCACCCAATCTCCCTCCCTCCCCGTCGGCTGCCTCAAGGCGAGTGCGTGCGTTGTGCGGTTGCAGGTGCGGCGCGGCGTGGTGCGGCACACACCTGTCCGCTGGCGCAGTTGACATTGAAACACGCTCCTCTTTTCCCAAGGCGGGACACGTGACCGAGATTTGATGCTCGTTTAAAGATGAGATGATATTCAAAGTACGCTTGTTGCTACACGCTCGTTCTATGCGGTTGTTCATTCAGTGACTGCAAAATAGTAGTCCGTTGGAATACATGAGTAAATTACGTGATTGATGAATGAATCTCTTTGCGTCATGAATAGACTAGAAATATTATTAGTTATTCAATGTCATGTAGGTATTATCCAACAGGCGCAAATGTCTATTATTTGCATTTATTATCATTTATCATTTTTAGCTCGTGTTTTTTTCTGTACTATAAAAATGAAGCCAAAATAATAATTATGAGTTTCGTGTTACTAAATACACATTTTCCAAAAATAAATAAGAATAAGATATACGTTTCAAACGTTATAAATGACTTTTGAAGCCTTATAATACATTTGTCCATAAAATTCCTTTCGTTGTGTATAACATAATTTTTAATTACACATTTCCGATATAACAAATTTTCGTAGAATTCATAATTACGTGGTGCGGCAATGTGTGGTATTTAATAATAGCTGCATAGCCACGTATTTGCAATGACGTGTATGAAGCTCAGATGTTTCCAGCGAGAGAAAACGGCGCTATTTCCGTTGTCCGCCGTGGCAAATGAGCGTGGTTGCGGGAAGGTTGCCAGGGGTCCCGTGCCACGGAACCTCGACCCCCCACGCGCGCGTTGTGGGAGGTCAGCGCGCAAAAAGACGCAATTGCGGACGCTTAATGCACGGGCGGATTAATGCTTAAGCAGATTAAGCACGTGCTTAGGGTCCCCGCTGGATGCGGGCCCACAACAACTTTTTACGGCAACAGAATTTTGTATTGGTTCTGCTGGGTCCGCGATATTTTTTTGTGGTACGAGTGGAGAAAGTAGAATTTTATTTTGAGAGTAGAAAAGACTGCGACACGAGACCGATAAACAAACTGACACAATACAACGAGCAAAATAAAATAACTTTTAGCACGTGTGTCGAATACTACATTTTAGACAGCCTCACTGACTTCATTTTATTTTAACTTAAATGCACAAATCACTTAATTGGGCACTATATTACATTAAGGTTAGTAGTATCTAATGCAGTTACACAAAAAAATTTTGTTTTGTTTGTTGCACAGTTTAATTTGAACATTTAAACTTCATCTCACATTTTGCATTAGTTAAAAATTGAACTTTAAGC
The DNA here is from genome assembly GCA_964035755.1 of Teleogryllus oceanicus. NCBI lineage: Eukaryota > Metazoa > Arthropoda > Insecta > Orthoptera > Gryllidae > Teleogryllus > Teleogryllus oceanicus. The sequence goes on from CAXIVR010000006.1 coordinate 97,511,523, forward strand.
ATGCTGAGCGTGCCATAAAAGTAACAAATGTTTCTAGTGATTTACTCAATTTTTTTAAAGCATGTAATATCAGAGTTATGAAAAATGTAAGAATGATACATTGTAGAGCTATATTAATTAAAGTTACATGTAATATACTTGGGTTGTTGTGGTTACCAATTTGTTAATTGACCTACTTCTTTTGGAGAGTCTGAAATTTCATTTCGTAGTTATGTTGTATAAACGAAGTTTTGATTAGAACATTTGAAAAACACTGTTTATTGAGTTGGAAACCTCTCGGTTTTATTTGAAGCAAGAAGCAAGCAAGCGAAAAAGGATTTTATTTTAAGCAAGCAGAAATGATGAGACGATCTTTTGAAACGTGACTCCACAAAACTGAGTGAGATGTCGGCTGCAAACTTGTATCATCTGTAACAAACTTGTATCAACTGATGTCACTGCAGCGCCTCTGACCGGGAGGTCCTACTTTCGAGTCCTGACGGCGGCAGGATTTTCGACACTTTCTTTTCAGCTAGGTCTAATTAAGTCGGTGTCTGAAGGAGAATTCTAGCAACCGGCTGCTCTGATCGCTAGTTTTCCGTTGTTTCTCCGATCAGCATCAAGCGAATGCCGGAGCAGTACCCTACCAAACAGGCCACGGACCGCGCGCGATCTTTCCTTCCTCTTCCTTGTCCTATCCTCTCCCCTTACTCACACATACATACACACACACATTTACACTATCATGCTCTACGCTACCACATATTCCGGGAGACTGGTCTAGAGCATAGAGCTTGTTGCAGTTAGAACTTGGGCTTAGAACTTGCTGGGGTGGTGACCCGCTGGTGGGAGAATCCTGGTTAGGGGGAAACCCCACTAGGCGACGGTAGGTCGGCGCCGGATCTCGCCATCCAGCGGGGGAATATTACCGCCATTTCTCGAGGAAAAATGCACTCCACTTACGGGACTAATTACCAAATCAGTTGATGCGCCCGGAAACACCAAAAAATCAATCAATCAATCAACAAGTAAACATAAGACTATACACTGTTTAGAAGAGTTTTGCCATAGAAGAGCGTTATTTTGGCCTGGTGGAAATTTATGGAACACTCAGCGCCGGCGCTAGGCATGGGCAGTCTGGGCGATCGCCCGGTGCCCCGCAAGTCCAGGGGCCCGATGATGGGACACATAGTAAAAAATAGTAAAAAATTGAAAATGAAATTAGATCTCAAGAAAGTCGTTATCGTAATTTTATAAGTCGCGGTACAGGCCTGATATTTCATAAAATTTTCAATTTCCTTAAATTAATTGTATTATATAAGGTAGGACTCTATGAAATGAATCAAATGACGTGGTCGTTAAAATAGGTTCCACTGAAATTCATATTTATTATTTCATGTATTTAACAAGTGATTTTATTAAACACTAACTAAACAAATGTTATAGCATTTTAACATCACCGTGGAAATTGTATTATTTGATCACTAAATACTTTCACTTAAAACTATTATTTCAAATATATTTGCACAAACGTTTGCTAGCTTAAACGTTGCAATTTTTGTTATTTATTGAAATAAAGTAACTCGTACAGTTCCTTGATACAACTTTCATATTTTTAAATATTGTTTCATATTTTTTCGTGGGGTGGGGGCGCGGTACCGGTACAATGCTGAAACGCCCAAAATTGTCTAGCTCCGGCACTGGAACCACCTATTTATTATCCGCGCAAGTTTTCTTGAGCCCTCGCTTCGCTAGTTGTGAGAAGAGTAGGAAGTTCGGTTATTTTGACAAAAGGAATTTTATACCGAATTTACAGTTCGTTTGCGGTGAAAAATAGTTTCTATTTCTCGGGAGCGAACATTATGCTTATCATATTTTGTCTACAACACTTGTTGCTATTATTTATTCTCAATTCAACTATTGTTGGCAAAGGAGTGGGGATAGTTATTCTGGGGGTCAAGAAAACGTGCGCGTATAATATATAGTTGGTCATGATTAGAGCCCCTGAGGAACCTCCCCCGGCTGGGTGGCTTGTCCCCTGCACGGCGAGGTGGCGTGCGGCGCGGGCGTTTGGCGCGCGTGCGCGTGCGGGTGGCGCTGGGCCACGCGCGCAGTCGCTGTGCGCAGTCGTTCTGCCGCTGTGCGCAGTCGTTCTGTGCAGCGCGACCCCGCTGCGCTGGCGCACACACGATCCAGCGTTTCGCGGCAGCTGCGCGCCTCCACGGGGTGACTCACAGGGGCCGGGTACTTCACGGCCGTGAACCCGAGAAGCAGCACAGAGCACTCTGCTCCCTTACGTCACCAAAGAACGTTGAATGTACTGATGACCGGTATGCGAACTGTGTGCACTATCTGCACAGAATAAAACTCTGAATAAAATACCTCATTGGTGAAATATGATAATACTTTTTTTATAAATGATCTACTCAAGCTATCCTTATCATTATTATGTTGAAGACGGGAATTATCTTCTCACAACGTGCACGCACTCTGAAAACATGATTATGCGTCACATACACGTTCTATATTATGATCTTTCCAACCACTCAACTTCATGATCAATAGGAAGATGGTTATAGTGTGGCATGCGATCTGCAAATACATATGAGCGAATGAATGAACTTAGAATTTACACTGGAACAAACAAGTAAAGACAGACATCAGCCAATTACTTCACTCTTATTGTTTTGTTAGTGTGTCCTTTCCGTACTTCAGGATGATTACGATTGAAACTTCACTAAGAAAACACATCAAAAATTAGTGTTAATCCGTTTTTTTTTTTTTTTTTTTTTGTGAAATTCTGCTTTGCGATCCTGATAAGTGAAAAATCCCTTACATCTACTACCTTCATATTTTTTATGAATAATGGAATAAAATTGGTCAAATTTGAACTCTTAGTGTAATAAAAAGTTTTTATTTTTGTTTGTGAAGTACGTAAATAGATTTCCGTATCAACGATACGTAGATGAAACACTAAAATCCAAAGGCCTTGACAAATCATATATCTACGAAAGATGGTATTCTAACAAAATTATTTTTGTGACAAATAATAAATGTCAGGGATTCCGAAATAAAATAAATGATTACATAAGGCAATCATAAAATATGTTCTTCGCTGTTGTAATGATTTGTTACCTACCACATAATGTGACAGCAACATTATTAAAAAAGGTGAAATGTTGGCATATTAATGGTATGAAAATTATCAGGGGCCAAACCAAACAGAAGGACTTCCTCCTCTTATACCTCTGCATTTAAAATGGTTTTGTCTCAAACCATAAATTCCCTGTGTTGTAGAATGTTGATGATTAAACGAATGTATAACTTGTAAAAAATAATCCTCCTTAAAATATGTAGCCCACTATAATAAACAATTATAAATATAAAATTATGATAGCTACCATGTAGAATCATTTACTACAGAATAGAGCTGGTTGATTAAGATTAAAATTCTTTTCTGCTCTTATAAAACAATAAATGTTTATCACCTGCAACATTTTTAATAATCGTCATTTAGTATTCCCTTATATTGTTGAAGTGTCGTGGATAATATAAATGCATACTATTAATCCTGAAAGTATGGGTCCATGATAATATCAGGAACACCCATGTAAAATCTTCAGTGGAGGTTAGAGAATTTGTTTCTTCACTCCGCAAACGCAACCGCCTGAAAAAGGGCATGAAACATGAGAGCGGCGGAAATGGTTCGATGTGGCTGTGGCGACATTCCCTGCGTGGGGGTGAGCGGTGGGCGGATCGGGCCTTTGGAGAAGCCTCTTGCGTCAAGGAGAGGACTTCGTTCCACCCACGACGTGGCGCGGGCGGCTGCATTCGCTGCTTCCAGTTACATTGCTGGCCTCTTTGAACACCTGCGGTTTGCACTGATTTTTAATTAAATTTTCGTAATGTTGTACTGTTGTATCCACTTCACGCAACCAAACAGAAACGAAAAGCCTCTCTTTACGGCCGGTGTCCGTTAAGGATATAACAGTCCACTGTCCGTTAAGAACAATCGAAACAAATGAATGGCAGCTAAAGATGGCGAAAGACACTTATTCTCGGGAATGGAATTTCTCGTTTATGTTTTTTTGTTATTAGATAATATTGAAAAGCATTGTATGACACAAGGTATATACGACATTTAAAAGACTCGGTTAAAAAATCACGCTTATCGCCTCTGTTTAACCACTTCAATCTTGTCTTCAATTTTGTTTTTCAGCGAAATTGACGTGAAGAATAAATAAGTAGAGAGAATGAGTGGAACTTTAGGGTTATAGGTATGGATTATTACAAGTGTAGATGTTGTGTACTGACATTTTTTGAAAAAAGCAGATATTAAGAAATAAATGGGAATTAGCACTGATGTAATATTCTACAATTGAATGAAGACAATGAGACAGTGGTGTGTGCACATGCGACAGATGACAAAAGCCATATCTAAGAATAGCTTGATAGATGATCATCTTAGAAAGTGCATAGCAAAAAAGGAAGCTAAAGAAATGTTGTGTTGATTGAGAAATTGATAGGGAAATACTGACTGAAGACGATTCGTTTGAGCGAAGCAGGTTTTATATGGTGGCACTATTTGTAACAAAACTATCTGTACTCTATGTATTTTGATATAACAATTCCCCAAATTTCAGTGTAAGGGACGTTGATCCATGACGATAAGAAATTATTAAAGGAACGACTTCAATCGCATCGGAAACATATATTCCAGTGTTTAGTAGCTCCAGGGCTCTGAGAATGGTCATTACGAGGCTGAATTTTTTTGTTAAGTTCAGTAAGTTATAGTAACGTGGGACTTCGTCATCAACTTCTGACATTCCTAACAATATAGTAGTAAGTGAACTGGAGCGTCTAAAGGCCACCCCAAAGCACTATATTGCTAGAAAAGATTCCTTTTAATATTTGTATGTAACTGATGGCTACTTGGTGGGAAGAATATCTACGGATAAATCACGACCTGAAAACACTTGTTAAAAAGTTCAGTTCTAATATAAACAAAATATTCAATATCTTTATTGTATATCGTGGTGTAATTAGAATATTCGGAACACGCAACACGTTTCCTAATATGGGATATCTTTTTTCTGAAATCATCCATTTCGAACAAACATTTTGAATCCAAATTAAAGCTGTATTCCCGTTTCTACGTGAGTGTGATAATAGTTTTTCTCGTAAATAATGTGCCAGCTTTTGTTGAGTTGTTTATATTCAGTTTATGTTGGGTGTTCATTAAACTTGCGAATTTAGGAGTGAAAAAAAATTGAATGCCTGCTCAAATAATTTGAGATTCAAATAGTTTGACTAATTTGAGACTTGGACAATATCTTCTAATTAAACAACCATTTGATATTGGTAAATAAAATAGTTTAATGCTGCTTTTAAAATCCAGAAATCTAGGGTAATTTAAAATTCTTTGAATTTACTACTTCCGATCAAGACCCACCACCAAAAACGTGGGTAATAAAACCGCTTTATGTGGACGAAATTTAAATTTACATACAAACATCAGAAATCGAAATGTTGAACGTTGAGAATATTTATAGGCCAATCGCGTCTTTAAAACTCGGATTGAAACATTTCTCCGAAGTTCGAAAATAGACAACAAATATACTTTTAACGGAAACGGGTCTGATTTTTTTGGATTTTAATCTAATTTCATCGTTCAGCAATTTCCTACAAAGATATTGAAAAGCTTGTCCGAGAAAAGTACTGGGAAGTATGTTAAATCTCTTTTGTATATTATGCATTTAGAACACAAGGGAAATTATGTCCTTTTTTTAATTTAACTTGAACGCCATTTAAAAATCTTACCAGATATTACGTATTTTTAAAGCTTTTTTCTTGTTCTTCTGAAACCTCTTAAAAAAACCTCTTGAGTGAACATCCCTCTTAAGGTCCGACAGTGTTTCCCGGAGCCGTCGGTACCCGTCTCATGGCAATCCCCGGGCTCATAAAGATGAACACAGCAGAAATGGGAATGTGCTTGAAGGTGGTGATATAGTGGTGATTGCGCAGCGGCGCGTGCCGGCAGCGTGGTCGAGGCCGTAGCTCCCCGGTAAGGCGCGTAGCCTTGCCAGCCCACGCGCCTCCACAACCTTCTGGTCATCCCGAGCGGCGGGCGCGGCGTTGTGCGGCTCCTGCTTTGGTCAGGGCGCTCTGCGGGCGACCCCCGTCATCTCCTCGCTACCTTCCCCCCGCTCGCCATCACCGTGTTCTCGGAGACCGAAATAGCCGGTCGTAAATACGCGTTGACGCTGAATCGAACCAGGTTCCCATTCCGGGGACCTTCCCCGGTAGGTAAAGGTCGGAGCGAATGCAGCTTGGACACGGGAATGGGTGTCGTCTTTGGACATCGTCGCGTCGGATTAGCCTGCTGATGGTTATCTCCTGAATTTTTTTATTACATGTTAATTTTTCATTCGGAAATACGTAGTTCAGTTACAGTTTTTCATAAGTATTACTTGGCTTACAACTCTTATTTCCGAGTCTTAAAACTAACTCTAGCTACAATAAGCACCTCCTGTTAACAGTTAACTACTATTAAAACTAGCTCTAGCTATAGAGAGGGGTAGGTAGCTACAATCAGTACATAATATTAACAGATTCTTCGCAAATATGTTTGGGAAGGCGATAAATGGGTATCGTTTCTTAATTCGAAATGGAGTATGGTACGTTGATGCAAGATAATAGGAACTGCGGTTGGTATAGAGTGGTTGTTTTGTTTGAGTTAAAGTTATTGGAGAGGTGGGTTATGTGTTTAATGGCTGATGGTGGAAGATGCAAAAAATACCGATCGAAAGACGTTGCAGATGGGATTGTTTTAGAAAATAAATGACACGAGCTATTAATTTGATCTTCAAGTGGAATTTCAAATATTTCTTATCATTCAAAATTCGAATGCAACTGAATACACTTTTTATAAAAAGTATATTTAAACAGTGTACCTTCCCAGAAATTCCTTCCACCTGCGCACGCTGAGTTGCTGCCACTTGATTCTTCGGGGAATTTCAAATTGTACTCAATATCATGAAACTCGCTTTTTCTACTGTATCTATCCCTTCTATAGAATAATTTCAGCTGTCCACAGTTTTGTCCTATTATTATCTCATTTCGTAAACGTTTCTTACGTAGTACATTATTGTAAAGAAAGAGGCATGTCGCAACATCACTGTAAATGATGTTCATTTTGAACAAATTTTAGTGTACATATTTAAGATTCACTATATTCTAATACGTAAATAAAATGTTTATTTCAACGATAAATATATTTCAAAAAGGATCGATCGAGGTTATATCTATTTTGCTTCACTCTATAAAAATTTCTCTTGACCAGTAAGCTTGAGAGCTGGAAATATTTTATTTTATACATTACTTTTCACTTTTTACCCTCTCACAGTTTTTGTTGTTCAGTGTGGACAAAGTTTGATGATGTTGTGTTGCCTCAGAGCTGTGAATCAAACATATAAACAGAAGTGAGGGAACACTATCACTACATAAAATTTATAATTTATGTTGGTCTCAGTTTTGCAGATCTTACTTAATTAATTATCGCGTAATCCGAATAAAAGTTACCTATTATTTTCGTTCCTTCCTATATTTTTTTAATATAAATACAAGGCATATCATGGTTGTAGAGTAGCTAATAGAATAACGTTTTAAATTTAATATTTAAATTTAATTGTCTAGATTCCACACCTTTTTTAGATAAAAACTATCTTAATAATTCCGTTTAGTGCTATTAGCTTTGCTCTTGTCATCAATCGTACCTAAGTACGCTTTCAGGAACTGCGAATTCCTGACAACCAGAAACCATTTGCCAGGTGTGCATAGGTGCTCTCGTATTTGCAGATTCGAGATAAATATTCAAATTTCAGTATTCAAACAGTTCAAGTTATTATTTTGCCAACTCATGGCCTCATTCTACCATTGACGACAACAAAGAGAAAACGATCTAACGGTCCAAACCAATGTATTATACCCATGCTCACAAATGACACAGAGCACACGCGTTTTTTTTTAAATAAGCGTATCCGACCTTCGAAAATTATGGAGCATGCACTTGGCGTGTCAAGTTCATTTTGATAAATGAATAACACTACAATATTTTCAACAAAACTTTTTTTCTCTTTCTTCCTAAGTTTCCCAAATTATATTGATCTCGACTCTCCAATTCCATATATTTTTGCCCTTTTAATTTATTTATTAATTCTTAAATACCACACAGGTAAATATCCATAAATTAGTGGTAATAATTGATTTCGTGTTTTAGCACACAGCAAATTCTCTAAATTCAGTACATCAGGCTCAAACCTCCAGCCCCAGACTGAGGTTCTGCTTCATTCTGGCATCAACGAAACCTTCGTACGATTAATTGTAGTGTGTCGTGTGTGTTGCCGACCTGGATGGCCGAGGTGACTAAGAGCGTGTACCTACTCAGCTGTTCGGTTCGAAAGGTCGCGGGTTCGAGTCCCGTCTTGGGCATGGTTGTTTGTCCCTTGTCTCTCATGTGTGTGTTGTTGCGAAGGGCCTCGCGTTCGGATGTCCGCAGATCAGAGGAACCCGAAAATGAGTTGGTGTCAAGTATACGGTCGAATATGCATCTTATCGGGACGCAAAGGTTAACCAGCTGGCGGCTGGATAACAGCCTTAGAGAAAAAAATATATCAAGTATGTTATCCTATTATTCAGGGAAATGTCAAATAGGGAACCAAATTTTAAAAATAACCCCATGAACGCTTTACCAAATCAGGAGGTCGCCTCCCAGTTATGCGCCCCTAAAAGGTCTAATGTTTTATGTATAAGTTGGCCGTATTTTTTATTCAAATGCGTCCTTTCCTTCCTAAAGCTCACAACGCGATTCGGCGTCCCCAAGGTTCTCTGCTGCGGGCGACGCGTCGACGAAGCCTTCGGCAAACATCCGCGACGTTTTCTGTTCTCGCGTCCGCAGCCGACGGATTCAACGGAGCTTGTAGCAACAAGACGTGAGCGGCGAACGCCGTGTCTTCAAAGGGATTTCCCACTTGCTTGGCCTCTCACACCCGGAGGCAGTCCGATTCCTTCACGGTTGTCCCTGCTGTTCAAGAGCCACCTGTGTGAAAGAGATTTCGTGCCTGTTGGATTATAATCTCGCCTGTTGTAATTCGTGGTGAAGTGTGCACACTTTTGTGCGAGAGCGCTGGCAAGTCGGTGTTTTCAAGTTCTCCGTGCATGAAAATTCCGACAAGCTCATTAAATCGCATACGGTCTCGCATTTTTTTTTATTGTTCGTGACTTTTCAAGACGTGGGCGTTCTTTGAGAATATGTCTCCTTTTGGGTTTGGAGGGGACGACATTGTAGTTTGTTGTGATTCGTCGCGGAGGATGTCAGATGAAAATTGTGATAAAATATGTGCGAAAAAAGGAACGTTTAAACAAATTGATTTCTCGCTTTCTTTTTCGAGCACTGATGAAAAAATCGTGTTAGTAATTTATAAAATTAGAAAACGAATCAAAGATGACGAAACATTTTTAACTTGTAGCACTTATTCTTAATGTATTCTTTAGTATTATTATGCGTATGAAAAGCTAAAAATGTTCAAGCTGTCCGACATAGGTCCTCCAGTCTGTAGATCTTCTAAGAGTATTCAGTGTAATGCTGGATTTGGTCTGATAACCTCCAAATCGAAGTCATTGTGGATAAGAGGTATGTCGCGGTCGATCCTAGCTCAAGATTTAGATACCTATCTCAAGGATGAGAAAGGGGAGAAATAGAGGACCGCACGTAGTCCGCGGTGGGATGTTTAGGGTAGTATTTTGGCATTCGACTGGAATTAATGGAAGTAAACCATCAAAACGATCTGTCAGAGCAGATGACGTCTAAAAGTCTCATTTAACCTTTATTATCGTCCAACTTAGTTTACGGCACAAATCCGCGTACTTAAATGTCGTAACTCTTGTTAGTTTGTCAGCTAGGTCAAATTCAGTTGCTGTCTGGGATAGAATTCTAGCGGTCAGCTGCTCTGATCGGTAGTTTTCCGTGGTTTCTTCGATTATCACCAGGCGAATACCGGAGCAGTACCCTAACAAACGGGCCGCGGACCGCACGCGATCTTTCCTTCCGCTTCCTTGTCCTATCCTCACCCTTACACACACACACACACACACACTAACATGCAGCATTACACTATCACACATACCGGGAGACAGGTCGGGGTCTTAGAGCCTGTTCCAGCTGAAACGGTGCCCCGCTGTTGGGAGATACCTATTGTGGAAAATCCCGCTACTCGACGGCAGATCGACGCTGAATCTCGCCATCCAGCGGGGGAAGATCACCTCCACCTTCTGATGAAAAAACATCCCCAACACTCTACACTTTCGGGACTAATGACCCCACTAGTTGACCCGCCCAGAATCACTAACAATGAATGAATGAATCAATGAATCAATCAATCAGGACTCTGAAGATATTACATTTCCATACTAGAAAATTTAGTGTTGAATTTCCGTGTTCATTTGCTAACGCACCCAAATTCTGCTCTGCCATGGCAAATATTTTTAATTTAACACAGAGTATATTTATGAATGTGAGAAACGTTACATCACGGATTGACATTTTGGGTGAGAGCCCACTGTTGGCATTCCGAGAGACTCTCCTTTTCAAACTCAGGAATTTCACATCACACGTAAGCGTCACCTGGCGAGCGAGTGTGTAAGAGTGCGTGCCGTGGGTCGCACGCCTACGCAAGACTTCGCTCACGCATATGTGACACGGCCGCGGGCTGTCGCCGGAGCAGACGCTGTTTGGAGATGATCGCGCGTATTTTTATTAACAGCTGCGTTGGCTTTGGGCAAACAGTCGAACGCGTCCCGCGTCGTCCGATGTTTGCTCAGCGCCGCTCGCGCCGCGCCGCCCGTCCTGGAGGCTCACTCCTGGTCCCATTTCGTCGGAAGGCGAAGGACGGAGCGGTGTGGGAGGATAGTGTTGGGCAATGCTCGACAGGTTCTGTCCGGTCGAGAGATATCTGGAAAAGAGGTCTTGATGTGTTATACTAATGTATATGATTGCCTAGTCTCGACGCTCTGTTTTACTGCTTCAGGGTAAACAGCTTTTATACAGCTTGTCAGTAAAGGCGTTGATAATAAGTATACTTTTTATAAATAATAATAATAATAATAATAATAATAATGATAAAATATTTTCGATTTAGTACCTCAGAAACTTTCTACGGCAACAAAACTTGCTTTAATAGATTAATCTCCATATGCTCATATTGGGCAAAGAATGCAGATAGAGAAAAACCTTTTTCTTAGAGATTTCTGTAAACACTCAAAACAATAGGATGTGGGATCCCCTTCACGGATTTTCACGAAGTTGTTGGAACTTCGCCTCGATGACGAATGTGTGAACTGAGACTTGAGATTTTGCGGGTATACGAATCAGAAGTTTCCAAGAAGACGCGACTGAAGTACGCACGAGGAAGATTCACACAACTGTCAAAAGAGCCCTCACCATACTGCCCCTCCTGCTCATAGCTCGCATCTCACATAGAAATCTACGTCACATCCGGCGTTATCTTACGCGAGACTAAGGAATGGAGAATACATAGAGGCCTTTGTTGGTGGGGCTGAGGCGAGCTCTACAAGGCGGTGCGTGCAAGTATTTTTTAATGAGTTGTTGGTAGTGAACTTGTATTTTGTTACAGTTTTGCGAGTGTACAAGGGTCCTTCAACTTTTAGAAACATAAGAATTTATCTTGTTTGTTATGTTTTATTGAATATTGGAGGTGATAAGAATTATTCCTGCTTTTAGCTTTTCCTTGCATCCAAAATGAATTGAAAATTTATCACCTCAACAATAAGATCTTAAATTTTCGGGCGTAAAATTCATTTTTAATGTTCTTTTGATCTGAAACTTGGCACATACGTCAGAATTAAGGACTATTAGTGCGGTAGTAAAGATGGTGCGTGTGGGAAGGAAATACATGCAATTTTGTACTATCTCGAAGATTAACTAACACGAGATTACGAGCGCTATTTGGTTCTCTCGACTACTTAAAATATACATTTTACAAGAGTTGCTTTAATATTCAGCTTGATAGAAAATGAACTCTTAAGGAATCTTCTTTATGTTGACGATTCGACAGGCAAATTATGTAAAAACTACGTAAAATGTTAAAATGACACTAACAACAACGTTAAAATGACAATCAAACAAAGATTTGTTTAGTTCTCTTCAACCGTATAGACCAAATAACTTTGCGGACCCTCCAAACTCATATTAATGCTTTACATTCTTTCTTGGTCTGTACTGACTTTGAGGAAAGTAAAAAAGATGAAGATAAAATGTCAGAAAGTTTTAGTAGGAGTGATACTGTTTTTTCTCTACATTTTTACGGTTTGGAAATTAAATGATAAGTTATTTAATCGATCTAAAGAAATACATTGGTAGAAAGTAAGGGTTTAAGAAAATACATGATTTAAGTTATCTGTAGAAAATTTGTTTCTTCACGAAGTGGTTACCGCCTTCCAATAAGTATGAAAACCTCGACAACCAGCATGGATTCGAACATAGAAACATATAATTTATATGAATATGCAGGCTTTTACAAAAGAATAATAAAGCTCTACCAAGAAAATGAACCAAGACGTCCATAATTTCTTTTTGTCACGTTCCCTTGTTGCATTAGACATGTTATTGAAACGAGTAAACGAGACAAAAACCTTTTCAAAATTATTGAAAAAAATGAATTTTACCAATTTTGCTTCAAAAAGAATTAGTATTCAATGTTTTCACTTAAATATGCAACTTCTAAAGAGCAGAGAAATATGTTAAATATTCATTAATTATCAATGATTTGTTCGCTTAAAATTATTAATACATACATTCTAACACGTTTAAATTAAAAATGAAAACAAGTATTTTTAGTGTAATTTTAATTTGATGTATTTTCTTCATTATTGTGAAAATATACCTCGCTTATTTATTTGTGAAAATTTTCATTACTATTTTCTGACGACAGAAAAATAATAATATAAAAAATACGAAAATATCATATAATTCATAATTATGAACGAAGGATAAATCACAAGAGCGCTACTCTCATTTTTATGAACAAACAGATGTTACGTGATCCATTGGCAAAAGTTCTTTTATTTATTCATTGTGTTTATTTTTCACTCTTGAATCTACAGACAAGAAACTTTGAATTCAGTGAACCTTAACGGTTTAATCGACCCCATTCGATAATTAATCGAACCCATTTGATGCGCACTGTGTCTATCCACAATGTGAGCACATTAGCCACTCATACTCGTATATAAATCGTCCATATTACGTTTAAAACTACCGCACGTGTTCTCGTCCTCACGTGCACTAGTTCATCGACTAGCTTTAACGACATCATTGCAGTCGTTGTGAGGAAACAGGAGGATCGGCGCGGTGAGGAAACTTTGTTCGAGGAACACACCTTAACCGCTGCGCCGCCCACGCCGAAGCCATCGCCGCTCCGGCGCCGATCTCACAGTGAGCCCAATGACCCAATGGCGGCGGCGATGGTGTAGTGCTAGCGTATCGGACTGCTATACCCAAGTTTGCGGGTTCAAACCCGATCGAAGTCGTAGATTTTTAAGGGCGAAAAAATCCTTCGTACGCCTTCCTTCGGAGGGGAAGTAAAGCCGGCTGTCCCATGTTAGTACATTTACTGCATGTAAAAGATCCTCAAGCCTAAATGACGCCTCTGAGCTAAATTCAAATCGCCTCTTTCGTCGCCCAAGTAATACCTTCTTTCTCCATGATTGGTAGGAGTGTAACGAAATTTGCGTGGTCAGACGCATGAAATATTTTATTACAATGAGTGAAAAAACGTGCACAAAAAATTATTTCCATTTTTCAATTATTTCATTCAAAGAAAATTATTTCAACTTTCAAATTTCAATTTTTTATTATTTCAATGTTCTCGTTCTCATATGCACTAGTTCATCGACTAGCTTTGACGACATTGTTGCAATCATTGTGAGGAAACAGGAGGATCGGCGCAATGAGTGTAAAAACGTACACAAAAAAAATTTCAGTTATAAATTGAATATTTTACATTAAAAACATGTAAAATATCTGACTGAGAAAATATATCTCACAAATTTAGCTGGAACTTTTGAATAAAGGAAATAAAAATTAAGGGCAACGTCGTTGGCGGCAGAAATGTGTATCGACTCTTCTTGGGACTGGGTTGTGGATTCGAATCTCGAATGTTTCCCCACTTCAGTTTGGAGTATGTCGTGATGGAACTCGCGTTCAGCAGGTCTCAGATCTGATGAACCCTCAAGTGTATGGCTTTAGATATCCATTTGAGTTGTGGAGGATAAACGAAGACTGAAGAACACGCAAGAAATGGACGAAAACAAAATAAAAACGATATACAGATGTGGCCAAATTATGAGACTAGTGTTATTGAATGAGACAAGGATTTGTTAGGATAATAGATCTTGGGTAAAGATATATATGCAGGTTTCTAATGTTTTATAAATATACTCTTTATATTTAACATATTGGTTGTGAAACATGTTCAAAATCATTTTTTAAATCCTTTCTTTCAATTGCAGGGCCATTTTTACAAATGCGAATGAGTTGTTTTAGGAGCTAATTTTAATGCATTCGTTTATCCAATTTTTTTAAACCTCTTATCGAACATTTTCAATGGGATTCATGCCGGAGTTATTTACAACCCATTGGAATACAGACTGATCAATGTCTTAAAGGTATTTTTCAACTTTCGCATTTGGTTTGGATTGCGATTGGATGATGTTGGATGGCGTGTAGTCATGGTTGAAAATGCATGGATTTTTCCATACTGCTCGTTTATATGTGGGAACCATTGATTCTTTAGGGTCTATATGTTGATTGTGCTTCATTATGTAGCATTAACCCCATATGGATTTTCAGTACGCATAACAGACATCACATTTCAAACCATTATTTTCCGATGACTTCTCAGGATCCAGTAAGTCTAGAAAAAAATATTTTGACTCATATTTGAACACCTGTTATTTTTACTTGTATTAATGTTTGTGGAAAGATAAAAAACATTATGGTTTTGGTGGATATCCATTCGATGTATAGGGGATAAACATAGGCTGAATAAAATTCAAGTATTGGAAGCAAACGAAATTAAAAATATATATTGATTTAAAGGGGTTTAAATAATATTTTTAAAATGCACGATTTATAAAACAAAATAACATTGGTTGATATTGTTAATACTTTTTGGTATTCTTAATGAATATTGATATTAATATTTTATAGTTATTATGTAGTTTTCTAGTGTTATCCATTGTTTATTTTTCTTATTGTGTAGATAGAAAGTCACGTGGTTCATGTTATTTTAAAATAAATATACAATAGTCATAAACATGTAGGGTATATTTACGTCTGTAATCTTTATTAATGGTAATGGTGCAGTGATATAAAGTGAGTAGTGTTGACCAATGTTTTCTAAAACACTGACAGTATTTTTCATTAAAATGCTAACTATTTATTAAGCGCTTTCAACAAACCTGAACCCTAGATTTTTGAAAAAGACCCCCACTGAGGTCGAAACGTCAAAAAAAGAAATAAATACTATTTCGTGTGTTTTTAATAAGACCAGGAAACAATAATAATAATAATAATAATAATAATAATAATAATAATAGTAATAATAAGTAATAATAATAATAATAATAATAATAATAATAATAATAATAATAATAATAATAATAATAATAATAATATAGCATACACAAATCCCTCGATATGGATTCACACTTATGTATTTCCCTATCCACCTCTGTCTTGAGTTACTCGTATCCATTTCTTCCCTGCCATTTTCTATAGTTCATTGCACCATCTTCCCACTTTCCTTCTCTGGAATCCCACACTGTTGTGGCGTAGGTCCACCTTTCTGGATGCATGATTGCAACCATTACCATTGAATAAATATATAGGATTGTTACTATTTTAATTTTTGTTGTCATTATTATTTTTTAAAAAAATATAGTAGTTATATTTAATTATTAATTTAACATGTTATTTTAATTTATTTTTATTGGAAAGTAAATTATAGTAATCTGCCACCAGGTTTCAAAAAACCCACTAGCAGACATAATAAACATCTAAATTTCTCGCAAAGAGGTCTTTCGCGCGGGCCCACTGCGCAGAGCTGGAAGAAGCGCCGCCGGCTGCGGCTGCGCATTTGCATGAAGGCGCTACGGCGGCCGATGACGTCACGCCGTCAACATGGCCGCCCCCGCGGTGCCCTTGGCGACACGCGGTGCGCCGCTGTTTGTCTTCGCGCGCGGAGACGAGCGCGTGCGACGCGACGCGACGCGACGCGACGGCGGCTTTGGAAAGTGCGAGTGTCGCTCGCGTCCGGTCGAAAGGAACGACATCTGTTTGTTTTGGAAATGGAGCGTTCTTTGCTTACGCGTTCGTTTCGGCCATTATTAATGTTTGTGTGAATGATCTTGGTTTGCGTTTGAACCTTCAGCGGAAACAGCAGTCATGCGCAGTGTTAACTCTCCAGCGGCTTTCATGAATGGCAGCAGTCGCAAATCCAGATGGACTGAGTATTTTCCTTAAACAAGGAAAAATTGTAGAAATGACACGTTACGAAAGGAAATTATGTAATCAATGTTGGTATTTACGCTTGTTAGGTGTACACGAGTCGATTGAGAACAAGTCAAATGCAAGTTTAATACGTCGACCTTCTTATCTCAAAATGAGGTCAAATATTTATAGTAATTGTATTAAACCTTATGAAGAATGTCAATAATCTTGACATGTACCGTAGGAGATGAATAAACTATCTTTAAAAAGTATATTATTACAATAGAAATAGAAATAAAAATCTCAACAAATAATCAATACATTTCTAATGGTTTTGATTGTTTTAAATGTTTAAGTATATATTTTTCTATTTTCTATTTGATGAAAAATCTGTGCGAATCTTTCATCTCTCAATTTTGAATTTCCCAAGTGTTGTTCACGAGTTTCCTTCACTAATTACGGTCAGATTTTATTTTTTAATGTAAATACGGTGAATTAATTTAGTACTGTTACAAATCATATTTACTCTTGATAAAACACACTCGTTTTGTATGAAGTACAAACGTTTGACTTCGCTTATCATTGACTCCCTATTTTTATTTTATTTTTTATCTTTACCCAAACAAATTATTGATTTCACTAAAGTTCAGTTCATTATACATCATTTGGGTATTTAAGTGAACAAATGAAAAATAACATTTGTGTATTTGTGAAATGAAATGGTTCTAAAACAGAGTGGTGCGAAATAGTAATATCATGATTTTGAATTTCCCGAAGAAAGAACAGTGGGGAGTTGATGTTGCAATCTCCAAGTTCCTCTCCTTTTGCCACGGTCTCGAGCCTCGGGAATGATTCCGCCTCCGTCAAATGAAGAGCGCCTTTGTGCCCTCTCGTTCGAAGCGCTGCTTAGCGGGCAGGCGGGGAATTTCGGCGCTTACCCCCCCCCCCGCGGTCCATTGCGCAAGGGTGCTCGTTAAAAGATGGTGTTGAGTTGAGGTGGCGCTGTGGTCGCGATGGCACTTGCACAGTGGAGCACTTGGAGTTGTCATTTGGAGTTGTCTCACGATTGTGGATTTCTTCAAATTTATCAAAGCTTTCTGCGGTATCTGTAATTCGCTTATTAATTTAGGAGTAAATCACGGTCTCTTACATCTCATTTTGGATGTATCAGTTTATGTCACCTCTTCTTCTTTTCATAATAGTAATAATAATAATAATACAAATATTATTATTATTAAATAAAATAATGATGATTATTATTTTTGATTTAATGATTTAATTAATTATTTTATAATTTACCTTTTTTTTTTCCCCTTTTGTTCATAGCGGAAAAGTTTGCAAATCTTTTTCAATTAATCTTTCCAACAACGCCATACTTGCAATCTCTGCTTTTTAAAGAGATTTCTGCTTCAAATGATCGGAATAATGGCGACTTTTTTCAAAAGATTTTCATGATAATAGTAAAGTTACAAAGTACAAAAAGCTACAAAGCACAATAATCGCAGAAAAAACTTCGAAAGGATACGATATTTAGTTGTGTACCATAATTGGCAGATGCATATGCACTTATATTTAGGATACATCGAAATCCATAAATCTCTCTGACTCAGTTCAGGTTACAATGTAGAGAACACAAGAATGAGCCTACGAGACTGAAAGGAATATATCTCCTTTCGTCTAAAACGTCGTGTAAGTGAAAATTTCTTTCAGTTTGTCTGCTGAATAGTGTGAAGGCGATAATATTACTAATAAGAAAGGTAATTTTAATGTTATTAATAGTAAAATAGAGATAACGCGATGATTCTGAGAGTTGCTTTTTACCACAGTGCTTGACGCAGGTCCGTGGGTCGTGGCCTCCTGAAAACCCACTCGCCGAAGAGCCCTTTCCGAGCCACTTCACACTTCCCTCCGCCCCGCTCCGGCGGCGCCGCTAACGTCCCCCCCTCCCCCGCCTCTGGCCGCAGAAAGGGGAGAAGGCATGCGCGTGGGCGGGTATCGAAGACGGGACCTTGAGCCTCGTGCCCGCGGAAGTTGGAAAAAGTTGGCTTCTGTTTAGATGCTCTTCAGAAAAATAAAACAAGCTTAAATAAAACTACTGCAATTAAAATCTCTAATCTACAGAAACAGTCCATTAAAATATCACTCTTCAACTGCAATATATGAAACCATTTTAAGACTGTTACTGCTGTATGCTTGTCCCATCTGGATAAGTGCCTCAAAAATCAGTCTAAAAAATTTACAAATCATTCAGAACCAATATCTCAGAACAATACCCAATGCACCGTGGTTTGTCACCAATCTTCAGCTTGATAATGAACAATAACTTTTACCATTATTTACCCCAAATCCATTCCCTTGCAACCTTTAGACTCGCAAAAATCCATACAATATATTCCTAAAAACCTTCTCCGAATTTTATCCAGAATAGAGGACCCATTGGATCATCCTCAACCTCATATTAGATTTACGTTTTAAAAATAAGTTTTATATAAGATAGCACGTAAGCCTTTCAAACATATGCAAAGTTGAAACTTAAACTGACCTATGTAATACAACCAACATAAATCAATTAAAAAAAAGATGCACTCCGCGTTACACCTTACGGACCCAGTATACTCGCTTCCATGTGACAAACGATTTCAGGGTTAGGCGAGCGCGCGTATAGAATCTAGAAAGCACACAACTCGTTCATTAAAGCGCGGGAATCGTTAGGTAAAAAGAAGCATGTAAAATAGGTCTAAGATGGTTTAGAATTCTACATCTAATGATTTCACCATGATTTTGTGACACGGAACCCTTTTAAAAGCCCCTGAATCTCATTGACAACACAAAATTCATAATATCCACTCTAGCAACTTGACTGAAAACGTTTAGGTAGGTTTTTCAGATATTACGGGAGGAAAAGTGCGGGAATTGGAGATTAGGAAAGCGATAACTAGTCAAAGTGATCAAAAACCCTCAAAAATATGTCAAACGCACACTTCCTTGCACTTGCGGACCTGCCAGTAATCCACATTTTGCCCTCTGAAATGTTAGGTTAATGAGAACCACTATTTATACGATATAGCATGAATAATACATGGGATGAAAGAACACACGTAGTTTAATAATGCAGGGATGCGAGACGACGTAAACATTAATGAGTCAACGAGTATGTCGCAGATGTTTACAAGGTCACATGTGACATGTTCACAGCATGAATTCGCGTCCAAATGGTGACGTTTTGCGTTTTCTTAGTAAGGAGATGATACGAATCACTGCTTACGGTGTCTGCAAATGCTATCGCAACATCTCTTTTGAAGCAAACACTGTTTAACAGAAAATCTCTTGCACGTGTGTTGTTTTCCCAATCCTACATCTATGGAAATTTAATTTCCCAATGTACAGTCAAGACACGAATAAGGGGAGAGTACATTCGGTCTTGAGCACCAAACTTGTTATTCGATCTACCGTCTCGTGTATCATCCAAAGTGAAAAATGCATTGCGGTAAGGAGTTCTCTATTGCCATGTAATGAATAATAAACGATCGATAAAATTTAAGTTCTTTTGATCGTCCATGAAGATAACTTGATCCCCGCTGCTTTGGTAGTACCTGCTTACAGCTCTCCTCCAAGTGCATTCGAGATGATATACGAGATGGTTACGAGAAAAATTACCGAAAGACAAAATAATGTAAAAGAACAAAAACATCATAAAACGGGAAAAAATAAGGGAGCATCCAATGCCTAGAAGTCAGTGTAACTTTATGAGGAAAGAGGAGTATATTGAAGGAAGTACAAAGAGCTGAATAAATAAATATACATTACACAGAATAGTGAAGGGCTAAGTAAGAAGTTTGTATATGTAGGGCCAAGTATGAATAAGTATGTATAAAGCTTGTAATGAAGGGCTAAGTAAGAATAAATACAGGGATTTTAAAATTTTAATAAAAACTAAACAAAAGGACTTTTGTATTTTCATTTTCATAGCAATAATTTAACGGCTGATTTTACAAACAAAAGTATTAGCATGTTCCAAAATTTAATTTGTATTGAAAAGTGAAATGAGAACTGTTGACCTAGGGATGCTGAAGACCTGTGTGAGAGTAGGATGACGCCTGTTTGTACTACAAACTTTGGCGAATCCAGACGACGTTAAGCAGACGCTGCAGCACTTTGGACGAGATGCAAAGCGAAGAGAAGATTCGCGAGCGCGGCGTCCACGTGACCGGACGCGCCCGTCCCGCCGCGCCCGTAATAAGATAATCGCCCCCGCTGTGTTCCGCGCGCGGCCCGCGCCCGCCGCCGCAGCCTACGCGCGCCGCGCCGTTTCTTTGTTTCCCGGGCGCGGTCGCGGGGCGCAGGCGCATTCCGACCCGCCCCCCTCCCCGCCCTCGCCCCCCCACCCCCGATCTCATTGTTGTCACTGCCCTGCTCTGGGCCGAGCTGCCATCGCGGGAATGTCGACATGTCAACGGTTCGTTGGGAATTCGCGCATTGAAGTCTCCAGTACAATGTGCTCTTTTAACTTCCTTCCTTTAAGACATAACAAGTATTGTTATACCATTGACTTGTCTGTCATGACTCGCGTATCTCTCTGTTCATCTGGTCTCCTCTTTGCTTTCCGTTCCACTTCTGACGTTTCGATTACCTGATGAACTTTTTGGTGATACAAAATTAGTACTTGGTTTATTATTCTGAGATTCCGTCTTGCGCAGTCCTCGCATTCTTTTTCCACGGCCGCAGACTAAGTTTCTGGTAGGGATTCAGGATTCGCTTTGTTGTTAACATAATTAGCATACAACTAAATATCATAACATAATTTTTGTGACTATATGAACACGTTTCAGATGTTGATATCCCGCATTTATTTTAGATGATCTGCGACGATACGCTGAGAACATTGAAACGTAAAATAAGAGCTGCTTTAGGGTTTTACCTCTAACTTAAAAAATTGTTTTAGTTTACTGAAGCACAATATTAATGGATTACTACACAGAGTGAACGAAGATGGAATTATTATTACAACGTCAGTAAAGTGTTTGTTATTGTTGAGGTTTTAATACATTTTTGTGCGAATAGAGGGATAATACTCGTAGAAATTTACATTTTAACATATCAAGAATATTTTATATCTTATTTATGGCAGTTCCTGATTCGAACTGGGAATGTGTGACTTTTTTCTCTACATAAAGTACCGACATATCGCACAGATTACTTTGTGGCGCACTGAAGCATATCATGAAATACGTTTAAAGCGAGGCTAGCATGAGCGTTTCCAGCTCTTCTAATCTCATAAAGCACGCTGGAACGTTTTTATGAGACAGCAGCGCAGTTTGAGCTAAACGGCTTTGTTAATCAGTCGCGTTCCCCGCCACGCGCTGGAAAGTGTGTCAGAGCGACCCGACGAGAGTGCGTTAAGGTGCTCCCCACGTAGAGTGACGTGGTGCGAGGCGCGGAATCTCTCGGAACTCAGGCCAGGGTTGTATAATTTACGGCTTGCTAGCGTGACACAAATTACATTTGGCCGTTTTAAAGTGCTGGAAATTAACATAATTCCCTTTTGTTCTTAACGGCATATTTTTAGAGTTTCATGACAAAATTGGTGCAACATTAATGGGAAAGAAATATTTTTCTTTAGAAATTGTGAAACAAAGGTGTTTCCGACGTAAAATTAATTTTGTTATAAGTAAGTAATTGGGCAGGGTTTTTACCAAGATTATTCCTTACTACTACTATTTACTGTTTGTTTTAAAACAATCATTCAACTATTTTACTAAATTAAAATTGGTTAAATTTTTTTTCTATTTCAAAATATATTTTTTCAGCTCTTTTACGGAATCTATTTCATGAAGATGGTGTGATTGAACGCATTCCAGATTCAAAGAATTTTCATTCAATTTTTGAGATGCTGGGAAAAATTTAAGATTTTATCTGTAACAGTGAATTTACTATTATTATAATTACTCAATTTATACTTTTATTGAAAAGAAATTAGTACATTTGTTGCCTTCAGACGAACGTTTTTTGCGAAAGAGCATCATGTAGGACGAAAGTAATATCCTTTCCTTTCTCACTGACATCGAAGCGATCACTCTTCCCCTATCCAACCACGCACTTGCTCCTTGGCCGCGCGTGCGGCTGTCGCTCTCGATGGAGCACTGGAGAGAGCGGCGGCGCCGGTGGCGGCGGCGGCGGCGGCGTCGCTGGCTCCACAATCGCTGAAGAGGCAGCGCCCGAGCGGGCGACCTTCGCCTCCAAATTTGGGAGCTGCTGCCGACGACAGCGCGGCTCTCGTCTCTCCCAGTTACGCACTCGATGTCTCTGCCAGCGCC
Organism: Teleogryllus oceanicus; assembly: GCA_964035755.1. Taxonomy (NCBI): domain Eukaryota; kingdom Metazoa; phylum Arthropoda; class Insecta; order Orthoptera; family Gryllidae; genus Teleogryllus; species Teleogryllus oceanicus. The sequence goes on from CAXIVR010000006.1 coordinate 97,534,383, forward strand.
GCCGTCGCCGCCACTGGCTCTGTCACTCAGCCCTTTCCTCCCCCACTCTTATTTTCACACCAACCCTCTTTTCTTCAACTCACGCCGCTTCAATGCTATATTGCCCGTAATTAATGCCGTTAACGACAAAATTATTTTCAAGTCTCACATCAATATTGCAGTTATTGCATTTGCTGCAGTGCCCGCATTTCAGAAGTCCGTCAAGCATCACTGACGCTATCACTTGATTCCTTTCATACTTCCTGGCACCGATTTTAGAATCTGCAAACCACAACACTCGATATTTGCAAGATGTGAGGAGAAAAAAATACGTTTAAAAATAATGAGTCATTTAAAACATCTAGTCTCTCGCATCCTGAAACGTTTGTCTCATTCGTTTCGGTAAAAAAAGGTATTATTAAACTTATCAGTAACCCGTAACTCAAAATATTTGAAAATTCTAATTTTTATGTTTTGGAATAATGAAAATTGCGAATTTGTTCAATCACTATTAAAGCAACTTTGAATTTAAGGAATGAAACTTTTTTATGTGATTCAGACGGTATTTCGTCAGACGATTTCTTCCTTATCTTATACTACTGGTGTGAAGTCTGTGTAGCTCAATACAAGTGCATTGTCCAAACCCCATTCTAGTGGTACAAAGTATATATGGAAGTCAATACGCCAGTACTGTTCTAATCCCACTCTACTTCCACAAAGTAGTAAATGTAATACAATACGGCTGAACTGTCTTAACCTCACACTATTGGTGAAAGAAATATAGTTCAATACGGGTGCACTGCCCTAGTGTTTCCCTATTGGTACGAAATACGCAAATATGGCTCAATAAGGATTCGTAATGGATCATTCGTAATGGATCGTCGTAATGGTTCGTCGTAATGGATAATCGGATTCGAAATGTAATCAATAAGATTGCACGTTCCTAATCCCATCCTATTGGTATGAAATACGACTAAGGAGCTCAATACGTCTGCACTGCCCTAATCCTATTCTGCTGGCACGAAATACGTGCATGTAGCTCAGTACGGCTGCACTGCTCTAATACCATCTTATTGGTACAAAATAAGTAACTTAGTTCGGCTGTGCCCACTCAATACGGCCGCACTGTCCTAATACCATCCTATTGGTACGGAATACGCACAAGTAACTCATTAGTCCTAATCCCACGCCGCCCGTTGTTGCAATCGCCGCCGGTGCCAGCCACCGCCTCCGCAGCGTCCACCGCCCCAGGAATCCGCTCCGGCCAAGGGCACGCGCGAGCCACCAGCTGTTCCGAGCCGCCTCCTGCGCGATTTTCGCAACGGATTCGATTGGCCTCGACTTCTTTGGCGTCAGTCATCCCGAGAACGTTCAAGGCGACGGGGGCTTTCAGGTGACGTTTCTTAATCACATTCAGAGAAGGCAGATGGAGAAAGAGATACTTTTGTCCGAGTTCCAAAATCCTTGCAGGTGTTTCACGTTCTTATTGTGAGATAGCTCTTAGTTTGTTTTCTCTGCCATTTTAGGGGGTTCGTGGGTAGTGTACTAGCCATGCTGGTGGAATCAAGGGTTCAGGGTTCAAATCTCTTATCACACGTTGAAGCCAAAACCACGTGGTTTGAAATGCATAGACAAATCATCAGTTCCTTTTTATATCATCTGTTTATAATCAATTTAAAACTTATTTCTATCACCTTACAAGTTACATTGTCCTGGATACAATAAACCTCAAAATACCTTACTGACAACCACTGATAATACAAATATTTTTATAAAATATTATTCCTTTCAATATGTTCAATGATATTCATATTGAAAATACATTCATAATTGAACTTCTGGATTTTTATTTCATTTTTCAATACAATGTTTGGAAAGCAGTATTAGTGCAATCAGAGAGTTGCAGAAATGAAGAGATATATTCAAGCAATTTTTGGCATGTGTAAGTTTCCATTCCTTCTAATTATCAATACATTTGACGAGTGAAATATAACTTCTTTTACTGTGAACTGAAATGCATTTTTGAAAGGTTTGTCAATTTTCAACAGAATATAATTCGGTAGAAACTATTTACAAAAACTGCCAACTCTCGGCAGAAAAAACTCTTATTACAAGGACCTTGTAACTCATAAATGGATAAATCTAGTTTCTAAATTAAGGGAAAAAATCTCGTGTTGCAGCGAGAATCCATATTTGGTGGGTTCTTGTAAGCGAAAAATCGATTGTCGGCAAAACATATGTCCGTCCGTCTGTGAACAATACTACCGGCTAAGCAGTTGAGCCGATTTTCTCCAAAATTGATGTTATCTCATTCCAGTTCGAGCCGCCGAGGCGAGCACATCGTGGCCGAGGTAGCTCTTATCGCGCTCCGCAGCTTAAGTTCACATCGCAGTGGTCACATTGCTAGTGCTAGAAGTGGCGAGTGCAGTGAAACGATTACTTACAAAGTGCTAAATACAAAATTTAATAAGTGCGATCAGTACGTGTTCAAAACTATATGCTCTGGTCTCGGCCAGAGCATTACCAGTGGACAACCAAGTGATTAACGCGCGCAGGCTAGTGTCCTCCACGCTTTCACAGTGTTCATGAATCCAAGTTCAGTCTCAACAGCGGAAGCAATTAAAATGCTTTAGACACGTTAAACAATCCAAACGGTGGTGAAAATTCAAATATTGAAATGGACGAGTGTAATCCATCCGCTCAGCAACAAGCAGAAGATCAGCAAATGCAACAAAACCGACAACTTCAGGCAGAGCAACAATGGAAAATGATGCAAGACCAACAAAAACAGTTTCTACAATACCTTAATGAGCAACGCATAATTATTCCTCAGCTGCAACAACATCAAAATCTTCAACAAGTTCCGCATAGCCAGCATTCTTCACTATCGCAGCTAAGTAGCCAACCCACTCAAAAAATGTAAGTAGTGAATCAAATATTATGGAAATTAGCTCTGCTAAAAGACAAAGAACTTACGATTCTCGCGATATGTATGGCGTGCCAGTTGCTAACAGATATGAAATATTAACGGAAGTTGAAACTCCAAATGAACCAATAAATGTTACCCCAGTAGTGAAAATACCTCCCATACATGTGTTAGGTAAAACTATAAAATAATATTAGATGATATCAAGTCAGTAGCTAAAAACGACTTTTCCACTAGAACACAACAGAATGGAATCAAGGTTTTCTTCACCGATATAGACGACTTTAGAAACTATAAGAAATTTTGTGAAGTTAAATCAGTGTCATTTTATACATATAGGGACCCTACGACGAAAATCTTTACAGTTATGCTTAAGGGAGTACCAGAATCTCTTAAAGAAAGTGAAATATATGAAGAATTCAAAAGGCTCAATTACCCAGTAATTAAAGTTTGTAGGTTATATAATAAACAAAGACAACCACTGCAAACTTGTGCTATGGACTTATCAGAGACTGAAGAAGCTAAATCTATCTACAATATAAACAAATTCATGAACTGTATCATTCAAATTCAACCTAGGATTAAACGTAATTCACCTGTGCAATGTAAAAATTGTCAGTCATTCGGACATTCTCAGGCTAATTGTCACGTAACTTCCAGGTGTGTTCGTTGTGATGGTGAGCATCACTATTCTAAATGTACCGTTCCCCAAAACTCCAAACCGATTTGTGCTAACTGTGGCGAGGGCACACAGCAAATTATCGAGGCGAAACACGTGAGCAACCTCCTATTCTTTTAAATAATGAAAACTTTCCCGGTCTCACGGGCGCATTCCTTTCAGAGAAAAATCTCTAAACCGCAACAGGCAACTGAAACACGTGAGCAACCTCCTATTCTTTTAAATAATGAAAACTTTCCCGGTCTCCCACAACGCAAACTAACAGCTTGGCAAACAGCACGGCCACCTCCAAGCCCACAACCACAAGTTGACGTAATTCAACTTGTTAATACAATAGTAAACCAAATAATCTCAGCTATAATACCCCAAATCCATAACATAGTTCAGTCACTGATGCCAATCCTTCAAAATAGCAAATAAAATTCAAGAACTAAAAATATTGAACTGGAACGCAAACGGTATCAAAAGGCAACAGATTATATTTGAACAATTCATGCATCAATACAAAATCCATATTGCGTGTGTTACAGAAACACATTTAGTGCTAAATGAAAATTTAAAATACCAGGTTACAAAACATATAGAAACGATAGAATCTCAGAAGTGGCTTCAGGAGGTGTAGCCATACTAATTTCGAACAAATTAAAGCATCAAGCGATTCAAAAAAATAAAAGCTTATAATGAAATCAGTAACAATAAATATAGGCAACAATAATTACGAAATAATTGCAGCATACAAACCACCAAATAAAAAATTCCCGCTAAAAGCTTATAATGAAATCTTCAAAAACAAAACCAATAGCATATTATTAGCTGGCGATTTAAACAGTAAAAATCAAATATGGGGATGCAATACCACTTCCAACCACGGTACAAAATTATTTACCTACGCAGTATCCAAGGATATTCATATTTTGGCCCCCCAGTGTCCAACACACTATTCTTATAACAGCAATGTTATTCCGGATATACTAGATATAGTATTGACAAAAAATTTCAATTTGCCCTTAAATCAAACAGTATTGCCCGAACTAGACTCGGATCACTCCCCAGTAATTATCAAAATAAACTGCTCCAATTCGCCGTTGGCCCAATTATTACAATGTAATGAAAGATTGGGACGAATTAATTGGAATAAATTTAAGGAGCTAATTGACACCAATATTATATACCTAGTCATATTCAAACCAATGATGAATTAGATAAGCAAAACAACACATACTTAGGCGATATTGGCAAACAAACCAAGAGACCAGACCTGATTGAAAATAGCAAATCTAATCAAAACTAAACATAACCTTAGGCGATATTGGCAAACAACCAGGAGACCAGACCTGAAGGTAAAATTAAATAAAATTTCCAGAATAATAAAATGCAGACTAGAACAATTTCGTTATTCTGAATATCAGAACATAATAAAGCAAATTCATCCTAACAGCAGACCAATGTGGTCTACAATCAAACGAATCACCAAAGAAAAAGAAGAAATCTCAATTCTAAAAAGCGATTCAGAAATCGCATACTCAGATAAAGACAAAGCCAATTTATTAGCCAAACACTTTCAGGAAACTTTCACTCCAAATCCAATTTACAACAGCCAGTACAATAATTACATTTTATTCGAATCAGCGAAACAAGTTGCAACTGTCCCGGAAAAAATCAAGTTTATATCACCTTCGAAGTCAGAAAACAATCAATCAATTAAAATCTAGAAAGTCAACAGGTTATGATAATATTAGTAATAAAGCCCTCAAAGCACTAACCAAGAAGGCACTCGCGGCTATAACTGCCATTTTCAATTCGGCACTAAGACTAGGGCACTTTCCTAAAAATTGGAAAACTGCTATTATCCTCCCGTTCAAGAAACCAGGAAAAGATCCTCAAAATCCATCCAATTATAGACCGATAAGTTTACTTCCAACTCTTGGCAAAGTATTCGAGAAACTAATATATACGCGGTTAAATAAATATGTATCAGAAATAAAGGCTATACCTAATACTCAATTTGGATTTAGAAACAGACACTCGACAACTCACCAACTCCTGAGACTTTCAGAGTTCATGGCTAATGCATTTCATCAACACAAACACACATTAGCAATATTTCTTGACATTGAAAAGGCATTTGACAAAATGTGGCACCCCGGACTACTATTTAAACTACAACGTCTAGGTACACCAAACTACCTCTATAAAATTATTGACAGCTTTCTAGTAGATCGTCATTTCCTCGTAAGAATCAATTCTACGTATTCTTGTCAATGCCAAACTACTGCCGGTGTCCCTCAAGGATCATGCCTATCACCCTTACTTTTCAGCATATTCTTATCGGATATCCCAAAGCCAGCTGATTCAGAAATTGCTCTATTCGCAGATGATACCGCCTTATTCACAGCCCACGAGGATATACTTAGCGCTTATGACAACCTTCAGAATGACTTAACAACTTACATCACCTGGTCGGAACAGTGGAGAATCAAAATAAACTCGCATAAATCCCAAGCAAAAGTCTTCACACTTCGAAAACCACCGACTCCGCCCCCCCTTAAAATTCAAAATTCAATAATAAAATGGCTCCCCAAACAAACTTCAGTTAAATATTTAGGACTAATGCTCGATTCGAAATTAACATGGAAAGATCACATCAAAACAATTTCAAATAAAACTTACACAAAAATTGCTAAACTTTATCCCTACTAAACTCTAAATCAGCTCTAAGTATTGAATGTGGAACCTCAATTTATAAATCAATAATACGACCAACAATCACGTATGCTTGTCCAATTTGGTGTAACGCAGCAAAAACGCATATTGAAAAACTACAAATTATTCAAAATAAATGCTTAAGAAAAATTACTAAGGCTCCCTGGTTTATTAGTAACAAGCAACTTCACAGAGAGCTACGAATAGAGCCAATACAAGAATTCATACTAAAACCTCTCAAAAGGTTTCGAGATTCTTTCAGGATCCCCAGCCACGCCCATCTTCAAACTTGGCAAAAACTACCCTAAACCAAACAGAATATGCTCACGATTTCCCAAGGATAAATTCAGACCTCCATAAATATTCAACGGCATTAGTTCCCAACATCCATTCATGTAACATATTAAATCACGAATATTTCATTTAAAGACGATATTAATATATTGCCCATCAGAATAGTCTATTTTTAAAAAGTATACACTGAAAACAGCCTGTAACAATCAGGACAATTAGCGTGAGAAGGAATGACAATAATTATGCTGTAAAATGTTAACATCCCTGAAGGCAGAAATGCCGAACAGGTGGAAATAAATTTAAAAAATTGATGTTATCTAGTCAATATGACTGATGTCGTGGCCCCTTGAATTTGAAACCGATATTTCAATTCTCGGGTAGTTTACACAAAACCCCAGGGACATTTTTCAATTTTTTTTAAAAAATGTTTCCATCGTTTTTGATTAAATTTTGTTGTTGAATAGTGTGAAGGACGTTTAAGAGAATGGTGTAGGTCTTATGTTCGTTCAAAATCCTAATTTTTCGAAAATTGCAAAAGTAAAATTTTTTTCCACAACTACAATTATAAAGATGGAGATTTTTCACTTAATTAAACCTGTTCCTTAAAGATAGATTTCGAAATGAGGTCATGTTCAATTTTTTGAAAACTTGAGTACTTTTCGCACAAATTTGCGTGAAAATACAGATGACAAAGTAGTGCTGTTTTGACACCACTAGATTTTTTTAATGGATCGTCTCTTTGCTTCCCGAAGTGAGCTCATTTTCTGAACGAATCCAGGTGTGTGTCTTGTGAATATGGATACGACACAAACGGCGACCGCGTAATGCGGCCTCTCCTGTACCTCCCCACGCGCGCGTCTGCGGAAGGCGAGGCGGGTGACGCAAGGGCGGGGCGTAGAGCGCGGAGAGGCCGCTGCGGTGAGCCGGATGATGGCGCGCGTGTGTTCGAGACGCGGCGCCGACGCCTGAGCGTCGCGACGCCGCCCCGCGCCACGCCGCGCCGCGCCGCACGCACGCGCGCCTCCCCCCCCCCAGTGTCAACTGTTGCGCAGTTTCCGGCCGCTGCTGTTTATGCACGCGCGCGGGTTCCACCCGAGTGGAAAACTAGGAAGGAGGCGAGCATTTGCATGATGTTGCGTGAACGTGTCGTGGGCGTAGATAGCGCTTTTGCGTTCCGTCTCCGGGGACCCGTGCTCAAAGCTCTGTAATTTCGGTTTTGAATATGTAAAAATTGTGATCAAAACGAGTTGGTGACAATGTCTGCACTGTGTGCTACCTTGTGTCCCGTGCGCCTTTTATTTTATCAGAAACTCAGTTTTCATATTCATTCCATAGTTGATTCCGTCATTCCACATTCTTAATGAATGCCACAAGTGTGCTAGAATTTCTAAAGAATAAACGATATATTACAAATATACTTGACTTAATTAATATTATGGATCCGAAGACAAAATTGAAACATAATTATTTCATATATCGCTGCAAAGAATACTACAATCTTGGAGGAATATCGAATTCTCGGAAAGCTAAGAAATATAGGCTAGAATATTTAAGGCTAAATAATTTTTTCATTGCTGATTTTATAATTATCATGATTTACTATTTTTCTTTATATTGTCGATTAAGGGTGTCGAAATTAATATCGAATTGAATATTTCTAGTGACGTTCAGTAATATTGAATATTTACGAATTGAATATTTCTAGTGATGCATAGTATTTATTTCGAATTTCAAAATTCAACGAAAACAATTCATAAAACTTCACAATTTCCAATCCACAAAATAATTATTCATATTAACTAATTAATTCTAAACATTTTGAACAATGATTATAAATTCTGAATTAATTCTGAAATATTCTGAATTAATTTATGCACAATAACTAAATTTTCTAAAATTAAAATATATAAATCACAAAAGGTACCTGGAAAAATAATGTCTCAAACACATCAAATCGGCATAATCAAAGTTCACGTGTCAATAACATTCACTTGTTTTTCTCTTATGTAGCAATCTCAAAAATGTTACATAATGTATAACATTTCTAATGGTAGACATATCTTGGGAACGTAACATTAGACTTAAAATGATGTAGTATTATTTAAGTTTTACGGTATAGTTTTTTGTTTGCTGTGTCTGATGATTTCAGTAATATAAAATTTCTATAATATATTCTATTTCTTCGCAGTTTTGTTCACACATCAAATGTTCATGGGAATGGTGTCAGGGATATTTGCTTTCAGAACAACACGAGGAGAACTTTTAGCTGTGGCCCATAAATTAAAGCAGGCGCTCTAAACCGACAAATAAACACCTTCAAACGCTTAGGTCACGCATTGTTGTTTGTTGCTGCTCCAGAGAAAGTCATACTTGTTGCTCCAGAGAAAGTCAAAGCTAATAAGACAATCAAATAAAGTTTAGTTCAACAGAATAGATAGATTTAAGATGTCTTTTGGTGCGCTCTGTGGAAAATTAAAAACAAGTTTTTTTCACACTTTCTGCTGAGATCCTCTCAGGAATAATGTAATAGGAAAAGTATATTTGTCGAAAATGTCGAAAAAAACAACAAATAATTTAAATATCTCTATTGAACCATTATATAATTTAACTATATTGGAATAAAAAATTGTTCCTGATTAATCCCATCTGACAAATGATTCAAGTTCTCTGAAGAAATTGAGGATCAGAAAGTCTAGTAATATTAAATCTTATTGTTATAATATTGGCTTAACAATGTTATTGTTATGGTAAAACAGGCCTATTCAAATCGTCGAGCCTACACTCAAACACACAAGTTCGAAACTCGTCCTTTCAATTTTGAATTTTGTGGGAGTATTCTTGCTCTTCAGCATCTTAAACCGAGAGTGGTCTGCAACGACTGGATCACTAAAGATATTTAGACGAATACTTCAAATGAATCACACATTAACATGTTTATTTTTCCGCAGCTTTTTTCGCAATCTCCAACGATCCTCATTAAAGGCGCCCATTTCCTCGCCGGCACCTCATGGAGCATCCGCCTCTCCAGAGTCGCCAACCTTTTTACCTGCGAGTGCCGGATCGCCTTATATAAGCCCCGGCGTCCTGAACGGCGTCACATCCTCTGTCTGCTGCAATTTCCTCGCAGTCGTATCAGAATCATGGTCTCGGTCCGTGTCTCATGTACCAAACGTACGAGATACTCTGTAGGAGTTATGCTGATTGATCAATTCAGTATTTAACCATTCACTCTTTTACGATACCGAATGATGAATATTTTAAAGTTCAGTTAGATATTCGATAGAAATAATCACTATTATTCTTACAATTGGTGAGTTTAATTGAAAACAAATGTAATGGCGATCTATTTGATTGTGCGGCCTTGTCGTTTAGACTGGCTTGTCGGCTGCGAACTAGCTGCTCGTGGTGTGAGCCAGGGTTCGATTCCCAGGCGAAGCGAAAATAGAGTGGTAGTATTCCTTTAAAATTTACTCAGTTTCTGAAGCTGTGTGACGAAGGAAAGCTCAGGCAAGCGGAGTTTTCTGGTTACGGTGAAGGGACTGCGTCATCACTACACGCCGCAAGCATGGGATTTAAATTAGAACCTGGCATGGTAAACACCCTTAGTTAGCTGGCAAAGTCGGAGAATCGAGCCAAAAAATGGCAAATAATACGTTATTGTGATTAATTGTTCAAATAATCAGTTTGTTATATTGAATAAACTTTACTTACTTTAATAGGTATTATTTTGTGTTTCTGCTTAGTTCTGATATTTTTTTAATTAAATAATTGAAATTTTACTTACACTTACAAAAGTATTCATATTGTTACGCAGAAGCCTTCAGACGAGTAATGGTCAAATATGAGAGGACAGGTCAAAGGATACGTTCGGTCAGCTTGTCTATGGGAGAATGTGAAAGTGCCACTTCCCGCTGGGGCGTCGAACAGTGGGGCTCCAAGGGCATCGATCCATGTGACTGAAGACAACGCGGCGGTGTACAAGGGAGCTTTGGTGGTGTCTCGTTAATAATTCTGTGGACGTGTGAACGTTCCTCCCAGCACTACGTCATCGACACTCGCCGCTTTAGCCGACGGAAAAATCTGGGCAAGGTGTCCTTGTGCAGTGCAGTGCATGTGGGTACAGTGCGACGCAAATTTCTTAGAACTACTACCTTCATAAACGAGTTGAAGATACGATTCGGCTTTTTAGTCCGGCTTCGTTCCGGACCGAATCCTTGTAACATTCGAAAACGTTATGAATGTGCGTTGGTACGAGTTCAACTTTCATACTGGAAAAGTTTTTAGAATAGAAATTTATGATGTTGTTTCTCGAGGAACCTGTGTACCCTTTGCACTTCTGGGAACGCAAACTACTAAAATATTGAATATATGGCTTCACTTACATTGAAAGTGAATTACATGAATTTATGTTTCTAACGTGAAACCAATGTAATTAAGAAATGTGTGGGCAGAAGCGTTCTTCAAACAACGGAAACACCCAATTTGGAACATGTACACAATAAATACATTTAATTAGTTGTATGAAATTCATGGCCTGTATATTTACAGTAATAATTCACCTACAATTGAATCTAAATTACTACTACACAATTCTTCATTCAATTGATTGATTCTACATCGCACGACAACTTTAAGTTTAATTAATTTACGTACGATACGTTCGTAATTTAGTACGATATTTAGTATAAAGGTTAATCATATTACTTGTTTTTGTGCGGCTATACCCTTTAATTGTTATATCATGACTAATACAAACAATTTTGCGTATTGACATTCTCGAAATCCTAAAATAGCTCTACGACCAGAATATGCGACAGATCCAAATCACACATTCAGTTCAAGAAAGAACCAAAGTATTAAAAATAAATGAACACGTAGGCTGCTGTTATCAACAAGATTACTTTCATAATAAAAAGACAAGTAAACAAGCAATTGAATATGTGTTCCTTGTGGATTGTACGTCAGTGTTACACTATCTCTGCCGCTTTTCCACATATGCGAGTTTTAATGGTACTTTCTCATACGCATAAATTTATTTTTATTTCTACTTTATAATTAGTTTTACTTGTCATATATATTTATTTTTGTATCTTTTTTTAAATTTTATAGTTTTTTATTGATCGTGTTTAAATAGACTTGACAAATGCATTCAAGCCGACAAGAGCGGACGTGGGCAATAAATATCTGGTCGACAAGCTGGTAACTCATGCCGCTGTTTCCGATGTGTATCCGCCAAGTGGCGTGACGCGCCAAGCGGCTTCTGCAGAATTATCTGTGAATCAAAAGCGCTAAGCTCTTAGCGCTCGGCTTCCAGCGAAGCGGCGAGTCGCCCGGGGCGGCAGCGTGCATGCAAAGGCGCAATTGGTCTTCCAGGAAAAGCAGACGTAGCACAAAGAACGCGACGAGTCGGGAGGGGCTCACCCTGCCCCGCCCCTCCTCGCCAAGCCCCCCTTATGCTCTACAACCGGCCCCCCCCCCCCCAAGCCCCGCTTCGCCGCGCCCAGTCAACCCCCGCCCCAGCATGTGCATATTCCACCAAACTTCGTCCAGCCCTATCTCTGCCCTATCCCCGCCCTGTCCCCGCCTCGATTCCGCCCCGACCCGCTCCGCCTTGTTCCACCACACCTTTACCGCCCCGCCTACCTTCGCCCCACCGACATTTTTCCCGCCTTCAATTTTCTCGCATTCATCCGTCCCAACTTCACCCGCCTCGCCTTCAACCGCCTCGCCTTCAACCGCCCCGCCTTCAACCCCCCGCTTCAACCCGCCTTCAACCGCCCGCCTTCAACCGCCCGCCTTCAACCGCCCGCCTTCAACCGCCCGCCTTCAACCGCCCGCCTTCAACCGCCCGCCTTCAACCGCCCGCCTTCAACCGCCCGCCTTCAACCGCCCGCCTTCAACCGCCCGCCTTCAACCGCCCTGCCTTCACCCCTCTTCACGCACCCTGCCTTCTTCGTTTCTCTTCCCCGCCCCGCCACGCTTTACCACTCTCAGCAATTCCCCGTCCCCGTTCCGCCCCCACCCGTCCATCATTACCCATCCATCTCTACCCCGTCCGCCACCGCGCCCCCCCCCGCCCTGCCCCGCCTCCCTCCGCTTCGCCGTGTGCCACACTGCGCGGTGCGAGGCGAGGCGAGGCGAAGAGGAAAGGTAGGCCGTTTATCCACGTGTCGATAGCGGCGATCGCTACATGGCTCCCGCATCCGCCGCGCTGCCAGCGGGGCCACGACGCGGCGCGGGAGATGGACGACGCGGCGGTGTACCCCCACCGACGCGCACCCGCCACGCCCCTGCCTCACACGCTCCGCATTCTGCGGGCTACGAACGTTTCAGAATATTCATCTGCTCCGACTCCTGGGTGTAAATCACATAAAGCAGAGTACGAACGTTTTACTTGTGTCGATTGCATTCAATGAATGAATAAATATTCTGATTATGTCGTACAGATATAACATAACCGAACCGGTAGCGGTAGCTCAGTGCATCAACTGATGTCACTGCAGCGCCTCTGACCGGGAGGTCCTAGGTTCGAGTTCTGACGGCGGTAGGATTTTCGACACTAGCTTTTCAGCTACGTCGAATTCAGTCGCTGTCTGGAGGAGAATTCTAGAGGCCGGCTGCTCTGATCGGTAGTTTTCCGTGGTTTCTCCGATCAACCCCAGGCGAATGCCGGAGCAATACCCTACCAAACGGGCCACGGACGATCTGCCCTTCCTCTTCCTTGTCCTATCCTCTCTCCTCACACACACACACACACACACTAACACGCACTACACTACCACATATTCCGGGAGACCGGTCGGGAGCTTAGAGCTTGTCCGCTGGGGCGGTGCGTGTGGAGATCCTGGTTAGGAACTAGCCGAGGTAGTCGCCGATCAGCGGGGAAAATCACCACCTCTCCCGGGAAAAAACATGCACTACACTAACGGAACTAATGACCGAAGTAGTTGACGCGCCCGGAAACACGAAAAAAAAAAACAATCAATCAAGTTAACACAACCAAGCATGATAATTGTTTTTGGCTATCGTAATATTGTAATGAGTTGGTAGAAGAAACGTGAAAGATAAATATATTACGAGAATTAGTATCCATTGTATGCAATCCCTGACATGCGCATTTGGTGTCAAAATTGTTGCAATTTGAAGCAAGTATACTACAAATCAATATTTATTGAGGTTTAAATTGAATGATTACTTGATTACAAGGTCTTACGCGAAAACCATTAGTGGTAAAGATTTGATTTCAGGTGTTGCGATCCTAACTTTTTTATTGATTTATGCTTCTCTGTGTGTTGAATACAATTTTAAGTAAACGTAAACTAGTGTGAACTTAAGTAACGTGACCTAGTGTGAATTTTGATTTGGCCTCCGCAATTACAATTAGAATTAATATTGCACCGTTGCATACTTGTTTATATCAAAACTAAACTTTCATTCAGCATTTTAATGTTTTTCTTAGATTTAATACATTTTGGAATTACTGATGAAATTTTATCATTTCCATAAAATTCATGTACAGAGGAATAACTTAAAGTTCAAATATATTTTATAGTTAACAAAAAATATTAAAAGCCTTGGATTTGTCTCAATCGTGCTCACAAATGAATATATATATATATATATATATATATATATATATATATATATATATATATATATATATATATATATATATATATATTTCATAATTCGAGACGATCGGGTCCATTTGTTCTCTTTTCATTTCCGATAAGTGCTACGCTGTCATAAGCGTAGTGACCGAATTATAGTTATCTTTCTACGTCATCTATTTATCTTCATAAGTAACACAAACATCGCGGTCCCCAGCTACACAACAGGCTCCAAACCACCTTTGCTCTCCTCCCCAACAGCAAAATCACCACAAACGAATCCTAACCACCTTCATCACCCGCAGCGTGGCGCAGGTAGCCACCGCCGCGCGCGCGCTCGTTGTGCGGTGACCCCACCCGTCTTTGTCGCCTCCGCCCCTGCCTCGCGCGCCGGCGCCATTGTTCCCCGCCGCGGAGGACAATGCTGACCGCGGACGGCGGCGCGTTCTGCTACAGCGGGCGCAATTAAGCCCCAGAGGTTCCTCGTCCACCGCCACAGGATGAACACCACACCGCATAATCCACGTGGCTCGCCTGAGGTCGGTGGCTTTTGCCAGCTACTTCTCCGGTTATCTCGGCCCCGTCTGGGTTTTCGGCACAATTCGGTCGCTGTTTAGAGGAAAAGTCTGGCGGGTGGCGGCTCTGGTTAGTAGTTTTTGTAGTTTCTCTGATAAACGTCAAGCGAATGCCGGAATAATATCCTAACAAACGGGTCACGGACCGTGTGATATCTTTCCTTTCTCTTCCATTTTCTTTTCTCTTTCCTCACACACTATTACACGCGTACGCGCGCGCGCTCGCACACACACACACACACACGTATATATATATATATACACACACACACACACACATACATATGCACAACACTTTCATATATGTCGGAAGCTTAGGGCTTGTCCCTACTGAGACTTCACCCCGCTACGGAAGATGCCTGGAGGTGATAATCCCCCGCAAGCCATCTAGATTAATGCCGGATCTCACCAACCAGCGAGGGAAGAACACCGCTACTTTCAAGCTTAACAACATACACTTCTGTAACGGCTCTAATAACCATAGCGTAGCCTGGGAACATCAATTAACCGGTTATCCCCATGTGGTGGAAGGATTCGATAATTCTAGATCTAAAAATCATATGGAATATACTCAAAATCTATCCTTCCCCTTAAAGTTCTTGAAAAGGCATTGCGGCGGTTTCTTTCCTACCTAGTAGCTAATATCAAGCAGTAATCTCCAAATAGTTTATGAGCTGTTAAACGTAATTCTCTTGGTTTAAAATCGTACCGTCACGTAAAGATTACTAGTCTTGAGAGCGAGCAAAAAAACAAAAAAATTATTTAGACGAGAATAGGATATATCAAAATGAAGAGTGTGCTCGTTCTAACCTCCTATACTTCCTTATTCGCGAGATTTCATTGAGAATACCTCTAAGGTCCCACAAGAGCCATACGTAATTTGTGAACTACATTCAAGAATATTCCAACAAACTTCTATTCCATGCAGCAGTGACAACAGAGCTGTCACTGCCACAAGGAATAGAGGAATGCTTTTCTCTTTGTGCCGCTGATTCTACTACCCATGTATGGTTGTCAAGAGACTTTGAACTGAGCCGTATTGTGTAAGTTGTTAAGAACCATCGAAATATTTGAATAAAAGTTGTTGTGCTTTAAATATTTTTATTTTTTTCACGAGCAGCTTTCGACAGAAATAACTTGAACTTAATTAATAAAAGGGCTGTAAATATTAGCGACATATAATTTAATTAAAAAGATTGAGACGTATACAACACAGTAATTTCTTATAAATCTGAATGCACAATATTGCAAATTATTCAATAGATTTCATCGCTTTATTTTTTTATTTTGTTGTATGATGATCATATTTTCTACTATAAAATTATTTTCGGATAACATTTATAAATATAAACTTTTTTATTGTGTTACATACTTACAAGTTTATATTTTTGAATCAGATCTGATGATGGAAGAGTCGTCGAAAAGTGCTCAGGAAATAAATAACAAAATTGGTAATGGTATATTTTATTCAAATATGTGCAGTGACAATATCTCAAATATTAATCAGCTCCACCAATAGGCTATGCAAAACACAATAATACTGATGAATTGTGCAGCTTGCCCCCTCCCGCCCTTAAATGTTAAAACTCTGTATAAATGTAAATATTAAAGTGGTTAGAAGAAAGAGCCGTCCATGTGGCCTGAGCTTCGCCATTATTATTATTATTATTATTATTATTATTATTATTATTATTATTATTATTAGAATGGTTGAATTTTATTCCTGATATTATTCCTGATATCATCGTGGATTGATCCTATTTGGTCCAGTAAACTTAAAAAATCCATCTTTCTACAATATTATTATTATTACTATTATTATTATTATTATTATCATTATTATTATATTATTATTATTGGTGTTGTTGTTATTATTATTATTATTGATTGATTTTTCGTGTTTCCGGGCGCGTCAACTGCTTTGGTTATTAGTCCCGTTAGTGTAGTGCATGTTTTTCTCGGGAGATGGCGGTGATTTTCCCTCGCTGGATGGCGAGATCCGGCACCGACCTACCGTCGGCTAGTGGGGTTTCCCCCTAACCAGGACTCTCCCACCAGCGGGGCACCGCCCCAGCCAGGACAAGCTCTAAGCTCCCGACCGATCTCCCGGAATATGTGGTAGTGTAGTGAATGTTAGTGTAAGTGAGTGTGTAAGGAGAGGATAGGACAAAGAAGGGAAGGAAAGATCGCGCGCGGTCCGTCGCCCGTTTGGTAGGGTACTGCTCTAGCATTCGCCTGTGTCGAAAATCCTGCCGCCGTCAGGACTCGAACCTAGGATTTCCCGGTCAGAGGCGCTGCAGTGATTATTATTAATTATTATTAATTAATAATAATAATAATAAAATATAAAGATAATAATAATAATAATAATAATAATGACGATAATAATAATAATGATGATGATGATGATGATGTTTGAATCTCTCATCAGAGCTTCTACATCTGAACGTTGCCTGGCGGGTCGGAGGATAATACACGGCTGGCGTTCAGAATGGGCCTAGGGATTCAACGCCGCCCGGCCAGAGGTCCCCGCTCCGACTCCGGCTCCGGGTCGCATTGGCAGCGACTGCACGCGCACGCGGATGCCATCTGCGCGTGCGCGTGCACGTGCACGTGGAAGGGGGGGCGAAGGGCGGGCCAACGCCGCGAAGGTCGTCGAACCCAGGGTGGGTCCTCGACACGAATCTACACTGGACCTCGGTGTTCCCTCGCTTGATCTTTAATCTTCCTCGGGTGAAATATACCTCTACAAACACTTTTAGAAAATTTATTCATTTTCAAGAGTGTAAACTAAGAGAATGTAAACGATCTAATCTCTTTTTAAAATCTAATAAAAATGCTATTACGAAGAGAGGATTTGGGCTTTTATTGGAGTGTAAAATATAGTTATATACGAATGAGCTGACATCGGGGACACATTCATGGGCAATTTTTAACTTATTTCTGACATGTTGGAGGAGATTTTGTCTGTAGATTGTAGTGAATTCCAAACGTTGATGCCTTGATGTCGCAATTTGAAAAGTTTTTACAATGCAGCATCAGCCGAAAGCTTGATGTTTAATCATGACAATGTTGATTTTGCACAGAAGAAACATGCAGGCAATGAAACTCTTATAATAGCACATTACTCGGAATTTCTAGTCTTTTCTAATTCAGCTGGAGAGGTGAAATGTGACATATTCGTGAGCCAGAAGCGAGATCATCTCGGAACGCATTTCTCAGAAGTTGGTGATGCATTTTCACACTTGCAGCAGAGTATCTTCAGAATTTTGCATCGAGGAAAAATTTTTCAAATCCTCTTGAATTAAATTTGGACATAAATGGATAACACCAGTAGCGGTAGAATTGGCTCAAGGTAATAATTGATGTCACTGCAGTGCCCCTGACCGAGAATTCGTAGGATTCCAGTCGTGACGGTGGCAAGGTTTTCTACACTAGCTGGGTTGAATCCAGCCGCCATCTGGAGGAGAACTCTATTGGCCAGCTACTCTAATCAGTAGTTTTCCAGTCTCCAATCAATACTAGGCGAATGACGGAGCACCGCTCTAAGAATCGAGAAATGAACCGAGCGCTATCTTTCCTTCCTCCTCTTCACCGCGTTACTTACACACACTTACACTTACAGGCACTGCACTACCATACATGTCGGAAGTTTAGAGCTTGTCCGGACTGGAGCGGTGCCTCGCAGTTGGGAGATACGTGGATGGGAAACACCGCAAGTCGACTTGTAGGGTGGCGCATTTCTTCCTCGCCATCAAGCTGAGGAAGAACTCCTTCACCTCTCGTGATAAAAATGCACTATCCTTACGGGACTAATTATAGCACGAAATAATCAACCAATGCCACCAGTGAAAAATTGGGCTTTTAATGCGACAGTTTTCATGATGTCTGAGTGTTTTAAAACTGCATATCTGTTGAATAGAAAACTGTAATAACTTATTTAATTTTACAGTGTCCATAACACATGACCAGTTAGTCTTTTTAACAGCTTGAATTGTTATATCCGTCAGGGGCCACTCCACTTTGTAGGGTTTGTTCCTATGTCTCACGTCTCTACATAATTCTGGCGGAACTCCCTATTGTTCCTATTTTCCTGCTTGAGTATCAGTATGTTTTTCTGCATTGTATTATGTACACACACAAGACAAATGTAAAACAAATATTTAAAATAAGAGATAATGATAGTATTTTCTCAATAGTAATTAATTTTAAAATTCCCAATTTTAGCATCTTCTTGACCACTCTTTAATTTGCTTTACAATGTGTCGGCACCTGCATGCCTTACGAAAAGTATGGATTCATCTCTCGAAGTGAGACACTGTCGAAAGATCTCAAATAAGACATATCTAGAAATATAAAATCATGCTTACGGTTGTTATAAGCATTATTTCAGATCTTTTTGCTGGCAAAAGAACTTCGCAGAACAAACCTAACAAAAGTTTTCTGGTGTTTCTGTAGAGAAAATATATCGAGAGGAGCGCATTGTCTTTTTGAAAGGTACCCAGATGCTTTTAAAAATAATTATCTCATAATGATTAAAACTAGTGAAAACTCCCTATTTTACAAAACATCACTCAAGTACAGATAACATATCGGACATCATTTCTAGTTTAACGTAAACATTTTTAATGAAATATGTTTGAACTTTTTACTTACAGATTCTCATTAATTGAGTAAAAATAGAATGTCAATTTTCGAAGCAGTACCCCGCAGTAAGCATTCTCAAACTGCTTCTCAGTTGAATGAAAAGGCGAATACCGCTTGAATTACTGGAACAATGTCAATAACACGTCACCAGCAAGTCGTCGGAACAGCGTAGACTGTCACATCCTTCTAGGGCCACTCGTTCTAGTTTTGCAGGGATCGTCCCTAGTTCATTATAAATATCCCACATCCCTACACGATAATGACGGGATGCCCTAGTGTCCTTACTTTTTCTTTATATCATGAATATGACATACTATATTCAATTATCGAGTCTTCTTCAGTTTGTATATCAAATTATAGACAATATTGATAAATTCTCATTAGGGATCAATTTAAAATTCCTACTCTTGACAACTCTACAATTGTTTGAATAGGTTTTATTTGCAAAGCAAACGGCATGATTTTCTAGAAGCTTGAATTCACGTCCCGAAATAAGACATTGCATCATCCGATAATGATTAGGGTTACGACAAGCGTTGTTATGAGAACTTCCATTAACAAAAAATTCGCAGAACTAGCTTTTCAAAAGGCTCACAGATTTTTCTTTCTTTTCCTTCAGAGGGCAGTGTCATTTTAAGGGACACCTACATCTTTTTAAAAGATAATTTTCTAATAATGACAAAATTGTTTTTAATAAATCGTCATCTGCACAATTAACATTTTAATGTATTTTTAATTAAATGAGTTTTTTACTTTTTACTTATTTCTCGTTAATTGAATAAAAATTGTCTGTTTTTTTAAGCAACACCCTTCACTAAACTGGTCCCTCTTTTTAGCTTTTTCAATGTGACAACCCCACATCCTTCTTAATCATTTGAATCATTTCGTTGTGTATTGGACAGTGTTGCCATCTGTCTAATGCTTCTCAGCCGAAGAATTCATACTATGCATTAATCGCGGAGACGGGAGAGGGAAGTGGAAAACTTTTTGTTTCAAACGGTGATTAGAAAAAAACGTCGACATAGTAATATTTATTTATTAGCACGTAACGAAAATCCAATCTAAATTACAAACAAACCAACTAATTCCAATCCAACTTACAAACTGTAAATTTACTTTATAATCAAACTGATAATCTCATTTGCAAAAAATTACGAATAAAGTTAAATAAATGAAACCCTCGGGGCAATAACATGCTATGTCATTATTCCTAGATTTTGGGACTCAAGGCGGTGGGTGAGCAGTGGGCGATGGAGATTTGCGCGGGCGGGGCGGGGGCGGGCTGGCGCCGCTCTGCCGCCAGCGAGCGCGTGGGCGTGGCGGTGCGGCCTTGGAGGCAGGAAACGCTCCGCGCTTTTTCCCCCGCCTTATCCTCATCCTTAGCTGCCATTGCCAAGGTAAACGCCTGCACTGGTCAGGAACGGTAACGTACGAGCGTCTTCAAAAAGCCAGCTCCGCTGGAAATTTCCCTACTACGAATATTGTGATATAAAATTAAATTCAGAATTTTAAGCTTTGTTATTTTATTTTTACTATATCAATTGTGTTTTACCATAAGTGTCAGATAAATTTATTAATATAGTATTAGAATATACATCAATTGTTATTCTAATACAAATGATTTTTTAAAGGAAGAAATAAGAAGCATCCTAATTGCGGATATTCAACAGTAATGCATGTATTAGGTCTATTGAGAAATGTTTCTTGTATATTTATCCAGTCTTCTCTACTGACTGAAAAGAAGCAAAGTGTGCTAAAGAAGCTAAAATCGGACTGTTTTAAGCTGTGTTTCGCATAATTATACGTTCAAGCACTGAAAATTTAATTGTATTATTTACGTATTTACTCAATTATCAATTCATATCATCTTTCTATTATATTGTTAAATTGTTTAATTATTTTATCTAAATTTTGTGTTATAAACGTTATCAATTTAACTTACAGGAGAACTTAGAAGACAAAATGATGCTCTAATAATATCTACTTTTGATACCATATAAATGTGAACAAACATATTCACATTTATACCAACATGTTTCCCAACACCAGCATGTACTACACCAACAAATTTCAATCATGAAATTGCTCAAAAACAAACTCAGGTTTCAGACGAACGAAAAAAGAATTGAGAAATGAGCTTCCGTATTTGCCTTCCGAGCACTGTACTACATTTCAGCTATTTTATCTTGGTGGAATTGCTCGTGAAAAAGAAGTGTAAATAAAAACGAAAATAAAATCGTGTTAATAAATATAATAACGACAAATGTACTTAAATTTATTCAACTAACTTCAGAAAAGACTTAATTGTGTGTGCATAATCATTAATGGAATGTTTAAATATTAAACAATATTCAACAAACAGTATTATAAGAGTATAAAATCAGTAAAACTAATTAAAATACAAATTAAAAAGTTTAAGTTAACAGGTACAACATTTCTGCCGCATTTTCGTGGCCGTCCTCAGCTGTTCTAAACATCGCCGCACAATATGAGATACACTTCTGAAGGGAGTGTACCTCACATTGTGAGGCGTTGTTGTACACTGTACACTCCTGAAATGAGTGTATGTGGCACAGTAATTTATTCACCTGTACTACTGTCTGTTAAACTTTGGTCAATAACGGAACATTCCATTTATTCAATGGACTCCAGCGAGTCATAGACCACATGCAAACTCCAGCGCAGGGTTCACAACGTCTCTGTTGTGGTGGGGTGGTTAACTGCGTGGACGAGAGAGTTTATTTCGCCTTAATTGCAACCGAATCTCACCAACAGGTGAGACGACCACTTTGATCTCACTGCTGAATTCTTTTTCCTAGGGCTTTTATCCAGCCGACAGCCGGTTGCTCTTTACGGCCCGAAGGGACGCATATTTGACCATACACTAGACAAACACTCTTGCGGGCTCCTCTGATCTGGGGTCAGCAGAACGCGAGGCCCTCCGCGACAACACACACAAAGTCAAGGGACAAACAACCATGTCCAAGGCGGGACTCGAACCCGCGACCCTTCGGACCGAAGCGCTGAGTCGGTACTCGCCTTAGCCACCTCGGCCATCCAGGTCGGCTGAAAATTATTACAAGCCTCTAATTGCGTGGACGATTCAAAACGTGCCAATGAAGTTAACCTCCAAGGCAAACCCTCTTCCAGAGGAACCCACATTGTGGAAGAAGAGGCAAGTCGGAGGATTCCGCGAGGGCAGCTGATGCTCTCGTGCGGGGCAGATCCGGGTCTCGGCCGGGCGGAGGGGTCGCCCGAAACCCGAGCCCCGAAAGACGCGGGCGGCCTTGCTGATTGTTGTCTGCGCGGCAATCACCTTGAGAAGGACGCGCGGCCGTCCAGCAGGTGAGGTACCGGGGCCGGCGCACTTCACCAATCGCAGGACTCGGGAGAACAAGTCCATGAATCAGTAGAAGTAATTGCACGTGACGGGTGACAGGCTGAAAATACGAAATCTAATACGCGGATGCACAAATTAATAATCTACTGTCCTTCAGAAGGACAATCCCAGAGAGAATTCGGCACAGTCTGCCGACTTTGCCAAAAGCAACGAGACTGACGATGACGGCAAAGCCGTCAAAAGCCGGCTAACTGAATAAAAATACTACGTTGACGCAGAGGACCTCTTTTATTTATTCGCAGCAGAACGTCAACAACCGAATCAGAATTCCCACAGTCCCAGAGAGATAACATTTCCTTTTATTTCATCACAAAAAGTTAACTGAATTCATTCCTCCTGGTTTATATACTACTTTAATTTCATTTAGTTAGGGATAAACTTATGAAACACTTGAAGGATCACTAATTCTATAAATAGATACTACGTAATAGATATTATTATCATTGTTCATTGAGATATGTCTATTTTATAATTTCCAATTCACGCAGTAATTAAAAAAAAATATATTTTACTAATTTCCAATGCGCGCAGAAATTGAAAGAAATATATGCGATCTCCGCCTTCTGAAGAGGTGTCTGTGGTTCCGTTAGATACCTGAAAACGCGAAAAAAATACAAAAACATCTATATTACTAATTTCCAATATCCATGGAAACAGAACGGACACCATGTCGCCTCCGATTTTTTGAGAGGTGTCTATTGTTTTGTTCGATACTCGTGAGCTCCATAAAAATTCAACAAGTAGAAACAGTTTATTTGAATTTTTTTCACATCGCTTACCTTCTGTGGTATGTATTGTTCTACTGTATAATAATGGGGTCGAAACGTCACATAATCATATTCATGATTACGGAAGACGATGCTTTCTTCTAACTTTCGTACCTGAAACGAAAAATTATTAAATATATAGTTTTATTTAAAGTAGTATTCATGTTTAATACAACACTTGATAATACATCGCACATAATGTATTAGGCATTAAGAGGTACTTTATGCGACAAAGAGTTACATCAAACACCCCGCCATAACTAACATTCTATTATTTTTTTATTCAGGTTGGAGATGTAAAAAGAGCCAGTTCAATGAACGAGTTCTATGGATGGCGCCGTCTTGGTAAGTCATATTTTCACTCTTGTAATCTTTTAATTTTATCTTGAATAATTTTCAAGATAATGTTGAGTCACTGTTTTCGTCACTTTCGTCAATCTGTTATAATTCTGTGGACACATGTTGAATACCTTTGAAATAAAATAATAAATACATCTTCTTTGTCCTGAATACGACATTCTCTTCGTTCATTTTAAAGTTCGTCCTTCCAAGTAAAAAATGAACTCAAAAGTATCTTGATTTCTTATATCAATAAAGCAAATAGTTTACTTTAATGGTTCATTCCCTCGAAACGAAGTTAGTTGTCGAAAGACGAGCGAATAACACGAGTTCAAACAACCTGCTCATTGGTTACTCGAAGTACACAGTCACAATTAAGATTAAAACAAAATGGCACTTTAAAGATTTAAAGGAAGTCCTGAATGATGCAACTGAAACTTACGTGTTATAACTGCTGTCACGTCTACAAAGTTATATTTTAATGAGAAAATATAATATGACCATAACTTGTGTAAATTTGTATGACCCATCACAACCATAAAACTCTACAATTTGTATCTTGATTTTGTTAGAACAGCGACAGAAATAATTTGAAAATAAAGGCGTAACCACGTTCAAGAACCACTAGTCGGGACATAAACCTGGCGTGTTTCTGTACATGTTTTAATCTATTCCTTCTATTAGAATAAAGCGGACGTCAATAACATGTATTAACATACAGCATGTGTTGGAAGCTGTCTCTGACCTTACACAGTTGGACTCACTGTAGTAGACTGGACGCCGGCACCAATCCGGTCCTGGGTGAGAAATGGCTTCGTTCAAAATATGTCTACGTCGCTCGTATGAGAAAAACGTGACCTCTTTTGGAGCCGCCTCCAATAAAAAGTAAAAGCACGGGACAAATATTTTGTGTGATATTTCACCGGTTACCTTGGTTAAAATATAGTGCTATTAACGTCTGAAGTTCGCGTTTCCTGGTGCGCCGTTTTCTCTCTCGGAGGTCCAAACTTAATGTTCCGCCTCACTTTTTATTTCCATATGCTTGCTGAATTAAATTAAATGCCTTTCACTTTTCACTTCTCCTAAGAGAATTTCCTACGAAATAAGATGCAAACTTAGTGAATCCCTATATTTGCATTTATTCGAATATTCTTGCTCATACAGGCGTTGAAATCTCCAGATCAATACTTTTTCAAATCTTTTTTCAGCCATTTCCTTAGAGAATATGTAAAAGATTTTAAGGAAGCAAGGCTGACGCTACATAATTTCTGTAGTCAGGTGTTTCTAAATTGAATACTTTCTGTTTTTATGTATCGAAGTTTTCGGTTCAAAGCTTCACTTTGTTCCTCTTACGTAGTGCCTTTGGTACAAGATAACTTTTTTTTCAACGACTTTCCACATATTTTCTAATGAGAATCTTTATTTAACTACCAGGATTAACATGATATGCTCACCCATAAAATGTCTTAAAATAAGAACATTATTTAGGGAAACCTGGAAAGCTGTCGTTGCTTTTTACTCCTATGCCTCTCAAACGATCAGCAGTTCCGTCAGTCACCTCTCGCTGCGAGTGAGTCATCTGCACATAATAATAGGCGCAAGTGACATTAGCTTTAGGATGACGAAGTAACACCGCCAGTGAAAAACGTAGAGTAGTGAACTGCTGGGCCTCCCAAACGCAAAGGCAACTTCTCACCCAAGCCGCTAACTGCGCTAAGTGCGGCGAGCGGAGGCGGAAATCATTCGTCTGCGGCGCGGTTGGGCGCGGAGCGATGTCGCCCGTGGGTTTCCCGCGCGCGCGCCCGCGCTCGTCCAGGGATTCCGCGTGCGGCCGCCTGCCGTGACTTCCGGGCGGGGCCCTTGGCCCCGGCGACAGGCCGGGCCCTTGGCACGCCATCCCGCGCCACCCCGTCTCACCGGGCCTGGTTGCCCCCTCTGCTACACTACACCTCGTCCCGCCTCGTCCCGCCTCGTCCCGCCTCGTCCCGCCTCGTCCCGCCTCGTCCCGCCTCGTCCCGCCCCGTCCCCCCTCCTCCCGCCTCGTCCCGCCCCGTCCCGCCTCGTCCTGCCTCGTCCCGCCTCGTCCCGACTCGTCCCGCCTCGTCCCGCCTCGTCCCGCCTCGTCCCGCCTCGTCCCGCCTCGTCCCGCCTCGTCCCGCCTCGTCCCGCCTCGTCCTGCCTCGTCCCGCCTCGTCCCGACTCGTCCCGACTCGTCCCGACTCGTCCCGACTCGTCCCGACTCGTCCCGACTCGTCCCGACTCGTCCCGACTCGTCCCGACTCGTCCCGACTCGTCCCGACTCGTCCCGACTCGTCCCGACTCGTCCCGACTCGCTCGTCCCGCCTCGTCCCGCCTTAATCCATCTCGCTCAAAATCTACTTGGCTGTGCGGGAAACGCCGCGTCATAGGCACAGATGCCAAGGTTTCGGCTGTCTTGCTGCGACCTTCCTCGGGGCGAAATGCTCCATCTCGCTCCGCCTCTCCTCACCTACCCCAATCTCGACTGGCCTAATCCCATCTTGCTCCCCATACTCGTACTCCCGATCCGCCCCACATCACTTCGCTACCCCAATTCACCCCTCCTTATCCCGACCCGTCCCATCTAGTCTCATCCCGTCTTCTCACCCCGCCCCCCGCGTACCAATCCGCCTCTCCTCGTCCCATCCCACTCCTCGCCCCATCCCATCGCCTCTCCTCGTCCCATCCCCTGCAAAGTCGCTTTCGGCAGGTTTTCATTGTTTGAGTTAAGAACAGATCCATTCCCTCATCTCTCTTACTTTTTGAACCTCATAATCAGCGGCAGTTAAATGTCTCAAATATTCTCATTTATTAAAAATATTGAAGAATTCTAACTCTATTTTTAGACGAGAAAATTGGATTAACACATATTTATTTCGAAAAATGTTGGTCATTACTCAGTATTAAGTAGTACCAAACAATCCATTACCTTCAGATGACATGTTTTAATGATTTTCTCAAGCTGTCAAAGTATATGATACGTGAATCAGTAACGTAAATCTTGAGTCTTTAACTTGTAACTCTCAACTGAAAACTACAAAGTTACAAGCGTATTTCGTGTAATACGCTTATGCAAGTCAGTTACAAATATCTGAAACAGTAGAAGACTGCGTCTCGTGGGCGCGCGAGAAAGGTGCCTAAGGTACAACCAGCACTTGCTACAGACTGACAGAAATATTTATGGAGAACTGGTCTGGAGGCTGTTGGCAAACGGAAGAACGTTAGCCATGTTTGGAACTTTCATCGCAGACGCAAATATTCTTGAACACGCTCGTTAATGGTTCACCTTCGAGAAAGTACAAGTTTACCTCATTCCCACCAAGAAGCAATTTCTAGAAACCTTCCTTTCAAATACTCATTTCGATTAAAAATATATTTCATTAAAGCTATCCCGCTCCTCGCCTTGTTTCAAGACACCTTTAATGATGTTTTCACGTACAGAAGTATAAAGTAATCAGATAGAACTCTCTTCGATTGCGAACTTGTACCCACTTCCTTGATATTTGTGAAGGGAACGACTGTTCAAGGTTCTCAACAAAATTTTTAATTTTTGTTTCCCGTCAGTTGAAAGTTAATTGGCTTTGTCTAGGCGTGAGACCGGCAAAATTTCCTTGCGAGTTTTAGTAAACATGGCCGAGAGTCATCCATTCCTGTCAGGAAGTGGTTACGTAAACTAGACAGCTCCGAGACCACCACGTATTTCCGTGAGACTTAATGAAATAATGTTCTACGACCAGATCTCGTATACTCTCCGTTTCCTTCTTTTGATTTTATGAAACTGTCTTATTTTAGAAGACATTTTCTGGCAAGTATATTTCTTGTGGCTTTTTATTGAATGATAATCACTCAACACAATTACACTCAAAACAATTAAGTTAATTTGTAATGAGATAATGTAATGAGATAAATGTTAATTGTAATGAGATAAATCTTGATGATCTACAAAAAGTATCTAAATTGATCTTGAATCTTTTTTAATCTTTGAATTAATAAAACATCTGAAAAGCTAACATTACCCTAGTAGAAGTTATAGAGTTGCAAACTCTGTTTACTTAATACCTTAAAATTAGTATACATTCTAAGAGAAAATGATGGGACTAAAAGTTACGTGACCATAAATCAAAAGAAGAACATAAAGGATGCAAAGTTGGAGATAAAAATGGCATGGAGGAGTCGACAACGCGCATTGTTCATTAATTGATTGATGTTTCCGGGCATGGCAACTACTGTGACCATTACTCCCGTTAGCGTTGTGAATGTTTTATCCAGAGAGATAGCGGTGATACCTTCCCTGCCGGATGTCGAGATCCGGCGCCGACCTAGACATCGGCTGGTGGAGCATTTTCCCTCCAAGTAACTTCCGCAGCGGGGCATCGCCCCAGTCGGAACAAGCTCTAAGCTCCCGATCGGTCTCCCGGCATGTGAGGGAGTGTAGTGCATGGGAGTGGGAGTAAGGTGTAAGGATTAAGACAAGGAAGAGGGAGGAAACATCGCGCGCGTTCCGTGGCCCATTTGTTAGGATACTGCACCGACTTTCGCCTGGTGTTGAACAGAGAAACAACGGGAACCCGCCGAAGCAGTCGGTCGCTAGAGCTGCGGTTGCAGCAGAAATCGACCTAGGTATCTAGCCAGCGCCAAAAATCCATCAAGCGTCGGGACTCGAATTCTAGGACTTCCCGGTTATAGTCACTACAGAGACAGCGGCAACGCTGAGCTGATCTCGGCCGGTCGTATTGACGCAATCGCCGACCGCCTGCGACATCTTCAGCTCGGTCGGTCGGCAGGGCGCGGCCGGGAGGCTGCATGCCTCGGCGCGGGGCAGGCCGCCCGATGAAAGTGAATCTCGCACAAGCAGGAAGGCGGCGCTCGTCCCGGTGCCCGCTGCCCGTCTACGGCCTTCTTTATTGCTCCGCTTTCCACCGCCCCCTGAAGTGTAGGCTTAGGCACTCCGCTAGGCCACCTGCCCGCTCTTTCGTCAACTTTCGAAACTGTGCGTGTTTCTTTCCAGAATCGCTATCCGTCTGTTTTTAATGTTTGTCGGGGTTGTTGAACTGTGGAACTACTGTGGTTTTCGTAAATTAAGAATGCCTTTTTTGTCGGTTACTGAATGAAGAAAAATAATATATTCATTATTGTTCATAATTGACTTTAACAAGATATTTGCAACAATTTTCTGTAGTATTTAGATTGCATTGCATAACATGTTGAATTAAAAGAGCTTTAATGTGTCCTTAATGTATATCAAAATATTCATGAAACTTTCGAGAATGACAAAACGTGCTATTTCCAACTAAATAATTAGTATCTCCTTCAATAATGTACACCATAAAATGTGTTTTTTGTTAACTGAATGTAGGCAAATTATGCCTTTACTATTGTTGATAATTGACTTTCTTCGCAAGAGATTTGTAACATTATGCTACTATATGTAATAAAGAGTGCATTTTATATAATGCCAAAAACATCGAAATATTAATGAAAATGTAGGAAATGACAAAATATGCCTTATTTTAAACCGAATAATCTTGATTTAATTCAATTACTTACACGATAAAAACAACAGGGAGAAAATGTAGGTGACCGTAAGTTGAATAATATAAGAAGAAGAAATCTTAAATTCAAGCAGGTGACGATGCTGATGATCCGGCAGCTCATTCGAATATTCATGAGTGAACTCATCCAAATTGGGGACACTGGGTATTTTGAAAGATAAAGATTCATAACATTTGTAAGGCATATTTCATCACCTGTGAAAACATCATTCCCACGTCGTACAACGTAAAATGAACA
This sequence comes from Teleogryllus oceanicus, assembly GCA_964035755.1. Lineage (NCBI taxonomy): Eukaryota > Metazoa > Arthropoda > Insecta > Orthoptera > Gryllidae > Teleogryllus > Teleogryllus oceanicus. Next base: position 97,564,110 of record CAXIVR010000006.1, read on the forward strand.
ATTATACAATATAAAATTAACTACACTACCAACATTCCCAAAACGAACAATAGTGTATCGTTATTAGCATAGTCACGTCAAGTCATTGATAACATATGTAATTATGATTAGCTCTAAATTTGAAATGTAAAGAAGACGTTTATTTAAAAATCTGATAATTACTGCTCAAAAATTTAAAAATATAATTTGATTGATTACATCTTATTTTAGATGCTTCAAATGCTTACTGTGAAATGAAACAAGTTGTATGTTTTATTCCATTGGTATTTTTATTTAAAAAGAGTTAAAGCAATTACGTAATTTATAACATAAAATATTGAATCTATTACACAAAATAATTACTGTTTCAGTGGCTGACCTAAGCTAGCAGTAGTTCCGGCTCTCCCAAATATGATCGTGACTCATGCCTCTCCTACATGCTCTTAATAGCGGTGCAGGGTCTTCCATTAACAGCAGGCTCCAGTAGAGAAACGACCGTTGCATGTTGCAGCAGACAATACCACCTGCGTGTATGGCCAACGTTGGTTCAGCGTTTGCGCCCGGAGTACGTGCCGTCCCCCTCCAGATGAAATTTGTCAACACCTACACTCCTACGTACTGCCCATACCCTTGCTTCACTCCTCCTCATATTGACCCTGCCTTGTTGCTTTTGTGCTTCTTAAATTGTAGCACTCTAAAATAGGGGTGTTTCAACAGCACATGTTTTCTCACGTCATTTATAACTTTTGCAATTTTCAAAATTTAAAGATTTCGTCGAAAATGAAAAATCCACCATTTTTAGCGTTCTTTGCTCTCTTCGAAGAAAAATTTAAGCAAGCAATATGGAGTCATTTTTGTGAAAGTTTTGAAATTGTTATGGATTTATATAATGTACTCATGAAAATCGAAATATTCGTTTGAAATTCGCAGTACCTCCAGTTAGGTTAGATTGATTACGTTAGATCAGTTTTGAACAAAATCGTCTGAACGGTTTAATTCGATTTTATTGAATTGTTTAGGCGCTAGCGATGACCAAAGATTAACCTGTGGACAGGCGCTTTGCCGTCAACCACTTTTTCGGTATCAACGACCAATAAAACGTGAATTCTAATAACACATGTTAGAGGAAATTATTTGCTGCATATACAAAATAAATATTTTCACTTTTTACAAGGCAGGGCCTTAAAATATTAGTTTTTCTCTGTAGAAAAATTGTCAGTTTTAACCACAGCATTACACTACTAAGCAGTATATGTGAAAGTAAAAAGACAAGCAATGAAAAAGTTCTTCTCTTCCCGTTCTCCAATTTTTCAAATACTATGTTTTTCTCCTTTATGAATTCTTATTTGCCTAAATTGCATTTGCAAAGTTTATTCTACACACAACAAGCATTCAAATTTTTTTTAAATTTCCTCAATGTTCAAAAACAACTTATGAATATTCTTTTTATAAGGCAACCTTTGCATTAAAATAAAATTTATTACGTAGTTACATATAAATCACATTTCATTTTATGAGCGTATTTATACCATGCAAAAACGCTTCTTGTAAAGAAGGTTTAATGCAATTTCTTCCAGAATTTTTGCCCTTATCCCAGGAAAGAGTTATTAGTTCCACTTTCCCATTCACAAAGAGACTCGCTTCTCTTAGCTGTAAATCATATTGTTTTACTAAGATATAAGGGCAGTAATATTCGTATATTTAGTTCAACTTTCAACAATTTTACTCCCTTATAAGCAAAATCAAATAAATCCCAATCAAAATCCCTTATAAGCCTCACTTATAAGCAAAATCAAATAAAATATATAGGTAATTTAGTACATCAATTGAGGGATGAAAAAGTCCTTGAAAATCTTGAGGATGGGAAAGATTTGCCTTGACATATCAGAACTCTCCAGACAGCCCAGACCACCAGTATGCGACAAATGAGGAAACCACATTGTGTCCCTACAATTCCAATGTAAACGAATGCTTCAAAATACACGTTGACGCGACTATCTGCCGTCTCTGAGTCTGCACAACGCACAGCGCCTGGGAGGGGACATCCCCGGGTTTCCCGGCTCTCCCACGACGAGGCGCCGTCCGCTGTTCATCTTTTTGTCACCTTGGCGCTTCCCTCGCGTCACTCTCACCAGGTGAAACTCAAGGGCTCGAATTTTGTCCATCCAATTGAGCTACCCGTCGAAAAGAAATAATGATCGGAACTAAAGAAAAAAATGTTGCCAGCTGCATTTCTTGACATTTTGTCCAATTTTGTAGATTTTGTAAAGAGATCATTACCGTAAAATCGAGAATCCTATTCATGATTTATTCCTATGTATTTTGAAGTGATGAAGAAATGTTCAGTGGTTTTATATTCTTGCTTTTTGTGCTACCTACTACATGCGACTGAGACTACAATTCAACAGCTACAACGAAGCAATATTTTTAATATATTTCAAAAATATTTCAGAGAATGGAGGACTAAAATATTTCATGGTATGTTTGGTCTTATGGTCTTTTATGGTATAAGTTTTAGAGTAGAAAACGTTTGAAATGCGAACACGAGAAAGGAAAGAAATCTAAGTCGAAGATGAAATGAAAAAATAAAAAAATAAAAGATTAAAGATGGAGAGAAGTACATAGACAAATATAGAAAATCCGGGTTGATGACGTAGATTAAGAAGGAATTGTTTATTACAGAATTTCGAGAAAAAGAATGGAAGCTGAAGGAAAGGAATTACACGAAGGTACACATGAACGCAAGAGGTAGTTACATGCAGATGAGATGAATTGTCATCACACAGGAACGCGAAGCCAAAATGTAAAACAAATTGCCACCAAGACAGAACACTACGCTGCTGATTGAGGACCTTCCCAAGCCGAATGCTACACATCGCCCGGCGAACTCGCGGTTTCTCCGTGGCCGCTGCGCAGAATTCGCGCCACGCCCCCTCATCTCGGAAGCGGGCGCGCGTCCTCCGGGGCGCATCTGCAGAGTGGCCGTCCGCGGTGTCCAGCCTCCGCCTCCGTCGCCGCCGGGCCGCGCCCGCTCGCGCGCCCGTTTGCCTTATATAGCGCTGGCGGCGCCGCCTTGTGACGCAAGCGAGCGGGCGCCCGCGCTCGCCGGCGGCGGCGCCCCGGCCGCACGCACCGCACCGCACTGCGCGCACTCTCCGATGCACGCGCGCCCGCGACGACGCAGCGTCGGGGCGTCTCTCGAGAAATACGGCCCACAAGCAGACCACACAATGCCTCGCTATTGGAGTGAATTAAATAAACACAATTTAATTATCATGTTGTTAAAATAATTAAACATAGTTGTTAAGTGTCTTATTGTTATTTTAACATGTTCTCCCTCAAGTTTAACATGCGTTTAATAAGACAGTCTTGAAGAAATCTTATTTGCTTGTGAGAGATAAGGTTTACGTAATATGGAGTGTGACAATTCCGACCGATATTTCACAATCGCAAAGGCATCGTGAAAACCATGCAACCACATACGCGCTTAATACTTGACGATGTGGCGGGTTGCCTAGCACTTCGGTTTGATGGCTTGAGTCGACTGGGCGGGTAATCAACGCCGCCACGAATCCGATTTATTTCAATTATTTATTACATACTCCAGATAGCAATAAAAACAAAGTTCGAAATTTTCAGTGAAATCTGGCGAGTAGTTTTGCGTGTATTCCCTTTCATTTATATATAGATTACTGGTCATAATTTTTATATTTATTTAACCTCTCAATGCACATTCAGGAGTCCGACGCCTAAATACGCGCCTTTATTGCGCTTTTACTCTGAACAACTGCATTTTTGAGTGATTGCCTTCCATATTATCTATCTTCTATTTTCATACTTTTATTTCCGTCACAAGTACATGAAAAATTCTCAAAACCTATATAAGTAAGTCCTGAAATTCTAATCTATTACGTCAATGCATGTGCAGAGCTTTTGGGGCCCTGTAAATAGTTATTAAGACCCTATTTAAAGTTATTTAAATATATAATCATTTATTTAACATTAAGAGATGGTTTTATTGAAATTATTGAGAAATGAAGTTATTAAGAATAGAAAATAATTTTATTTGCTTTTTTGTGAGCTTGTTGCGCATAGCCTCAAAGACAATCATGTAATTTCTCGTGACAAGGCATCCTAGGGTTAAGGTCACATGAACGACAATGGCGAAAAGAGATATTGATATTTCCACCATACAGTTATCGCGTGGTTGACGTCTTATACCACACAATGTATCACGTCAGAACCTTAATTCACTTCCACCCAACCCATATTATACCATTTTGTGTTTCTTCTTGTCAATATCTCAATGTATATCACCATATTCAAAAATAGTTTTTGTATTAATTTGAAGTCTTTAATTAAATTTATGAGCGTGAGACTTTTCCAGAATGTAATTTGCTAAACAGTGAAAAGCATACGGAAATCTGATATATCTCCCTTTTCCGGGAACGGGTTGCGGGAACGGATTCAATAACTTTCATAGCCCTTCTATTTCAGTTAGTCGGATACATAAAATAGCAATGTGCAATGCATTAAACATATTTCATGTTTACTACCGATGGAAAATTTATTGGGAACCATTATGAAACATGTTGTGTACTCAAGGTGAGTTGTATAGATTGAAGGGCTGCCACGGCCTTCTGTGAGAAGCTCGCATTCGTTCTGCGTATTTTGCATTCGTCACGATGTGTCTCACAAGATTCATGCTTCACACTGGCGCTGCCGGAAAAAACAAAGTTCTCGATCAAGCGCAGATATATTGTTCATATATGTAAAAAGCTTTCGTCCTAAAATGCTCCATGTGAAAATGTATGTGTAATCAATTTTACGTAGAGCAATAATCATTAACGTATTTATATACGGACAAGCGACATTTCTGGCAAAATTATTAAATCACTGACCCAACAACTACCTCATCTGGTAATTAAATATGTTGCGGAATCTTCTGAATTACCCTGTGATAATTAAGCGCCCGAAATAAGAGATCGTAGTTTTAACTAACTGCTAGTACTCGACTCGTAAATTGACATGTAAATCATACATTGATCTCACTAAGGTCAAGCACTGGTCAGTAGGTAGCAATCGACACATTGCCTGCCGATTCTGTTTTGCATACTAATCGTCTAAGAGATTATTTGATTTAAATGACCGATTATCACTTTCTAAAGTGTTTTTAATCTTTGACCGGTAGTTTGTGGAAAATTTTTTTGGTATTCAAGTTGTCTTATGTTCTTGAAGTCGTTTGGTTGTGATATGGGTTAACTTTTTCCTGTACTAGTAGCAGTGTTCTGCCAAGTGGAATTTTCGAAATCTCCAATATTCACGAAATGCGAATATTCTAAACGACGTTTCCTTGCAAAATCATTGTCCTCTACCTCCCAATACAAATCATTATCATTAGACATAAAAACGTGCATGTTCGTCGGGATCATCAGTACACATGGTCCTCCTCAAAGTACCATAAACAAATGACTAAGTACAACGGGCGAAAACAAATATTCATGCACAAGTGCGTTTCACAGCTCCATTTTGAAACCAAAGTCTTGGGACGTCTTTAACTGTCCCAGTCACTGATGTAGGATGCAAAGACACTGAGATGTTGTAAACAGTGACATTTAGAGACTTTCTTGTGAAAAACGTCATAAATTTGTGAATTATTATTTATTTTAAAAGGCTCGTGGAGAAAGAATAACAAAAAACCCACCCTCGCATTACAACCTCATAAAACAGATAATCATAGATTACACACGGGATCTGCTCAGAGACCTGTATGTATAAATTTTGACAGAAATACTTCTCTAATAGATGTGTTACTCTCAAACCTTTCCACCGATAACGCGCGCACCTGTCAAGCCCACCCGTTTAGCAGCCTCCGCCTCCACCTCTGACGACTGTGCTCCAGATAGGCACTCTTCGATACCTGAGGTCATATCGGCGTCGAGTCGACGTCTCGGCGCCCAGTCCTTCCATTAGCGAGGACGGCGCCGACGCGGCCGCGGGGCCGGGGCGTTGCACGCGATGGGCGGGGGAGGAGGAGGAGGGCAAGGTGCGGAGACGGAGAAATGTGGAAGAAGAGGAAGGAGGTCGCCGATGATGAGAGGACTGTGAGAAGATCGCGAGTGTTCTATATTCTGAACCAGAAGTCGAGCACAGCGAAAATAACAAACGGAAATAAATATTGTGAATGTATTCCTTGGGCATTTGCAAGTTTAGAATGTTTAGAATGAGCATCTAATGTTATGGCCGTTGGTAGTGCACATTTACTTGTAGATTCGAGAACTCATCCATTTTTTGTCGTATTGTGAAGATAATTATAATGAAAGCGCCTGATTGCCAGTTTTGGGCATATTGGTTTTAATTGTTTCTGAACACTAGATATAAAATTTACATATTTGTTATATAATCTCTTCTTTCAACATGTTTCAAAATTATGTTACATACTCTTGGAATACAGTTTCAAAAAACCTGTATACGCAATTAAATTTCTCGGAATAATACCGTAATATGTGGCAAGAAAAACAAGACTCTGAAAAAAAGGAAAAAGAAAAGAAAACCAAAAAGTATTGAAGAAGACAACGAGAGAAATCCTTAAAAATATGGAAGTGGAGATGAAGAGATAATGAATATCAAGCTATTAGGTAAAAGAAAAAAGATAATGACGAAAACAAAAAGTCACAGCTATTTGAATAAGAATACAACCTGTAAAAACATCTGAAAACCGACATAAGACAAACAAGGTCATTAAAACACGACCATCCAATACGTTTAATTCAGAATCGTCCATCATCGAACACGCCTATCCACCACACGGGCTGTCCACACAACCAAGCAGCGTGCCCACTTGGTAAGCTCATAATTGCAAATCCTGCCCGCGCATTATTACAACTTCCAAAGGCGGCTTTCTTCCTTAGCACTTCCACGCGAGCGATCCGTAATTTATTGCGCAACTCCGAGTGTCTCGCGAGAACATATTTCCACCAGCGGCGGCGGCGGCGGCGGCGGCGGCGGCGGCGGCGGCGGCGGCGGCGGCGGCGGCGGCGGCGGCGGCGTCTGCTCTGGGCTGGGCACCCTGGTCAGCGAACGAGTCTGGCCCGTAACAACTGGTTCCGTCGTTTCATGCCCCTCTATCATTGCACGCGATTAGCCGCTCTGCGCGCCGGGCCGCGCCGCGCCGCCTCCGCTTGTTCTGCGCCTGACAGCCCCGCGGGCGCGCGAAGGCCGCCCGGGAGGAGGCCGTTTGCGGCTGGAGGCGCTCTCGCACTTCCGTGTGGAAGTTCAGACGGCAGGGCGACGTGGGGCGTCCTGCGAAACACTCGGATCAAGCGGTGCGCCGACCGTGACGAGACAGCGTATAATAGCTGTAGGCTGATCCCTAATCTAATCACTGTGTGACCCATTACTTATATTCATAAGGGACATTATTAGTGTTACATTCAGTACACTCCTGTGCGCCAAGGAGAGCGTCACTTATATTCATAAGGGACATTATTAGTATTACATTGAGCACACTCCTGTGCGCCAGGAGAGCGTCACTTATATTCATAAGGGACATTATTAGTGTTACATTCAGTACACTCCTGTGCGCCAAGGAGAGCGTCACAGATAGAAGGCGTTTGCAGCAGGAGAAAACTAAGCAATCTACGACAAGAGAGACGTGTCAATGATTTTGTTACATGCCCAGAAACTCCAGAAACCAGAAACATGGTGGCGAAGGAGTAAATGGTGGCAATGGTGTAACGGTTAGCATATCGGGCTGTTACATCCAAATTCGCGTGTTGAAACCCGATTGAAGCAGTGGATTTTTAAGGGCGAAGAAATCCTTCATACGTCTTCCTTCGGAGGGGAAGTAAAGCCGGCTGTTCCATGTTAGTAGATTTACTGCATGTAAAATATCCTCAAGCCTAAATGAAGCCTTTGAGCCAAATTCAAATTGCCTGTTTCGTCGCCCAAGTCATACCTTCTTTCTCCAATAGTAGGTGAAAGGAGCGTGACGAAATTTGCGTGGTCAGGCGGAAGAGTAGGCCTCACGGCCTGAGTATCGCCACGTAAAATAAGGCATTCATTTATTCATTCATTCATTCATTCAGACGGCGCGATGCGCGGGGTTCACAGGCTCTCGGATCAAGTGGTGCGCCGACCGTGGCAAGATAAGTGTGTAACAGCTATAGGCTGATCTTTATTCAAATCACTATAAAACCCATCACTTATTATGAATAATCAGTTATGTTCGCAAAAGACATTATTAGCATTACTATCAATACGCAGATGACTGGACAACCCGAGAAGAGCGTCTGAGATAGAAGGCATTTTCGGGAGTAGGCGCTCTTGCACTTTTGCCTGGAAGCCCATACCGCGCAACGCGAGGCGCCCTGAGAAGCTCTCCGATCAAGGGGTGTACCGACCGTGACAAGATATATTTAATGGCTATAGGCTCATCTCTATTCAAATCACCATAAGACCCGTCACGTATTATGACAAATCAGTTATATTTATGAAAGACAGCATTATTACAGGTAAGCAAATGTTGGGTCAAACTCGACGAGTGTGCTAGAGAAAGAAGGCGTTTTCGGGGAGGGCGGGGGCGAGGGCGCTCTCGCTCATCTGCGTGAAAGCCCAGTGTGCGCGTCGATGATCGGCCCAAGAAGTGCTCGGATCAAACATTTGCAAAGACCAAGTGACTTCGCCGACCGTGGCAAGATATGTTTAATAGCCAGGCATTGGGCCATCTCTAATCAAACCACTACATGGACCATCATTTATCATCGCAGAAGACCTTATTAGCCTTACCACCAGTACACAGATGACACGACAACCCAAGGAGAGCACCACAGATAGAAGGCGTTTGCAGGAGGACGCATTTCCACGGGAAAGCCCAGACGGCACGACGCGGGGAACCGTGACGAGGTATGTATAATAGCTGTAGGCTGATCCCTGGTCTAATCCCTGGCCCATTCACAAGAGTAATTATTAGCGTTTCATCGAGTACACATATGTACGCCAAGGAGAGCGCCGGAGAAAGAAGGCAAGTCGTGGAGGAGGCGCACTCGCACTTCCGCGTAGAAGCCCACAAGGTGTGACGCAGGGCGCCTCGATTGATTGATTGAGTGATTGATTTTTTCGTGTTTTCGGGCGCGTCAACTGCTTCGGTCATTAGTCCCGTTAGTGTAGTGCATGTTTTTCTCCGGATTGATTGATTGATTTTTCGTGCTTCCAGGCGCGTCAACCGCTTCGGTCACTAGTCCGTTAGTGTAGTGCATGTTTTTTCGGGAGATGGCGGTGATCTTCGCCGCTGGATGGCGAGATCCGGCGCCGACCTATCGTCGGCTAGTGGGGTTTCCCTAACCAGGACTCTCCCACCAGCGGGGCACCGCCCTGCCGGACAAGCTCTAACCTCCCGACCGGTCTCCCGGAATATGCGGTAGTGTAGTGCATGTTAGTGTAAGTGTGTGTGTAAGGGAGAGGATAGGACAAGAAAGAGGAAGGACAGATTCTTCACTTACTGCGAAGTACCAAAAGAAACCCGAGCAACTCGGCGAGCCCACCCGCCGCCTTTTGAGCGCGACTCCATGGTACCTCCCGAGCGACCCCGCGTGCGGAAGTCTGCAATTAACGAAAACGCGGCCCATCCATATCCCGCGACCCGGGCGGCCCCGCGTCGCCGAGGTCATCGGCAGACAATCGGCGCGACGCCCGCGACCGGCCCGGTGACAAACGAGCAGCGTCCATTCCAGGGCTGCGAGGCGAGCCGTTGAGATCAGTGCACGGCGCCAGACCTCTCCACTTTCTTTTGCTTCTTATGAATGCTATTGAACGTAGTAAGGGTCACACAGGGTTGTAGGGTTGTAATGTGTCGTGTGGTATAGAAGTGGGAGAAATTCTGCTTCGTGTTTTCATTGTTCACAAGTTTGGTCAAACACGCAAAAATCATTCAGTGCAAAATATTAATAATAATAATAATAATAATAATAATATTGTTGATGAACTCTCAAAATCCAGAAAATCATCTTTGTGGATACATCTCGCTTAGTACCAATCGTAGCATTTAACATAGAAACGCATTCTAATGATCCAATGATTGGACTACGAGATTCTCCGAAGATTTTACAATGACTCACTTTTTTCTTTTTTTGCAATTTCTCCAGGATTTGGGAGTCTCATCACGATCTTCAGAAAAACATGGCCCGATCAGTATTTTAACCGTCAGCCAAATTGAAACGTTTGGCCTAACATTCTTGATGTTCTTTCATGATGCTACGATTCATTAGTTTTACAGACTCCCATTCCATCGTGTTTGGTTGTTGTTGGAGAAGATGGATCGCAATCGTCGATATTTACGGTATTGCTCCACCACCTGCCTGTAATTGGTCGAAAGAAAAGATGGAAAATATTAACTACAACAATCAACCTCTAAGCTGGCATCCACGTTGTAGTATAGTGCTGGTGAACTGGTTAATTAAGGTCGCGCCGAAAATCCGCCACAGAGGCCCCACCCTAGGATCTCCATGTCCAGGTAGCTCTGTTGTGATTTTGCAATTAGGGACTTAACGCATCTTCTGTACATGTCACGGCCGGACGGTCACCTGATGCCATTGCAGCGCCACGGCCGGACGGTCAACTGATGCCATTGCAGCGCCTCTGACCGGGAGGTCCTAGGTTCGAGTCCTGACGGCGGCAGGATTTTCGACTCTAGCTTTTCAGCTAGGTCGAATTCAGCCGTTGTCTGGAGGAGAATTATCGAGGCCGGCTGCTCTGATCGGTAGTTTTCCGTGGTTTTTCCGATCAACACCATGCGAATGCCAGAGCAGTACTCTACCAAACGGGTCACGGACCGCGCGGGATCTGTCCTTCCTCTTCCTTTTCCTATCCTCGCCCCTTACACACTCACTCACACTAACATGCACTACACTACCACATATTCCGGGAGGCCAGTCGGGAGGTTAGAGCTTATCCCGGCTGGGGCGGTGCCTCGCTGGTGGGAGAGTCCTGGTTAGGGAGAAACCCCACTAGCTGACGGTAAGTCGGCGCCGGATCTCGCCATCCAGCGGGGGAAGATCACCGCCATCTCACGAGGAGAAAAACATGCACTACACTTAAGGGACTAATGACCAAAGCAGTTAACGTGCCCGGAAACACGAAAAAATCAATCAATTCGATCAACACCAGGCAATTACCGGAACCGTACCGTAACAAACGGACCACGGACTGCGCGCGATCTTTCCTTTCTCTTCTTTGTCCTACCCTTTACATACACTTACATTAACATGCACTACACTACCACACATGCCGAGAGACCGGTCGGGAGCTTAGAACTAGTCTCTGCTAGGGCAGTTCCCCGCTGATGGGAGATACCTGGTAGGGGATACTCCGCTATCCGCCGGTATGTCGGCACCGGATCTCGCCATCCAGCGGGTGAATATCACCGCCCCCGACGAAAAACACGCACACATCTACGGAACCAATGACCTCAGTGCGATGCCCCGGAAAAAACCAACCAACCCCACATCGCAGAGGATCACGTGAGCACCGGGGGTGTGGCCGACGTACAATAGAGCGGCACGGCGCGGCGGCGCCCCAGCCGCGCGGCCCGGCGTCTGCACCAGCGTGTCGTCGCCGCCGCCCCGCGCCGTACATGGCGAGCTCTGCAAACTAACGGTCGGCGGCCCGGCCGCGCCACGCCGCGCCCCCGGAGCTTTGGCAGTGGTGCGCAACGGGACGCCATGCAAATGGCACGGGTGGCGTGGTAGGGCGATAATTTAGCTCACATGCAATATTTGCATGAGAAGGGATTGTGTGCGAAGAACTGGCGACGTTTCGCGGTCAGAGAGAATTAACGCGGCAGCTGAAACGGTAGAAGCTTCGCGATCGTGAACGTGAATGATATGGGATCTTTCTGAAAGCTGATGATGTGTAAGTTGTTGTAGCATACCATTTTACTTGAATATGTTGTTCATAAATGGCTGGATATGGTGAATAGATGGTTAAATACGTCTTTTTGGGAATCTACTACAGTAGTGTTGCGAGTTTACTAACATTCATTTCTTTGAATCTTGTCTTTACGCGACTCAGAAATTTATCGGAAACTTTCAACGCCAATGATAATGTGGCAATGCTGCTTCGGCAGTGATGTGCAACGAGCATCTGGTATGCACCAATCAAGACAGCGTATTCTAAAACTAAATCGCGTTTTCTTTTCATGTCCTCCCTGCTGGCCGATCTCAAGGTGTGATTCATCAGTCATAGAAAGCGCTGTCGTGCGCACTTGGAGCGCAAACTCAATCTAACTAATATTTGGCGCATTCTGCAACTTTTTGGAGGTAATTTTATTCGCGTAAGAGTCGTTGCTACGCGACTAGGGACTTCATTGGAAATGTCAAATACAATTAAGGATAATAATGCAAAGATGCCATGCAAATGGTGAGAGTGCCGTTGAGTGACTTGAAGGGTGATAATTTAGGGCACACTGAACATTTGCCTGAGAAGGGATTGTGCGAAACACCTGGTGATGTTAGATGCCAGAAAGAATTAACAGGGTAGCTGAAGCCGTAGGACTCTCATGTTTGCGTTAGAGCTGCCAGGAAGTCCAAAAAGTGTAGACTCTACTACCGTTAAATGTTACAAGACGTCAGGGTACAATGTGAATGAATGAATTGATAGATATGTCTTGTGAAGTTCTGAAACAGAGGTGTTGAGAGAATCTACTATTTTTTTGGTGTATTTTAATAGCGTTCTAATTCAAAATTATTAACGCAAAATACGACGAATGGAGATTATGCAGTGGCGTGAAACGGGACGCCATACAGACTGTGTGGGTGCCGCTGGGTGGCACGCTGCAAACGCAGAAAGGGCGATAATTTGTCACACATACAAAATGTGCATGAGAGAAAAGTGTGCGAGAAGAACTTGGTGACACTCCTTGGTTCATGACCAGGAAGAATGCAACACTCCAGTCCAACCGATTCAAACCTCAAGACCTTTCGAAAAACTAATGAAGTGCAGATTTTAGTATATTTTACGAAGACAGGGTACAATGAAGGATATAAAAGAAATGAAGTGAATGAAGTGAATGAAGTAATGAAGTGAAGTGAAGTGAATGAAGGGGAGGAGACGGAGGAGATAAAAGAGATAAAGGAGATGGAGATGAAGACATGGAAGGAAATGAATTGCTACACATGTCTGCTGGACAGCAATGTTGGTATATTCATTGTTTGATGTATTTTAATATATGAATTAATGTTCAAAACGCTGCAATTATGCTTTGGCAGTGTTGCGCAACCGGACACCACATAAATGGTTCGGACACCTTTGGATGGCAGCGGCAAGTGAGGTGAGGAAGTCGATAATTTTGCGCACATTCACCATTTATATGAGAAAGGATTGTGCGCGAAGAACCAGGTGACCCCGTGATCTTAGGCTTGAGACCATTTGGTAAAGGATGTAGTAAACAATTGTGTATGATGAGAGTTTTTGTATTGAGCATTCACTAGATAAATCTCTAGATTTCTAGCGCAACAGTGCTGAGGGTTTGGGCAAACATTCATTTACTCGAATATTTTGACAGCAAATATTCAGTAATATTATCGCGAATTTGACAATGGCAATTTGCCAGTGGTGTACAAGATTTCATGCAAATGGGGCGGGCACCGTTGACAAAAGCGACGACTACAATAATTTAGCGCCCATTCAGTATTTGCATGAGAAGGAAATGTTCGCTTGAATTTGGGTGACATTCCATGGTATACAGCCTGGACTAATCTCCCTGAAAGAGCTTCTTCTAATGCATCTGCAACATTGTAACGCTCACAATATTCCATTAACAAGTTTTAAAGTTCAGAAAACGTACATTCCGGATAATACAGGAGAGATAAATGAACATACATGACACAAATGATTGAGAGAGTGTTAGCATTCATTGCTTGGAATATTTTAATCACGTCCTGATCGAGAATCATTAATCAAAGTTATTAATAGAGTGTTTTACCTTCAATAACTTGTTATTACTTCCTGTATATACACGTTCGGAAATTTCTCTGAACGAGCTTATAATTCCTCTGCTTCCAGTCAGCTCTTTCATTTTGCCAACACCGTTTTCAATTGTTCATAGTTTTCGAGACATTCTGATGAATTGATCACCCTTGATAATTTTATAAGCGGTTTGCTATTATAAAATATGCTTACTTACACATACATATACCTTTAATAATTTCGATCAAAATATAGCAGAATATTCAAGTTCCTTTTCAAAGAAGATCGATTAGGTATAATCCCATAAAAATGAATTGAATTCATTTCTTGGTGAAAATAACACCAATAAAAAGATACAAACAAACCCAAGTAACCCTGAGAAGGATATATAAATAAAAACACAACCTCTATATTTTCATTTGATTTCCAAATGTATGAGCTCACTAATAGACCCTTTGAGTGTAGATTGAGCCATTGATTTGCCTATTCGTCGTAATACAACGCATAAATATTTGTGTTCTGTTCTCAGTATTTGCTCTGAATACAACTTGCACTGCATTTCTCGGAACAGCGATGTTGACTTTTTCGTCGTAAGAAAAGATTATTACCGGCAAACAACCATGCGTTTATGGGCGTCGTTGCGCAAGATCGTTCCTAGTAACGGAGTCCACTGCGGCTGGGAGGGAAAGTAGCATGGCGACTTCCCACCGCCCCCGCAGGTCCCTATTCGTCGCTCGCCCACTCCGCTGACCTGCGCCCCTGCCCGCCCGCCCGCCTGCCTGCGTTTGCATGGGAGCGCGCGGGCGGAGCGGACGTGCAGGGCGACGGGTCGCGCGTGCAAGTGCGGTTGACGCAATGCGCGCGAGTGCGTGAGCGCGATCGACGCGCGTCGCTGGCGCGGGGGACACGTCGTTCTTGTGTTTTTCGAATGTGCGGCGCCTCTGACCGGGAGGTCCTAGGTCCGAGTCCTGAAGGCGGCAGGATTTTCGACACTAGCTTTTTCAGCTAGGTCGAATTCAGTCACTGTCTGGAGGAGAATTCTAGCGGCCGGCTGCTGTGATCGGTAGTTTTCCGTGGTTTCTCCGATCAACACCAGGCGAATGCCGGAGCAGTACCCTAACAAACGGGCCACAGACCGTGCGCGATCTGTCCTTCTTCTTCCTTGTCCTATCCACTCCCCTTACACACACACACACTTACACTAACATACACTACACTACCACATATTCCGGAAGACCGGTCGGGAGCTTAGAGCTTGTCCCAGCTGGGGCGGTGGGCGGCTTGTCCCGACTGGTGGGAAGGTCCTCGTTTGGGGAAACCCCACTAGCCGACGGTAGGTCGGCTCCGGATCTCGCCATCGGAGGGAAGATCATCGCCATCTCTTGAGAAAAAACATGCACTACACTAACGAGATTAATGATCAAAGCAATCGACGCGTCCGGAAACACGAAAAAATCAATCAATCAATCGAAAGTGTAGTGTGTCTGATCGGGTGGTTGCGGAGTTCGTGTCCCGACGGTGGCGGATATTCGAGACTTGCCAGGTGGATTTCCAGGTGGGTCTGGAGGAGAATTCTAGCAGCCTGCTGTTATAATCCGTATTTTTCGTGATTTCTCCGATTTAATACCAGGCGAATCCCGGAACTTGGTATTTTCATCCACATCCATCTACTCACCCCTGACTTATACATAAACTTAATATAACATCTGTCTCTGGCCAATTTTCAAAGTCAATTAAATCATTCACTTTTTATGCTTGTTATAATAGATTTTTATTGCAAATAATGCATCTTTTAATTAACAAACTTACATGCGCTGCACTACCACACATGCCGGGAGACCACGCGAGAGCTTAAAACATGTCCCGACTGGATTGATGCCCAGCTAGCCGAAGATAAGTGAAGGGAAAACTCCCTCTCAAGACGACTTAATAAGTCGCCTCCAGATATCACGTTTTTTCCGGGGAAGAAACATCCCCATTCTCCGATGTGTAACATTTACTACACTGACCGTTCTAATGACCACAGCGACTGCCGCGGCCGCAAAGAGGGATTCATTAATTATTAACGAATTAATTAATTAAAAGTTAATTAATTAATATTTTTTAGTACATACTGAAGTTTTATCCTAATTCTATTATTTTACTGAAGAAATATTTAGTTTGCTGTGCTATAATACTGATATTAATTCGTTTTGTAGTATTCAGGGTGCAAAAAAGTAACACGAGGGACATAAAATAATAGTAAACAGAATATTGTGTACAGAAGTTTAGAATTGTGTTGTTTTCGATTAACTATGTCGTTGGAGTCTTCCAAAAATTGTTTTATCCTGTCCCAGTTTCATTGATTTGTAAGAAACATTTGGGGTAAACAACGAAAAGTGAAAATGGTTCGTAACATTTGAAGACACTTCAAATGTAAAGAACGCATGGGAAAAGAAGAGGTTTCTGCACTGGTGGGTGAGTGCGAGCTTCCACTTTCATATCTAGCAAAGAGAATCAATAAACACTGCTTCCCAACTACCGTTCTAACCGCTGCCTCCGCCATCGCCTTCATGGCTTCTCTCGAATTCTCAGTTTATTGTCAAAGTACAAATAATATTATTGTACTCACGGAGAGGTGCGACATAACTTCACTTTTTTAATTCTACCACGGGTACCTTCGTAGCAATAAAAAATCAATAAAATGCCGCGGTTTAAACCAAAACGTCTGAGCGGGGCATACTTCTTTTGATGTCCCCCTCCTTCCCCAATAAAAATGTACATATCAGACACTCCTCCGATTGATTGGTTGATTGATTTTTTCGTGTTTCCTGGCGCGCCAACGGCATTGGTCATTGGTCCCGTAAGTGTAGTGCATGTTTTTTTCTCGAGATATGGCAGTGATCTTCCCCCGGTGGATGGTGAGATCCGGCGTCGACCTACCGTCGGCTAGTGGGGTTTCCCCTAACCAGGACTCTCCCACCAGGACTCTCCCAGCCGGGACAAGCTCTAAGCTCCCGACCGGTCTACATGTTACTGCTTACAATACTTTACTTTATGTAATGAATACAGATTCCGGTCTCCCGGAAGATGTGGTAGTGTAGTGCATGTTAGTGCAAGTGTGACACTCCTCCGTATTACGCCGCACTTTGCTTGCGAGGTTGAAATGAAGAAGGATTCACCCCGACGACTTCTTCGTAGTGCGGATGTTACTGCTTACAATACTTTACTTTATGTAATGAATACAGATTTCACAACTTTTACCTTTACGTTGTTTCTCGAGAGTGTCGTCGCTGGGTAATATCAGTGAATGACAAAGTGTGACGATGTTTTGTTGAATAAATTTCGACAATGAACCCTGAAGGCAACTAGGTTCGGAAAAATTACCACACAGCTTTTTGTTAATTACAAACAAACTTTTTATAACGGCAATGATATCTCCAATTACCTAATCATTGGAGTACCAATAAAACGATATACCAATTTTCCAATTATATTATTATCCTCAGACAATCCTGAATAAACCTAAACTAAAATTGGGAATAGTTTTGAGCGTATAAAGACGAAAAGACGATTCTCATAACTCGAAAAGCAATGAATTCCAACAAGTATGTCGCTTCCTTGTGGATTTACTACTGACTCCGACATATGCTTTAATATGCCTGTAGTGAGAGTGCAGTAGCCAGAAATTGTTAATGTGATTAATTAATCAAAAAGGGTAAAGTTACGAAATATTTTATCATTATAATTATTTCTACAGCTTACTTATGTAATTGAGAAAGACGTATGAGACTTAACTATGTTTCTAAATATTTTATGCAAAAGTGATTTGTGTTGTATTAGAGTTTACTGTACCACTCAATCAGCATTTAGTCCTTTTGACGCTATTACTTTTGCAAGTCTGATATCTATATGGTTTCCATAATTTTTACTGTACGCTTGTTAATATAAAGGGTACGTGTTGTCTTTTTTGCACTAATGCTACAATACCTTACATTTAAAACGTTTTAATTATAAAATATTTCAAAGTATTCAGTCATTATTTCACAGTTATGGTTATTTTATGTCTCGGCACCCCCTAATAAAGTTTATCAGTTTATTTATTAAGTAACTTTTATCTACGTATGCATCAGTTTTCTTGTACCATACACAGCAAGTACTCACTTGTCGGTCGCTGACAAAGACTAATTGGTAGTTCAATTTTTGTAAATTAAATCTATAACCTGTTCACAATGAAATTCCGTGTTCAGTTGCTGCAATAACGCAAAAAATGACACAAGATATTCTCAAATGAAATACTCTAAGAAATATTTTTCAAATGCGATTCAATTTAATCATTATGTTCGTTTTCATGAACTTCATGTTTTAGTGTAACAAACATTTCTTTTATGCTGGCCCATTTTCTTAAAAGAACAAAATATATGAAAATTCTCACATACTATAAAATATGATATTACTTCCTAATAAACTTCGAGTACAATCTTATTTCTTCAAAACATTTATCTCGTTTAAGATTTCATAAAAAGATATTATGTTTCAATTTTCGCGTACCACATTGTCCCTTTGTTTTAGGAATCACGTCTCTGCTAACTGTGCTCTCAAAGTTTTTCGAAAGCGAATACTTGAATAAATGAAAATTTGCGTGAAAAACTATTTGGTTACTGAAATCATAATGAAATTTATCTAAAAATAAAGTAGCGAATGTAATAAAGTAGTGACTGTAGTTGTAGTCTTGATCGTATCTCATATTGCTTAAAAGTTTATTACACAAATAAACATCTAAAAATTTTTATTTTAAAATACTGAATTCTTACAAAGAACATTTGATATACAAAGGACAAGACGAGAAATATAGAGTGCATAGTATAATATAATCAAAACTGATAGCTTACGATCAAGATGTTGAAATGGGTCTTTATTTTACATGTCTTTTCCAGTTATTCTTAATGATTTCATTACAGTTTTAATATCGCTTTTAAGTGCATTTCAAACGTACTGAGCTGAATTTGCAATTAAATATAAGAGAAGTTCAACCAATTAGTATTTGGCTATTGATTTCTATTACTTACCTTCTTGCTTTACACCACGAATTATTTATTATGTTATCTGACGTTCTTTTCGATTATAACTGATTAGATTTTCCATTTCGGTCTTTTATTATTATTGTTGCAAGTAGTGCTACGTGCATGAAAACAGATATGAATCTTTGAATACTTTACATCACTGAAAGCCCATCCAAGAGTTTTTAATGACATGTCTCATAAACATGTAGAGGCTCGATTTTATAGCCGTTAAAAATTTTATGGAAACATGTTTTCATTGCAATTCTGTTCCAGTAAGATCAACAGAATTACTATTTTGACAGGATATATTTCCTTTCACTGAAATATTTTCAAAAATTTATGGTAATTAGGTATTTATTAATATTTCTGAGCATACGCAGTATCATATCACGTTCTCATGATTTTAAATTATAAGCATTTGGGGCAAAAACATTTCTTCTTGAGTATGCTGATTTCATTATTAAGCAAATAAAATATTAAAATTTTAAAGGACTTTAACTCTAATATTTACTCCCTTTCACTCTTTTATTATAAGGAATTCATTGGTAATTAAGCATTTGAGAACATGTAACATTCATTTAAAAGTAAAGTAAAATAAATTGAAATATTTTGTGATTCCTCCATTCGAATAACTCGATTTCCAAAAATGGTAGAAAAGCAAGCTCATACATTTTTCGCAAGCAAATAAACACCTTGTAAAGACAGTCAGTATACTATAATCTGATACCGCAAAACCAATCATAATGCTGAAGCCGTTGAAAAGTAAACAACAGCGACTGCGCAGCTGAACTTCCACTTTCACCCGTCACGCACGTGGGTTCGTCTCCTACCTGCTAATCGAAGTCTCCGCCTCCGCGCGAACCTTTCAGCGGGCGCCGATCACCAGCCACCGAAGACACACGCACTATCCACACGCACACGGGTCGATCGATCGTTGTCTCACGCGTCACACTCGCGTCGCACGCACTGTCACGCACCGTGCGTCGCTTCTGGACCGTTGCGCCTGCGTGGAGGCGCGGTCGAAGACTGAAGCGGCACCGCTCGGACCGCGCGCGCGCGCCGCGACGCCGCCGCCCCCGCCAACGCCGCCGTCGTCCCCACCGCCGCCTCCGCCGCCGCCACGCCGCCGTCCCCCGCCGCTGTGTGTGTATGTGTGAGGCGTGTGGGCCGGTTAGCTAAGCGGCGGCCCGCGCTGCCATTGGTCGCCGCGGTGCGGTGCTGCGCGCTGCGCTGCGGTGTGGTGTGGTGTGGTGCGGCGCGGTGAGGTGCGGTGCCGCACGGCGAGGCGGGAGCTGTGTGTTCGGTGTCAAGGGCTGCGCGCGATTCCCCGCCCCTGACCGTGGTTCGAGTCCCGGTGCGGCGCTGGACTTTCGAGGCCGTCGTCGAAGAGTTTCATTTGTTTTCTCTTTTTTCCCCATCCATTATTTTTCCATATTCTCTTTTTTATTGTTTGTTTTCACGAATTGTCATTATTTTTTGCCTTCCTCAAAACGTTCTTCCCCTTTTATTCTTTCTTTAAGTACCGTTTTGAAATAATCTTTGTTTATTTTTTCAGCGCGTTTGTTTTTTTTTCCTTATATTTTTTCATTCTTTTGTTCTTGGCTTTTATCGTATTAATTTTTTATTACTTTTTAATTTTACCTACGTTTTTCCTTTACAAATTTCCTCCTCATAATCTCCTTTGTGTGCCCATTTTCTCAGTTCTCTATTTTTGAGAAGTGGTACTTTTGCGAGTTGTAATTCGTTTCTCATTGCGTTGATGGTACTTATTCCAAGGTGCAGTCGCAGATGTTGAAATGTCCCTAACTGCAGTTCTCCCAACAACGAGCTTCTAATAGTTTTGTGTTCCTCTGTATAAATGATGCTCTACTATATGTGTGTATTTCTTTAAGATTTTACGAACCAAAATATTTTATTTGTGTAATTGTTAATTATTATAATAATTTGTAACTCTGAAAAAACATCCAGTCTGTGTTTTGATAGAATTTAAGATACGTCACAGCAGAAGGGATTAGAGAAATCTGGAATCTCATACAATTTAATAAAGATTGTATTTCAATTGAAATCGAGTTGGCCACCGCTTTCTTATTTCATATTATTTCATTAATTGAATCCTTTAGAATGTTTCACCACGTAAATATAAATTACGGATCAATAACTTGTCTTCGGAGGAGATCTAGACATCCTAACATCTTGTTTCTTTTGCTAGAAGACATAACTGTGATAAGAGTGTTGAAGGTGACACAGCGTCATGCTGCTTACTAAACAAATTCGAATACTCTCAAAAGGTTTGAAAATTTTCGTTGTAAAAAAATTCTACTTTCTAATTATATTGTTAGTTACGAAAGTGTTAGTTCATTATAAAAGCTTTTGAATGCCTTTGACGGTTTCAATGCATTAAGTTTAGACTTTTTCTCGCATCTGTCCATTTTTGCCGTGATTCCGATCATTTATTATTATACGACATTGTAGATATTACCGGCGTAGTAATCGAATAATCTACGTGTGTTCATTCGTTCTATCTCCCACCCACCACTCATCCTTTCATTTTACCATTGGGAACTAGCGAAGTGCTGTCATTCGACGCTGTTTTCTATTGGTGGAAAAATGGAATTCCTTTGCATCCTTCCAATCTAATTGCTCAGTGCATCAACTGATGTCACTGCAGCGCCTCTGACCAGGGGGTCCTATGTTCGAGTCCTGACGGCGCGCGGGAGGATTTTCGACACTAGTTTTTCAGCTAGGTCGAGTTCAGTCGCTGTCTGGAAGAGAATTTTAGAGACCGGCTGCTCTGATCGGTAGTTTTCCGTGGTTTCTCCGATCAACACCAGGCGAATGCTGGAGCAGTACCCTTACAAACGGGTCACGGACCGCGTGCTATCCTTTCTTTCTCTTCTAAAGTTCTATCCTCACTCCTTGCACACACACTTACACTAACATGAACTACACTATCACACATGCCGGAAGAGCAGTCGGGGACTTGGAACTTGTCCCGGCTGGGGCGGTGCCTCGCTGGTGGGTGATAACTGGTTGGAGAAAACCCCCTTAGCCGACGGTAGGTCGGCGCCGGATCTGGCCATCCAGCGGGAGAATACCACGCCGCCTCCCGAGCAAAAACGCGCACTATACTTACGGGAATAATGACCTCAGTAGTTGATACGCCCGGAATCACTACCAATCAATCTAATTAAAAAAAACTAAAATTAATAAATATGAACATTCTTTAAAACTTCAAAACGCAATTAATCATTATTTAAAGCGTCGTACGCTAGTTATTCATATTTCACATAACTTCATTTTTAAATATTCTTGTAACTGGGGTTGAGGAGTGACCCTCTTATTCTATGCACGCGCCTGCTTGTCGCGTCCGTCGCGCGTGAACAGCTGACAAACGCGGGGCGTGGCGCAAGGCAGCGCTGCGTGCGAGTGAGAGTGTCGGCGCATCCGCGGTTTCTAGCCCGCGCCCTCCGCTCCTCCTCCGTCAGCCGACAGAGTGGATTACCGGCGCTTGCGAAAGCCCCGCCGACGCACTAGAGGCGTGGGAAGCATGCCGGATGCCGCCGCGTGATAGCACCGTTTATAAGTCTAGTGTGCTCTATGAAACCGGGAAGTTGTAGGTTTCGTTGTTTCACTCTGTTATTTTAAAGCACTGGGGTAACTTAGTGAGGCCGCATCGTCTTAGACAGTTTTGCCAAAATTTCTGATATATTGTAGCATTCTTTAATGCTAAAATAGGTATACTTAAATTATCAATGTCGTCCCTGATTGAAGGCTTTCAATTGTTTTAATGAAAAACGTAATATCTGTGGTTATAGGATCTATGGAAATATTATAATAGATAAAAAAATTGTTTTAGAATTGTCCAATTTTACGGATTTTGTACGTCGAAAGAGTATTATTGTTTTAAATTAAATTTTATTATTTAATGAGAGTGGTGTATGATAAAATAATATTTTGAAAGGTTATTTCGATTTCTATCAAGAGAATTGACGAATAAGTACCGAAATAAAAATAAGGCATTCAATACCAATATGTTATCTTATGAACGATGTCTCCCAACGATGTAGATTTACGATTTTTCTTGATGATACTTGAAATTAACGAGAAATAATGTCATAAAATCAAGAAGATTGAGCTTTTTATGTAAAGCATCATTCAGAAAAAATGAAAAAGGCTGTTGGAAAAAAAGCATATTAAAACTAACAAAAAGCGGTGAAATGTTTTTCACACAGTTAAATAATAAAAAAAATATTGTGACGTGCCGATATATTTAAGCTGTAAATTTTCCCGTCTACAATAATTCGATTACACCACATAGACAGATAATGTTAAATCAGGACGTATATAGATATTGTTATGAGTAGAAGATTAGTATTTCGTAATGTTGCCATACGCGTAGATCCAACATTTACGTGAAAGGAAAGGTTATTAATCATTAAATTTAATACTTATTACATTTTTAAAATTAACTTCCTCGTCGAGTTTCTGGGTTGAAGAAACGAAAATATATTAATTACTTTTCTATGTGAAATAATGAGTATTTCTTTCAAAAGACATAATTTCATTTAGGTGAAATAGTTTTATTAAATGACATTTGGAACTTGCGATTATACCACTTATAATATATCGTGTACTATTACATTAATTCCTTGAATAAAATATAAAAAATAATATATTAATTATAAATGAAAATTGAACAAGAAACAATAAATTATCTGACATCAAATTCATTCACCCAATTAAAATATTTTATTTTTTTCCGATACGCCATAGCTTGTTATTGCCTTCGATACGGAACTCAATATACACTGCATAACTTACCTGGATCGAAAGGATCGTGGTTATGAGGGAAATATGAAAACAGTTGAATGATGCAAATGTACTCTTATAGAGGGAATTATGAGAGGGAAATAGGAAAAGACAAACCGAGTCAAGTTAACATCTATTTAATTAGTAAATAAGTCATTATGAATCAATAAAATGAGGTAACAAATAAATTTATATTTGTAACCTGGGCGTTAACTGGTTCTAAAGATCTCGGGCGAAAAAAGCCCTCGTGCGAAAGGCCTTCCGGCATTTTGTCGCCGCTCGATCATTAGAACCCTTGGTGCATAAATAAATATAAATGTATTCGCGGAGTTAAAATATTAACTCATATAGTTCGAAATTAACTTTTCCGTTTTAAATGTTTCAGTTCTTTACAAATACTCTGTTCTTATTGACAAGTTATGTACTTCTGTCATTAACTATATTCATTACATATGCTACGAGAATCTTTTATCTGACTCTTTTCTCTCGGAATCGAAGAGTAATCTGACAACGTTTTTGCAGAATCCAAACCTCTTTCATCTACCCTTAAGCCTAGACTGTCTAATAAGTTATCACACACTTCAGAGACGAAGTACTAACAAGTTATGGCATGTTCAGGAAAATGTGGTAGACTTGCCACTTCTTTTAAATAATGTCCAACAAATACAAAATTCCAATGTCCAACAAATTACAAATACAAATAATTTTTGTATTCTTTCAGTTTATACTTGTTAATCTTTTTAATAAATGAGCATATCTGGTTACAATGAAATAAGTAAATAAACAAACGTATATTACAAAATATATTATGTACATTTATGTGAGGCCTTTTTGATTGATTGATTTTTTCGTGTTTGCGGGCGCGTCAACTGCTTCGGTCATTATTCCCGTTAGTGAAATGCATGCTTTTATTCTCGCGAGATGCGGTGACCATCCGCCGCCGCATGGCGAGATCCGGAGCCAAACTACCGTCGGCTGGTGGGGTTTCCCCCTAACCAGGACTCTCCCACCAGCTGCAGCGGGGAACCGCCTCAGCCGGGACAAGCTCTAAGCTCCCGACCGGTCCACCGGAGTATGTGGTAGTGTAGTGCATGTTAGTGTAAGTGTGAGTGTAAGGGGAGAGGATAGAACAAGGAAGAGGAAGGATAAATCGCGCGCGGTCCGTGGCCCGTTTGGTAGGGTACTGCTCCGGCATTCGCCTGGTGTTGATCGGAGAAACCACGGAAAACTGCCGATCAGAGCAGTCGGCCGCTAGAATTCTCCTCCAGACTGCGACTGAATTCTTAATATAGGATTTAATACTTAAAATAGGTTTTATTCCTCTCTGATGATTACTTCCAACTTTCTGAATCCACAAAATGTTATTCCCTTTAATTACGGTTATACTTTGAATATTATTTCCAAGAAAAAGCAAATATTCATATTAGCCATGCAATAAGTCAGACTAATTGAACTTTACGTTTGCCGTGTACTGCTCAGATAACTGAATAGTGAGCGCTTTGTTGTTGGGCTATACTGACTGGCGCAGCAGATGAGTTAGTAACTAATTTTTCTTTGACATGCAACTTATTCTTCGGCAAATCAATTAATTACTGGACTCCTGGACGTATATGGACGTGAAAAAAAACTGTGCAAACTAAAGATCAAGAGAGTCATCAGCATTATTTGCTAGATCTAATCCAGCCACTGTTCAGCGGGTAATTCTAACGGGGGGCAGCTATGATCGGTAGTTTCTGTAGTTTCAAGGGAATGCCGGAGCGGTGCACTAACAAATTGTGCACGCGCGATTTTTTTTCGTCTTCCTTGCCCTACAAGTATCTGCATCCCTTTTCTTGTACATGCACTAGATGCACATACAAGCTACTACTCTACCACACATGTCGGGAGATCCATCGAGAAGCATAGAGAGCTGGGGTGGTACCCCGCTGGTGGGAGATACCTTCATGGGGAAAATACCCGAAAACCTACGTGTAAGTCGGCGCCAAATCCCGCCAGAGAAGGAAACAGCTACGTCCCATGATAAATACACGCACAACACTTACTGGACTAATGAAAAATGGGCTAATTATAATGAAATGTCATTCTTTTTCTTTTCCCTTTGAATTGAATGTGCCTTATTTTACGTGGCGAGACTCAGACCATGAGGCCTGCTCCGCCTGACCACGCAAATTCCGCTATTCATGGATTAAGAATGTATTACTTGGGCGACGAAACAGGCGATTTGAATTTAGCTCAGAGGCATCATTTAGGCTTGAGGATCTTTTACATGCAGTAAATCTACTGACAGGGACACATGGGACAGCCGGCTTTACTTCCCCTCCGAAATAAGGCGTACGAAGGATTTTTTCGCCCTTAAAAATCCACGGCTTCGATCGGGTTCGAGCCCGCGAACTTGGGTTTAACAGCCCGATACACTAACCCTTTCACCATCGCCGCCGCGTTTAGAACAATGTTTTTCAGTATAGACATTAATTTGATATAATGACCAAAGGAAATGACCCATTTGTATACGTACTTTATTGTAGTTTCCGTCGATTTCGACTAATAAGTCAGATTTTACCTTTTTTGTCATTTTTCGCTTTTTTCATCGATTTTAATATCATTTTAATGGTACTTCAAATAATATGTGCGAGACGCAATAAATATTCTCTCCACTATTCCTGAATAGCCTATTCGATTTCTTCGTTCAGAAAGTTGAGTAAGTAATCTAAGGTTCCTGTAGGTTCTCTCAGCTCCATTGTTTGTTCGGCCGATTTCGCGATATCTACAGACGAGAAATCCTGGTAAAGAACAGACCAAAGCAAATTTTTTCAAAGTGAGTTCACTTAAACGAAAGGAAGAAGACTCGATTACACAATAACATATCCAACAGGATGAGTTGTTCATCTGGACTGGTTAAATTTTTTACGTCATTTTTCTTTGCTTTTAGGGCATTTTACGTCGTTTTTTAAATTTTTTAAATAAATTATATAATATATTAATATATTATATAATATATTATATAATATATAATATATTAAATAGAAAATATATTTTATATATTACATTTTTTACGTCATTTTTCTTTGCTTTTAGGGCATTTAAAAACATTTTTGAGCGAGCATTTTATTGGTCTTTTTGGCGATGTTTTAGGTCATCAAATTCCGCCCAGTAGTAATGACTATAACAGTTGACGCGTCCGGTAACACGAAGTAATCAATCAATCTATGAACCAGAATTGTTAGGATAGTACGCCAGGAACAAACCAGATAAGTAATGAAGTGCAAAAATGTTGCTATATTTATTTTATTACTAAGACAAGAAAACGAAGAAAGTTCCTTTGGGAGATGGATAAACGAACGTCTGTTCTATCAGTTTTGGTAACTGAACAACAATTGAGCATATTTTGATAAATTAAAAATTGCATGTAGTCCAAAATTAGCAACGGTACCTATCATGAAACGTTCAGGTGCTTGCACCATGATTTTTGAAGTTTAGTTTCTGAGGGGCAGAAATGCATTTCCGATCTTTTTTTTTTTTTTGTCTTAATTTTTCTATCGAGTTCTCTGAAATTCTCTAATTTAAGTCTGTCTTACATTGCATAAAATTCCTTTTAAACAACATTCTTCTTCTTCATTTCGCTTTTATTACCTTGTCAATTTACTCTTTGTACAATGTAAATCTCTGGGCCTTTGACAGTAAATGATTAAGTCGTATACGACCGTACGTAAAACTTGACTAGTACATATTTGGAGAATTATATACGACAGGCGTTCTCTGGTATTAAATTTCAATAATATTTCAGTACTCAAAGCGAATTATGGCTTCGGCAACGACTTAATATTTCTAGTGCACGCAGAGTTCGTTGGCAGTGGACTGCACTTCATCCTTGCCAATATTCCTACGTTAAGGTGTGGTTTAAAAAAAATAAATTTGATTAATATTTATACAAAAGATTAGTTTTAAATTCTCATTTTTATGCATGTAAATGCTGTGAATAAAATTTCATTGCGCAATTGTAGATAAGACAAAATTCTTCTACGTTTTATCGATAATTGGCAGTTTGTGATTCATTTCTTAC
The DNA here is from genome assembly GCA_964035755.1 of Teleogryllus oceanicus. Lineage (NCBI taxonomy): Eukaryota > Metazoa > Arthropoda > Insecta > Orthoptera > Gryllidae > Teleogryllus > Teleogryllus oceanicus. Next base: position 97,591,962 of record CAXIVR010000006.1, read on the forward strand.
GTAATATTCACTTAACATTTTTTACACTTCTATTAAATTGAAATTATTTACAATATTGCTAAAATATACAATTAATTGTTTCGTTATTCACCAAGCCCGTATTAGACTACAAAGACATAATCATTTTTATGATGATAATTTGCAAATAAATTTTGTAAATTCACTAGTAATGGCAAGAATGTACGCGAACATTTCTATGGAGCACAAAAACATCTATTTATTTAGTTTCAAGAAGCATCTTTTACATTTTGCCTGTCACTATCACTTCTCAACCAAACGAATTAATAAAGAAACAATTACGGGTAAGGAGATGCAAAACATCAAACATTATAAATATTAAAAAAATAAACCAAAAAATTTGACGGTTGCCCGACAGACCTACAAAACGATAACTGCTTTCAATATATGGATTGCAACTCGCTCAAAAAAAACGAAGTAAAAAACAAACGACGACCAATTAATTTTAAAATATTAATATTTGTGATTTTACTATAAAATTGGATAATATAAGCAAGTGATAACATATCTAGAGCTCACGACCATTCATTTATAGTTAAATTCACAAAAATGGTTCAGAACAAACTACTTTCTAAACGCAAACCAGTGTTCCATTTACAAAGATAATGGTGATTCATTAGATTAACATATTAGCAGCACGGCTAAGAAGAATGGCAGTAACACAACGACATTTTCTTTTCATTAACTTTCTGCCCCTGGCGTGCGAGCGAGACCTAAAGCGGGCTCTGAGTCGTTGGCCAGCCTGCTGCGCCAGGTCAGGATCCGCGCGGTGCGTCGCGGGGGTATTTCTGTCCGTGACTCAGGGCCTTGCAGCCGAGCGACGGCTCCGCGGCGGCGGTGGCGGAGAAGCCATTACCTGCCGTGGGCCCGGAGCGCCGCCCCCCCCCCGCCCCCGCCGTCCCCCACCCCTGCCCGTCGCGCCGCCGCACCTAGAACCGAGACCTCGACCCTGGGCCGCGCGCGTCTTCGCCCAACATGACTCCGCTCCCGACGGCTGTTTGTTCCCGTGAAAACGTCGCGGCGCCACGGACGCCTGAGTGAAGTCGGCGCCGTGGCGATAAAGTGAATGTGTAAATAGTGTACAGTGTAGTGTTAGTGTTGTGAAGTGCGGTATGAATGTGCGAGTGAATGAGTTTGTACATATAGATTAAGCATGAATGAGCGAGTGAATGATTATAAAATAAAATAAGATAACGAACATTATAAAGAACAATCTACCGACCTGGATGGCCGAGGTGGCTAAGAGCGAGTACCGCCCCAGCGCTTCGGTCCGAAGGGTCGCGGATTCGAGTCCCGCCTGGGGCATGGTTGTTTGTCCCTTGTCTTTGTATGTATGTGTTGTCGCGGAGGGCCTCGCGTTCTGCTGACCCCAGATCAGAGGAGCCCGCAAGTGTGTTGGTGTCTAGTGTATGGTCGAATATGCGTCCCATCAGGACGCAAAGGGTAACCGGCTGTCGGCTGGATAAAAACCCTAGAAAGAAAGAAGAATAAAGAACAATCTACATTATTATCAATACCCTTGTTTATAAAACGATGAGCCCAAAGAGGCACTGTTTAGTTTTAATTAGGTTAAGATTAGTTTTAATTAGTATTTTTAAGATACCGCCCTCATCAAGCTCCAAAAACCTTACCGGTTGGAGCATTTATGTATCCAAATACTTGAATAAACTCCCGCCTTGCCAGGTCTACTGGCAAGGGAAAAAATGAAAATTAGTTCCCGCGCGGTGCAATCGCCGCCGCGCGAGCGGGAGCGTACCGTTTCAAAGCGCACACGTGCACACTGCCCAGCACGGCGGCTGTGATGGAGTGCGCGACCACGGGCGAAATCTACGATGCCTGCGATGCGAGATAAGCTTAATTTTACGACGTAATGAGCACTTTGCAACTTCCTAAATAACTGAAAAGAAGATAAAGGAGGGAAGGTAAATTAAATCTAAAATTGCACTAAGTTACACAAATGAGTTATTAACTTACTGGAATGTAGGTACCTAGAAGAGTATACAACTTACATTCCCTTAAGTACACGCAAACGTAACAAAAAATTAAATTGATTTATCTTTTTTGGTTTGAGTTTACGCAGAATTCCTGCTTGAAGGAAAACTACCAATACGTTGGAAATAAAACAATATATATGGCTTGATTTCTGGCGGAACACGACGGAACGGCGCTCCAGTACCTCGGATTGATTGATTGATTATTTGTGATTCCGGGCGCGTCAACTACAAAGGTCATTAGTCCCGTACGTGTAGTTCATGTTTTTCAACGGAAGGTGGCGGTGATCTTCCCCCACTGGGTGGCGAGATCCGGCGCCGACTTACCGTCGACTAGCAAGGTTTTCCCCAAACAGCGGGGCATCGCCCCAGTGTACAAGGTCTAAGTCCTCGATCGCTCACTCGGCATGTGTGGTAGTGTGGCGCATGCTAATGTAAGTGTGTACATAAGGGGTGAGGATATGACAAGAAAGAGGAAGGAAACATCGCTCGCGGTCCGTGGCCCGTTTGTTAGGTTCACCTGGCACTGCGACATTCACCTGGTGTTGATCGAAGAAACCACGGAAAACTATCCGGTATCTCAGAAATAATTATTAAATTATTTTATAAATAAATTATTATTTATTTATTTATTATAATTAAATAAAAAATAATTTTAATAATAAATAAATTATTTAATAAATAAATAAAAAATTAAATTAATTAATTTGGGCGCCTTCCGGAACCTAAAATTTTACAAATCAAGCACTATATATATATTCCTCTCATTTTATTATTTCTTTTAATTATATTTGCATACCTTGTGTTTCAAATTTTATTATTTCTTTTAATTATATTTGCATACCTTGTGTTTCAAAGGTAAGCAAAACATAAGTTTTATATCATTTGTATTAAAAACACATTTAATCGCCTTAAAACTCAAATTTTTGAATCAGAGTTTTGGTCTTACAATTGAAAATATTTATACAGATATCTTATGGGGTTTTTAGTGGAATTTATGGAATCTTAGAAAATATTTCATTATGGATGACTCCGATCATCCCGGAACAACGAGGCACAGCCGCCACGGAAAGCAACAACTGAGAATCGTGCTGAACAAAGGCGCAAGCCTGAAAAGATTCCAACGTTATTACCGATATGATACTGAATGATGTGTAAATGAATATATCTCATACATTAAGCAAACTTACTTTTAAAAATAAAAAGGCAACACATTCCCTTACGTTAATTTCTAATGGATTTCACTTATATGAACCTGCCATTTACGAATGACCTAAACGCACGGAGGCCCTCAAGGTTAAACAGCAACTCACGCGCTCGTTCTCGTCGTCAGAGCCGACGAATCGAATAATAAGACACACGGACACCTTGAAGCGAGAACAAAGCATCAATTAACTTCCGCGAATCCTTTATTTCTCTTTTAACACCTGTCGAATGGCGTACCGAGCGAGGGAGTTGCTTAAAATAGCTTCTGCAGCGTTTTATTCTTTTTGACGGATCGCCCAGGGAGGTCCTGCAGCCGAGCGAGGTGATAATAGCAGGCATCCGATTGTGAGCTTCAGCGCTTCTCGAAAGAGCTTTCGGTCTTTTTGGACTTTTTGTACCCGGCTCATTGCGGATTATCGGCGCTTTCCACGTGACGTCCTTTCGATTATCCATGGATAATTTATGTGAATTTTATTCTAATGTTATGGCTTTGCCTCCTCGCTCCGAATTATTGCCGGTTCATGGAGGATCATCTTTCCAATACCTTTTTCATTCTCACCCCAGGCTCTCAGGAGTATCAATAGTTCGATCAAAGATTTAGTCTAAAAAGTTCCGCGGGGATATTTTTAAAAGTTGGGTCAGGTAATGGGGAAGTTATCTGGGGGTCATCTAGTGGTCATATGTCGATCTGGTTCATTTAAGTTTCGTTTTGTTACTGGCTGACACCACTGTTGGAAATACTTGATGGCGAAAGTATCATGTTTTATGCGGAGTCATGAATCTGGTATCGTGGACATGTGCATTACGAAAGGTAGAGAAATGAAATTACAAGACGTCAGAAGTGTTAATTGAATGCGTCAGTCATAACAAAAATTATGCACTGATCTTTGCAAAAATATTTCTAAAGACAAAATTAAATTATTTCTAGAAAGAATTTGTGTATCTTTTTGGTTGTGATTACAAGCTGTTTCCACAATAAATTTCATAGAGGGTGATATGGCACGTCAGGTGATTTAAAAACCAAATAACGTTCATTTTCGTTCTTCTCTTTATTGCAGAAAGAAAATAAAGTCCTGAGATACGCATTTTCAATCTTTTTACCGCACTATCTTTACCAAACGTGACAGTCTATGGAAGATAGGAACATTATGCTTTTCACCAAGAACTTTGAGTTTCATACCTCTCTCTTTTTAATTAACAATGAATTTTGTTGATCGAAGGACCAAATGCTTTATTTTCAACATAGATATATACTAGGCTACAAAGTTACTTAAAAATCAACATTTTCCTTTCTATTTACACACATAACTTTTTGAAAAATCGCATGTGGTGCCTCACGGACAACATGTTAGCTTTTCGAGAGGCAATCTCAGGTTCATTTCCCGGCCGGGTGGAAAATGAATATGTAGCTCTCTAGTACAAATCGTCTCAAAGCTGGATGACGAAAGAAAAAGCTCAGATGGGACAAGTATGGTACGTTGATCGGAATATGTCGCCACATGTCTCTTTTACCCCCAGGCGTGAATAATGTATAAAAACAGGCCCTTAAACCTAGCTGGCAAAGGTTGGATTAATCCAACCCTAAAATATCAAATCCATATATACATACGTATTGCATTGTGAAAACTAGGTGATTCATTTGTATACGTATAAAGTGACGATTAAAGCACATGTATCCAAAGAAAACTTATTAAAGAATTCGAATGACTGCACTAATGAGATTTTGGCACATCGTTTGAGAAAACTATAATTTGGAGCACTAAGTATTAGTTCTAAATTGAATTGAAATTGAACAAAAAGCGTAAGATAACTTAAGAAATCACAACCTCTTGGGACACTGTCATTCAACAGCAACTCTCAGAAGAGAACCGTTGTGACGTGCAAAGAGCCTTACCATTTCCCGTCTCGGCGCTACCTCATTACTCGGGGCGAGAGAGAGCAAAAATTGTTTCGGCTGTAAATTCACTATGACGCGACCATAAATTCCACTCTTGGAGATAACGGAACGATAAATTTCGCGGTCGCCATTATGTCCAGCGAAAAGTGTCATAAAACACGTCAGCGTCGAACACTGCCGAATGCGCAAACGAGTTCGCGAGAACACTTGCGCAAAATTGCGCGCTATTCGCAGCACCCGACCAGTACTTCTCCGTCTCCCTTCCTCTTTCTGCGTCTCACTCCCGCAGTCTGTCTGTCTGTCTTTCTTTCTCACTCTCACTCCCTCTCTCCCCCTCTCTCCCTCTCTCCCTCTCTCTCCCTCTCCCCTTCCTCCCTCTCCTTCTCTCTCCCTCCCACTCCCTATCTCTTCTTCTCTCTCCTTCTCCCTCTTTGTCCCTCTCTCTACCTCTCTTAATAAACGTCTAGTAGAATATGCTGCAGTCGTTGACCCTATGAGACTGGAAAACTGCGAGGAGACGATAAAGCACTGATTCACGTTGAGATACGATTGGTTAGTGTAACAAGTCAACTGCCTTTCAGTTTCCTATTTCCTCTCTGTTGGTTTTAGATAATTTACGTGGCAAACACATTAGTTCGTTTTCGTTTAGTTTTTATGTGCACAGATTTCTCGACAGTTCTCACTTTTTTTAATTTTTCTTGTGGATTGTAAATAATCGATATGTGAGGATGATTTTTTCATTTGTCGTATATAAGAGAAAAGAACCAGTGTTCCATCTTAATTTTTTATATTGTTCTATATATGAAACATACTTCAAAGTGAATGGTTAAATGATTTTAAAGTTATTTCGTGGTCCAAGATTCTCTTTACTCTAATTAGAGTAGTATATTTCAAAAGGAGATAAAAAAGAAGAAAAAAGACCCTCGTTGAATTGCAGATGTAATAAATACTAGTACACTTCATTAAAAGAAACTCCACCAGCTTTATAAAAAGTTTATAAAATCAAATGCCTCAATATGGATTACAATTAATACGTCCATATATATTATTAATTGCAATATGTGAAAACATTTTACTTAATCATGTCCGATTTAAGGGAATCAGAATTGTAGAGAGAACAAACCTTCTTGTCAATATTGTATGTATTGTGTGATTGTCAATTAACTGTGACAGGCGACATTCCTGAGGCCAAGGAAAATGCTGCTCGTTATGTTTTTGTTCATCTAAAAATGTATAAAAAAGTTATGGTCTGCTCTAAAAGCATTTACACAGATATGGTTTTCGGGAGAAAAAAAAGCTTCTAATTTTTTTTTATTATAAGATAAATTTACAATCTATTTTTTACAAAATAATAAGTAAATGTGATGTCTATTGTAGAATTATTATGACAAGTATGATTAGTAGTGAAGGTATCCCATCGGTACTCTTCATCTTCTTCTTCGTACTATAACAAAAAGCAATAATTATTATTTTAGATTGACAGCAATTGGAATTGATAATTTGGTGATCATGTTTCAGTTACTTCTTGAGTATCTGTATGGGAGTTGTATGGGTGAGGTTCTGGTTAGGCGATGGATATCTGCACTATTGTCGAGAAGGTTGAGGGCTAAGTGATTTGGATGTTTTTCAAGACGCTGGAGATAGTTTGAGCTGATTGATTCTATTCTTTCTAAGACAGTGGGCATTTTTAAGTCTTTGTGTAATGCTGCGTTTGTGATGAACCAAGGCGCTGCTGCAGCTTCTAAAATGTCCGAGAAATTTTATAGGATATCATACATTGCGAAGTCACTAGTAACTTGAGTGCTTTAAGGCATATTTACTCCCATATTCCCACATGCCTTTTAACGACTGCCTGTCTTACAGACGAGGCCAACTAAGCACCACGACACACGTGACCATAGGAACCACACCTCTTGCGCCCACACTAGAATATCCACACACGCACTTACCTTCACATCACAGGGAAGCTGAATGTCGACAGTTACAGAATGCCAATTTCCAATGCCACAGTTCAGACTATTGACGGCTTCTGCTACCAACGCGTCTATTCAGTAGCGGCGAATGTGGGAGGCACAACGTGGGAGTGCTTCCTGCATAATACAGCTCAGTTCCCATTTTCGTTGTCATTCAACGTCGCGCCCTCAAAGCCCCACTTTCAAAGCATGCGTTCACGCATCCCACACAGTGAAGTCGCTATTCGCGACTGCAAAAAGCCAGTCGACCTTCTGCGAAATCGCGAACTGTCACTTTGATGTCACTTCTTGTGAGCACTTTAGTCCATATTACCATCTCGAGCACAGTGTTCCATTAGCTTGTGTGCGGATTGACGTGTACGAGCTGGACCCAACATATTGACAGCTTAAATATTTTTCGTTGATTGCGAAACATTCTGTGGTTGTTCAGGAGGAATTTCTTTCGGCTAGGATATACACTTTTGTCATTCACGAACTCAAAGTGTTTACACATGTAAGAGTTTCTTCGTTTTTCTCAAATTCATTGAATGTCATTCAGGAATATAATAAAGGAACATTACTGTATGCAAGTCTGAGATAGAAATACTTCCGTTCACTCCTACATAGGGACGGTCACGAGTTTTGAAAAAGTAATGTACCCAAATTCAGGATGAAATGAATCTTCGATTAAAACCAGTTCGATTATAATTTTTTCCAGATCCGGCTGACATTTTATGCCATATCACTAGTTTGAGAATTTCAATTGACTAAGTCTAGTATCGTGAGTTGTAATGGTTAAGACAACGCTCTGATTATCATGAGTGCCGGGACAGGTAGGTCGCGAGTTCGATTCTGTTGGATTCTTGAAATTTAATTAATTAATTTGCGTTGAACATCAGCGCGTTTTTTGGCATCTGGCGGCATAGAATTCTTATATTGACTTCTCTAGTTTCCATGGATTCCATTATTATTTCCAGGCGAATGCCGAAGCGTATTCAAAAGACGGGAACATGCGCGAACATTCTTTCCTACGCCCTTTCATCTTATTCTGTTTCGTCCATTTCTCGCAATTTTTCCAGAGTGTTTCGTACCTTTTCCCTCTTAACAGGTCAGCCAAAAATTAGCCAACATCTCACAACGGATTGATTGTTGCTAAGAATGCATGGGCTTGTCGAAACTCGGAAGGCTCAATTCCCAGAATGAGGGGTTCGAACCTAGTACAGGTGCGTACTTTTCGAAGGACGGAAAATTTACTGTGATAATGTCAAGAATGCGTCGCCTTAAATAATAGTAGGCCAAATGAAATCTTCCAACAATTCTCATTTTATTCAGATCCGCTACATGCTAAGCTGGAAAACGCCTCAAGTAATAGATACATTACTGCAAACGTTGTTGTAGCGCTATCTGGCGACTAATATGCGAGTCAAAATTTACTGACCAAGCTTGAAACTTTTTCGGTTCTTCCTAGAAAATTTCCAGTAATTTTCCCCATTGCGGGGGATGAGCAAATGGTTTAATCTCAAAGTAGGCGGGAATGTAAAATAAAAAACAAAAGCCAACAAACAAACAATGTGCGTAATTTAAGTAGGTTCCATGCTCTCTATCTCCCATCTAACGAAACCAAGTTTATATCAGTCGGATTGAACCGCGAGTGGCCGCGGTCATTCCCCCGGGCGCTGTGGCTTCCGGCGGGGTCCACAGGGAGAGTGCAGCATCGCGACGCGGAGGCGCTGGGAGGCCGCGTGGCCGTCGCCTGGGAAGCAGCGGGCGATTAATCTGGCGGGCGGCCGCGCAGAACGCGCAGCGCTGAGCGCTATGGAGAGGGCACCTGCGACCAGGGGCGCTAGCGTGGGCCGCCTCCCCCACCCCCGCCGCATCACCTCGAGCCTCCCGGATGTTCTTGTCGTGCCTCCTGCTCCTGCGGGCAAGCTCGGCTCGGGACCTGCGGAGGTATCCCGATGGCATCCCGCGGTCAACTTTTCTAAGCCTTTTATTTACCTTCTCAAAAAGGCTTAGACCGATTGCATCCCGGTCGGTTTTCGTCGCGAGTACGAGGAAGGGACGTATCTGTATTGCATCCCGCTGACATGTTACTCTAAGCATTTTACTTGTTAGCGCGCGTGACCGTCGCCTGAGATGCAACGAGCCATTAATGTAGCGGGCGGCCGTGCAGCGCTGAGCGCTACGGAGAGGCCACTTGCGAGCGGGGACGCTAGTGTAGGCCGCCCCCATCCCCGCCGCACCGCATCGGGCCTCCCGGATGTCCTTCCTCTGCCTCCTGCCCCAACGGGGAAGCTCGGCTCGGGACCTGCGGAGGTATCCCCATTACATTCCGCGGCCAACTTTTCCGAAGGCTTCGCAAAAAGCTTTAGCCCGATTGCATCCCGGTCGGTTTTTCTCGTGAGTACAAGAAAGGATCGTACCCATCTTACCCAAAGCATTTTACTTCTTAGAGCGCGTGTCCGCCGCCTGGGATGCAGTGGGCGATTCATTTGACGGGCGGCCGCATAGATCGCGCAGCGCAGAGCGTTTCAGAGGGGGCACCTGCGGCCGGGGGCATTAGCGTGGGCCCCCCGCATCATAGCTCCACTCGGATGTCTTTACCCTGCCATCTACCCCAGCGGACATGCTCGGTTCTGGACCTGCGGATGTATCCCCATTGCATCCTTGTTGAACTTTTCTTTTCGACCTTTAATATATGTACTTTACCCAAAAGGCTTAGACCGATTGTATCCTGGTCGGTTTTCCTTGTAAGTACATGGATGGGACGTACCTAGATTGCACCCCTGTCAACTTTTTCTCAAATTTATCTACCTTCGCAAAAAGGCGTAGCATTATTGCATCCCGTTGTGTTTTCTTCGTGAATATTAGGATGCTCGTCTTGATATCATTGCTCGCAAGATCACCCTTTCGCTTACATTTTGAAGAGCATGAAAGAGGAATGGAACAAATACTCTTTTCAATGCTCTTTTTAATGCTGTTCATTTCGTATAACTCTAGTATTGAAATAGTCCGATAAAGGAAAGAAAACTTGCTATTTTGGAATTAATTATCGATGTTCCAAATTTGTAGAAAATGATTTCTAGTATACCATGGCTTGCTAAAAAGAGAAGAGAAAAGGGGACCATGTTCTCCCCTTAAAATTGAAATCTTTTGACTGGTCAAAGAACATCTATTTGCGTTACTCATTAATTAAAACTTAATTAAATTGTTTCCTCCTTTTCCATCTCCAAACATCGCTCGGATGCAATCGGACTGTTGTCTTCTCAGGCTGCCAAAAGTGAAAGAGGATTTTCTCTGAAGAGGATGAGAGGGAAACCTGACCACAGGATGCAATCGGGTGATTCCCGAATCAGAAAATTGAGCTGCTTCTGAAGTGATGTTGGTATTCTGTTTATGTTGATGGTTTCGCCTACGCTTTTATTTAATTGGCGAGCAGTCTATTTTTAATTGGCTTGCAGTTTTTGTATTTTTTAGTTTCCGACTTTCACACAAAACATCTGGTAAGGAAGGTCGAGGCATAGATAGCAGTTTATCGATTAAATAAAATCGTTAGGAAGTACATCATCTTGGACAGAATGCCAACAACACCTCGCCAGCGGATCAATACATTCGTAGCTGTTTATTTTGTTCGGGAGATAATTTCTCGGTGAAGTAAGCGTTCACCTCTGCCTCCGATGTTTAGTTGGATGAAGTGCATTGAAATAAACATTTTGACTGAAATTTAATTGATGACAAAAAACTGTGAAGTTTGTGAAGGAGTGTTTCATTGTAATTTCGAAAACTAAATTGAGTTCACACAATAAATATCTGTAAAAGATGAGTCCAGAAGTTGATTTTCTGGATAGTTCAGACCATTTATTATTACATAATTATTTTATAATTTAAATGTATATGCTTTCATGTTTTGTCACCAATGTGTTGACATAAAGGTGCACGTCATTATTTGTGGTGGCGAAGTAGAAATTGGGGCGTTCTGGTGGAAACAGAAACATCTCACATTTTGAATGAAATAGAAATTATTGGCCTATATGCTGAACAGGGATGTTTGTCTATATTGGAAGTGAGTTCAATGTTAGGAAAAAATAGCAGTGACTTGTGAAATTAAAACCAATAGTGTTTAACTACATAAATAAAATGGCCCAATCAGGGCGGTGTATTTGAAAAAAATTATCGCTTTTTCTATCCGATTTTTCTTAATGTCCTCCCTACTGGCCAATGATGATCTGCGACTCATGCTCCTCAGGAAGCGGTATGTATGGATAGCTGTTATGTAATAAACTGCTTATGAGCTATAACATAACCTCTTCGATTTTAATACGCTTTATTTATTTTTAATTTTTTGGCGCATTTTGGAACTCTGTTGGACGTAATTTCATTCCTATTATTATATTCCTATTAAATATCATTCGTAATATTTATATTATAATAGTCCTATTAAATATCACTCGCACTTTGGAAATTCTCAGATAAATCGTGAATAAAATGTGTCGAAAATTTCCAAACCACTCGTGGTATTACCTATGATAATTCATTTGTACTTTATTTTTTCCGCCTCCTGTTACGTATAAAACAGTTATTTAACGTTTACTCTCCTTGTGAAACCTGAAATGTCAGTTACCATTATACAGAATGTCCCACCAACTACTGGCCACCACCATAACTTCTGAACGGTACGTGATATCGAAATGCCGTTTTCGCTCAACAGTGCAGAGTCATGGAGCAAGTGATAGGCTGTACAGATATTGTTCATATTTTGTTTTGTTTTTGAGAAATTCTTTATTCTTTAATTTTTGTAAATGTAAACGTGTATTTGTCTCACCAGCGATGGATAGATTATAAAATAAGGAATGCAATGATCTATCCCGTGTTAATATTACGATAGAAATTTGATTACAAAAATTGACTTTTTGACATGTGATTTTAATTTAAACGGAAACTATTTCCTGTAGCAGCCCTTGCAACTTTCGGCTTTGGCGAAGGAGGCGCTGAGGCTGATATGGGCGGCGGCGCCGCGAAGCGAAGACCATCTTCCCGAAAGACAACAGTTGAAAAGGCTATTAAAGGAAACTTGGTCGGTTCAATTTAAAATCACATGTCAGAAAGTAATATTTTATAGTCAAACTACTGTCAATGCATTAAAAAATGATACATCATTATATTCCTGTTTTTATGATCTACCCATTGTTAGTGAGAAAAGATACAGTTCCATTTAAAAACTCAAAGATAATTGAATTTCTCAAGAACTAAAATCATTACGATGAACATCTTTACGGTATAATACTTGTTCTATGCTTTTGCATTGTTGAGCGAAAACTGCATTTTCATATCGTGAACCGTTTAGAAGATATGACTGTGGCCCACAGTTGGTGGAACACTCGGTATACACTCAAATGTCACAATCAGAGTGTACACAAATATGATGTAGAGCACAGAATGGTGACTAATGAAGAATGCATAGAAGGTGAGTTCGCACTTTCATTGACTTGCCTTTCAGAGGAAATATACGCGTCGGGTCGGCCTCCCCCGGCAAGCCAACCTGCCGCAATAGCCAGCAGACAAGCGTCTGCGCTCCGCGACAGTGTTTTGTCTCGGTGGGCTGTTGACCTTCGCGAGTTTAGTACAGATTCGAATTTGCTCATCTAATTGGAAGAGTTGGGCGCGCCGTTCTGAGAGCCGTTTCGTGTTGTTCCACAAAGGTTGGCGTCCCTGATTAATTTGTTTACCGAGACCCAGGGATTTGTGGAACGGATTTCTTCCACTCGGCTGGGGCCAGCCCGTCTGGGGCGCTCCGATTTTCCGCGCTATCTCTGTTGCGTTGGGAGACACAAAAGGTCCATAAATGGAAACGAAAATCTCGTGTGGTAGGTGGGAAGGTGGGCCCATTAAAATTTCTCGGAATGTTGCTTGGAACTTATCGGGGCATTGCCTGTTTGAGTCGTGAAGCAGAAAAGATTTTCGTTAGAAGAAGGTTCTTTCCCTTCTTCGTTCTTAGTAGACGTACTGAGCTGTTGAGGCGGACACGTTAGATAACACGGCAGCAGTCTTATCTCAGTGTTCTGCCAAATCTAACATGCTTCATGCTATTATCATTCGGGTTGATGACTGATAATGGATTGTGCGCAATGAAAATAAAATTGATTTTGAGCGGTATGCAGGGATTGACTTCATTATTCAATATCTATTTTCTGGAAGATGTCCGTAAAATAATATTTTACCGCTAGTTTTTAGTACCGATTAACGTTTTTGCTACACTATATACAGTAATTTGGGTACCAATTTAATGTTTTATAAATTGAACATTTCGCAAATAAATAATGTAGATAAAAATATATAATTGGCACTCATGTTTTCAAGAGTTATAATAGATTATACTATTATTATTCAAATAAAAGGAACCTCATGCATCGTTGGAGTTGCCTTAATGTGCGTCGTAATCGCTGAATGCGATTTTCGGAAAATTAAACTTAATTTGTTTTTTTAAGTGAATAGACACAATTACCACTCGTGAAATAAAATCACACATCCCAAGGACCATTCAAATATACGAATTTATGATTACTCAAAACTATTACAATGATCATAAAAATATACGTAAACTTTCAAGATAATATTTTCGTTTTCAGAGTAGAACACATCAATACATTCTTAGATAAAAACAAGAAAAGCGTTTTTAAAGTAAATTTTTGTCAAAATTTGAACATGTTTCTGTGTTAGCATGTCACATTCGTGACAAAAATTATATAAACAATAAAGCTGATTTGCAAACAATTTGCTAAGCAAACAATTTGCTTTTAAATAATAAAGCAAAAACTATATCGCTTGTTATATCGATGAAATCACTACCATACTTACCTGAAGAGATATTTTAAGAAAAAAATTAATTTAAATCGCCTAATATCTGGATGTTTCCCGATAGTGTGCCACAAAATTTCAGTGAAAATTAATATTTAAAACGACGAAGGTTTTGTATTCACAAAAAAATCCTTGGATACATCGAAAGGTGTAAACCTATGGACATTACCATACCCACACATTTATCTGTGTAGTAATCATCATCAGCGTCGAAATTGGTCGCATAAACATTTGTGACAAAAACAACAACACAAAGAATGCAGCCTTTTAAATAATAAAGCAAAAACTATATCGCTTGTTATATTGATGAAATCAATACCATACATAACAGAAGAGATATTTTAAGAAAAAAATTAAATTAAATCGCCAAATATGTGGATGTGTCCACATAGTGTGCCAAAAAATTACAGTGAAAATTAATATTTAAGGCGATGAAGGTTTTGTATTAAAAAAAAGCCTTGGATACATCGAAAGGTGTGAACCTTTGGACATTACCATACCCACACATTTATCTGTGTAGTATTTATCATCATCATCAGCGTCGAAATTGGTCGCATAAACATAGACTACAGCGCTCGATCGTAACAGCGAAGGCTGCTCACGGTCAGATAAAAGGCGCATAAGCCCGTGTCCTTGGTAACGAGGCAGGCGGCGAGAAGGATGGCGCGGCTTTATTGGCGACGTCTGTCACGCCGATGGCCCCGCTGCGACGGGCGACCGTCGCGGCGGCGGCGTCGCTGCAAAACGCGCCGGCCGCGGCGAAACCTTTTGCCGCTGATGAGGGCTCCCCGCCGCAAATGACGACCCGCGCCTTTCCCGCTTTGGAGCAATTACGCGCGCCGTGGGCGAATTACCGGACCCTCGTTTTCCTCAACAGTTGACGTGGAAAGGTGAGGGTATTTGATTTTTTTATACATGATCGAAGGAAACCCCCGGTGGAGATTGGGGTTCCAGCTCAGAGAAACAACTGTTGTATCCGCGTGTCCACTAGATGTTCCTAGATTTCGAGTCCTGACAGCGGAGGATTTTTGTAGCTGGCTAAAAGCTTAGATCGAATTCAACCACGGTCTGAAGGAGCATTCTAGTGGCGGTGTGATCTGATTGGTGGTTTATCGTGTTTTTTTCTTCATTCAATACCGGATGAAAACTGTACGGTAACAAAAGAGCTGTGATATTAGAGAGTTTCCGGGCGGGTAGGCCGTGGTCCAGTTAAACTGCCAAGCGTTTCGTCCACGACCGCGATAGACGCTTTCAGGGGCGTCTGACTCTCGAACGCAGTATCCGGGCGTTTTAACGCCAACTGGATCACGTCCTACCAGCCTCTCTGTTATTGACTCCGGCCGTTGAAGATGCTCTATAAAAGAGGAGCTATGGACAATACGCGATCTTTCCTTTCTCATCTTTCCTTACACACCCACGTTTTCATTTACATGCAATACACAACCACAAGTACCAAGACACCAGTCTCGAACTTTGAGATTGACCTGGCGGGGAAGTGTCCTACTGGCAGTGATAACAGGAGGAGGAAACTCCACTAGCCGATATGAACGTTGGCACCAGATTTCTCATTGTATTGGGGAATAAACCGTCACATTGCATGCACCATAACATGCACTACACTACGCCCTGAAACACAGTATAACCAGTCAAACAACTAATCAATGGAATAGATGTAAGGAAACCTAAGTAGTAGCGATGTACGGTCGCAGTTGTTTATTGCGATTACTTCCCATGTAAGAGACGACATCTTGAGATCATTGCGTGAAAGGTAAAATGAAATTACCACGTATCCAATGTATCCTACGATTTCTGTCAAAGGATGTTAATCGTCATTATTCATCCACTATGTCCCACAGAAAAGCACAAGTTGCACCCCGAACAGACCTTTGCCTGTCATGAAGATTCGCGCTTTTCACCTCTTTGAGTCAATTGCGCACCATGGACGAATTAAAGACACCTTCTTATCCTCAACTAGTGTGATCAAAGGGTGGGGTATTTGATTTTTTCATACTGGATCGAAGGAGACCCAGGTGTCAGAGTTTACTGTGATGGCAACTGTAGTTGGTGTACATATGTATTGGAAAGGTATCCCACTTAAGGGGGGTACCTTTTGAGATTTTAACGCAATTTTCCAGTGACAAAACAAATTGTATCACATTGCGAATTTCACGTCGAGTACATCTGTCTCATAATGAAGGCTCCTGTGTTCTCCTATGTCCTTGCCCCTTGTGCCCCTGCTGTTTTGGAGCAATTGCGTCCTTGCATGAGTTACGGCTCTCATTTACCCCATAAATAACCGAAAAGCGATGGGGTTTATTTGATGGAAGTAAACCAGCGGTGTGTTTGACAAAGATGGCAACTGTAGTGCGCGTAAGTTGGCGATTCTGATTCGCGAGATTATTACATTCCTTTAAGGCATTCATAACAATTGTTACTGATTCATTGATTGGTAGTTAGTGATTCCAGGCGCGTCATCTACTAGGATCATTAGTGCCGTAAGTGTTGCTTCCCGAAAGATAGCGGTTTTCTTCCCTGCTAGATGGCGAGATGCGGCTTTACCTTCTGTTGACTAGCGAGGTTTCCCTAACCTGGTATCTCCCAGCAGCGAGGCACCGCCCCGCCGAAACTAAGTTCCCCACCGGTCTCCTGGCATGTGTGACAATGTGTTAGTGTAAATGTGTGCAAGGGAGAGGATAGGACAAGGAAGAGGTAGGAAAGATCGCACGCTGTCCGTGGCCCATTTGTTAGTGTATTGCTCCGGGAGTCGCCTGGTGTTGAACTGAGAAATCACAGAAAACTACCGATCAGTGCAGCCGGCCGCTAGAATTCTTCTTCAGACAACGACTGAATTCGAACTAGTTGGTTGATAGTCTCGAAAATGGTGCCACTGGCGGACTTGAACCTTCAACTTCCTGGCCAGAGGCACTGCAGTGACATCAGTTCATGCACTGAGGCACTTCTTCCGATAATAGTTCTTACTGATTTCCACTAAACTGAACATATTGCTCCACTGCATATTCACGCACCTCTGCGGTCACGCCTGCACCTCCACTGGTAGATTGAAGCATAAGCAGTGTGCTTAGAGACACAGCTGAATACAGACCACCAATTAAATTTTGAGCCGGAGGAGGTACCCTTTCCCATTTTAAAATGACTTTATTTTCAGGAACGTTTTCTCTGAAAGTACTAGAGCTGAAATGCTTAAACTTTCCAGGATTATGGAATAGAGCTCCAAACATACACTGAATGATTTGCTCTTCTATCAAACAAATAATGTTTAGTTTATAATGTTTTAATTAGTTACTATTTTTTGCATATTTTCTTCTCATATATCTTTAACATTTCTAAAACATAAGAACATATTTTACAGAGAATGATTCAGTGTAAACATAAATCGTGGCTAGTAAAAAGTAGCAAAAAGTTTCAGCTTGTTATCATTCTTGGTTTGAGAGAAAATGTTTTTAACATATCAAAATACTTAACTTACGGATAATGACATTCAAAGGTCCCTAATACAATATTGCTCTGTACGTAAAGCTATCGTATCATACTCCCAACGAACTATACATGTAACCAATGGAGAATGAAGTTTTTTTCGCGAGGGTAGCAAACTCTACAACTGTTAAACATCAATCTTAAAATTCAAAAGAATTACGAAGGAAAACCTATGCAGAAAGCGAACTACGAACTGACAATAATGTTGCCCTCCCTTTCAATTTTTCACTTTATATTTTAAAAATATAACAAACTTAGAATGGGCATACGTCAATAAAATTTGGGTTTGTTCCAAAGATTACACACAATTTGTTTCTATAAAAGAAATGAAAATCGAATATTTGAAGCGTCAGCTCACCTTAAATTCTATTTTGCGTTCGTTCTCAGAAGGCGTATATTTAACGCATTCGTACGTCTGGTGATTCCTAATCGTGAGTAATAAAACATTGGAAATTTCAGGACCTCCATCTTCTTTACCAACTTATATATTGGAGCTTCAGTTATTTTTTGGGTCATCATTTCTAATTCAGCATAACATCTTTTGACAGATATTAAGCTAGAAAGAGCATTGTAACCATCTGAATGCCTTGTTTTTGCCCCATCTCGAAGTCATACAGTCCCTCTCAGTGTTGGCATTCACACAAGAGGTCACTGCTGTCTCCTCTCCACTCACAGAAAGGAGAGTATATTAGTTGCATTTGAAATAATTTTGCTTTATATGAACTACGCCCACTAATAACCTAAGCCATGATTCTTGATGACAGGAAATGTTTATATTCTGTTTTTGCTTGCACACTAGGTATAAATACCTAAGCTTCTCTACCTACGTCATTTATCTCCCATCAGTGTTGCCACACTTCTGTCGTTCTAGATGATATTTCTAACTAGTGGAGTGTCCTCTTTATCGAGGCAGAGGCAATAATCTGGCGCTTACCTCTAATGTTTCCGTGAAGGTAACGCATTCTGTTCGCACCAGTGAAAGTTAAAAGGACCTCTCATAGCACTTTATCTCTATTTTAATTAACACCATGTGCACTTGTTGCATTGTCCCATGCTGAATCACAATACGTTGTTGTACGAGAGTCTGTATGGCACATTACGAGTAATAGGGGGATAATGCAGGACGAATATGCATCTCCAACTATTCGCAACAATGGGCGGGACCGACGGCCGTTTAGTGTGAGCAGCTTCTTCGGTCTACAATGAGGTCTGTGCTCCTTCAGTTGATGTTCATGACACGTAGAGGTGGTTTTTGCAGCCCGATGATGAATAAAACGCTAGTTGAAGATGCTTCTGTTTAATGAGAGGCTGGGTGAAAGTGGCTCCACTACGCCGCAAAAAGGAACTCACTGAGTGAATAAACATCAACTATTCGCAAAGGGGGGTCGCAGAAATAGGAAGCAGCATCGATGTCGGAAGCAGGTCTGGTGAACTTTTCGTGTCAGAGCACTATTTCGCTGATTTTCTCGACCCCATAGACATTCTGGCAGGTTGCAGGAGACCTTTTAATGAAAATCATCAAACTAAAATACATTGTCGGGGCTCGGTAAACGTGGCTTCAAATAGAGAGGCTGAAAGTTGATTCCCAAAGGTGGCTATGGAACCGCGAGGAACATGAATGAATCGGAAATTCCGTCTATTAGAGACCGCCATCTCCAACTCCAAAGGGGGTGCGGAATTAAGAAAGTGCTGGGGGACGGTGGGATGCTCGGCGGACCATTTCGATGACATCGCCTTCTCCAGCTGACGTTCTCGTCTCTAAGGGTCGTATTTATAAAGCTCTTCCAGCAGAGCTCTTAGGGCCTGCCATCTAGGGGCTTGTTAAGAGGAAAAGGGGCGACTGGAATTGGCTGGGAGCCGTTCATAAATCGCAAAACCGAACACTGGCAGCCTGCTAGGCCTGGCAGGCCCCTGGCTAAGGTTTATAAATACGGCCCTTAGATTCTCAACGTTGGGGCTCCCAGAGGTTCCTGGAGGCTGGTGACAGGTAAAACGGCAATGTTCACCAATTGATAAATGAGAGGCTGGATAAACGTAACTGCACGAAGTAAGGGCATGGCTTCTTTCACAGCGTCCAAAAACTAATGAACTGGCTGCTATGAAACTAATTGTACAAGAAACATTCCCAACTATCTCTATTTCGAAGTGAGGTTCGGAAGCAAGATTCGATTCGTTTCGTGATCCCGCTTCGCTGTGGGGAAGGAGCAGGACAGCGGACTCCGCGGGTCCTTTGTCAGCTCCTTAGGTTGACGTTCTCGAGTTGAGAATCTGGAAGGTACTGGAACCTGCTGACCGATAAAACGTCAATGTTGACGAAGCAAATGATAAATTATATACTGGATTTATATGACATCAAGTAACTACATGAATTGCTGCACAGAGGCGAAAAAATTATGAGCTGGCGGCTACGACGTTACTCACAAAAGCAACATTGTAGTCGAATCAGCATCTCCAACTTTTCGCAAAGGGGGCTGCAGAAGTAGGAACCCGCCGCGGAAAAGAACGGGTCCGCGGGCCGTTTTGGTGTCAGCTCCATCTTCGGCTGACACTCCAGCCACTAAAGTTCTCGATGTTGGGTCTCCCAGGGATTGTTGGAACCTGGTGATGGCTAAATGGCAATGTTGACGAATCAGCTGATAATTGATACACTGGATCAATATGACTTCAAGTTACTACAAAAATTCTTTCACGAAAGCTAAAACTAATTACCTGCCGGCTATGATGGCTCCTCGTACAACATGAACCACAAGAAGCTACTCAAATATTTTGCTCGTGTCAACTGTCACTATTGGTTTGGGGGAAGGGCAGAAGTAAAAATCCGCTGCGGCAACGATGGGCGTGTCCACGGGCCCTTTCGATGTCAGTCCCTTCTTCAGCTGGCGTTCTCGACGTTGAGACTCCGCGCGGTGGTTACTGCAACTTAGGGACGGATAAAACGGCAATGTTGACAAAGCAATTGATAAATGAGAGACTGGGTGAATACAACTTCATATCAAGAATTGTTTCACGGAAGAGAAAACTAATGAACCGGCAGTTGTAAAGCTAATCAACAAGGAACATTCTGGTCGAATCAGCATCTCCAACTATTCGCAAAGGGGGCCGCCGAAGTAGGAACCCGTCGCGGGAAAGGGGGCGGGTCCGCCGGCCGTTTCGGTGTCAGCGCCTTCTTCGGCTGACGTGTGCGGCGCGGCGCGGCCCGGCGCGGGGCCCCGGCTCGGTTGAGGGGGCGGGCGCGAGCCGCGTAAGGCGGCGTCGCGGCGCGCCCTCCCACGCCCCGTGCACGCGTCGGCGGCGCGCGCCGCTAGACCGCCGCCGCCTCGCGACCCGCCCGAACGCCGCTCGCCCCGCCCCGCGTCGCCCCGCGCGAACGCTGACCTGCATTCGCTGTTGGCTTCCTGACGCTGGACCCTCCTTGTGGGGAATCGGGGCTATCAGGGGTAGAGCCTCCGTGTGGGAAACTGGCACTGTCTGGGATGGAGCAGTTAATCTTACTCTGAATCCAGTCGCGTAGTTTAGAACCTGCGGAATCTTAGAAACCTGGAGAACCTGGCACTGTCTGGGATAGTTCTTAAACTTACTCGGAATCTAGTCGGGTAATTTAGAACCTAGGGGTACTTGGGTACCGAGAGAAACTGTCACTGTCTGGGACAGAATTGTTAATCTTACTCTGAATCCAGTCGCATTGTTTAGAACCTTGAATGATTGATTGATTTTTACGTGTTACCGGGCGCGTCAACTGCTTTGGTTATTAGTCCCGTCAGTGTAGTGCATGTTTTTTTCCGAGGGAGATGGCGGTGATCTTCCTCCGCTGGATGTCGAGATCCGGCGCCGACCTACCGCCAGCTAGCGGGGTTTTCCCCTACCCAGGACTCTCCCACCAGCGGGGCACCGACCCAGCCGGGACAAGCTCTAAGCTCCCCACCGATCTCCCGGAATATGTAGTGTAGTGTATGTTAGTGTAAGTGTATGTGTAAGGGGTGAGAATAGGACAAGGAAGAGGAAGGACAGTTCGCGCGCGGTCCGTGGCCCGTTTGGTAGGGTACTGCTCCGGCACTCGCCTGGTGTTGATCGGACCATGGAACACTACCAATCAGAGCAGACGGCATCTAGAATTTTCCTCCCGACAGCGACTGAATTCGACCTAGCTGAAAAGCTGGTGTCGAAAATCCTGCCGCCCTCAGGATTCGGACCTAGGACCTCACGGTCAAAGACGCTGCAGTGACATCAGTTGATGCACTGAGCTACCGCTCCCGGTTTTAGAACCTAGAGAATCTTGGAGACATTGGGAACCTGGCACGTCTGGGGTAGAGCAGCTAATCTTACTCTGAATCCAGTCGCGTAATTTAGAACCTGGGGACCTTTTTGTAAGACATGCTAATGGGCCACTCCTCAAAATATTTCAGGTAGTTGATTCTCTGTTCGAAAGATAAAACGTAACATTTATACTAGGTTATCCCTGCAAATGCTATTGTATGTTCAATCCAATTTGCTTGTAGTTGCAATATAATCGTTTTCTCACAATATTATTTTTACTTTAATTGAATTGTAACTTAAAAACAAAAAATAACGTTCAGCGTAACTCGGGCATGCTGGTGAGATTGTGTAAATAAGAAATAAAATAACTTGAAAAATATAACTATTAAAAAAATTAAAACTTTAAATAATTGGTTCTCTAAATAGTTCATTTTTGTGAGCATTTATCTGCAATATTACGTAGTTTTACAAAATATATTCAATTAGTTAATGCTGCTATTACTACTTCGAAGCGCACTTGCATTAAAATTCGGGAAATGCTTCCCGAACCATCACAAGACATTATTTAAAAGAATGAAAATATATTTTTAAAACTAAATATTAATAGGAAAATTCATGATATTTAAGACCCTCTGTTGATATTCATACAGCATAGAAAAATGTTAGGCGTATTTCTAAGTTATCTTCCAATCAGTGTCACCAATAATGTGTTCAGAATCAATTGGTGTGTGATTTCTAAGGAAGAACACATTAGCACATGAATTTCACCAGAGACTAAAATGTATTTAAAACATTAAGTAGCATAACAAAGTGTGTAAGAGAGGACACAGGTTAACAATCTGATGTTCGTTAAGTAAGATCATATTCCCTTTCATATTTTTTCTAAAACCAGGAAATCATATACCTCTACATTTTTGGCTTTCTTCATCATGTATAAAGCCAGGAAGTTTGTCAAAACGCCTTGCTATCATTGTCAGGAAGATTTTTAATCACGGGAATCTCTTAACTGTGCTTCTGGAAATATTTTGGAAGATTTTACTTTTTCCCTTTTTGCATATTTCACCCCCGTATGTCTATTTATAATTTAGCTTTGTTTGAATGTAAATCTTTCTTTTTCGTAACAACGATCTCGATCAAGCAGGAACAGTCTAACCTGGACAAAAGTGGATGCATTGTGTTTTTTTTTCTCTGCAAGTGGATTTACCATTTCTGGTAGGAAATTATAAACAAGGACTGTTCATTCTAGAAGTTTTAGAAACAGCTAGCAGAAAGCGAAATGATACCAGTTAAGATTTATGGGTTTCTTACATTTATACCGATAAGCTGTTTTACAATGAAGAATCCCAACCCACGCTTGAATACATCTTTTGACTGCTTCGATCAGTATTTTGACTATGTTTCCTTTCCTCATGCTCATTCATATTTTGCATTCTTTTTGCACCCCTTACATGAGCCACAATAAATGTCTTTCTGTGTACATAATTTATTACAAACGAACGTCCTTTTCGTGCTTATTTTTGCCTGTACGTCTTGAATTTCCTGACTCTAATCACATTCCACACCTCTCTGCAATACTATTCCCGCGTGATGACCGGAGCGCGTGAACAGATCCATCTCGCCCTGGGAGACGCCTCGCCTTATTCCTCGCACTGCGCATGCGCGCCCCCTATCGCATAACACGGAGGCGAAGCCATAACTCGTGGGCGCGTTCCCCGAAGCCCCGTCGGGCACCGTTAGCTCACGCTCTCGGGGAATAAATCCGCGGCCCGCGCCGCTCCTGGCTGACGGGGCAGCGCTCGCGAGAACAACCCAGCGGCAAAGACGATTTTTCGCGAATTGCCCGTCCTAGGGCCATGCGTCGGTGCCACTGGGGCCCACCGAGGCCCAGTCATATTCTGCTGGGGGCAAGTGCATGTGACATTTTGGTTGATTGATTTTTTTGTGTTTTTAGGGCGCGTCAACTGCTTTGGTTGTTAGTCCCGTTAGTGTAGTGCATGTTTTTTTCACGGGAGTTGGCGGTGATCTTCCCCCGCTGGATGGCGAGATCCGACGCTGACCTACCGTCGGTCGGCTAGTGGGGTTTCCCTAACCAGGACTCTCCCACCAGCGGGGCACCGCCCCAGCCGGGAAAAGCTCGAAGCTCCCGACCGGTCTCCCAGGATATGTGGTAGTGTAGTGCATGTTAGTGTAAGTGGCGACGATAGGACAAGGAAGAGGAAGGACAGATCGCGCGCGGTCCGTGGCCCGTTTGGTAAGGGTACTGCTCCGGCATTCGCCTGGCGTTGATCGGGTTGATCGGAGAAACCACGGAAAACTACCGATCAGAGCAGCCGGCCGCTGGAATTCTTCTCCATAAAGCGACTGAATTCAACTTAACTGAAAAGCTAGTGTCAAAAATCCTGCCGCCGTCAGGACCCGAACCTAGGACCTCCCGATCAGAGGCACTGCAATGACATCAGTTGATGCACTGAGCTACCGCTCCCGGTTGACATTTTGGAATCAACACTTTTATGCCGAATCCATTTCTGCACTTCAAGGTTGTTAGAACTGGGGAAAAGAACTATGAGATGATGATGAAGGTTGAGTGGACAATCACAACACGTATAACCACGCCCGAGCCGGGACTCGAACCCGCGATCCTTCCGCCCGAAATTGCCATGGTATCAGGCTATCCGGATCGGCCAGCACAGTCTTTGTTTTATTTATTTATTTTTTATTTCTATTTAGTGTATGACTGTTACGTGGTATCATTGCACTTGTAATACTGTATTTCGTTGAATGTCAAGCTTTTCTGTCCGCTCAAATATAAATAAAGATAGTTTTCGGGGTGGAGGAGGTGTTACAAGATCTGATATTTTGAAATTAAAGTGTTTCAAATATGGCACTTTCTTATTAACGTCTGTTGTAAGAATTTACATCTTACAAAGAATTAACCAAATTTAACAGACATTATTATACGATAGTGGTTAATTAATTTAATGTCAACTCTTTATAATATGGTCTTCAAATGTGGTATTATGTGAATGAATGTAGATTTCGGATGCGTCAAAGACTTCGCTCATTTGTTCGGTAAATGCATTGATTGATTGATTGACTTTTTCATGTTTTCGGGTGCGTCAACTGCTTCTGTCATTATTCCCGTTAGTGTAGTGTATGTTTTTTCTCGAGAGATGGCCGTGATCTTCCCTCGCTGGATGGCGAGATCCGGCGCCGACCTACCGTCGGCTAGTGGGGATTCCCCCTAACCAGGACTCTCCCACCTGCGGGACAAGCTCTAAGCTCCCGACCGGTCTCCCGGAATATGTGGTAGTGCAGTGCATGTTAGTGTAGGTGTGTGTGTAAGGGGTGACAATAGGACAAGGAAGAGGAAGGACTGATCACGCGCGGTCCGTGGACCGTTTGGTAAGGTACTGCTCCGATATTCGCCTAGTGTTGATCGGAGAAATCACGGAAAACTACCGATCAGAGCAGCCGGCCGCTAGAATTCTCCTCCAGACAGCGACTGAATTCGACCTAGCTGAAAAGCTAGTGTCGAAAATCCTGCCGCCGTCAGGACTCGAACCTAAGGCCTCCCAGTCTGAGGCGCTGCAGTGACATGAATTGATGCACTGAGATACCTCTCCCGGTAAATGCAGAAGTACATGCTAAGTCCCAGGGGTTGATCATGCCCCGCTGGAATACGAGATCCGGCGCCGAACTACACGTCGGGTTGCGGTTTCCAAACATCCTTGAGGTACCTCTCTGCCAGCGGATAACCGCCCTAGTCGGGAAAAACTCTCAGATGGTCTTTCGACATCTGTGGCTGTGTCGCGCAGGGACGTGTAAGTGTGAATGTAAGGAAGGATAAGGATATATGCGTGAGAAAGTAAAAATAATGCGCGATGCCTGTCCCGCGTGTTAATGTAATTTCCTTTGACATTTGGTTGGTGAATCTCCGGAGAACTAACGATCAGAGAATCCTCTTCCAATTTTTAATGCTCCTCCTTACAGTAGTTTAATTTGACCCATCTATCCAGGCAGTGACAAAAATACGCCAGCGGAAAGATGACAAACTATTTTGTTAATTTACTTTATTTCTGTTACATGGGATCGTTGCATTTGAAATGCTAACTTTCCTCCAATATCATGTCGCCTTTTGCAATTGGGAGAAGTGTTCTAATTTTCGAGTGATTTTTAAAATCTACCAAATTCTTCAAATATCACCTTAGGATTTTTTTCAAATATCGTCATAGGATCTTTTTTGGATGAAAGGACTTTTAATTTAACAATAGAGGATTTCTACCGCCAACACACATCTGAAATTGCCACGGATACTCTAAATCTGATCTCTGTTTTTATTATCGACCGTGAAGTCATACATCACCCTCTGAGTAATACAATAGAGAGTAATATTATAACATCGCAATGAGAGACTGTACCCAAACTGGTCACTCACTTATGATTGCAATGGATGATTTTAATATTTCTGGTGAAATTATTACCTGTTCATTCAAAGATCTCTACTCTTCGTACAGAAAAGAGAGATGTCACTAAAATGTGTTTTATAACAGATATTTAATGCTTGTAAAAACGCAATCTTGCACAAATACCACCAAGAAATTTGAAGCTACTTTCTTCGAAGAGACAATATGAAATGGGTTCGATATGTGGGGAATATATTTTTATGTTATTCGCAAGAAAGTAGGAAACGTATGAAACGTGAGGTGGACCTATTATCGTGAAAATAGGTCATTAAATACTGCAGTAATTAAAGGTTAACTTATTTAAGGAGAAACAATATCAAAAAAGATAATGAAATGCACTACATACCTAATTTTTCATCCAAAGTTTTCTTTATCGGCCAGTCGTAGAAAATCATTCCATCCTTTGGCTCAGGCACGCATTTGACTTTCATTCGTCCGTTGGGAGGTGATTTGTCGATGTGCATCACGATCTCATGCCACAGAAGTAGCTGGATTCTACATGAATAGATGTCCTGCACATACCGGGAACGGTCTGGATTGGACTTGTCAAAGTTGTCGACGTTTTGTCAGACTGTTCATCGCTACCCGCGCCCGCGAAGAAATAATGGATATGTTTCTGTACGTTATTTTGCTATGCTTTCCTAATTACACTTATGTTAAAGTTTTGAATGGGTCGCGTTTTAATTTTTTTAATGGTGGGTGTCAAGATTTTATTCTGACTTTAGGAGTGGCAATGCAGGGTGTTGGAGAAATGATTTCGTTGGCTGCATATAAAGAACAGATGGTTTGATACCTACAATCAATGCGACAGTCTCGGGGTTTTAGTCCATACTCTCTTTCTGATCACTTCGGGGATCGTTGATTCTCTAAATCAAAGTGCTCAGTGAGATTCGTTTTGACCAGCTCTTTTGCAGAATACCGACCAAATATAATTGGTTTTCGAATGTAGTAATCACGTCTCTGAGTTTGAGAAACAATGTCGTTAATGGTGTTCTTGTATCTTAATATGTGTAATACAGAACATTGAAAATGAATAAGTATTTCAATTGGATTGATGATGCTGGTTTTATTCCATTTCTTGTGAGTTCAGAAAAGGAAGAAGAGAGATCGATTGTATGTCCTTACTGAGATTTTTATTGTTTTATCCCTGTTCGAATTGCCTTCATTTAGTTAATCGAGCATGAAATTCCATCAAGTGGTTTGTGTAGGAACTAACGAATAACATAACGATTTCAAGTCAAATATAATTTCGTACTCTGAGTAAATATGTTAAGAGAATTCGGCAAACACATAGAGGATGATAAAAGAATGGAACGTTTCTGAATTATTAAATTCACTTGACTCTTTAAACTTCATTTTTAACTTTGCATTAGACTTAACCAGAATTCTGCTCACTTCTAGAGACGTATGGACAAAGTAAACAACACGCTACCAATCGGCTTTGGAGAACACGATATAACAGTGTCATTTTCTGTCCGCAGATATAGCCCATACAGGAGGGGTGATTTATTTATGTATGTTTATGTACGGTATTTGCGCATTAAAGTTTCGGAAGGTATTTTTTTAATATTCATTTTACCATTTTTAGTATGTTGTACTGTACAAAACCCATTTTTCACCTGAATGTACTACGTTATGAACGTTTACTACTTCGCCCCAATATAGCGTGCTTTCTCTCAGAATTCAAGCATTTTCAAATTTATTAGAAGACATGAATTCCAGCACTAAATCAGTCTGGAGAATGACGTCCGCATTTTCAACGGCAATTCCATTGAGTATGAAAAAAAAAAAAAACGAACTCGCGCCGTCTCGTAGAGAACATTCAACTCCAGGCAATTGCCGCTATTTCCGCTCGTGTCCGCCGATTGCGGACGATAAATATTCGGCCGCATCACAATAGGAGCACAAATAATCCGGTCGGTGCATCAAGCGGCTGGCGGGCAGTGGGCGGGGCAGGGCGGGGCGGGAGGGGAATGGGCGGGGCGAGGCAGGGCGGGGCGAGGCAGGGAGGGGAATGGGCGGGGCGGCGGGGCGCGAAGGGGGGGCGGGCGGGATGGGAAAGGGCGGGGCGGGGCGGGGCAGGGCAGGGGGGGAGGGGCGAGGCGGAGCAGGGTGGAGAGGCTGTTGAGGGGAGTGGAGAGGCGGGGTGGAGCGGGGAGGGGAGGTAGGGGAGGGGCGCAGACTTCCGCGAGATAAAACACTCCCGCGAGACCCGTAAACCGCGTTGCCGCGCTGCCCCGCGCGGTGCCCGCAGAGAGTGGCTGCACGGGGCATACGGCTTCATGAGGTTGGCGACGCAGGGCGTATTCCACTCCCTTCGCCAGACCGGATTAATAACTTCAGGGACCCTAAGCACGGCCAAAGTATATTATTGAAATATTGAACAAAACATGTATTCAAAATTAATGTGAAATGTCGAACTAGCACTTTTTAATTAACGAATTTAATAATCAAATAAGTTTCATATGTTATAGTTTTCATTATAACACGTGGTGTTTTAAAATAATTCTCGTTTTGATTTTTGAAGGGGATATTTAAAAAATATATTTTTTCTCTTTTAAAATTTGAATTAATTTCATTATTTCGTTTATTGTTAATAACATATATAACAGTTCAACGTATTTATGAACTAATACAGATTTTTGTTGAAAAATATAATTGGGGGCTCCTTATGCAGCGGGAGCCCTAAACATGTGCCGATCCTGATGTAATAATCCACCTCTCACCTGAATTAACTTTTTACTTTCTCGCTACGGAGTAGAGATAAAGTTATGTAATGCGAAAAAAACGAGAATTTTCGGCAGAAAAACTTTTATTACAGGGCCCTGGTAACGGAAAAGTGGATAAATCCAGTTGCCAAATTTAGACAAAATCCTCTAACACATGGTGTACCCAAAAACTCATGTTTTGTGGGTACTTGATACAGAAAAATCGAATGACGGCAAAACGCCTGTCTATCCGTCCGTCTGCGAACAACACTAGCGGCGAAACCGTACAGTCCATTTTCTCCAAAATTGGCATTATCCAATCGATGTGACTGATGTTGCGGCCTTCGAATTTGAAACCGATATTTTAATTATAGGGCGCACAGAAGTCTCTGGGACATTTTCCAACTTTCAAAAAAATATCCTGATATTTCAAAGATTATAAAATTTTTTTTTCGGTTTCCAAAATTAAAAATTTTTAAAGATAATTTTGAAATAAAGTTATGTACAATTTTTCGAAAATTCCAGTATCTTTTGCGTAATTTTGCGTGAAAATACGAGGAGAAAGTACGAGCTGTTTTTGCACCACTGGTTAGTAACTTATTCGTGTCAGAATTGTGAAAAAATTCAATCTCAAGATTTTCTTAGAAAAATTCCTTTTATTCCCATAAAGAGATTTTTTATTGTACGTCAATCTTTGCCTGCCTGACTGGTTGGCGTCTTAACTGCGTGTCTGATTTTCTCTTTAAACCATTGTCTGAAACTCGAATAAGATCGGTCCTCCAGAGATATGTTCTTGTTAGTAGGGTGGTTAGACGTTTTCGATTCCAAAGAAATTTAATCTAGATGTGTTTTAGGGTAAAGAGAAACAAATACAATGAACGTTGCTAATTGTAATCGCCGTTAATGCTATCATTCACCTAATATTATTCTTATTATTCCTGGTCTGATATAATATTAAGAAAACATGGTTTATTATGATCATACTTCGTTTAAGATTATTATTATTATTATTATTATTATTATTATTATTATTATTATTATTACTATTTTGAAACACTTTTCACGCACGCACAGTTTTGAGCCCTCATGGTTCGCAACTCACGAAAGATTGTTTGCTGAGGGCGTGAAGAAATCCTGGGCACTCGATCACTGACTACAACGGAAAACAAATTTAGGATATGCATCCTGAATCCTGTCGATGAAAACATAACTACATCTTCTGGACTGGTAGAAAACGACATAATATGTAAAAATTTCTCAACCTCCAACAACGGCAGAAATCAGATAGGGATTAAAAATACTGTGTCGTGCATTCAACACAAGTCAGTTGATTTCCAGAGTTGTTGTTGTTGCGGTTATTATTATTATTATTATTATTATTATTATTATTATTATTATTATTATTATTATTATTATTTATTATAATTATTATTATTAGTATTATTATTATTCCCGTACTACGAGTATGAGATTTAAATTAATAGAATTCTCAGAGAAAACCAGAAGCAGTTGTAAAGCCATAATCAAGAACTTTTTTCTTTTTGATTTGATAATTTACCAATTAAAATTTTTCGTTCATTGTTATCAATGGATTAATGTTATTATATTAGCGGTGTTTCAGAGTGGTATAAATAAGCGGCATTCACTGTATATGGTTGCGAATTCCGTAATTTAAAATAAATAAAAGAACAGTGAGGCTTTTGTGATAAATACTTCCTTGCTTGGTACTCACATCAATGTTTCTTTCAATTAGAACGTATCTTGTTGATGAATTATATATGGTATTTTAATTTTTAACTTCTTTAACAGAAATAGCTGGCAAAAAAAAATAAAAAGAAAAATGTCAGAATGTCAATGTCATTCCACTTTCCCAAATAATTGACATTCTCTTCCCAACCCTTTATTGTACATTTCCAAATTAAATAATAGCAATCAAACACATCATATTTTTGGCGTTGGTAAAAATCTCTAATATATGAATTAAATAATAATAATAATAATAATAATAATAATAATAATAATAATAATAATAATAATAATAATAGTACATTGCCTATATGAATGGCGAGATTCAGGTCATTAGGCCTGTTCATTAATCTGCCACTTTACATGACTTTAGAAACTGTGTAACAAAGGTAGAGAGCAGAATTTTCAATTCCTTCTAGGATTGACACATACAGCGAACGCCTTCAGTGTGAGTGTACAAAAAAGCGTCTGAAGGCTGAATGGAAGTAATGAGATATTGCAACACTTCTTGGTACTCAATTTACATTTGTTTTGAACCGTAAATGTCATGAAGTAAATCTTACCTACATTACTACTATCTGAATATTAAAATGTTCCAACAAGGAAATGTTTGTACAATAGTTGCATCTTTAAATAAACATCTTGATTATAAAGTATTAACATATTACTTCAGAGGGTGAATCATTACGTTTTTTTTTTATTTTATGAAGATATTTCTGATATTAGCATAAGATAAATTACTGAAAATAAGATAGAGAATATAGATCATTTCACAGGAAGTATCTTTCCGAACTTCAGGTTTCAAAAACTGCCACTGGAATGTTTCTTCACAATTAATTTTCAACCTTCATTGTTTAAAATAACGTGCATTGAATATTGTATATTACAATATTACATAAAATTCCATTGAAATCATCAAAAGTTCTAAAGTATAGGTCAAACGATACGCCTTTCCCTACATTTTAAATTTACTGGCAAACATTTTTTAAATTTAAATTTCTTCACCAAGGTATGCAATCTAATGTCCCAAGAAATTGAAATAAATGCCGATGCAACGTGTAAGAAATGAGCGTGAAATAACTTGATGTCAACGCAATCCCTATCTCACAGCCACGTTGAAGTCAGTGATAACCCTTACAAACAAGAGCTATCGTCGTCCGCAAGCTGTTAAATAACCTCATATCTCTGCACCCATGACCCTACCACTGGCGCTGACACAGCATCAGTGCGCGGACTTTCTCGGCCTTTCACCCTCCCTACGGCGCGGTGGTCGCAGCAGATGGCGGCACCGTGACCTAGAAACCCCCTGCTCCACTGCGTCAAAGCGACGGTATTACCCACGAGACTCGGGTGAGCGCGCCACCGCCGACGGCCTCCCTGTGCTGGCATCTGTCGGCGTTGCACCAAACTATCTGCGCCACCGCGCTTCCAACACGTACGCCGACGGAGTTCAACGGCCACGTGTCGGCGTGCGGAATGAAGGTCAGGCTCGAATCAATACTCGAGCCAAGGCCCCGGGATCGATACTCGCCTGCTACGGGCGTCCAAAGCGTCCTACCGCGCTAGAGCAAAGGGCAGTGCGTTTTAATCAGAGGCGTTTAAAACATTGTTTTCGTTTATTTATCTTCGTGAACTCTGGCTCTATCTCAACAGTTTGTATAAAATTGTTACTTTTTTTTACATTACATTGTTTAAGGGTCTATTCATAAAAATCAAGGCATTACAAAAATATATATATCTCCTGAAAATATTTGTCGACATTTTATAAAATCTCATGAAATGCATTTATACGAAATAATAATTACAAGGGAGACACTGAATAATTATTCCACAAAGAAAGAAAACAACAAAATAACAACCTCTAAACGTGATAGAGCTTTTGTAAATATAAACCATAATGAAGAATACAAAATAGTTAACAAGCAACTCTCACTCAAGAATAATAGTATTAATATCTTCAATACACACGTAACAAATTCAGCTGCTGCTGTCCTCTGGAATGTTTAATGAATTGAATAGTTATATATCCTACATAAATCATTGTAACGAGAGCCAATTTCTTTTAATTCAATTAATTGATTTTACTTGGACTTTCAAAAAATGTAAGTATATACTTTGCATACTTTCCATTAAAATAACTACTAGTATGATTGCACTTTGAGATAATATCTGATACATTTTACTTCCTACATAATGTCCCTGAAAACATGATTAGAACAGTGTGATAGCACACAAGCATGCAGTTAATTCCTCTCCCTCATATCAGTTATATTGAAGGATAAAAAATTCCTAAATTTTATATGCCACTATGTCCCAAAAATGCAGCACACACCTTTGTGTACATGACTAGTTCTGAATTTAACAACACACAAACTATATAATAACCTCAGCCAAGTGAAAACATTTTTAAATATTTTCTTGAAACTTTCTTATAAAAAACCACACAAAGCAATATATCATGTCAGAAAAATACGGAGAGTTCCAAAAAATTCGCGAAGCTATCACTTGGGGAACAGCATTATCTGAGTTCATAGCGTTTAGGTCATAGAATGTTCTTCTCGCATCATTTGAAGCAAATTACATTCACCACCACAAGGTTCGCGCAACAGTGCATCTTGTGTACGATTATACTTTTTAGTTGTCTGAGAAAGATGCCCCTAAACAACATCACAACATAGTCTGCTTCACAACAATTCTCAACAACTGTGGACCAAAGCGCAGACGTTTCGAGATGAAAGTGCTAATTCTTCTTCTTGCTGTTAGGCGTTTTCGGGCTCTTCTGCTTGTCGTTCTGCTGGTTCTTGACCTTACCGTTCTGCTGGTTTTGGTTTTGCTTTTGCTTCTCGGCCTGCGGTGACTTCTGCTTGTCCTTCTTCTTCTCCGCCTGCGGAGACTTCTGCTTATCGTTCTGCTGCTGCTTGCCTCCCTTCTGGCCCTTCTGCGACTTCTGCTGGCCCTTCTGCTTGCCCGCTGGCTTAGAGGTCAACGCCCTGAGGCGCAGGCCAGCCAGGATCAGGTTGATGAAGTTGATGGCGTACACAGACACACAGATCACGCAGAAGTCTTGCAGCACGAAGTACAGGATGGCGCCAAGGTAAATGGAGCTGATGTTAGACAGGATGCCCAATACCAATTGGATCTTCGCGGTCCACGCTCTCTGGAAAAAACCTGCAACACGAAAAGAAAAGAAACTTCATACAATTGGCTTCAAGTTTCAATTTTTTCGACAGAGAAATTTTAAATTTGACTATCATCTTTTGAATTTGATAATAAAATTTATATTAATGCATATTAACAGTCACCGTTTCCTCATGCATCGATTACTGTGAACCTCGTTTGTCTATTCTGTGTAAGTAGTATATTTTACTTTTTTAATGTTCAATATATTTTTATGTGAGCTACGCTTAATTTTTTGGCGATTTTATATTTTTTATTTTTGAAATTCAGATTGTTAGTTGTTAAACTTGTCTTAATACTTTTCGTTTCAATGCAGTTTTCTGACCTTTAGAACGCACTTCTGAAGATTATAAGTGGTAGAGATAAAGTTGAGTTAACAGTAAATGATGAAATTCTCTGGTGAAGAGGAAATGAAGCTTTCACTCCATTCTATTGCAAGCCGATTACAAGCTAACGGGAGATAAAGGCAACCATTTATGATTACACAAATTAATGTTATCTCTTTCCCGCTTTACGATATAAGAGTAGTGAGAGCAGATGGATTCTTTTGGAATAGTGATTTTTCTATCCGTAATACATTATGATGGGAACAAATTTTAAAAGAATATGCACAGATATTACTTCATTACATTTTTAAAAAAGATCTTGACCAGCTATTGCTTAAACGCACGAAGCTTTAAGGAGCAGTGCGTTCACATGCCTTATTTAATAAAATTCAAGCCATTTCCCAAGAAATTCCGGACTTTGAGGCCGGTCGGTAATTAACAGGAGAAAGGAATGGAAAGAGGAGGACCGAACTGATTTCCCCGTTACCATACCGTTATTTCTCCCTTTCACCATCACACTTCGCAACTCTCCAGTCATGTTTCTCAGAACGTGGAAAATTGAGGGTACAGAGCCAAAAACCAAACATATCCTGAGAAGAGCAAATAGTTTTAAACATTAGGAAACAAACATTATCTGATTGTTCTGCGATACTACTTGCGATACGAGAAATGTTATTTATTTAAGGGATCGATTCATTGAACTAAGTCTTCTTTCCGTTCCCTCGACCCAGCTTTGCAAAATTACATCGCGGAACCTGTCGGAAAGTAGGGCTGCCACCCAGTCGTGGGATTACAACCTGCCTCGCCAGGGGCAACTTCCCACCCACCTTTCCACCCTTTCTAGAAGAATTAATTTATTTTTTTAAAAAGAGGGATCTAAACAAAAAGGAAATAAAAAAGGAATTAAAAACTAAACAAAACACGTTTGTCTATTTATATATTTTAAAAAATATTTCTACTCGTTTTGATTGTCTTTAAAGGACTGTCAGAGGACATCGCTGTCATAAAAGAATCATATTTGATACAATAGTAAGAAACAGAGTGGCATGTGTGAATATTTTGAGAACGTTAAAAGACGAAAGACTAGAAACAGTCGCTTCTAAAAATGTCCCTCCAGTCCCGCCCTCCTACTTACGTCACCGCTGCCGCCAGCTGAGGGCGGTCCTGCGCCACTTCCGGTCGGCGGACACGAACGGTTGGGGGGAGGGGGAGGGGGAGGGGAAGGAGGAAGGGAGGTGGGGTGAGGCAAAGGGAGCGAAGGGCGGTATACTTACAGAGCAGGGCGAAGAGCGTGTACATCACACCACCAGGGATGCTGTTGGGCACATTCAGCGGCGAGTCCTCGCCCAGGACATGGCGCACCAGCCCGAAGCCCTTGGCGTACCTGCAAGCAAGGGGCGGTTTACCGCTACGCTTCCTCCCAGCACCGTTGCTGCGACCTACATTGCCCCCCTGGCCACGCCGCTCAGCGGGCTACCAAGCAGATGGAACATCCCGCCTGCACCCTTTGGCACCTTTCCCTACTAAATTATGCATTACTTCACTAGTTAACACATTCCATTTCATTTTTTATTTTATGTATGGCAATATTTTAAACAGAACAGTTTATAAAACAAATTTTCTGAATTGTATCTGAACAGAAAGGCAACGTGGAACTCTTACATTATTATAAAATAAAATTATTCTCAAAAACAACAATATTGTTATATAATATACTTGCAAAATATGAATATTTGAGTCGTGTGCTCGTATAACGTACCGAGACAAGGAGAACGTGTATATGTAAGCAGCAGTTTTTGTGCCTCAGGTGGAAAACTACTACGTCCTATACGCTGAGAATTTACGCAATAGCACAGAACCTAGGAGCATAAAGCGCTTAAAAACAATAGCGAGAGGTACTTACGGCGATGTGAGCACACGGGAGCAGCTCATGTGCTCGCTGAGATCGCATACGGCCTGGTATTTCGCATCCTGCGACTTCCTCTCCTCCACGACGAACGCGTATACGCAAAGGGCGATGCCCACCGTACACGTAAACACGATCGCCTTGCTGTACGTGGAAGCCTGCACCATGGTGATGGGTTGGGCGGTGACGCGCAGGCACTGCGGTCCGGGCGATGGGCAGAGCGGCACTGGGGGGAGGGAAGAAGTGCCACGCAGTTCGACGCTGCAGGAAACGACGGTAACCGCGCAGCCAACGCGACGCCAACACGGCCGGCTCGCTCACGGAATGTCGGCCGCGTCGACCATCGATCCGCTAGGGGCCTCTGCCATCGTTCCAACATGGCCGACCCTCCAGTACGATACTCCGCACATAGATGGCTCTGCCAGCTCGATTCCAGGAGGCCTGGCAAGCCGTTTTGCGGTTCCGGCAAGGGCGAGTTCAACCCGTTTTGCAAATGAGATGCTAATTCGGGGAGATCGAGTTTTCACAAAATAACGAACCCAAGGAAAAGGTAATTCTGGAATAATTTATTCGGCGCTGCGTTGCCAAACATGAGACTTCAGTCCGTGATTATTATTAACCGTACAAGAATATTACAGAACGATTAGTACCACAAATGTTAAGAAGAAATTTAGCAAATAATCTTTGGTCAATAAATTTCACTTGCATGTTTCATAGTTCATAAAAAAGTTCTTCTTATCTCCTAACAGTAATTGAAAGGTGTTACGGAATAACCTCAACAGTACTTGCAGCGAAATAAATATTTCTTTTTATCATGAGCTCCGTATGAGAATACAATAATTATTTATTATCTTACATGGGACGTTTACTTTAATAATCATATGGAATTCAATTGAAATAATTGAACGTATTAGAAACCAATCTGCTCTAAGCAAGAGGCGAAAAATAATGATCTTAGAGTATCTACTATCATATCATTTAAATTTTTTATTTTCCTCGTTTGGGTAGTATTAATCTTTGCCAAACTTTGCAAGAGTCTGTAAGATTTTCGTATCTTTTCATATACTACGTTTTGTGGTATCGGTGTCGGTTACATGACGAATTCACTTTTATGAGTATTATACTACCATACTTCGAAGGGAACATATTATTCTGAAAACTCCTAAATTTGGGTTGAAGTTAGCAATGAATTAGGTAATGAGACAAGTTTAACTGGAATATTAAAGCTCGTCTTCTCTTTTGATAAACATTTGGAGTAATAGGTTCGTGGTGGGCCTGGCTCGTGAGGAGGCCAATGAATGGAATGGTTTACCACATGCTGGATAGCTGCCCGCAGATGCATGTTTAACCCGGAATGTTCTTTTATTTATTCTTGTAAGTCAGAATAACGTACCAATCGTATATCTAATCATTTATCTATATCAGGTTGCTTCAAAATCATGAAGGAAACGAATAAAATTGTTCAAGAGATTGAAATTAAAAATGCAACTTGCTTTTCAAATTCAATTATTTTGGGAGCAACAGTAAATCACACAATAGCACGTGGAACTTAGAAACTTACATATTGTTCTTGGATCAGATAGTCTTTAATTCTCATTGTTGAAATTTTAAAAAGTGTATTGAATATAATTAAATGCTATAATCTGGCACACATGTTTAATGTCCTCTTCCCCATGCAGCATACAAATGATTTCTACGACATATTATCAAACTAACAGGCATTTCCACAACTAAGACCAATTAATAAATTCTTAACAAATGGATATTTGTTATGTGAATAAGCCATTCGATGCGTTTAGATTCATGCGAGTCTACCAAAGAATTTAGAGGGGTTTACGGTTCATCGAAAGCCATGAAAAGCCAAAACGTTCCTGAATAAATGGCTAAATTTCCATTTTTTTTCTTGTTTTTCGCAGACCTAATTGGACTCAAACTCTAATGAATTCTTTGCTCTTACACGCTTTATTTGTAGTTGTAGACAATGGAATTTCGGAATCGTATCGCCTTCTCTGAGCAACCGGTGTCTGATATAAATAAGTAGTATATAAAAAGTGGGAAAAAGCAATAAATATAATATAATCATGAAATACAATTTTATTTATAGATCATTAAGAAACAGTAATATTTGCGAAATTGAGCTTCCTCCAGTAATTCTCAAACAGTAAGATCATCTCCCAATCTTCATGCACCAAGCCTTTTTATTGGGAGCTGTCATGTTCGTCGCGCATATTTAAATCGGTCTCGCGCGCACGTGGACAGCTCGCTCCCGGGGGACACGTAGGCATCAGACCTCATTCATATTGCAAACTTAAACGTACCGTAATGCTGTAAACTGAGCTGTAAAATGTACGTGTAAAAATAAGCATTCACAATGACGAGCGTAAGCTGGAACGTAAGGTTCGCCTGAACAAATCACAATTCAACGTACTGAAACTCGATCGATTCGTTTCAAGAATGGTGGAAAGATCTTTCCAACATAGTTTCTGTCTTTTTCTTCAACATTTTTATCGATTTATCTTTATATATATATATATATATATATATATATATATATATATATATATATATATATATATATATATTTCTTACTTTGAATCTATACGCATCAAAACCATTCCCCCCAAATTTTTTTAAATTGAGTAGCTGTTGTAGTAGTGCTCGCGTTTCCGTCATCTTATAAACAAGGATTCTCTTGTACCAAATTCACGAGTAAATCGTCGAACGTAATTAGTTTATTCGTCATGTCAAGTTAAAGTCACATTAAAGTCGCCCAAATTCTTACTTTGAAACTATACGCATCAAAACCGTTCGCAAACTAGCTTTTTACATTACAATTACAAAATGACATAAACATAAACTACGTGAACACAATCTGAAATCGACCTTCCACGCTGTACTCTGATTAGTCTTCGGTGGAATTCCGACGTTAACTTAACGTCAAAGCTTGGAGCTTGTGAATAATTACCTTTACAGACTAACGTCTACGGTTACGTCAAGGCATTGTCAGTGGTCTTCCTTAGTAACTCATTTGTAGGTTCTGCGGCTACGTTACGTTTACGTGTAAGTTTGCAGTGTGACTGAGGCTTAAGCGGGGTACGTGCATCCGGAACGGCGAGCTCGGGAAACGACTTGGCTTATTCTACTGGTTTTCTGGAGACAAGTGGCAAAGTTGACTTTTCGAGTTTGGACACAGGAAAAATGGTTCCTTTCGCAACAATAAAGTCCATTTGTGTGTGCTCGTTACTCTCCATTCAGTTCCTCAGGAGCCTAAAACCTACTAAAATTGGTGGATCAAGGAGTGTTTTAAATGTCATACTCTGACGGCTCGTTGTTGCTTTGTGCCACCAATGGATGAGTTTAAGCAAATGTAAACAAAACCAGTATGCATAAAATTTAAGTTCTTTGATCTAGTTCATTTTTTGGTATTTCCCAATATTCGTGAGTACCATGAATACTCCTAAATAATATTCCACATTTCTCTGTACTGAGGAAAATGAAAAATGTGAGTTAATGTGTAAAAATGTTTCAATACGCTAAATGTCTGCTCTCGATTCCTTCAATACCGTAATGTAAAAATCTATAATTCCATCAAACGTGGATTTTGATTGTTTTCTCGTATACCGTTTATATGAATTTTAAATGACTATGGTTTCTTGCAAACAAGCGGATCATACCGATTTGATATTTTACAAATATATCTGCAAATACACTTGTAGTAATTCAATCTTAATAAATATGCAAGCCGGGATCATCCATTTAAGACCTGCAACATCGACAAGAGTAACACATATACCCCAGGGTACGCATTGGCGATTACCTCCAGGAAAGTACTTTCAAAACATCGGGGGGTTGGAGCGACTCGACTAATTGGCAAATGAAACGAAGACCATATTCGCTCACTGAGCACAATAAACCCCTCCGAATGACCTCGTAACAGTTTTCACTTGTCTAATTTCTTTGATTAGAACCTTGTTAATTGTGTAAATATGGGGCAAATACGTATATTACTAATGAAGAATGCGGGCAGGAACTGAGAGAAATTTATGCATCCTCCGGTCTCTTGAGACGTGTCTATAGTTTTTTCTTAGATACACAGCAACTCGTGAGTGATTCATAATTAATGGCACAAACAATGAAAGTTTCCAGTTTGAGTAAAACATGAAAATATTTGATTTTGTTATACCCTCTATTTTCATACTACGTATACCGGCTGAATTGTCATTCTCAGCGCTATTGATGTGTTGAGTTATCTCAATTTCTTTATCTGTAGCATCTTCATCCGTAGTATATTCTCCTATAATTCATGTTATACCTATTCTATGTTATTGTAGTATGCTTGAAGACGGTTTTCGCTAAAATATTTAATTTATTTTAGTGTTGTACGAGAGTATTTTATTTGTTGTACTTGAGTGGTGTGCGTGTTTGTGTTTGCAAAACCATTTTGTGAAGTTTTGTTCAACATCGTTTTTGATGCTTCAGGCCACTGGTATACATTAGTTGTGTAACTGGCAGGGACAAATTAATACTTTTCCCTCAGAGGAAACCAAAACCTCTAGGGGAGAACAATGCCCGGCTATCCCCCACCCCCACCCCGAGTCAATGCACATCGTGCCCTCCCTCGTCACGCTTTATGAGCCCACTCAAACACCATCCTCTCCATCTATATTACTCTGCAGACTCGCCACTTTCTACAAAACACAATCCTCACTCTTTTCCTTACCAAGACTTTCACGTCTTCACATCTTGTCCCCATTCTACCTGTTCCAATGGTTTACGTGAACAGCGCTATTCTGAAGTACATACATGTCGCCTGTGTCATCCTCTACGAGTCCATTCTTCTAACTCCCTTGATATCTCCAACATAAAATCATTCAATGACCATTGCCCTCATCTTCCTACATACTCCATCGCCCGTCCATGGCCGTCCTGAATACCACACACACCCATTCCTTTTCATTCTTGTTTCTTTCTATACTCCGCTCCTCCATGCCGTCTCCAATCGTCTCCATAACATCGTCCTCAAATTGAACGTATCTCGGATAATTATTCATTATTTGAACTTGCCTTATTTTACGTGGCGAGACTCAGGCCATGAGGCCTGCTCTTCCGTCTGACCACGCAAATTTCGTTACACTCCTTTCACCAATCATGGGAGAAAGAAGGTATTACTTGGGCGACGAAACAGGCGATTTTGAATTTAGCTCAGAGGCGTCATTTGAGGCTGAGGATCCTTTACATGCAGTAAATGTACTAACATGGGACAGCCGGCTTTACTTCCTCCGAAGGAAGGCGTACGAAGGATTAATCGCTAAAATCCACAGCTTCGATCGGGTTCGAACCCGCAAACTTGGGTATAGCAGTCCGATACGCTAACCACTACACCATCGCCGCCGCCATCGCCATTATGACCTGCCAATATATTTTAAAAATAATACAGGAGGTTCATTATGACCTGCCACATCCACCATAATCCATTCTAACCAATCCCATCGTTCACACCGATCTCCAAGAACACACCGACCACCTTCCCGACTGTCTCGCCGCCTTCGAACGCGTGTTTTCATTATGCGACTGCTAGCTTTGTGTGTTCTTTCATGTTAAAAATATTTGTTTTTTATTCGTAAGTTCGTAATAAAAAATATATTTTAAAAATAATACAGGAGGTTGGTTCGTCTTGCCTCGAGCGTAGAAAGTTTCGTGACAAAGTATCGATAGAAACACTTTCTTTTAGTGCTCATATTTCATCACAAAATTGGGTTTTATTATCATGAAACTGATGAATCAATACATAATAATTCATGTTATATCAGACAGTCACAATTCACACATCTCGAGGTACTTAAAAACCCAAAACCTATATTAAGTGTTCAACCTCCCATCTCCCCGAAAAAAAACGCAATTTTTGGAGATGATGTTCAGAATATTCTTGACTTATCCGGCTGAAAGTTTGTCAAACGATTCTTGTCCAGAACACTTGAATGAAAAGTTTATTCCCTATCTACGTGCTTAGAACCTCCCACAACTCGTTTCAAGAGCTTAAGGTGAGATTCCACCCGAAAAATGAGAAAAATATTGAAAAGTGTTTTCAGTCTTAAAATATTCTCTAGACTTTATTGAACATTTTAATATATTTTTCATTGAAAATTGTTTTTTTGAATTATTTTATTGCATTTTGAATGTGCGTTAGCACAGACATGCAGACGTTTCAGAAGTTCCATTGTTTCACATAAACATAGTTCTGAAACTATTGACTCTCGAAGTTTGTGGTTTTCACATTTTTATATTATCTGGTTTATCTGTACAATTTGGCGGGCGTGTTGTTCTGCATTTTTAAAGTTATGTGCTATTTCTCTCTCTTGGGATAAGTGATGGTGTTAGCCTGGTGTGTGAAGGAAATGTCAACTAGTTCGACTCAAATAACAAAACCGAATGGTGTTTTAAATAGCTTGTGAAGAAAGGAAATGAATTCAATCGTAAAGACCGTTGACGTTAACATAGTATGTAATGCGGAAAATGCATTTAATAATGAAAATCTTAATACCAGAGTTGATCCAGTCAACCCCCCTCTTCCTGCTGAGATCTCAGCTGAGAAAATTAACAAAACAAGTCAGAAAAAAGAAAAATAAACAGCTTCTAGATATCAGCAATAACGAGCATAATTGACAATATGGAGCAGGTTGTTCTTACGTAAAACAATACAATGAATACGCTAGGTAATTCCTAGTAAAAACTTTAGGACCGTTTGTCTCAAAACACGGTTTTCCGTAACAAATGTCCCGTTTTCTCATAAACTATCAAATCCATTTTATTGATTCCTTCACAGATTACTCGACCAGACAATGTGAAGCTGTGTATCTACATTTGTGAAGTTATCATTATTTGTTTCAATTTTATAAATAAATTTTCCATCAAATTTTCGAAAAAACGGTGGTCCGAAAAAAATTATATTTCAGTTTCCTATTAATCAATTCTTTTCCATGTAG
Organism: Teleogryllus oceanicus; assembly: GCA_964035755.1. Classification (NCBI taxonomy): domain Eukaryota; kingdom Metazoa; phylum Arthropoda; class Insecta; order Orthoptera; family Gryllidae; genus Teleogryllus; species Teleogryllus oceanicus. The sequence goes on from CAXIVR010000006.1 coordinate 97,634,939, forward strand.
ATCAGTACAACAACAATAGTACGTATATTGTAAAGTAAAAATTTCAATTTGGTATCTCCAATAATTCTGAGATAATGGGTCATCATTATTTAGTATTTAACATGGGTAACATAGGAGAGGAAACCTCACCTTAATCAGTTCATCATGTTTTTTCGAAAATTCTCTTGGAGCGTTCTAAAATAATTCAGTGAAAATTTTCATATTCCTACCAGTTGCAACGAATGACATCTCTTTTGCCGCAAATTGTAAACGTGAAGACGTATACTAACAGACCGATGCCAATTTCCGGATTACCATGAGTAGTGTTCTCTGCGATATTCCATAAAGTCTGCACCACCACTCGCTTACCTTCATATCGAGACCAAATTTCTCACCTCCGCAGTCGACCAGTAATACATTTCCCCACGAGAGGATTTTTTTTACCTTTTTTGAATCCCTAAAGCAAATCAATAAATGGATCACCTGGGGAATACGCTGCATGATGGATATTGATTAAATTAGTTACACGTATTAAGGGAGTTGGTTCATATTACTTTGCAAACAAAATCGCGTATTTGTTAGGTCAATTTAAGTTCTTTCGTTTTCCATGATCAACATATTATAACTTTTACTCAGGTAAATGCAAAATTACCAATGCATTTTACATCAAAATACAGATACGCTTCTCTTAATTCCCTTAACTGGCGTAATTACTACTAAAGCATTTTACTTTCTCACATACTACTTATTTAGTAGAGCCTTGTAATACTGCAGCAGAAAACAGGGGTGGTGGGCCCGTGATAACGGAGAAGGGATAATTTGTATTCCTATACGTGGTAAGTAACTTCCTCTAACAAGTTGTGTAGTCTTAATCTGCGTATTTGGAGACTTTGATACCGAAAAATCAGTTTTCATCAAAACGTGTGCCTGTTTGCTTGTGAATAACGTTGCAAAACCGTGGGCAGAATTTTCTCCAAAATTTATATTCTTTGATCCATCAGACTGATGTCGTGGCGTCTTGATTGGAAATGATTATTTTGTTTTTTGAGAGTGCTTTACATGAAGCCTCAAGAAAATATTCAAATTGTTTTTAAAAAAGTCTTCAATTTTTTTCCCTTTTTCTCAGACTGAACAAAGAGCGCTTACAAAATGGCACGGTTCCGATTTTCATGTAACTCACTGAATATTTGCAAACTGCTCAAGTTAATTTTTGTGGACGAGATCTTTCTACAACCACAATATTGAAGGTACAAATCTTTCATTTTTGTGAAATCTATTGTTCAAAATTATATATTTAAATAGGTCCGTTTAGATTTTTTCAAAACATAATTGGTTTTCGCGTAATTTTGCGTGAAATAAAGGCATTTTTAAACAAGATGTTTTCAAATTCGCTCCCAATTTTTTCTTCTAACTTTTCGAATAGATAGAGCTAAATCCATCAAAGAACAATTAAAATTAATAAAAGTTATTTTGATGTAATGTTTTAATTTTTCCAAAAATACGCAATATATGTTCAAATAACATATACTTCATAATCCTTATAAAGAAGGCTTTGATTCTGATGACTTGTCATCTTTTATTGGTACATTTTAGACGTAGCTAACTTGTAAATGAATGTTTTTTGGGTTTTTTAATTTTTCAATTTTTAAGTCATTTTTGAAACTTTGCGTCAGTTTTGTCATTTTTACGCATTTTGTTTCTTTTTCGTGTTTTTTAAGTGAATATTTCATGAATTAACAATGACACACTAAAAGTTGTTATTGTATCATCAGTTCACGACGAAATTCACTACTGCAGTGGACTCTCAAATTTACACGGATTTTTCGAACTCTCAAAATTACAGGACTCTTCGGAAACTTCCTGGACCTTTCAAAACTGACGGTTGAAAGATCGGAGTTAAGAATTACATTTCATCATAAAAAGATTTTATATTAAATATAATTTTATGTAAAGAACTGTTATTTAAAATTGTAAAATCCATTAAATAAATCAACGTTTTCGTACAAGTTTTTGAGATTTTTTTTAAAAGTTAGATCATTTTCTTCTTATTTTTATTTCATTTTATAGGCCAATTTCGTCTTGTTTTTAAGTCATTTTATAGGTTTTCTTTCAAAGAATTTTTAGGACATCAGAATCCGAGTCCTGCTTATAAATAATGCGAGAAAGCACGTGCTGTGGTAAAAACCGCCTCCCGCACTCGCCCCACCCTCCGCTTCCTCTTCTCCGTGCGGTCTCTGCTGACCCTGCCCCTCCCCTCGACCCCCTCCCCCGCCTGCCTCCCGCAATCAGCCGCCTCATTAATAAAGCATGAAGCATTGTCACTGAGGCCTCGCGCGTGAGTGATGGAGCGGTCCGTTTGACGCGGCCGCGAATTACGAAGCGGTTGCGCGCGGCCGGCGCTGGTGGGCCTCTCGAATTTATCGCCGCTCTTTTGCGAAGGGCCGCCGTCACCGGCGAAGGGCCGGCCACCGGCTCCCCTTCCCCTACATTCGCCACTGAAAACCGCGCGCCTCCCTCCCTCCCTCTGGCAGCACCTTGCCTCCTGGAACATCACTCGCCGAGTGGCACTTGCGGTGAAATCCGAGTCGAGCTCTTCTTCTTTTGACAAGTTTTTGATTGATTGATTGATTTTTTCGTGTTTCCGGGCGCGTCAACTGCTTTGGTCACTAGTCCCGTTAGTGTAGTGCACATTTTTTCTCGGGAGATGGCTGTAATCTTCCCCCGCTGGATGGCGAGATCCGGCGCTGACCTACCGTCGGCTAGTGGGATTTCCCCCTAACCAGGACTCTCCCACCAGGGGGGCAAGCCCAAGCCGGGACAAGCTCTAAGCTCGCAACCGGTCTCCCGGTTGGGTGTTGTGTTAGTGTAGTGCATGTTAGCGTATGTGTGTGTGTGTAAGGGGAGAGGACAGAACAAGGAAGAGGAAGGACAGATCGCGCGCGGTCCGTGGCCCGTTTGGAAGGGGAACTGCTCCGGATCGGAGAAACCACGGAAAACTACCGATCAGAGCAGCCGGTCTCTAGAATTCTCCTCCAGACAACCACTGAATTCGACCTAGCTGAGAAGCTAGTGTCGAAAATATTGCAACTGTCGGGACTCGAACCTAAGACCTCTCGGTCAGAGGAGCTGCAGTGACATCAGTTGATGCACTGAGCTACCGCTCCCGGTTTTTGACAAGTAATACACGACGTTTTAGTGTACATTTATTGAATACATAAATGAACATTTAGAGACTTTTTCTGACAGTAGAACAACAGAAGCAATTGATAATTTTTTTCCTCCCCAAATTTAATTCACAATTATTGCACATTGAATCACTTTATGTGCATACAGTAATACAGTACTCGAGGAATGTCTCTCCGCACCGCTGCGAGTTAGAACCTGCCGCCGCCTCCGCTTCCGCCCACAGCTTTGCCGCCGCGCGGGTCGCTAGTGTCGCATGCGTGCTGTCACCTCGCCCCGTCTTCCCCCGCTACTTCTGATCCTCCCTCGGACGGTCTCAGCGCTGCCTGATTCTCGTGAAAACAACATAATTTCTGTTGCTAGCGCTCTCACCACTGTGGTCACACTGTGGAGAGACTTTCCTGGTGCACGATACTGTAGCTTCGTGTCGCTAAAAACCAGCGCGGGCACGCGGCGTGGTGTGCACCGGATGCGTAGACAAAGGCAGAAGCGATGACGCACGGGGTTTTTCTGACAGGGTGTGCGCATCTCTAAGGCGGAGGCAATGGAGGCGGCGGGCAGCGTCGCGAGGGCTATTTAAGGGCCGTGAGAACAATAGCTCTTCCTTCTTTGTGACCCTGGCAGCGACAGCGGCAGCGTAGGTCGTCCGTGAGAGGTGCGAAAGTACATGCGGCACAAGGAGTCGGCAGTTATTGTCGTGACTAGTGAGACATGTAGTCGGTCTCAGGGCAGGCGGTACTACGCACGGTGAAACATTAGGTAGTATGTTGCGGTGTGGTAGCCGTTGTAAATATCTCTCCTAGCAGTGGGGTCTATTTAGTTAGTTAATTGTATACATTGCATTGGTTATTTGTTAATAAACCTGCTGTTATTACAACGCACTCTCGTCTGTATACTGATTACACTCGTATGATGCCACAATACTTTCGTTATTTTTTAGCCAAATACTATATACAATTCAATATCAACTGTACAAAAAACTCAAAGGGTTTTCAATCAATTACTGATCAAATATAATTTCTAAAATTATAAGGGTAATTCATTTGTCTCTGTTTGTACAGTAATTTTGAACGAAAGCAGAAAACTCTAGCAGAAAACATGTTTCAATTTCATGTATTTTTTTTAATTAAATATGTGACTACAGAATTCTTTAACGTGTCGTAAGAAATTAGAAAAAATAATGAAATGCAACAGCAAAAATGTTGCTGAACTAAATCACTTAAAATATTTTTCCAAAATGTAGCATTCTAATCAACAATAAGAAATAAAACACTCTCGTATAACACTGCAAGAAGTTGACTATTTTGCAAAAAATACTTTTAATAAATATTACAAGAACATACTTTAGAATGTTTCAGTAAAACAGCTCTCTACATATCAAACACATGCCAAAAGTTACTGTTACACAAAGCAGCACGTGAATAGGAAATATTTAATAGCAGAGGCGTCTTCTTTGGCGTCTTCCTGTAGCGTAACGTCAGCTGTTTCGTAAGCAGTGATGTACTATATAAGATGTAGTTATACTCATAGTTACACGCAGAATAAAATAAATATAAATCCAAAGTTTTGCATTTTTCGGTCAATATTGAAACTGTTTTATTGTTTTAGGATTTCTCTCGATTTAATGTTTTTTAACGAAATTGCAGACACTTCTCACATGGCGAGCGGCTGCATAGTTTTCTTTCAATTTCTGTGCGCATTTGAAATTAGTAACGTAGATTGTACTACTTAACAGAGGAATGTAATCCAAGAATGTCTACGGGTAAATATAAGTGCTTTCAACTTCAAGTCGCTTAATAATCCCATTGAACTCTGTATCATGTTTAACTTTTCTAATTGCAATTTTTTGTAATTTTTTATTTTTGTTCTTAAAGGTAAGCATTTCTTTATTTTATTCGTATTTGTTCTTGATGAATTGACGTGAAATTTATTTAAGCTTTATTTCTAGTAACACCACCTACATTCCGATGGGGACCCTGGGACAATCTTAATGTATGACGTTACGCTTAGAAAGCTTAGATTCCTCCAGCTTATTCTTTTTAAATTTATTTTCTTCCTGTTCGGCAGTTTTGCCTTTCAGGGATTTATACATTTGTATTTGTAGTACATAACGTTTGGGCATTCAGGTTTGAGCATACAACCTCTCACCTTTACAAAATTGGTTTAATTTTTTAACAATTTGACATACAATAAAATTTTCATTATACATTCTTAAATCTAGATACACTCTATACATACATTAGGATGAAGATTTACATATTTAATACATATTAATATACTGATTTTTTATGGGGTTTAAACATGTCTTTGGGATATCGAGAGCAATTCTTTTGGGATTGTTTAAAATTTTTCTCATTGTGAATTTTGTACTGCAAGGAAAGGATGAAAGAAGAGTAAAAAAATTGTTAGGTTTTTTCTTATGTGTTCAATTAGGGTTCTATTTTTGTTATTTAATTAATTTAAATGTATTTGATAGAACCAAGGGGCCTTTGCACATTTTCGTAAAAATTTGTTCTGTACTATTTGGAGTTTTTCAATGTTGGTTTTAGTTGTGTTATTCCAGACCGGACAGGCATATGTGAGTGATGGTCTAATAATAGATTTAAATATTAAGATAGCACATTCCAAATTTAAGGCTTAACGGAAGTTATTTAATGGATATAGTTTTGATATTTTGGCGTATATTGCATTGGTTATTACTTCAATGTGCTTCATCCAAGTTAACTTGCTATCAATATGAACCCCAAGGTATTTTACTGGTGTATCGGATCCTCCAACTTATAGATGTGTTTTCTGGTTAACACCGTGGATCGCGCCAACCGACGAGATTTCTGTATTTGCATCATCATTACATGAAGATTTGCTCTCGCAACAACTGTATATTAACAGTTGCTTCATACCTATGAAGATTGTTTTAGTGCGACAGTTTATTGAATATTTTGCAATGGTTTACAAGTGCTGTGTACCAAATTGTAGAGGGAATTACGATGGCAATCGACCACTTGTTCCCATGCTTCAATTTCCCAAAGGCAATACACTTAGGAAGAATGGATCTCTGATAAGCAAAACACAAAACCAAATATTGACAACATTCTTTCTGTGAAAAGTTTGAGACATAACCTATATCATTCATGCATTTGGATTATTATTTTTATTATTTTGTGTCTATTTATGGCTGTTTTTTGGCGCTCACCTCCCAAAGTTTGAGCTATTTTAAGTCAAAATACATTCATGGACAAAGCAGTTCATTAGGGGAAATTAATTTACGTTCTCTGATAAAATGAAGTAGGTATATAATGTAACAAAATTTAGGATACGGGTAAGAAAATGGCTGGTAAAAAAGATATTTAATATAAATTAAGAATGTTTGGATATAAACATCTAGCCATAAAGTGTTTTTTATTGTACGCAAAGAGTTTAATATTATCCTCGTAGTTATTCTTAAATAAATTAAATTAATTCTAAAAGAAAGTTAAAATTGTCAAATGATGGCACTTGGTTATGAATTACTTAGTACTCATTTTCAATCAATAAATATAAATGAATTGTACTGATGAATTAAGTATTTTGTCAATCAGAATCAATAAATAACTCTCAATATTTTTCAAATAATTTTAGCGTTTTGATTACAGAAAAAATGTATGAATAATATGTATATTGACTATACGAAATGTTTATGCATATAATTTATGTAATATACTTCCATTTTGTAAAAATTCATCAGACGCCTGACAATAAACATGCTTTACGCTCATATGAGTTTTTATTTTAGTAATCATTCATACACTGTAATCATTCATACTACTATTCTTACACTCCCTTGATGTAACTGCCTGGAAAGTTATATAGTGTATTTAAAACTTGTCTTTAAGAAGCAGTAGCTTTGCAATAAAAACCTCATAACTTCATCTTCTCAAATTTTGTGGTAAAAAAACCGTTGATGAAATACATAAACTTATGGAAGGATCCTTTAGTTTTCTCTGAAGTCCCAAATGTAGCGTTGGGAGATTAAAGAAATATACAGCACTTTAAAGTAATTCTCAGACTTTAGAGTTTCGAAATTTGTAGTTCAAATATTGTCGAGTAAAATAAGTTACTTGGTTTCATAGGATTTAATACTCTTCTGAATAAACATAAAGGCCTTCATTCCAGTTTCAATCGCTGAGTCGGAGCGCTGCTATACGGCTACATTCCACAAGCGAATGGCCTACTACCGAGTTTTCTCGGCTTTCTTTGTGTGACGTCATGCGAGAACGCCACGGCCAGAATATAGGTGGTGTTGATGTCTAGGAGTAATCATATTTTCTCTAAAGAAATACTTCTATCTCCTTTTCTCCAGATTGGATTCGCTAGTTCTGTAAATTGATGGACCATTTGAATTGTGCAGGATTCTTAATGATTCGGTGACTAGAAAATATTTATTCTCATATTGTTATCTGTGACCCCGAAAGTTTAAATACGCTTTGTTGAAGTTAAGAATTTCATAGCCTTATTAAGTAACTTTTTTATAACAAAAATATACGTGACATGCATGTACTAGATTATCTTACTAGCACAGTGAGCATTTTAACATAATATCAGACCTAATTGATTCTAAAAAATAATCGTACGTCATCACAGAATTAAATTCCCATTCTTCAAATGCATCTCCCATCCCCCTCTCCTATCGCCCTCGCGTTTCCGCTCACAGCTCTTCCAAAGGCGGCCGGATCGCTGCGTCAATATTTGCTCAAGCGAGAAATGAACATTAAGTTCCATCGTGCGAAAGGATTCGGTCCCCGAGCCGGTGGGAGCGGGTCAGTTGGAGCTTCCCGCGCGAGCACCGGAGGAGGCGGGGCTATGTGTGTAGCTCCTGACGTGCCCGGCCGTCCCGCGCGTTGGCGGGTCGCCGGAATATTCAGTGTGTTGTGATTAAACCCAATATTTAATTTTCATCTCGGAGAGAAACTAACGTAGGGTGAAATGCCCCCCTCCTGATCGTCTAATGGACTGGCTACTCTCCAAAGGCGCGTTCTGCCAGGGGGAAACTTCGTTTGTCTTTTGTTTTGTTGTTCCCGCTTTTCTTTTTTTCTTCTTCTTTTTTTTCTTTCTTTCTTCTTTTTTTTTCTGACTCCCTGTTTCCGATCGACCGCTTCCCAGCGCACGTCCGAGAGAGTATAAAAACTGATCTAATTTCTCGCTGTGATCAGGTTTAGCGCAAGCACATTCATTCTGAAAATGGCTCGTAACTTGGGAATGAAATAACACGGCCGCGCGGGGAACTAATGAAGCTTAGTTTCCTGTTACAAGCCGCCCCGCGGGGGTGTCAAAGCATTTGGGCGAAGGTTCAAAGCGCTGCGTTTTAGGGCAATTGACGCACTTTTCGACATTTTGTGCGGACTCACGCTTCGTCGACTTGGCTCGGAAGATACTAAATGGAGTACATCGCCCGGTTATGCAAATGCCCTCAAATGAATTGCAATGAACGTTCGAAAGATATTTTACGTACTTGTTCATAATACCCAAAACTATTTAAATTTATTATATATTAAAATTAATATTTATTGGCATTATGATATATTCTATGATTTCGATTTAATGAAATCTCTTTCAAAAATAGTTTAAAGTTGTCATGATTTAGAGGTGATTTTAACTTAAATATAAAATGTGTTTGGTCACAATTAATTCTCGAAATATTTTATCACAAATAATTGAAACGGATAGAATGCGTGGTGTCGTTTCGCCAATAAAAAGAATTTCTAAAGCAATTGTTCTTAACTATTACACTTTCATTAACACATTCTTGATGTATTAGCATGAACTAAAGCTAATTTTTATTTATTTGAGGAAAGTATTTTTTTTTATTTTTTTGTTCTTAGTATTTCTATTGCAAGAACTGAAACTGAAATTTTAAAAATTAATGGACGACATTCAGCAAGTAAATCATTTTCCATTTTTCCAAAAGCAAGCTTGTATGGATAGTGATCATTGCCCTAATGAACTTATAATTGTGTTTTCAAATCGTGTAAGGGTCAATTCACAAACACTTGAAAGATCTTTACAAAAATGAGATGAATCTATTACTGACAATTCTCACAACTCTTTCAAGATGCAATGCTAATCTTTTCGCAGATATTTTCAATTCCCTACAAGAGGCATTTTGTCGTTGATTCTTCAAAAGGAAAAATTCTTCAGACCGATATTCATTTAGAGGTGATTTTAATTAGCATTGTCCTTGAGTATCATCTTCGTTCCCTTTTTCGCTCCTTCCTGGCGAAGCGGGAGGAGCAGAGGGGAAGGTTTTCGAGTCATTTATACGTTTTTTGTTCCACGAGACAATACCTTCTTTGTGTCCCGCCTGTCCTCTTTCACGCGAAGATTAAAGGGGGCGTTTATACAAAGAAACAAGGCAGTGAAACCACGCAAGGGTACAAAAAGACGACTGTACGCTTCCCCCGAAAGGAAAAAGCTTTGTTTTGCGTTTGATGCGAGCAAAGAGATTGGGAGTAAATAAAATTAAACTTATTATTACCTGCAGCATTAATAAAAATCATACTCTTAAGCTCTTTCACATAAACGAGATAGCTGCGTGAATTTTGAATTTCCAGAGAGGCTTTTGAATAAAATAAATTGTATATTGAAATGCAATGTATGCATACAGCTACTTCTATGCCCTCAGGGGAAATTTTAACAGAATAATTCCGAAATTGTGTTTTAATTATCTGTTGTTCTCTGGCGTGTTACGTATTAATTTGCATACCCGAAAGATTTCTTAGATATTTTTCCTATTTATTGGTAATAAAATACTCTTTAATAAAAAAATTATGACTTGATTTTGCTTCGTTAGAGAAATACTAATACAAGACAATTTCTTCTTTGAGTTTAAAAGGGAAGAGATGTGTTGCTATGAAATATACTGTTAAACTTAACCATCTTTTGATATTAGGAAGAATTTACTTAGGGAAATCAGGTGTCGGCAGTGATAGGTTTTGGAATTTCATTTTTGATCAATAAAATACTACCTACATAAATTGTGATTACGAATTTTTTGATTTAGTATTGCAGCAATAAAATTAAAGTGTACTTTTCACAGTTTTCATAAATATTTATTATTGTTTTTACATATTATTTCTTACATCAGTTAGATGTATCCTTAGAATTGTATCACTGTGCAAGGTTAGTATGAATTAGAGCCCAAAATAATATTTCCGATGGAAATTAATAATTATGTATATGAAAAATATATTTGTAAATACGAAATTATATTGTAGACCTATTCACTTAAGTAGGTTCCTATACGAGACAAATACTTGAATATTAATTAATTTTTAACAGTGTAATTTTTAGATATAATAGATTCGTATTGTTATTTTTGATCATCTGTTTTCAACAGTATTTGAAGAAATTGCATTTAAAACTTCGTAAGTAGTCTCTGTTATTACCCCACATTTTTGTTATGAAAGAAGTGTTTTATAAAAATATACAGAAGTATTTCATTATTATATGTTATAGAAAGATTTCAGTAATAATACATCGACGCATTACGTTTTACATAACATTATTAAATTTCGTCGTGTCAAATTGAGTTTCAAAAATTTACAAATATTACGATCCTTAACCAATATTTGTCCACCTTGAAATCAATTCCCCGATATACTGGTACCTTTTTATTCAGTTTTCACGAGAATGAGTATGACGTAGTAAGAAATACTTTTCAGCTGTCTCTTAGCGATGACATCCCTACATACGTGCATTTCTTCTTCATTAAAATCCGAAAATTTGATGAAAGGAAGTAGTAATACCTAACAATAACAAATTCTGGGCAAAAAAGTTGAAAGTATTAAAATTTAATGAGCGTTAAAATGAACGTTATATCTGCTTCACACGTAGCCAACCTTATTCAGGAAATACACAACAAAAACATCCGATGAACACCACTGTAACAGCACTATTAAAGCAACTGCATCACTAGGGGTGTGGTCGTGGATAATGGCATGTGCATAGGCTTTACCACTGCTGCCCGAGTTTGGTCTCCAGACAATCCCTGTTAAATTTGTGATGGAGAAGCGAGATCTAGACAGTTTTTCTCGGGTTCTACCGTTTCCTTACCCCATCGGCGCTACCGTCTCCGCTGCAGTCTTCGCGGGGAGAAGAGGCTCGTGGCTAATGCTTTGCGCCAACATCTTTCACCACTGAGGCACGAGTTTGATCTCCAGACAATCCCAGTTAAATTTGTGGTGGACAGAGCGAGCTCTCGGAAGGTTTTCTCGGGTTCCCCCTGTTTCCTCTGCTTCATCGGCGCTGCCGCCTCCACAGCTGTCTTTGCAGGAGGAGGAGTCGTGGCGTAATATATAATTAGCATGTCTTTTACCGCCAAGGTCCTAGTTTGGTTTCCAGACAATCGATGTTGAATTTGTAGCGAACAAAGTAAGCTCTCGGTAGGTTTTCTAAGGATTCTCCTGTTTTCCTGCCTCTCACCATTTCTCGTTCATCAATTACTTCATCGTCGTCGTGTTATCGATATTATCTACCGGATTAGGTAGCTCGGGGCGCCAATGGACATCACCGTAGTGGCTCTGACTGTGATAGTCTAGGGTTCGAGTCACGATAATGGCAGGATTTTCGATACTATTTAGATAACTAGGTCGAATTCAACCGCTGACTAGAGGAGAATTATAGCGACTGGCTACTCTGATCGGTAGTTTTCTGTGGTTTCTCTGATCAACACCGGGCGAATGTCAGACAAATGGGTCACGTAACGCGCGCTATCTTTCCTTCGTCTTCCTTGTCCTATTCTCACCTCTTACTTGCAGACTTACATGCAGTACACTACCACACATATAGGGAGCTTAAATTTTGCCCCGGCTGGGGCGGCGCCATGCTGGTGGGAGATACCTAGTTGAGGAACTATGCAAGGCGACGTGTGTGGTAGTGTAGTACAAGCAACATGTCCGATCCAGGCGAATGCTGGAGCAGTGATCAAACCTAACCTTAGCAGTTGACGCGCCCGGAAACAGTAATCAATCAATGAATTAATCAGTCACAATCATCTACGCACTACGCACGTTAGTAGTTGAACGGCTCCTAAATTTCAATGAATAAATACATAAATAAATAACGTCACTATATCAAAATGTTGAAAGGCTATGCTAACGGCGCGGCGTTAGCATGGCAGAGCGATTCCCACTAGCGATAACAGCAGAAAACAAGGGCTGTAATTAGATCGTGTGTCAGTTAATTCGTACTCTCTCCGCCAGGGGAATTCCCGCGCGCTCGTTGGTGCCTTGGTGCGCCCGATGCTATCGCTGCTCGGTGGGCGTAGCAGAGTCCTCGGTTCGATACTTTTAGCAGCCTCTCGCTTCTGCCCCAGTGCTTTAATTACGATACTTTCATGTGAGCTTCCACGTGGATGCCAGAGTCACTTTATCATCGTGTTTCGCCTCTGAGTCTGAAAACTTTCACTCAAGTGTTCGTGGAGAAATCTGTGCGTTCTGTTCTTCAGATGCACTCCTGAGTATTTGCAGTTTTAGAAGCATAAAATGAACTTTAGTTAATCTCCTAGATGTTTTCAAATTTCCAAGTACGTCAAAGCTTGTGGGACCGAAATTCTTTAATAATACGATATTTGAGATCTTCCGTCTTGTTCCAAATTGTACAAATACATTAAAAAAATTGATGTGTTTAGAAATAAATAGCCATAAAATTCATGTTCAACCATTTCGTTTTGCCATTGAAACTCACCATGTCCAACCGCTGGATGTGTTAGATTCTTAACGATTCTAAAAAAAAAATAGACCAAACTTCAGACGTTCAGAAAGACATGTACAATAATAAGGTATGCAGTGTATGTAGATAAACAAATGACTAGGCGAGAACAAGTAGTGCTATCCAGACTTTGCTCCGGACATACTAATATAACACACGCACACCTGTTTCACAAACTACCCGCGCCCCTCTGTGACTTTTGTGAGGTTGAACTAACGGTATCTCATATTTTGGACGTTTGCCCGAAGTTCCAGGAAGAAAGAGATGGCCTATCACCGAAGCAACAATTCCAAGCAGTTGTATATTCCACGTCCTATCAACAGGAAATCATAAGATTTTGCCAGAACATTAATATATTTAATAAAATATAAGTGACTTCCTGTACATATTATCATACCAGCCAAGTTTTGTACTATAAAATAACCTCCTTTCTATTGTAAAATTTGTCCCATGTATATATATATATATATATATATATATATATATATATATATATATATATAATGTAAAATCAAGTATGAATATGTAAAATACTGAAAAGTCGCTAAAAACCTTAGGTTGATGCGACTATAATAAACCAAAATAATAATTATAATAATAATAATATTAAAAAGGTACAGTCATAGATAATCAAGTACTACCAAATTAGTACAAAGCCAGTATTAGTAGAACAATGACATTATGATAAGAATTCTTCTACACATAAAGGTAATAGATGCCGATTTGCAAATAAATTCTCAGTATATTCCTCAAATGAATGTGAAACGTGTTCTTGTGTATTTTTTCTTAAATGTGTTTTCTATAACGAGATAATTATCATAATGTTTATGCTATTAAACGTAAAAATGATGGAAAAGGGCATTAAAAGTGATGTGTATGAAATAATTATAATGTTTGCATGTGTTATACATTTTATTTCTGATCAAGTAGGAATGCCAATTAATTTTTGCTTGTTTTTATGCAATGGTTTTGTAAATCATGTTTTATGTATTTGTTTTTATATGTTTTATATTTGCTTTTATGTATATATTATTATTATTATTATTATTATTATTATTATTCATATATTTGTGAAATATATTTATTTTTCTTTGTACATTATCTGGATATCTGCATTTGACTTGGGATTGGTTAAACTTGACACAAAACAGATACGACCGTCCCATTATTTTAATCAATGAATCTAGTCCGGTGTGACTAAATTAGCAGTAGTTTATAGCTTAATTAATATACCTAGAATCTTTTCAACAGAAATTACAGGTTCAAATTAAATTAATAATTTAATAAGAAAATGTATTGATTACATTTCATTTCAGCTGTATTTAATTTTTCTATATCCAGGAGCGTATTTGAACAGACAAGCAATCCAGTAACGATTATTACAAGCTCCATACATACAATGCAGGAAATTGAAATATTTTGGACTGATTTATGGCCAATTAAATATCAATATTTTGTATATATACAAACGTGTCAGATCATGTAAACACAATGCTTTTATTGTTTAAGTTATTTACCGTGAATAAAGATGGAGAACTCTTTCTTTATTATCAAGAGATTGTGAAATTCTGGAGTCAGGCGTTGGATTACCGCAAGAGCGGTAACAAGCGTTCGTACATGAAGACCCAATAAAGAGATTGACGGGTCACACCACCCGTAGATTGTCACGTGTCTTGAGTTGAACGGTCACTAAAACCGTTCAAGCTAATAAATTCCCTCATCAGGGCATCATATCTTATTCACATAACATATTTTAATAATATTGAGATACAGATTGTAATATTATGATAAAATGTGGTGTAATTATCCATTTTGCTTTTAGATTGCAGTTAACGAGTAAAATATTAAAAATGTAATATCGACGCAAGTGAAAGGTTTTGTGCGATCTGACAAGCACAAAGAAAACGTGTGCAAACTATTGAAAGAACGAGAGTGAATTTTTTAAGAAACGTCCTCTGACGTTCTTTGTATCCCATTTTTTGCCCTCTATGGTCGATAAACAATATCTCTTCGCTTTCTGTGATGTTTAAAATCAATCGTTCCTGAACGAAAACGTGAAAACAGGTTTTGAGGTTTTAATGTACTTTCTATTTTGAGTTTCTGTTTGTTAAGAATATATTATATGTGATCTGAATTTTTACATCTCTGGTAAACAAATTTCCTATTGCCAAAATATAAGATATTTTAAACTTATTAATATTAAATATGATGTCATTTTTGTACATGTTGTGTAAAAAAATCTCAATTCTGGTACACATAATTTATGACCAGAGCCTCCCACATTGCATCAGTGAGGTCCGCGTCAACTGCAAACGAAATTAAAACACTGTTAACGGAAAATATTTATAGGAAAATATGTTCTTCACCAGTTCCCTAAAAAAAATATTGGAATGTTTTATAACGCGAATTCGTTCGTAATACAGATCACAAATTGGAATAGAAATTATTTGATAAGAAACGGGGATTTAAGTGTATGAGATTACAAAAAATATTTTTTCCAAATTCGAATTACCGATCGGGCTGGACGGCCGTGGTCTAGTGGAAATCATATTTATATACGTACAATAGTACACGATAACCCACGCCTGACCAGCCCCGAAGATAATTCTAATTGTGAATCCAGCTGTGAAATTCTACGTTGCTTTACTCATCCTGTTTTACAAATGTTTAGTGACTACTCCTGGGATCAGAAGCCATTTCAATTCTTTGTCCATATCCGATCTCTCATTTAACCTTACGTACTACGTACCGGCATCTATTTAGCGCCTGCGGTTCCCTTTCGTTCTACAAATGTCACATGCGTAAACCTCTCTGTTATCCCTACTCTGCTCGTCTCTTAAGCCTGTTTTACACGGTCATTTTTTCATCATTTCCCGTCGATACGGAGCAGACTGGATGTAATTTGTACGAAAAAATGAAGCATGCTTCATTTTCCGTACAGATTTCATCCAGTTTGACTACAGCGCCCCTGGTGTCTCTTTATGGAACTTTCTTCGATTGCGTGAGTTCTCCGGCAGGGAGTATATTTATCTGGTGTGTAGCGTGGCCAGTGTTGTTTGTGATATTGAGTCTTTGCGTTCAGTGATCCCTCTCGCAAATAAAACCACAATACCTCACACATCTTTCTACTCCTTACTCTGCGAATTCGTAACAATCTGATCATTCTTCCCGCTAATTTAATTTGTTTCTGTAAATCCGATGTTCAACTGTTAAACTTCCAGCGCTTTTTGCGGCGTTTGGAGGAAGTATTTTCATCACGATTACGTACAGACCAGAAATGACCGTGTAAAACGTTGGAATCACGTTCATCCAGTTTCGGTACGCATAGAACCGAACGTCCTTTTTCCATCCAGTTTCTGTACAGAAAAATGATGAAAAAGGATGAAAAATGACCGTGTAAAACAGGCTTTAACGGCACCAATATTTTCGCCCACCATTCTAACCATTGTCAACCGCCCTCACCGCCCACGCCGCCCACACTGCACTAACCGCCCTCGCCGCCCTCGCCGCCCTCGCCGCCCTCGCCGCCCTCGCCGCCCTCGCCGCCCTCGCCGCCCTCGCCGCCCTCGCCGCCCTCGCCGCCCTCGCCGCCCTCGCCGCCCTCGCCGCCCTCGCCGCCCTCGCCGCCCTCGCCGCCTCGCCGCCCCTCGCCGCCTCGCCGCCCCTCGCCGCCCTCGCCGCCTCGCCGCCCCCGCCGCCCTCGCCGCCCTCGCCGCCCCCGCCGCCCCCGCCGCCCTCGCCGCCCTCGCCGCCCTCGCCGCCCTCGCCGCCCTCGCCGCCCTCCTCGCCGCCCTCGCCGCCCTCGCCCTCGCGCTCACGCTTTACCGCCTCAGGTCTCAGCGTCCTCATTACTCTCACCGCCCTACCTCCCTCATCCCTCTTTCCGCCTTCATCAACTTCACTCCTCATCCCTCACTGCCCTCCCCGCGCCCCCCAGCGATATCCTCGCCGCCCGCGTCGCCCACGCCGCTCGGGGCGAGCGCCGGACGACCACCTTTAAGCCTCCGGCGAAAATAAACGGGCCTCTCTGCCTGCTCACCACAGCGATTTATTGATCGAGCGGATGTGGCGAGGGGGCGGCAGCGGCGGCGGCGGCGGAGAACGCGGAGAGCGGAGGGCGGGGGCCCGCGCGCGGGTGCGCGCTTCGCAGAGGGAGACAGAGAAGGACACTAAGAGCCAGCGAAAGAGGTAGAGGAAGTGAAGGATGGAGGGAAAGAGAGAGGTGAGCGTGGGTGCCGTGCCGGGCTGGCTGCCGGTTATTGTTGCGCGGAGCTGGCACAAAGCGGCGTCACCGCCGCCGCCGCCGCTCGAGCCGTGCTCCGCGGAGTTAATTCGTCGCACAAAGCACAGAGGGCAGCAGCGGCCTGTGTCCCCGCGCCCTGGCCCGGCCGAGGTCTGGCCGTGGCGACAGCCTCTGTGGGCAAGGGCAACCTGCGCGGAGGGCTGGGAGCCCCGAACTGTGTTCCTAATCTCTCTCCCCAGTGTTCGGGCAACACTCGGGTCGCGCCCCAAAATCACGGGAATCAATTATATAATGAGCTATAAAATATATCAATCAGTTAAAGATGTTCTGCATATTTACGTGAGAGTTTTAGCCGATCTGGATTACCAACGTGCTAAGAGCATGTTGTGGCGTCATACGGGTGTAATCAGTACACAGACGAGAGTGGGTTGTAATAACAGCAGGTTTATTCACAATTTAGACCGTAGTCACATATAACCAATGCACTGTATACAATTAACTAACTAAATAGACCCCACTGCAGGAGAGATATTTAAAACAGCTACCACACCGCAACATACTACCTAATGTTTCGCCGTGCATAGTACCGCATGCCCTGAGACCGACTAAATGTCTCACTAGTCACGACAATAACTACCGGCTCCTTGTGCCGCGTGAACTTTCGCACCTCTCACGGACGACCTACGCTGCCGCTGCCGCTGCCAGGTTCACAAAGAAGGAAGAGCTATTGTTCTCACGGCCCTAAATAGCCCTCGCGACGCTGCCCGCCACCTCCATTGCCTCCGCCTTAGAGATGCGCACACCCTGTCAGAAAAACCCCGTGCGTCATCGCTTCTGCCTTTGTCTACGCATCCGGTGCACACCACGCCGCGTGCCCACGCTGGTTTTTAGCGACACGACGCTACTATGTTAACGATCCAGCGCCTCAGTGCGAAGGGTTGTGGGTTCGCCACCTGACCTGGGTATGGTTTTTTTTTTTTTTTGTATCTCACTTTTCTTGGGTGGATTGTCGCCGAAGGTATGTCGTTCTCCCTATTCGAGATCCGAGAAGCCCGTTTGTACCTAGTTTAATCCTCTAGTATGCGTCTATTTCTATTTGCATCAAGTAAATAGTACTAGATATTGAGGTATTGAGGTATAGACAGTAACCGGCTTCGGAAAAAATGCCTACCAAAAATTATAATAGTTTAAACGTGTTATTGTAGAGGTGCCACAAATGTATAGCGTGCAATATTTTCAGTATTGGAAAACGACAAAAGGTTTAACTGATTGCAGCATACAATACATTTGTCTTTAGATTTTTACAACATTAATGCCGAGTTCAAGGGTCACAGAGCTATTATTTTATCCTGTAGGATAAACTTTTAGATATTTTAGAAAACTAAAACAATTTTACGTTTTGTATTCTTGGTATACAAACTAAATCAAAAACGATTTTAGGGCTCCGTGGAAACAATGCACATTTAAAACTTTAACTAAATGCACATTTGTAGGAATCAATTTCCTCGTACGGGTTCATTTTCGGTATTTACCTAGTATGCCACCCACTCTTACAGGTGCGTATTTCAAACTTTCTAATTCACTTTCGTCTTCCAATTTACTGTATTAGTTCTATTGCATTCTCAGCATATACACAGGCGAAATCTTAGAAATTTTTAATTTATTTTTCTAATTCTTTATCTCAATATAATTACTTTAACTATGTTAAACAATTAATCACTATTTTATATTTATTTATTCTTCATTTTTATCTTTCCCACCCCATAATAATAATAATAATAATAATAATAATAATAATAAATAAGGATATTAGTAAGAATAAGAATCAGGAAAAGAATTTTTTTAAATATGTGTATTTGTGACGAAGTTCAGGCCGTCCTTTTCTTTCATAACAAAAAACAACAACAAACAAACATAACGTTTATTCAACTATGGGATATGACAATCAACAAATTACCTTAAATTAGTTTTGGCAGCCTAACAATCCGTTTACATTACTTTTCTTTTTTCGCGTACTACCAATTTTCGTACACGCTCTTTCTTGCTGAGTCGTGTGTCCCAGCATCCCAATGATCCTTCCCTCTTCCATTTCACGTTGAGTATCCTTCTACCATATTTCCTCTCTTTTTCGGGCTATAATACTCCGCACCCTTCCTTTTTATATCTCACCAAGATACTACCCACTCCACACCCCAAAATTCCAGGGGAACTTCTCCTTGGTGTCTCTACTCGGGGTTCCCGAGTTTCGTTCTTCCTCTTTTTTCATTGTTTTTCATGCCACCTGTATTTCTAATCGTATCTTTATGTGACTTTGCCTAGTCAATTATAAACCTTGTAGATCGTTCTTTTTTTATAACGTTCCTTGCCTTGGTCTTTCCCAAGGTTCTTTTGTATATTACAGTATTAACAGAAATTTTATGTTATGAAAAGGAATTCAATTTGAGATTATCATCTACATGAAATTAAGCGTGCAAACCATAACTTACAAACTAATTTTATTTTGTTTGTTCTGAAATTTTTTGCAATATAGAAAGATCCATGATGCAAAGAACATTCATAAAGAAGAAAAAAGAGAAAACTACTGCTTCTCACCCTTAAAATCAATAATCTTTTTTCTGCCAAAATGTTAGTTGCCATCATTTATATTCGAAGTGCTTCAACTGTGAAAAATGAACAAAAAAGAGAGGTATATTTTACATTTACATCTGAGATGCAATATTGGGGATCATGCTGGCATTCAGTAAACCCAGAAAAAAATAACTCCATCAGGATGGTGGCTTAAGGCTGAACATTCAAAACAAGACATCAAAGTTGAGAGCCTATAATGAAAAGAAAAATGGAAACAAAAGATGAACGAATTGACCTATTACCCAACCTGTTACCGGGTGCGGTAGCTCAGTCCATCAACTGATGTCACTGCAGCGCCTCTGACCGGGAGATCCTAGGTTCGAGACCTGACGGCGGCAGGATTTTCGACACTAGCTTTTCAGCTAGGTCGAATTCAGTCGCTGTCTGGAGAATTCTAGCGGCCGGCTGCTCTGATCGGTAGTTTTCCGTGGTTTCTCCGATCAACACCAGGCGAATGCCGGAGCAGTACCGTACCAAATCGGGCCACGGACCGCGCGCGATCTGTCCTTCCTCTTCCTTGACCTATCCTTTCTCCTTACACACACACACACTAACACGCACTACACTACCACATATTCCGGGAGACCGGTCGGGAACTTAAAGCTTGTCCCGGCTGGGGCGGTGCCCTGCTGGTGGGAGAGTCCTGGTTAGGGGGAAACCCCACTAGCCGACGGTAGGTCGGCGCCGGACCTTGCCATCCAGCGGTGAAAGATCACCGCGCATATCCCGAGAAAAAAGCATGCACTACACTAACGGGAATAATGACCAAAGCAGTCGACTTTCCCGGAAACACGAAAAAATCAAATCAAACCCAATCTGTTTCTAACAATTCTCATCATTCTCTTCTCTCATTCTTCCCTATCTCTTATCATCCCCTTTCTTCGCGTCGCGCACTTGTTCTTTTTTGTGCACTTATCCTGAGAACCAAGTCATTGCGACCGGAGTCAGTAGCTACTTGTCTGTCTGGGAAAAGCTGCGTCCTAAGCGCAGGTCGCCGTTCTGCGACCTTTCTCAGGGCGAAATGGATTTCGCCCGCATGGGCAAGTTCTCGTTCGTCAATCGTACTATTGTAGATTGGAACAAACTACCTGCAAAAGGAAAGGAGGCTCTTCGTTCGAATGAAGTCAAATTTAAAAATATACTTAATTCTATTTTGATTATCACTATTAATACTGAGACATTTATTGTTATAACGTTGTTGATGTTTTTAGCCCTGTTATTGGATTTGTTGTTAGGTTTAAGTTATTAATATTGCTTATATTATTACTATGATTATTAATAAGGTAATGTCTCTTATACAGTGAAGTCAAGTGAAGGGAACTCTTGTGTAATGTAGAGTCGTGTCGCTAAAACAGCGTGGGCACGTGGCGCGTGGTGTGCACCGGATGCGTAGACAAAGGCAGAAGCTATGACGCACGGGGGTTTTCCGACAGGGTGTGCGGGCGTTAGGGCGGAGGCAATGGTGGCGGCGTGCAGCGTCGCGAGGGCTATTTAAGGGCCGTGAGAACCATGCTCTTCCTTCTTTGTGATCCTGGCAGCGGCAGCGGCAGCGTAGGTCGTCCGTAAGAGGTGCGAAAGTGCACGCGGCAGACGGAGCCGGCAGTTATTGTCGTGACTAGTGAGACATGTAGTCGGTCTCAGGGCAGGCGGTACAACGCACGGCGAAACATTAGGTAGTATGTTGCGGTGTGGTAGGCGTTGTAAATATCTCTCCTAGCAGTGGGGTCTATTTAGTTAGTTAATTGTATACAGTGCATTGGTTATTTGTGACTACGGTCTAAATTGTGAATAAATCTGCTGTTATTACAACCCAGTCTCGTCTGTGTATTGATTACACCCGTATGACGCCACAGTAATATAGTGTGTTGTGAAGTGAAGTTTTAGAGAAGCTATAAGTCAAAGGGAAATGGGTAAATTGCTAATTTTGAAATAAATAAACAATAATTAGAACTAAGTTGTCAACTTCAAATTCTAATTCTAATTGTTTGTAATAGTTTTGTAATTGTTCCAATTCTAATTATATTCGTAATCATGTTTGCCATCGAGCATCAGCTCAAAGCGAACTGTAATAAATATCTTTATACGTTTCGATTAATTATGTTTCTGGACCTAGTATCCGTTGGACAAATTGTGCAGGATGTTCCTCCTTTGACCACATGACGGACAGACTTCCGAACTTCCTTAGAGGGTGTCGGAGGCCGACGGCCAAATGGGAACGACTAAAGGCCGGCTAGTGCAAAGACTTTGGGTAGCTGTGAGCCAGCTGAAAAGGGAGCTATTACCCTCCGTGACGCAGAACGGGCAGGGCAGTGGAGACTGCCCCCCCCCCCCGGTGACGGGCCATGTGGTCCCAGAAGCCACCCGCGCTTGTCAGAGAGGCTAGAGGGCGGGGGTGTATTTTCGTGCGGACGCAACTGCTGCCCGGGAGGCGGAAGTGTATTCCTTGTAACACGGCGAGTGCGTAGCACTGGGTGTCAGGGCACCGGCGAAGTAAAGCGTCTGGGTGGAGGATGCACTAGCCTAGACACGGGGAGCAGTGTGCGTGGGAGTCACGGAGGTATATTGCAAACGTAACTCCAGAGCAGTAAATTGTGTGAATTTGTAAATAAACAGATTTGTAAATAGAGCTCGTGTCTGTGTTATAATTTCGCTATCACGACGCCACATAAGAAGGGATCCCTTTCATAGCTGGCAACATAACCGCAAGCTATGCCCATGTGCTCAATTAGTCAATACGTTCGATTGCAGTCAATACGTTCAGTTTTCAATAGTTTCAGTTTACAATACCATCACGCAATATGACTTCAACTTGTTTTCCGACCTGTCAAATTGGTCCCATCTTACGTCAACTTTTCTGTACCTGTTGAGCGCGTGCTGATGAGTTGCGTGTTGGCGCGGGGTGGAAGTTAGATCCTGCAATCTCAACCTCCTACTTGTTCCAGTCACTTTGTAACACGAAGGGGTTTGTGATCAGCAGCTGATCAGGTGCTTATTGCAGTTGCATTGATTCCGAAAAAATGCAAGGAACAAACATGGAATCGGCAACTTTGTCGCTTTATCATTTTACTATTTAACATACAATACATAAATAATACGTTGTGAAAGTTTTAGACAGGGAATTCTACAAGAATAAGTACTTCGTAATATTTTGAACATTGTGTCGTAAAATTTTGAAGTAGTTCAGTGTTAATTCTTTGTATATCCGTTTTACTAGTTTATTCTTCGGTTTAAATGTGACCATTGGGTTTAACTAGACAGAAATTGATTAGCAACCATTGTTCTCATCTTTTTTGATGTGCAGTTTTCTCAACCAAGGGTGACAATTGTTAAGTATTGGACGTTACCGTCGGTTGAAAAGGAATTATTCCTTAACTATTCTCTCTTCGATATATGAACTATATATTCTACTGCAACATTTCCATCGTTTATTATAAAGTCAAGAAATATCGTACAAACATGATCAAGCTATTAGTAATATTTGATAGATTTTTTGGATTAAATGTGCTTGGTAAAAATGTCTGAGTGTTATTACGTGATTTGCGAAGCGAGACTCTTATAACTAAGAAAACATTGAAACAATGTGTATTTATAGAGAAACCGAGCAGCCCTTTTGATCTCTGAAATCAATTAGATTTCATTTTTAATCCGAAGGTATTATTCAGTCTCGCGCTTCTGACGGCTGAGTCTACCTAGCGTAGCGTGCTCTTCCCCCAACTACGCCAGTCGATGAATCGAATACTCGCGCGAAGAAACTTTTCCGATGGATCGGAAAACTTCTGCTACGAGCAAAGGCTCCAGCAATATAATTATCCGGCGCTTCTGCAACCCGGTTGAGGGCCGGGCCGGGCCGGGCCGCGGACGGCGGGGCGCGGCGCGGAGGGACGGGGAGTACGAATTTGTTTGCCCCCCGCATCGCTAAACGCGGAAAGTTGTCCTCTTCGTCGCCGGTGCAGAAACGGCACTTGAAGCAATTATCAAAAGTCGATGGCACCGCCGCTGCCTTCTCTGTTGGGTCTCTTTGGAGCGTATCACTTCATTTATCAGCGGCAGCACGACGCGGCGCTTGAAACAAAGATTCCCGTCGCGTCGACGTCGCTGCCCCACCCCCCTCGTGTCTTCCACGCTACGCGCGAAAGGAACAATTTTCTAGTGGATTCGCCCAGGATTGTCCTCGGGCGATAGCGCCGGCTTCGCCTCGCCCACCCCACCCGTCACGCTCCGACCTACTTTGCCCCGCCCACCCCGTTGCTGCGTCTGTGCGCCCGACAAAGTCCTTAAACATTTAGAAGGGGACGAGAGACAACTTTGCACTTATCCTTCTGTTCTACAAAAAGGGCGCGGGAATATGTGACGCTGGGTTGGCTCGGTCTCTCTTTCTCCCTCTTCTTTTGTCTTTTTTGCCTCTGCAGATAATACGGGCCGAAACTTTGAATGGACGGCTTGGAGTTCTCCCCAACTCTTTCACGCAAAAGAAGAGGGAGGGAAGCAAAATGTAGATTCTTGCTCCACCACGAACATTTATATTTCGCTTTGTTCGGTCTTTTAAATCTCGTTTCGCGGAATGGAACTTCGCCGAAGTTCTTTCATCCGTTTTTGCGTGGGGTTAAAGAATCTGATTTAATATTTTAGTAAACAGATTTGTTGTAAGAGAGCCCCGTTGGACAAAATGAAAGTGCTAATTTTTTTTTCTAACGCTAATGCACAGTAAAACATATAATCCAGTCTGGGAGGAAATTTTTCCTCGTGTATTCTTTTCCTGAATAGATACAATTTCCTTTCTTTCAAACTTCTTTTTGGAATCTTGTGCGTGTGCTTGAGTATATTCCACCCCGGCTTCGAGACGGTAACCTCATCCCCTTGACTTCCTCAAGCTATTGACAATGCCGAACTACAGCAATTCACACTCCACGCGGGTATCGTGCCGGGAAGCTTCCGTATCATTTTCCCCTTCACGTATCGCTCTTCTTTCTTCTCTCCCTCCGCCCCCTCTCCTCCTTTCCTTCTGCATTATAGAAAATGGTCTCGCGCGGCTGCTTCGCGCTTCCAAATCGCGGAGACTCCCGCATCACTTTTCCCGTCCGTTCTCCACGGCCTCCGACTCTTCCGCTCCGCCGCTGCTTTTCCGGACTTTTCCATCTCCATTTTCCTCGGGCGCCGAGGGCCGTTTGTATGCAGGGCAGGGTGGTCGCTTCGCGCCCCCGCCACCGGCCCACCGCCTCCATCCTCCTCGCCCGCTTGGGCCCCCACCACCCCATCGCTACCGCCACCGCCACCTCCATCACCATCACCACCCACCCCCGCCCGACCCCGCCACAGACCCCTCACCGACCCCGACACCGACCCTGCCCCAACCCCAACCACCAACGCCACCGCCACTGACACCGCCCGACTCCCCACTCTCCCCGCCCCCCATTGCATTGCCACTGCTACCATCGCCTCCACCGTACCAACCACCTCCATCGACACTGGATCCCCGCTCGTCCTGCTCTTCTACCCCCATCACCATCGCAGCCACAGCCGCCGTCACCGCTCTCACTCCCACTCCCACCTCTACCACACACCCACCGACGCCGCCGCGACCGCGCCCTCACCGGCCGCCTGGCCGCGGGCCGCGGGCGGGGAGCGCGGGGGCGTGTGCTTGCGGATTAGCGTGGCGCCGCGACTCGCCGCTGCTGAATAAACATTGAGAGCACGCGTGCGTCGCGCCTCCCGGGAGCCGGCGCCGGCCGCGCAGCCGCCGCCGCAGTTGCCGCGCGCTTGTGCACCGCCGACGCACGGCGACATGTCGCTGTTTGGGTAGAAATGAAAGATGAAGCGCGGACAAAAGCGCTGCGCTGATTGTTGGAGGCGTTGCATAAACGAGAAGACTCCTTTGCGGGTATCGGGGGGATCATTGAGCTACGAATACAGGGAGATGGCATGACGTCATGCACTTGAAGCCACCTCCGCCATATTGGCGAGTCCAGAAAGCTTGTAGCATAGACAAACTGCATGTGAGTGCTCTGTGACTTGTAGATGTGCTCGCGTTTAGTTGTGTTGTTTGGCATCGTTTTTAATATTTAAAAGCCTTGTTCAAGTTAGTTGGCTTTCTGTAATAGTTCGTTATGGTTGCTTGTGTGGCTAACGGCTGTACAAACCGTGCCGGAAACCCGGAAATTACTTTCCACAAGTTAGCAGGAACATATAGTAACTTTGTAAGTTTTCCTCGATTTTTGTGATTGTTTTCTTAAAGATTTCCTGCAGATCCAAAGCGGAGACGATTGTGGATTAGAGCTGTACGAAGAGACAATTGGCAACCTAGCAATTACAGCAGCTCGGCTCATTTCCATTTCCGTTTCCGCATTCGGCTCGGCATATTTCGTCGTGTCATTTGCAATCCATTTAGTCGTGACACTGACAGCTCTCGCGGTGGTAAGACGATAGTAAAATCTCGTAATCGATCATTCGGCTCGAAAGAAGAGAAAGACCGGGACCGTTTGGTATTGCAAAAAGCAACTAATCAATTCAACTGGCCTGTGAATGAGCTCTCACTTAACGGTTGAAGTCTGGCGATTGGTGCATGGCTTACAGAACGTCATGGTCTGGAAATCCTCTAATTGGTTGGAATTAGCAATTGGCACTAGTCTTGGGGTCTTCCGTATTCAGAGAATGGAAAGTTAATATCGTCTCAGAGCGTCTCATTTTGTTTTTCTTACAGATGTTTCTCTTTCGTTTCCAATTTTATCGTTCTGTTATACCTCCTTTGTAATATTATATAGCTTGTAATACTTAAAGATATATTTATTCTATTACACAGTTCTCGGATATCGTACATTTTCACAGAGATAAATCTTTCCTATTTTCTCAAACAAGAACCTTTAAAGATCTGATCTCGAAATAACATTGCCTAAATTGAAATAACTTTCTGAATGAACAAATTATTAGCACAAAAAGATGATAGTCACTATTTTTAGGAAATAATTGTATTCGCCGGTCTACTATTGAAGTGTTGGAAGTCGTAATGAGGGGGAAAAATATGTAAGGATTTGGGGGAAAAATATGTAAGGATTTTTATGTTACAATTTTTACAAGAGAACATTTAAGTTTTCGACGGAGGATTTTCAACTTGGGGTCTTAATAGACAAAACACGCAGTTTTCAAAATAAATTGTTTCTTCTCAGTTATTTGAGTTCAAAAATTCTTTCCTTCACACCAATGATTTTGGAGGCGATCGTTCTTCGGAAATTACTCCAAGAGTGACTTAGTTTGCTCGGTAATTTTGTTTGCATTGGGATTTTTTAAGGAAAGAAAAGAGAGCATTTCCCCGCCCGTTACTCTGGTGTTAAAAGTAAGACATTGACGTTTATGAGATGTCCCATATCGTATAGGGATACCTTAAGGTGCCACGATCTGTGTGCTATCGATCCTTCCTCTTCCTCATTGTATCATCGCGCCTTACTTTCATCAAACTTACAAGCACTACTTATCACACATGTCGGAAGCTTAGAGCTTGCCCCACTGATGGCAGATACCTGAGAGCGGAAATTCTGCAAGCTAACGTGTGGACCGGCACCGCGTCTCACCATCAATGGATGTCAGTGCCACTTTCCCAGGTAAAACATTCACTACACTTACGGAACTGATGACTACAGCAGTTGACGCGCGAATTATAAATAGACGAACGTTTTTGATAAAATTTGATAAAAACAATATTCGCTCCCATTCAATACACACTATTTGCGTCGGCAAATGGTCAACAGATTTTGATTCTTATCCCTTCTCTTTGTAGTACTCTCACTATCTCTCCAACCTCAACTATCCTCTGTATGTGTTGTTTCGACCGCACTGCGTCCATTTCGCTCTTGGTGATCTGCACCGTCCTCGTCACTCCGCCTGTCCTTCAGGGTGCCCCCGCCGCCCCGCCGCCCCCGCCGCCCCCGCCGCCCCGCCGCCCCCGCCGCCCCGCCGCCCCGCCGCCCCCGCGCCCCGCCGCCCCCGCCTGCCCCGCCGCCCCGCCTGCCCCTGCCGCCCGCCGCCCCCGCCGCCCCGCCGCCCCTGCTGCCCCGCCGCCCCGCGCCCCTGCCCCCGCGCCCCGCCGCCCCTGCCGCCCCGCCGCCCCGCCGCCGCCGCCCCGCCGCCCCGCGCCCCGCGCCCCTGCCGCCCCGCCGCCCCCTGCCGCCCCCTGCCCGCGCCCGCCGCCCCGCCGCCCCGCCGCCCCTGCCGCCCCCGCCGCCCCGCGCCCCGCCGCCCCGCCGCCCCGCTGCCCCGCCGCCCCGCCGCCCCCGCCGCCCCGCCGCCCCGCGCCCCGCCGCCCCCGCCGCCCCCCGCCGCCCGCCGCCCCGCCGCCCCGCCGCCCCGCCGCCCCGCCCCGCCGCCCGCCGCCCCGCCGCCCCCCGCCCCGCCGCCCCGCCCCCGCGCCCCGCGCCCCGCGCCCCTGCGCCCCGCCGCCCCGCCGCCCCCGCCCCCGCCCCGCGCCCCCCGCCGCGCCCCCGCCCCGCCGTCCCCCCTGACCCCGCCCCGCCAGCCCCCCGCCGCCCCCGCTGCCCCGTCCTGCCCCACCCGCCCCCCCTCCGCCCGCCGTCCACCACCGCCGCCCGCCACTTCCCGCGCCGCCACTGCTCCCACGCGCCCGCCAACGCCGCCGTTACCGCGTCCCGCCGCAGCCGACGTGTAACGACTGCCATGATTAATCACGGACAGGCGGCGCGCGGAGCGAGCGGGGCTCTGGTAATTAAGTTTTCTCCCTCTCTCACTCTCCACCCTCTCTGTCACTTTCCCTCTCGCTTCCTCCGCGCGCTTTCCACCCCCGCCGCGGAGGCCAATTCGCCAACGGCACAGTCGGCGCTCAAAAGCAAGCAACAGGGACGATTGAAAAGAGGGTAAATGAGCTATTTTATTCCGAGGAGAGTCTGAAACTACGCTACTCTTAAAGTATAGGATCTCACTTATTTTGGTTAGCTTTGATCCATGTCACAATTCTTTGTGACTGCCAGAGACGCATAACCTGTCAGCGAACTTAAAAGTAAAATAGTGAAAGAAACACGATGTGATAGGTAGAGAAAAATAAAGTAACATCAACTATGAATTTTTGTAATTTGTTGATGTTCTGCATTTACCAGAATTCAATTACAAATGCTGCCAAATAAAATAAAATTGTTCTTACTATACTTGCTTATTCAGTTGGTTTTCAGAGTTTAAAAGAAAAATATTTTCAGTTCGTATTTTATGTACATCCCATATAATTGACTTCACTGGTACTCAAAGATACTGAAAATAAAAAAAAATATTCAATAAAGTTTTATTGATACTCACGTCTGTTTTATTGCTACATTAAAATGATTGTCAACGACCAATAACAGACAAAGCTTGAATGTTATTGATGAAATCTTTTCTCTGTAGTAGTCCGAGGAGAATAATTTTTGCCAATTGGTTGACTTAAACAACCTTATAAAATATTACTTGAAACAAGAAATTGTAATTGATCTTAGCCTCCGCAACTGGA
Organism: Teleogryllus oceanicus; assembly: GCA_964035755.1. Classification (NCBI taxonomy): domain Eukaryota; kingdom Metazoa; phylum Arthropoda; class Insecta; order Orthoptera; family Gryllidae; genus Teleogryllus; species Teleogryllus oceanicus. The sequence goes on from CAXIVR010000006.1 coordinate 97,664,197, forward strand.
GGTATAAACAAGTTGCATGACTTACCCAGTAGCAAAGACAGTGAAAACAATAGTAACCCATTTGGTCTTGCTACAGTTGAAAAACCCTTGTGTTGGAAAGAATGTTCTGCTACTATTTCACTTAAAATGGTTAAATGGTTTCTGGCTGATGATAACTCCAAATTGGGGAAATTTTCATTCCATTGAAATGTTCCTCTTACGTATAAATAACGTTGATGTAGCATGATAATTATTTAACTTAAAGTTGCCACGACAGGCATTGTAATTTTGTAAGAACTACTCTTCTCCAAATATTACCTTTGCCTCGTTTCATCCTCGATCATAAATTCAAATATATTAAACATGATACAACTATTTCAAAGATTTCCTGGTAATTCCATTCTCATAAACAGTGTTCTAAATTCAAAGATATTTTATCTCTTTGTTTTGTCTTTCTAAATCCCTAAGTCCACATGTCCTCTTGTCAGTAAGTTACCAGTGGCGTACCGGTACCAGTGCATCAACTGATGTCACCAGCGCCACTGACCGGGAGGTCCTAGGTTCGAGTCCTGACGGCGGCAGGATTTTCGATACTAGCTTTACAGCCAGGTCGAATTCAGTCGCTGTCGGGAGGAGAATTCTAGCGGCTGGCTGCTCTGATCGGTAGTTTCCGTGGTTTCTCCGATCAACACCAGGCGAATACCGGAGCAGTACCCTACCAAACGGGCCACGGACCGCGCGCGATCTGTCCTTCCTCTTCCTTGTCCTATCCTCTCCCCTTACACCCACACACACACACACACACACACACTTACACTAACATGCACTACACTACCACATATTCCGGGAGACCGGTCGGGAGCTTAGAGCTTGTCCTGGCTGGGGCGGTGCCCCGCTGGTGGGAGAGTCCTGGTTAGGGGGAAACCCCACACTAGCTGACGGTAGGTCGGCGCCGGATCTCACCATTCAGCGGGAGATGATCACTACCATCTCCCGAGAAAAAAACATGCACTACACTAACGGGACTAATGACCAAAGCAGTTGCCGTGCCCGGAAACACGAAAAAATCAATCAATGAATCAACCAGTGGTGCTGGTTTTTGTGGAAAGTACATACAACTTGTAAATATTTCATAACATTAATGACGAAGTTACTACGAGTAAGGGGGGATCGATTATCGAGATCATGATAATTGACACAACAAATCACGATTAACATGAAAGAAATTGTATGTCATATCTTCTTATCTGCTTTTTATAAGCAAATCCATTCGGTAAAAAATGTGTTTTGTGACACACTACAGAAAAACTAGTAGTTGGGGTTGTAACGAAATAATAAGGAAAATGGATAATATTGTTGACAAACAAATTTAAGTCTTGTGGCTGTAGAGAGTTTGATAAGAGATAATATGGTCATTTACATCGAAAGTTAATTTGGGTGATGTAATATTTCGATCATGTACTCGTGAAATTCAGGATCGTTTTTCCTTGAAGTATTGCCATTTGAACGCTCTTTTCTCTGTATTAAGATGGTTAATGATGGCTTACTTATCATTCTTGTGAAGTTATTCCTACTACAGCTACACGACATTTTAATGTATTTTGCAACTAATAATAGTAACTTTTTATAGACCAAAAAGATGAATTCCAATTTCTTATGGTGAAAATATTCTTATAAGATTAACTATTCTTATAAGATTATTAAATCAGTGTTATTGCTTCATTGTACAATATACATTTCCAAGTTTTATAAATTCAGATCGTTTCTTCAGCAAGTGTCTGTTAGATATCAGCCGACAAAATCAAAAAACTTTTGAAGAGACGAAGTCAATCGTTTTATGAGAAAGGTACTTAATGATTTGCTTCTTTTGACAAAGTTTATTGCCACGATGGGAATTGGTAGTAGTTGTCGACAAGAGGAATTGTATATCATGCATGAATGATTTTAAATTTCTTTCAAATGATCATAACCAACTGCATTGTTGGTAAAGGTCATATATTTAAAAAAACAAATCAAATCGTTGGTAATAAATTTCTAAGTTCATAAGTTGGTTCCAAAACCAAAGTCATCGGTTGTCAAGAAATATTTCCTCTCTGACCAAAGATTAAAATAAATAATAACGTAATTGAACAAGTTTCAAATTTTAATTATCTAAGATAGCCTATGATAATTCTGAAGACCTAGAACGAAAACTCTCTAAATTCCTGCAGCTACTTGGTTCAATGAAGGAACCTCTACTAAAGAAAGTAAGAGAAGACACCGTTCTTAAATTCTATAGAAATAGGGCCGTTCCAGTCCTCTTGTATAGTGCAGAGGCCTGGATAATAACAACTTAACAGAGAAAAAAGATTGAAGCATCAGAAATTATGTTGCTGAGAACAGTAGAGGGAACTAGAAGGATACTCTCTGAGTGAGCACAATGAAAATGAAGATATTAGATCAGATCAATTTTGCGATTTACGCCAAGTATTATTTTTATATAGTCCCAGTGATATGATCATCTTCAGAGAATGGAGATTTCGCGCAACCCTCTTCAAAGTTTTGGGTAGAGACCCCAAAGCAGAGGAAATGTGGGACATCCACGACTGGAATGACCAAATGAAATTCCTAGAGGCGGAATAGACCTAGAGGCCTAATACATGCTGCATATGATGATAATGATGATGATGATGATGATGATAAATTGGTATGAATATCATTAATGCACAGTGTACTGTAAAGTTCCGCCTGATGATATGATACCTAAAGTTCCGACATGGTATAATCTCATTTGCGAATCCTATCCAGTCGACAAGTCTAGCGGAACTTCCTTTTACATAGTTGGGGATGACAGAGAGTAAAGACAAAATGTTGATAAAAAAGAGTAAGATGAAAGGATAATTAATAACGAAACGAGAAAATATGTCTGAAATTAAAGTAAAATTAATTTAACTGAACGCAAAGAACTCGAGAACCGACGAGAATGATTCAATTACGTGGTACTATATTGACATTTCTATTCGTTTATTTGCTAACCCCCTGATAACTCTGTATCTGCTTGCCAATCACATCTGTTTGATCGATTTCACATGAAATTAGATAAGCAAGCTGTCAGTTTGTTGAAAGATTAATAACTGTCAACAATCATCGTGCAACACGAATTCCAAGTCTCTTTCCATCTATGCTCTGTCACATTTCTTCATTAATGTTTATTTCGTTTATCCGATTTTTTCAGAATACCTACTTTTATTATTTATTTTTTATCAATGAAATATACATTAGGTCTCACTTAACACAATCTCTCACAAGTTTCCAGTTGTAATTGTTGTTAAACCAAAAATTCACCTTAAGTGTCGTAGGAGTTAATTCTTACAGTCAACTTTATTAATAATCATGATATTCATAAACTGCATTTGAATAAAAACAAACATTTCTGCATTATTAAAAAAATATTCTTACAACCTAAAACTTGACATTTCTGTTTTGAGGAGGCCAAAAATGTTACAAATCGACATTAGAAATTAATCATTAACTCATTCTTTCATTGTATTATATTTGCTGCTATATATCATTTGTTTAAACCGAATATTTCCACATTATTATCTCTTTCGTGGGAAAGTACTTTCATTCTGAAAAGATATTTGTATTGAGGAGTAACGTAACTTAAATAAAATATTCTAAAAGCGGTACGTGAAACAGCAATAAAATGTTAATGAACGAGTTTCTAATTGGCACAAAACCGCTGCACATAAAAAGTACTAATACTTAATGTCCATTGGACGATCCTTAAATTATGATGAAAAGTACTAAAATTAATTATTTCGTTTCACGAACACGCTGCTCGGAGATCTCATTTAGCATCTAATAAGGCCTTAAATAACTACAAAATGATTACGCCCGTCTCTTCTCGCATTACTGCACGTCTCTAAGGAGAACAATGATATTCTTGGTAAACACTGAGAGTCCTCCCAAAATGAAACGGTAGCTTTGCCCGCTACGACGAGCTCCTTCTCACCTTTGAGAACAGCGTCACGACCATCAGTTATGCTCTAATTGCGCATCGCGTTTTTTCCCTCTCATCACTCCTCTCCCCCTCCACTCTTTCTTCGGCTTCAGGCCACCGCGCACACCTTTCTCCCTGCACTTCTTAACGCCTCGCTCCATCATCTGACGCGCTAACGCCGCCCGTTGCCAGGGGAGTAATTCTACTTGTTGAGGCGGCGACGTCACATAAATTAGAAGTTATGTGAATAGTTCCGCTGCTCCTCTCTTCGTCGTGAAGGTGGTGTCGTCCATCGTTTACATCGCGTTTTGGTTTTTAACCCGGTTCCTCACTCAAACCTCTCCTTCGAATCCTCGAATTTTTTTTTTTTTCCCTTTTCCCTTCTTCTTTCCTGTCCTCATCCTCCCATCGCCTTCTTCCGCTCCCTACACCCGCCCTCTCTTCTCTATCCTACTTGTTACCCTACTCTGCCTCCTCGATATCGTCCCCGTTACCGTCCTCTGCCTCGCTCGCTTTCCTTCGCCAGTCCACTCTTTTCCTTCTCGACCCTTATTCTCTTTCTACTATCCCCTATCCTTCTTCAGATTTTTGCCTTTCTACTATGTACTCTCTCTTCCCTTCCCCTCCTCCTTTCTTTCCTCTATTTTCCTCCGCCCTTCCCCAGCTTTCCTCTTCTGCGAATTTATCGCTTCCTTTCTCTCCTCCTTTTCGCCCCTCCTTCTCATCCTTCCCTACTAACCGTCTCTCGCTTTCCTCCAGTCTTCCTCTACCTCTCCTCTCCTTCCCAATTTTCTCTCCTTCAATTTATCTTTCCATCATTCCTTTTATCTCCCTCCTTCCTTTCCCTTCATCAACCAGCTTGGGGTTAAACGTCTTTTCACAGCGTCTTGTGTCCGGTACGAGAGGCGTCGACGGAGGTTCAAATCAAAAATGGAAACTCTCGGGGAGGAAAGGAAATGAAAAATTAACTGGAGACCTTTCCAGCGAGTCGGTGGTTTTTGGAAACAAGTGATGAATTTAAAAGGAAGTTTAAATGGCTTTTTGCCGCCTTCTGAATGGGCGCTCGTCAGTTAATGAATGGAAAGCTTACCGTTGCGACGCTGTGCGGGACATTTCGTCCAATTACCGCTCTGCGTTTTAGAGATTTTCGAAACGAAACTGCGAGACCTGCGATTCTGGAAATTAGCGTGCACAACGTGTATGTTGCTTTGTAGCGGCTTGTATGTTTTTGTTCGTTTAGACAATCTTTTCAATTTATAACTAATTAGAGAATGTTAAAACTTTTTTATTGACAGTTCTGGCGTGTAATGAATCAGGTATTATAATAAACGTACCATATTGTTTCCAATATTTTATAAATAATGACAATATTTTATAATTAATGTGTGGAACTAATCAATTAAGATAAATAATTCTATAAACCTGATTCCATACAGGAACTTCATGGATTAATGAACTAACAGAATGCTGAGGGATGAAACTGTTACATATTTTGTTTATGATTTCACTCTCTCCAAAAAGATTGTGTGAATAAAAGGAACATTTTGGGTACTTCTTTTTGTTATTAGTAAGTGGTCGCAATTTACCAACAATAAAATAAACCCCTAGGAAAAATTACTGCTAAAGAACGATGTCGGAATACGTAGATGAACATTATGGAAGGGATTCAAGGAATACCAGGGGTCATCATCCCTTATCATCTAATATTCCTTTGTTAAAAGTATAAGATAGATTACTATTTACGATCACAATGCGTATTCGTCATTATGAATGAATGGATGTAAAATATATTTAATTCAGTGATCAGAGTCTTTAGTCTTTACTTTTATCTATCACTGCCCTGTACTTCGAACGTTCTATCATTGTCTTGTATTTATCCGCTTCTGTCAGAGGAGTTTAGTTGTCACCAACGTCATCTTGTATATCCAGAACTCGTACCATTGCCTACAGCTATCAGCCATTGTCAAGCCACAGATTCTTAACGTCTCCAGTTCATCACTCTCGTCTGCTTTATCGACATTACTTTATCTGTTTGCATTGCCACTTCTTTAGTTCCCTTCCCCTATCAGTCATATCTATCTCCCGATCAGTCGTATCAAGCATTTCTATCACCCTTTCAAGTCCTGTCAATTTCTTACACTTTCCCTGACAGCATCTTCTTCCATCGGAAGTCGACTAATACTGCCACCCATCACTGTCATCTCCCATCTTCCTTCCAAACCTCTTCACAGCCCTGCTGTTTCCCAGCTCTCGATTGATTTTCTCCAGCCACGCCATCAGTTGCTACCTTCAACCACACGTTCACTCTGCTCACGACGTTCCCTTCCCTCCGCAGACAGGCCAGCGCTTGAAAGACACCCTACTATACTTGAGTAACCTGGCTGATGTCCTCTTCACAGCCCTGCTGTTTCCCAGCTCTCGATTGATTTTCTCCAGCCACACCATCAGTTACTACCTTCAACCCCCGTTCACTCTGCCCACGACGTTCCCTTCCCTCCGCAGACAGGCCAGCGCTTGAAAGACACCCTACTATACTTGAGTAACCTGGCTGATGACAGCTGATCAGCTGTTACGGTTTCGTCCAATCGGGAGCTTAAACGTCACCACAGTGACGTCACAGTAATGACGCTTTGCTCTCGATTGGATGACACCGTAACAGCTGATGAAGTGTCAACGGCCGGGTTAGAAAAAACTAGTACAGTTCGGATAGAAAATGTGGGCTCAAGCTCATCTTCGAGGAGGTCATCCCACTCTTTACTCTCACATTGTCTATCCTCTACTTCCTTCTGTGCATCAAAGTACCAATAGCAACCGTCCACGCTGGGAGTATTCGCCACTGGAGCTCAACAGCCTTCGTCCGGCGTCGATCCATTGAAGATGCTAAACAGCACCCGAGCACGAAGGTCAAAAGACCAATATCATTTCATTTTCATTTATTAGATACATAGATCAGTACTGCGGTACTTATATATATATATATATATATATATATATATATATATATATATATATATATATGAAACATTTTTGCATTAACATTTGCTTAGCATTAACCCTATGTACTACAAAGGAAGTTCATAAAACGCCTTACTAATTCTCCAGCTCGGACTGGATGTTCAAATATTCCTGCCACCGTCGGGACTCGAACTCTAGGATGTCCCGGGCAGAGGCACTGCAGTGACATCAGTTGATCTCCTTAGCCACCTTTTCCGGTACTGGAGGCTCGATAGTTGCAAGGGTGACAATGGCGATGCGTCAGCCAGCTCAGAGGCAGGCGAGAAGACGAGCGCTCATTTGGCAGACGGTGGAGCATTGCCAAGAGCGGGAGGTAGTTTTGAAGTCTAAGTTATGTTGATGGGGAGATGAGAACAAATTGATGAATTATTTTCTAAATAACGGCTTCAAATTTTGTCTTTAAATTTTTTCTCGGATGTACCAAAGGACGCTAAAAATTGTGCAGTGCCCATTTTCTGCAAATTCTCTGTATTTTCGAAAACTGCAAAAACAATGCTGAAAAAATAAAATATTGATGAGAGAGATTTTTTCATTAATGAACTCTGATCTAATAGTCAGATCTTTGAAGGAGATCATGCATTACTTTTTTAAACTAAAAGTTTTCATATATTTTTTGCCTGAATAGAAACAATTTATAGAAATCATTTCTTGAAAATGATTGCAAATTTGTGCCATATTGTTTGCTGAGTTGAAGCTAATAACGCTTAATACTAGGCTATGTCAATTTTCGTGTAAGTTTCCGAATTTTCCAAAATTTGAAATTTAGAAATAATGCGAAAAAGTACCTGCTGTTTCAGCACCATTAGTTTCTTACGGGTTTGTTGGCTTTAGTTAATTTGTAATATGGTATAAGTTATTCAATTTTAAAGGGTTAAGTTTAAAAGTGTTACTTCGGACAGCGGGAGAGACTTGCCGATTATTCCATATTGTTTATACGACAATAAAAAGAAGAAATATAGTTTTTACATCGAAAATGTATGTTTAATTACAATTAATAAATACACAATAGAATTATGTTCTATTGTACTAACTGTTCTCATGTGAGCAGGAAACTAGAATGGCAGTACACTATATTTATTTTATATGAGAACTCGTATAGTTCTCTTATTATGAAGCCTTTTCTCCCTTCCGTATTCTCGTCAATCTCATTTACTCATACAACTTTCGACACTGCTTGTTGCAAAGTTATTAAATTTACCAATTCGTACATTTCTGGCATTATATCAGAAGTTCGCAAATGCTGGGTTTTAGGGATTGGTGCGTTATTCTAGGAATAACATTGTGGTCAACGCATAATGTAACCGATAATCCCTAATCCAGAAACGTGACTGACAGTCATACAAATCCGGTACTCTATCGAGAACATTGATACTGTTTGAATTACTGAACACAACGAAAAGTTCACTAATCACAACACTATTCACGCTTCATATAACCCTCTCCAATTGAACCGTATTTCAGCGGACCCCAAACGAGCAACCCAATGCGCGCAGGGAATTTAACTTTGACACGGAATCCTATCTTTATGCAAATGGGCGCCCGCGGATGTCAAGCCGCCCTGCGAGTGGACGCGCGTGTGTGCGGTCGGTGCGTCCCGCGAGTCGCGCAGCCATTCATCACTCGCTGTTCATGATTCATCACTCGCGGTTCATGATTCATCCTGCGGTTCAGCGATTCTCCTGTTCATGATTCATCACTCGCGGTTCAGCGATTCATCACTCGTCTGTTCAGCGATTCCTCTTGACGTCGAGAGTTGGGACGTTGCGACAAGGTCGACGTTTATTGTATTTATTGCTTTGCGGGGTGCGTCAACTACTTAAGTTATTGTCCCGAAAGTGTTGTGCGTTGTATCCGGAGAATGTGTTAATACTGCCCTGCTGAGGCAATTCAAATTGTTTTTACTTTTTAAGGAGTTTTTTATCATAATTTGGTAATTCGTATTAAAAACTTTTCTCAGAAAAAAGGAAGTCTACTTACATTTATTTAAATGAGAAATATTAGAGGAAAAATTAAAGTGAATTCTGACGTATTATTTTTTTTAAATATCTTGAAACCTTTATATGTCTCGAAGAAATTTAATTTTCCTTTCTGGGACAGTTTATTCTGCAAACCATTATATTACAATACTGAATTATTCCAGAGTTTAATGTTATGGTTACGTCCTTTCAATGTTCATGTAAATACATAATATCGTACTCATCCAAGTATTGCAGCATTACTACGTGTGCCAAATCTCTCCAAGTGTCGGAGCGATTCATCACTGCTGCGATCCGACTCGTCTTGGCGGCGGCGAGTTGTAAATTAGCTGCACGGACGTGACATCCCTCGGTTTTTATTGCACGCCTCATTAACGTGCCTGAATGTCCAGTTCCCTCGAAACACATGTCCGCACACGCACGCGACACTGCTTGCGAAATTAATGACGTGGGGAGGCGGCGATAAAAGTGGAAATAATTAAATTGCTTCTCGTTTAATCACTGGAGCTCTCGAGAAAAACTTGATTAACCGCTGTCGTCCTCGCGCTCCGCTGTTTTAAAATCCCGCGGGGTCGCCGAGGCGCGGCACTTCGGAAGAGAATCGCTGCAGAAAGACGAAGCATTGCTTTCTCTGGGAAATTAGATTCCTTTCCGCCAATGCCACCTTCCCGCCCCCCCTCTCTCTCTCTCTCGAGCCGCCCTCGCCTGTCTCTCACCCTCCTTGTCGAAGTCCCTCTCGCTTATGCATTCCTACTCTCCGGGGTGCTTCATCAACATGCAAATGCCGTTCTTTTTATTGCAGCACGCAATCTTTATTCTCGAGTTCCTTCGCAGTAAAATTTATCTTACAAGAAATTTATCATCCGAGTAATATGACTACATAAAACATTACGCTATTTTTTACGTTCACCCCTCCTCCCCCGCTATTTGCAGTACGTGCGTTTGTCGGGGATCATGTCCCTAAGGGAGTTTGCTCGCTGAGCTCTGGCAGCTGGAGGAAGCCAGGATCAGGGAGCTGTGCTCTTCCGTTAGTTTCCGCGCCCGCCGTCAGGTGGCAGGAGCGTCACCATATAGAAGCAATCGGAGTCCCCTGGGGCAGGTCAAGAGATGAGGATGGAAGAAGAGGATTGCGAGGGGTGGCGAGCGGGGGAAGAGGGGTGAAGAGGAGAGTGGAGAGAGAAAAGGAGACGGGGGGAAAAAAAAAAAAGAGAAGGACGGGAAAGGAGGCGGGAAGAGGAGGACGATTGAGGAAGAGAAAGGTGGTCGGCAGAGAGGTTGGGGAGGAGGACATTGAGAAGGGAAGCACAGAAGATTGTCTTGGATTTCTCCAGCGCTCCTGCGGTCTTTCGTGACCGGATTTTCCAGGAAGACTGGGGCACTGTTCGTCGCCGACACATCGAAAAATGATGTAAATTCCGATTCAATTTCCACATGAAATAATAAGAGATCAGGTAAAATCAGTTATCAAGCAAATTAGACTATAGAATTATGAATTTAGTAATTCCAGGAAATTGAAGAGGCTAAGTGAGAATGTTATTTTTCTTTCTAGTAATAAACTTATTCTGTAATACTTCTAAAAACAGTACACGTAGAATATTAAATGTATTATAAAATAATGTTTAATTAAACCCCTTTGTAATAATCGGTACTCGTTTAAATACAACACACAATAAAAGACCTCACAAAACCATTATTTTCTAAAAAACTCTAATTCTCTTTTAAACATCTATTTCTTTTTCTACGCTAATTAATTCCATTCAGACTGATTTAACACTTTTTGATTCATTAAGAAATGTGAGTCTACATCGCATGTATCAACTCCTTTTCTTACTATTCGCATTTGTTATAAAATCCTCTTGAGGCCGAAGTTTTCCATTGCGAACCATTCCAACTCATTTTTTTCGCATTTTTAAAATTAGATTAACAATTACGTTCAGCAAGTGGTCTATTATTACTCGACCTTATCTCACTCAACCTTCAATGTCAACCCCAAATCCTGACTCTTCCTTTGTTCGACCACCACACACAGACCACGACTTAGATCACCTCAGTCATCACCAGACAACCACCATCACCACGATAACCATCATCACCACGACAACCACCATCACCACGATAACCACCTTCACGACGACGACCGTCATCACCATGACCACCATCACGGCGGCCACCACGAACGTCACCACGACCACCACCTACTCTGAATTTTACCACCATCATGACCATCGCTAACGTAACCACTCCTACGCATCCATTACGACTACTCCTACGATTATTATCACGACCATTATCATGACCACAATCACAACCGCCAACACGCCCACCAACACGACCACCAGCGTGACCACCAACACGACCTCCGACACGGCCACCAACACGACCACCAACACGGCCACCAGCATGACCACCAAGAATTAATTTCATTAATAAATAAAATTTCATTGTAAAATATTCCATTGATTTGGTTCAGTGTGACTGAGTACACAGGGCAACAAAAAACTTTTTTGCAGGTGCTTCAATTTTTAGACCTGATTATAGGTATTTACGAGCCTCTGATTCCAAAAGTGCTAACTGCTTGTCTGCATTAGCTCTAGTTTCGAAGAAGTGAACAGGGTACAGTGAAAAGGATGATTTTCGTCACAGTTCATTTTGAATTAATATGAATAGGCTATTTCATTATTCTTTCATAATAAACCGACAAATTTGAATTCCTTGCGCCTTTTTAGTAATGCACCCTGTTTCTTTCCCAAATTTTGTTATTGCTTAAGTCGTGTATTTAGAAATAGAACTTCGCGTTTCTCAATCACAATATTGTATTCAATATCTCCATACCTGCAGTAAATTTTCTCACTTTTCAAAGGTTTTCCATCCAGCCATTGTGTCAACAAAAAAGCAACGAGCTACACTAAGCAGCTTTTTGTTTTTGAGTTAATTTATTACACCTGAAGTGAATGCAGTTTAATCTAATACAGGCTAATTTCCATCTAAAGTTATTCCACATAAAGATCAAGGAGAAAATTATTCTCTCCTTTTCATATCGAGCTAGGCTTGATGAATCAATTTCCACAGTCGAGAGGGATGGCATGGTTTGTGTTTACAGTGTATATTATGTACTACATTTCCGGGAGTCATCAACGAGAAACTGAAAGCGGGGTCCTCAAATAATATAAATTTTCGTAAATAATTCAAATTTTCTGGAATTCATGAGCGAAAATGAATCAAGTGTATCGGTTTTCTTTTGTTCTAGTTATGAGAAACTTTCTTGGAAAGCATAAAACAGAAAACTTATCACAATTAGCAGAAACAATGCCTTTCAATTTCCATGTGCTTGGCTGCAATGAATGTATTTCTTGGATTTCTTTCCTTCACTTGATCTAAGTGACGAGTAAGGTGAAGATTTCACCAATATACATAGCAATTGAAGAGAGACACCAAGGAAATTGGGATACACATATTTTGGTAGACTACTGTTGGAACATGTAGCCAGACAGCTGTGGAATTTCTCACTCTAAAAAATCGAATAAAAAGCCTTTTTGGGTCTTAAATGAATGGTTGATTTGTGAATGTTAACACATTTCTATTAAATTTTATGTGATTTAAAGTTATCTAATTAATATATTTCATTTATAAAAACCAATTTACTTTATTTTAAAACGAATTAATTCCTTTAAAGTAAATATTTTATGTTCACATGCCATTGATGCTCCCGAATTCTAGCACACACAGTGTGGAAATGGGTTATATGATGATAATTCTGTATTTAAAAAGCTGATAGGGCAAAACTAATGCATTTTTGGTATCGAAATACCCAAGAAAAAGGTTTCACATCTGATTCACCAAAATGTGTGTTGACCAGTGTTATCACTCAAAATACAACAATCAGAAATTGTTTTATAATTCTCTATTTCGTCTTCATAGTCATTCTTTTTCCGTTCCACTTATTCGTCGGTGCTTTTCTGGAAATGAAAACTGCTAATTTTTTCCGACTTTGTGAATTGGAATTGAAAAATCCTTATTACGCTGTTAAATGCAATTAAAGGTTCTCGTGCCGGTCCATTTCCTTGATTGAACTTCAACATTTGTAGAACATTCTGGTTTCTTTTATTCCACGGTATTTTCAAGATCGTTGAAAGTCTGATTTCGCCTTGAGAAAGAAAGTCAACTTTGACAGAGATAAACTACTCTTGAATGCCCAGATCTCTTGTGCTCTTTTTTTTCTGGCGTTACAACCTTTTATTCATCTCTCAACGACTACAGATTCCTCTTGTGATCCTCGTAATGTATCGTGATTATTTTACAATCCGACGAAGAAGGTGTTGCCACATTTGTGTGTTTGGCACGTATAGGTAACGAAATTATTTTCGGATCGATAAAGGGAGGTGAGATTCGTTTTGACCCACCCCAAATTTCCTTCCTCACTCTTGGGGTGCAATGAAAGGACGAAATGTGGTAGACGAGGAGAAAAAAAATGGGGAGGAGTGAGGAAGGAAGGGAGAGGTAAAGCGAATGGCAAAAGAGGGAGAGAAAGAAACCTGGTAGGGGAAGCGTCTCCCGCATCCGTGGGTTGAGTGAAATTAGATCTGATCGTAACCCTCAGGGTCCATCCATTTAAAGGGGATGCCCTTTGTACAAAAAGGAAAAATCCCGAGAGGGGCTGGCCACTCCGTCACTGAATATTGCCCCGATGCTCTCTCCTTTAAAGCATGCAGTTCTTTTCTCTCTTGCTTCACCCACTCTTCCATCACTCATCCCCTCTTCCATTTCCCCCCCCCCCCTCTCTCCCCAACCCTCCTTCGGCGGGTCGCCTCTTGGGACTTCGATTCATTGCAGGTAATCAAGCTTTCAGCCTCGTCGATCGCGGGGTATCGAGATATTAGTCGAGTTCCCGATTGATGGAAGTTTGAAGGCTGCGCTGAAATCCTGGTGTTGGGGATGGCAGCGATTGGAAACGGGCTCTTTTCACGCACAGCGCGCAGCTCCTCCATACTCCGGCCCGGCGGAGTGGGAGAGGACGCGGTGGTGTGGCCGGGGATATGAAATGGACGCGAAACTCGTCGCTGAAACTGCGGGGGTTGTGGCGGGGCGGGGGAAGTTACTGTGAAACGAGGTGGAGTCGCTGGCGGATGAGTGAGTCTGCGAGTGTAACTTTGAGCAGCTCACATCATTCACAAAAAGCGGTTTTGAGAGCATTTGCTGTGACTTCTTGAATTTTTTTTTACGAAAGCGCTCTCGCGTTGGAAGAATTTTGGACATTTTGTCAGCATTGTTACCATTGCGTTTGTAAACATAAATATTTTGCTGTAGTTTCAAATTTTTTTTAAATATCTATATTAATAAGTGTTTGAATATTTGAATTATAATTACAAAATAACCTAATATTTCCAACTTGAGAGTTTATATTTATAAAGAATGAAATAGATATTATGTAAGTTGTTCGAGGAGAATTAGAATTTTTTCTTCAACGATTGTAATAATGTCATTCATCTGAAAGTACCCAATTGCGTAAATAAGGAACAATACGAGTATCACACATATATCTATTTTACTTCCATACTAACTGTGGATTTGAATTCATTATTTAATAACCATTCGAATTTCTATTTTAATTTAATCAGTGTGAAACTGCGTGCGTTCGAGGTGTCATATTCAAATTTCAATTTTGATTGCTACATTGCACTGCTCCGAAGATAAAACAAATGGGTGGAAGAATCGTGTGATGCTTTGCAAATTCAGTGCTCCAATAATTTGAAGAAGAGAACCATTTATGTTTTAGAGGAGAACTATTTGCATTCGTGAATGATGACAACTAGTATCATCATGCATGAATACAACGATTATCGTACATGAATACAAAGCATTCATTTGCACTTTTCGTAAAGCAATGACTTGGATATTAAATATTTATGAAAGTTATTTGAATAAACCAGAAATATTTTTTAGTCCTATCATTTTTCCTAAAGTCACTTTTAAAATTGTCAGCATGTATCTGCAATATTTGCATGTGTGCATATCCTTACTTTCTAGAGTTTTTTAAATTTTGTTTTGAAAACTCATGGTTTGACTTTCATGGTGAGATGTCGTTATAGTCGTTAACTGTTTATCCGGTTAGATAACTAAACACGGGCAAGGCAATAATATTCTTATGAAATTAACTATGCAGTCATCTTATACAGTTAGTTCTCTTATCATTTAAGAGTCAGATATACAAACCAGTCCATGAACAGTCTCACTGAGTACTTCCACCCATTGCCTGACTTTGACTTATGTGCGCCCTAGGCTGTCACATATTTGAGAGCCCTTTTAATTTGCTTTATTTTGAAACATTAAAGCTATTTATAATATTTTGAATAAAAAATTGTTGTACGATATTTGTAACCGACGCAAATATTATGTGCGTATAAATAATTGATTTTATGTATAAATAATTCCCACCCCGATATTTATTTAATAAATATACGATATTTTTATTTATTTTATCTGTATACGTCATTAGATACATATTTGATTAATTAACACATTCTCTTGTGACAAATATTAAAATAATTATTTCCATAAAATATATTCAAAAGTTCGCCTTATGAAATGAGACATTCGCCCCCAAAAATTGCGCGCCCCAGGCTGCAGTCTACTCAGCCTGTTCGCCAGTCTGGCAGTGTTGCCACACAATCAAGTAATTGCTAACAACACTCAAGCATACACACCCGTTCATACATTGTCATCCTCCCGTCTGTTATTTTCACCTCTTTTATTAGTTACAAAATTTAGGATTTCTTGCGGTACGTACTTCCTTTCGCTCTCTCCCTCTCCTCTCGCTTCTCTTCTCTTCTCCCTCGTCAGTTTCATCTCTCCCTCTCCACTTCTGTCGTTCTCAATCTCCCTTCCTCTTTTCCATTCCCTTCCACCTCCGCCTCCTTTTCCATCCTTTTCCACGTACTTCTCTTAGAGCTCCTCTTCACACTCCGAAGCTCCACTTGTTCCTTCCTCCTCCTTTTCCTCCACCTGCTCTTCATTTTTCTCCAACTTCGAAATCACTTGCGCTCCGTCCTGTTCTCGGTAGCATCTCCTTCTCGAGCGACTTGCAGCGCAGCCTCATTTGAATTTCAAAACGCTTCCTCCGGATTCTGCAGTAATGCGATCGTCAACTCCTTAGGTACGATAACCGCGCAGATATCAATAATTCAAAGGAAACAAATCATATTTGTTTTGCCGTTTTCCTTTTGTTTCTCTCTGGAGTTGGAAACGAAAAAAAAAAGCCATCGTGGCGAGTCAGAACCTGTTTCATACCATACACACATACACATGCTTGTTCAAGAATGCAAGGAATCTGTATCCGACAAGTTGCTTTTTGCCGTAATTTCATAGTTGCACTGATAGCAGTGCCTGGTAATTATTTAATTTTTTGAAATGACTAGTATCCCGAGCGGATTGTGTTTAGCACATATTTAGTGAGAAATAAGTTTCTCTCACTAACAACTATTAGATACATTGTCTGCATTGTCGTTCTGTGGCTATTATTGTGGGTCTCCTGTTGTATTATTGTTCCCTTTCTAATTCACTTTTAGATTAATTTTCTTTTGACACAAGGCTTAGACGTGCAGTATTTAAAAAAATCACTTTGTAATCATTGACAGATTCTTATATTTCACACAAATTCTCTCATTTGTAGTCGATTTCCACTCTTTCTTATTTTTATAACTTCTATATCATTCAACCAAGAGAGGTTGTTCAATGATAGATAAATTGCATAAGATTGTTATCAAGGTAATAGTAAATAGTATGTCACTCTGTTGGATGCTATCGTTTTCTAAACCCAGGTTATCTGTAATCGTATTGACACATGGGCAATTTAGTCACTAATGTCTGGTCGTGTCAAGTGGTTACAAATTATAGGATATCAAATTGTACATTTAAATGATTGGCAGAAATTACTTCATTATAGTTCACAATTTATATATAGGATGGATCATTATAGGTTTGCAAATATTTTAAAAATGGCTACACTGAAATGTCTCACGCTCATCAAAACAATACCGCTGCGTGTACACGGCCACTTTAAAGCGGAGAGGAAAATTCATTGGAGAACACTTTGGTATTAAAAATAACAAGTTAAACCTTTTGTCGATCATAAGAACCCTTGTATTTCTTCAAAAAATTATTTTTCGAGGTTTGGAGTTGAGAGGTGTATTTCAGGGTGTAGATGTTCGCCGACAATGTGCTAACATAACTTCAAGCAGATCTATGCAACTACTACCCTCAGAGAAATATGGCACAATACTCAGATGGTCCTAAATTGGAAGAGTTTACTATCCATACACCCGAAGCAAAGCGTTCGGCTTTGTTTTGCCTCTGCTCTGTGTTGCTACTCATCCGCGCTCATCTACCGTGCTCCACTGTGAAATGTTCTAGCTTCAAACTATGTAACTTTGGTTCACATGTGATTCACTTCGCTGGTTCAACGGAAAGTGATGTATTCAGTACAAGGGGTTTAAAACCACCCAGAAGTCCCCCACCTCTTGGCTTCATGGATTCATAGGATCAAAATGTCATTTGAAAGATATAAATTCATTTTTGTTCATTTTAATCAGTGTTTCTAAATGCAACGTTCTAAAACAGGTATTTGCAAATAAATATGTGAAACAAAAACACATGGTGCGCAAAACAATGAAATACAAAATCTGCTATCGTAACAAAGTGAGCCAGCAGGTTTGTGAAGCCAAAGAACTTCCGAAAGAAGAACTTATTGTTATCCCATTACCATTCTTGAAGGGATTGAACACAATTTAGGAATAAAGTAGGAAACGTGTAATTAGTATTTATATGATTAAAATATATTCATCTTCTTGATAATTTTTCAGTATGGGTATTGTCTATATAACAGTACAGTTTGAAACAATTCAATATTATTTCATAGAACAATGACAAGTCAGTTCAGTACAATGGAGCTATAATTTTCGTGGTGAGACTTTTCAGTGGTCAGGACATCAGACCTGCTCTTCCACACGCCCCCAAATTTCGTTGCAATCCTTTCGCCATCTACCAGCGAAAGAAGGGATAACTGGGGCAATGAAACAGTCTATTTGAATTTAGCATAGAGGCTTCTTTTGGGCTTGAAGGTTTATATGCAGAAGTCTACGACATGGGACAGCCGGGTTTACTTCCTTTTCGAAGGGCGACGGTAGAGCGGCGGCGAATCTCGGCATTCAGCGGAGGAAGATCAGAGCCATCTCCCAATAATAGATAATTATAATAAAAATAATAATAATAATATATTATTATAAAATATCTAGAATCAACTACAAACCTTCTAGAGAATGTTTTAACATATAAAGATATAAATGTGAACGATCCGGCAACAGTGGCTAGTCTCTTTAACCAATACTTTTCGAGAATTGCTGCTGATCTCACTAAGGGTCTTCAGTTTATCTCCGGGTTATATGAATTCTCGAATTCTTTGTTAAAGACCTGTGCGTTTGCCATTATACACCGGTTAACTCATAACTGTATAATTCGAAACAATATGTAACAAGTATTGTATCGCAGCTGCTGGGCGAATGACACCCATCTCGATCAGGTTTTCTGTTGAGTTTCCTGATCCATTGAGCAAATGCTGAGATGTCCCCTTGTTTTGCTTCTGGACAGAAGTGTAACTTCATTATCTGTGCACGACTTCTAGAATTCACTGGGAGTTCACTTCTAGTTATTCAAATTATCGTTTCCATGTTGTCGCGGCAGGATGTATTATTCCTTGACGAAGGACATCATGGATAAGAGCCCAATTTTTTTGCTTATTTATACCTGAAAATAGATTTTATTACATGGGAGCGTTTTTTTAATTCAAAATTCAAGTAGTATATGACTTAGTGTAGGGATCAGAGAATTTTGAAAACGTGCACAAAATTCACTTCTCCCCATAGCACGTTATACACAGTTTTAACTGTTTTTGACGTAAAATAAATAAATAAAAGCGTCACAAGGAAAATAACATTAATTTTAAGTGTGATATTTAATGCATTATTTACCATTTGGACTGTAAAAATCTAAACAATCTGTTATAAGTATTTTACCACAGCCTCCGAGTCAATGACCCACATCTCGTTCAGGTTTTTCGTCCAGTTTTCCTGATCCCTTGAGCAAATGCTGAGATGAGCACGTCACACACAGTTTTTAACTGTTTTTGACGCAAAAATTAATAAATAAGTAAATAAGGGAGCATGACTCCTATGAGGTTGCCTAGGTTTCGGCGGCACTCACGCCGATAGCTTCACGGTGGAGGGAGTGAGGAGACGTCGGGGGCCCCGATTCTTCCTTTGTCCAGGTAGCTCCTAGTTGCGCATTTGGGTTCGTCGTGGCTGTGGCGCGAAATTCTGGGCAAACAAGACGGCCTTGCCCAGCGCATTGTTAGTTGCGCTTCTAGCTGGAAAGCGAGAAGCTCGAAGCTGGCAGAGCGTCCCGACTCAGGCTCAAATGGGAAGGTTCGCGTCAGGGGTAATTGCTTTCCGGGATCCGGATTCCAGCCTGACGGTATTCTTGCACTGGAAGGGGAGGCGAATATAGACCACAGAGCTTAAGAGTACCGGCAGCGTATAGGCGACTTTGACAGTTCTCTTGCCACGTGCAGTAGTTACGTCATGTGACCTACTCTGAAGGAATCAACTTGCGACGATTTGCTTACTTTCCCACAGCCAGGGTTCAACGTTGCCACTCATCTGACAGACACGAATTCACGGAGGCGATAAGGTTCGGCTTTGGCGAAAGTTATGCACGTGACATCAAGTGACGTCAGTAAATGTTAATGTGTTGAGATTTAATTTATGTGTCTTGTGGGTGGTGCCATGTGCGTAGTAATATGTGACAATAGCGCATTGAACTGTCAGAGCCGGGTATACGCTGCCAGTGCCCACCCCAGGGAGCAATCCCCCTGGTAAAACAAGAATTCTATGGAGGAGTAAACCGCGCGGGTGTACGAATATCCACTTTGCTAACCGTTAGACTACCGAAGACCGCGGTCTCTTTCCAAAGTGAGTGCCTAGATGCCACACAACGTGCGAGACACACATACATACACACACACACACACACACACACACACACACACACACACACACACACTACGTGTTCAGGCGAGCGCTTTGTGCGGGCACATCCTCTCCCACGTGTGCCGCAGACCCTGGGGGTTTGAAAAACGACTCCGCTTCAGAGGCTCTTTCGAGCTCGTGGGTGTGGCGTTCTTTCCCGAAGATTCTCCTCCCGAGCGACTTACCGGGAGCGGTAGCTCAGTGTATCAACTGATGTCACGGCAGCGCCTCTGACCGGGAGGTCCTAGGTTCGAGTCCTGACGGCGGCAGGATTTTCGACACTAGCTTTTCAGCTAGGTCGAATTCAGTCGCTGACTAGAGGAGAATTCTAGCGGCCGGCTGCTCTGATAGGAAGTTTTCCGTGATTTCTCCGATCAACACCAGGCGAATGCCGGAGCAGTACCCTAACAACGGGCCACGGACCGCGCGCGATCTGTCCTTTCCTTCCTTATCCTATCCTCACCCTTTACAAACACACTTACACTAACATGCACCACACTAACGGGACTAATGACCAAAGCAGATTACGCGCCAAGAAACACGAAAAATCAATCAATCAGTCAAAACCGAGAGACTTATGTCTGTCGGTTGTCTGTTGTTATCTCAACGTGAATTGGCTTACAATGCAATTATTTTTACTTTATCGCTTCGGAGTAGAGAAAAGTTATGTAATGGTGAACGAAATAACAGCAAATTTTCGGCAGACAATTTTTATTACAGGCCCCTTGTCTCAAAAGGTTAAAATCCCTTTTGAGGGAATAAATAAGTATGCTTCACTGAGGCTACTTCGATCATTCCTTACGTAAAGGTAGGTTGTAAACATTATCACGACCTGTATACTATAAGGATTCACACCAACAGTACCAAAAATATTCCAGATAGCAATGGCTCTTTAAACTGCCATTCGGACGAACCATGAATAGTGGACTTTTCAAATGCGATTAACTATGATTGTCAGCATTGAAAAAGTGACGTAAATATGACACGTTCAGGAGACAAGCCGACTTACTCCATCGAAGGAAAATTTTCAGTATGAACAGTTAAAGTGTTTTATCTATAAAAATTCTATATATTTTTCAGCATATTTCGAATAAACTCATTGTTTTACAATTAAGGATATGTTTTCAGCCCTTTATAAATATATTTTAAAAACTCAATTTTCTTCTTCCATAAAAATATCCACTTTAAATTAAGTTAGTCGCATCACCAACTGAAAGGTAATGACAAATTCTGAATTCTATTGACATAATGTTCTGAACTCGTAAGCTACGCAATCGTCATCACTGGCAGGTTGGTTTTGAAGGATAGATCTTGTAGTCTTCAAGTTTTTATGGAGATCGGTCTTGATGTGCTATAAACAAGATCTTGTGGGAGAGTAACTAGACTTTGTAAAGGACATCTGTTTCCATTTTTCTTTTGGATATAAATCTTTCCTAACTTCATTGCTGGTAAGAATGTAGTTTTATTTTGATAGCAAATTGCTCAGCTTTCTCAATTCAGATCTATTTCATTGACCGCCATTTAATTGGTTCACTTTCGATACTTTTTTCCTGTAGGTGATACATTATTCTAAGATTTCTGTCGAATGGAAGTCTTCATGTTTCATTTCTGTAACAAAATACTTGTTTGTTTTCCTGCAACCAAGAATGATATAATACCAATCTCTTAGAGAAAAGATGTAGTTTCTAGTTTTTGCTCTATTTTCAATAAAGAAAAAATCTCAATAATTAGGAAGGTAAATTTGTCCTGGTACAAGGAACGATAAGTCAATAGTTTCAGTGTTACCACTCTTATTTTGATGATATTTCGTAAGAGAGAGAACAACTTTGATGTTGCGATTTTGACTGCCGCATGAATCAGAGGCCATGATCCTATTTTTGGCATTATTGCTGTTATAATTGAAATAACTTAAACATAAAAATACCAAATACACAAATACTGGAAGATGGGAAACACGAAAACAGTTCGGTTCAGTTCAAAACAGTTTGATTAAACATAGGCCAAGGAGTTAGTCACACTGTCGTCTTGTCCACTAACAAATATTTTACTTGTGGAACATAATCATGTTATTATTCACAATGTTTAAAAAATTGGGGTTGATCAGATTGGCTTCTGAACGTCTCATATTATTTTCTTCCTCATGTCGTCTTTCATAGTAAAAATAGAATTTTTTATCTTCCATTAAGGAATACATATCTTTACTTAGCACTGCATGGAAAACTGAATTTCAGATTACAGTCCTTGATCTACTGATATCTTTGATCCTTAATAACTGTACTGACCCTTCATTTAACTTCTGTTTGTGAAAAATCTAATGAAACCGCTTACTACGTTTTATGTACGACGTTATGTGACTTCTGAACGTACTTTCAATTGAAAAATATTTTTGCAGTGCTCTTATCGATACAGTTTCTACAAATTTCTTCTTTAAAATCTTCCAAATTTTCAAGGATATTCTTAAAAAATATGATTTCGGGGATCATTATTACAAATTATATTTTTATCTTAATCAATATTATTTCATAGTAAATCAATATTTCTTCTTGATTGTCAATATATGTTTGCAAATGAAAGTATCCAAAGTTTTTTATGACAATCATACCCTATTAATGGGATAGCAGTTCCCTCACTAAGCACCTGATGATGAACAAAACTAGTAAGAAGCGTTGTGCAATTGCTGGAATAAATGATTGTCATAAAAAACTTTGGATACTTTCATTTCAATGTTATATCAATTATTATTATTTTATAATATCTTTATTCTTTATCCTTACTACAACTATTCGTTTTGGAAATATTTTGCAATATAATTAGACGTGATAGTGTAACAAAATATTTTCGAAGTCAAAAATTTTAATTTATCTCTTAAATCTTAATTCATATTATTTTAATTATTTATTATATAATATCATTTATTCATTCTGATTTTAACTACTTATTTTATAAATGCTATGTTATTCATGAAAGTCACCGCGAAGGAAATTATTATAATTTACTTTTAAATAATTTCAATTTTTCAAATATTTGTTTTATAAATAATATGACGTTATAAATTGAATGTTCTAAGAAATACTTCAGCATAGGTGCCGGACATTTTTTCATTTGCTAAAAAGTACTCGTAAATTAAAAAAATAAGGTCAGAACTGTTCACGGCCAACAGTATGTCCAGGTAAAGCAGCACGAGTAGAAGCCAAGTTCCTAGTTTATTTAAGCAGAATAGAAGAGACATTTTTCCCGTTTTAATGCCTACCATTCAGTAAGATGTATAAGAAGCAAATTCATTTATTTTCGCATGCTATAAAATTTAGGCTTCAATCTTTTATTTTTTGTATTTTTAATTTAATTCGTTTAAATTATTTCAAAGATTAATTAATTTAATTTCCAAATAGTTTTAAACCACAGAACAAAGTTTCTTTTCATCGAGAAGGCTCCATTCTTTCTTTGAGTACTTTTATGAGCGAGCATTCTAAGAAGAAAAAACAAAGATTGTTGTGACTGAACTTTTGTTAATTTTTATAAGTAGCTTTCAATTGCTTTACCATGATTACAGTTGCTTAATAAGAACACAAATTATGTGTGTGATGTTGATAAATACCTTAATTGCCCATGAAAATGGAGGTGTATAATAGAGTAAAATCAAAATGAACAAAAGAACCAATATTTTTAATTGCATTGGACGTCCACCCTACCCGCCGCTTCTCACAATAGCATCCAAAACTCAATGTTTCAAGCCGCCCATCACCAGTACCCTCTCCCTCCCTACCCACACCTTTCGGGTGCACAAACCCCAGTAATAAATGTTTATATATAGTGAGAGAACCATATTACAGCAGTTTAGTATTAAAATATATTTTAATTATGAATGTTATTAATTTATTTTTGTATCTGTTCTATAAATATTAAGCATATCATTGTTCTATCAGAAGAAGTAATGATGAATTTGATGTGTACAACAAAAGGAATGAAAACTTTTCTATCCAGTAGTCAATGTTACTAAATATTTCTAAGTGTTCATCGTAATTGGGTCTTTGATTTTTTAAATAAGTTCAGATAATTTTCTCCTTAATCCTTCTAGTTAAGCATCAATTAGTGATCGCTTGTGGAAAAAGGTACTATACCTTCTCGGTCACCAAAAACCTGTAATTGAAGAGAGTAAAAAACATTCCCTTAGACGCCTAGGAGGTCTCCTAATGCAAAACAATGAAATACTAATTCGTTGAGATGCATTACGCCACACATTGCCAGTAAGTATTAACTGTAAATATGTCTTTAATAAATTAGTTATTTTTTCTGAGAGCACGTTCTTTGTGTAATGTCTGTCGAATAAACATTCTAATTCAAAGATTTATGAATAAAACAAGAAGAAATTTAGGAAATTATGTGAAATCATATTCATTTTCTTTTAACTATATTGTCTATGAGTAACGATCAATAACTACGTTCACAATTGCACATCAAACATATGTTGCCTTCCTATGTTGCAACTACTTTCATAACACCCGAATCCCAATAAATGCTTCAATTATCGTCAAAATTTTAGGATAGATATTAATTTTATACAATATTACGTATGATAGAGAATTACATTGCATACATTGCAATGCGTATATTAAACAAATCTTCACAAATTTCTATAGTAAATTAGAAAGATTAAGTCCACTTGAGCTTAGAGATATCATTAAAAGGAGGACGGATATCTAGGCTTTATTCTTTGCGATGTCAATTTGGTATCGGAACTGCCTGTCTTTCGCTTTGCCACACATTCCCTCTTTTCTGTCAGATCTGCCTCGCTCTCTTTCGCGCCAGTCACTTTTTCTCCTCGCAACCTGTGAGCTCTTTTGTGCTGGCTTCCTCCCCCTCCCCCTCCATCCCTCACCCCCCATTCACCCGCCCCTTCAACCCTGCTCCCGTCGCCGCCCTGACAGAATATTGTTCGTGTGTTTTCTCGCCATCTACTCTTTCGTCTTTTTACTTCCTTTCCGAATGCATTATTCAAATGGATGGCGAGGAAGTTTTCCTTCCAGCATGGCGCTCTAGCGCCTGAGGCGAGAAATTGCTTGGCAAAGTGGTTACATAAAAATGGCATGTACTCTCCGGCCTTGCATGAGCGAATAAGGCTGAAGTAGAGTATGGGGATTGAGTCGAGATATGTGACAAGAATCTGCTATTGGCGTAACGGGTTTGAATATCGTTTCATTCGCTTTTTAAGTAATTCGTTGCGAGTAATCGGAAATGTGGGCTTGGCAAACATTTCGGTGGTTAGTTATTCAAAAAAGGAATCTGCTTACATTGGATCACCTCGAATTAATTAAAATGCCGAGTAATATATTATTTTATGCTTCATAGTAATTCTTGTGGCTGACGAACAAAAATTACCTACAATTGGGTTTTCTGGATGCTGACTCGACTTATGCCGAGTAAAGAATTTTTGACATAGTATGCTTTACATAGAAAACATCACCGTTTTACGTTCTGTTCTCTTATTTTTTTTTCAATTATAACTTTAAATTAATGAAATGGTAGAAATAAGCAGCAAGATTTTAAATATTATGTTGTCAGCGAATTATTTCCTTGTCGGAATTGACTAATGGCTTTGCGAGTACTTGCACATTGATTATGCTGGTATAATGATTTATAAATATTGAATATATTGATTTAACTGTCGAAACAAACGAGAAATACAAAGAAAAATTAACAAAACTTCGTCTGAATCCAGGAAAGCTCACGATTTTCTCAAAGATTCCGAGCTTTCTCAGATCGCCCTTGAAGGATGGAGGAAGAAGTTGTGAAGCCTCACGCCACCGGAGCGTGCATTCAATGCTTTTCCATGTGCGTAATGCTAGGAAAGAGGTTTGGTTCGAACAAATAAACTGACAGCTCCACACAGGGGTAACATCATTTATTGTCATATCTTAACTTTTACACAATTGTGAGAGTTGGGGATTTTCCATTCTTAAACAAAACACCAAAAATGTAAAAACATCGAGGAAAAAACGTCTACTTTGATACATGATGTTGAAAGTATCGACGTTTTTATAAAAAACAGCAATGTTTTGAAAACATACACTTTGATGGCACATCACTGGTACAGCACCGTGTCCGCCATGTTGCGGAGCACTGACCATTTGCTCGCATGATGACACATGCATCATCTTTGCCTTCCTCAGACCCCATTCCCTTCCCTTGGAACGCTACCGCATGCTGCCTAGTATAGTGAACTCCAGTTATAGAGAATTTATGGGGTCAAACACGTTTAGTTCACTACATCCGATGATGTCAAAATTACATGAAATTTATCCACAATGATTGATTTTATTAATATACAGTAAAATTCATTAACAGCACGAACAGAAAATTTCAATATCTTTTATTTGTACGTACGTTTTTAATAGTTTGCTTCGTACATTTTTCATTAGATCCTTCTTTAGGGTTCATGCTATCTCCATATTTCATTCTGCATTGTACTCTGTCTCTAAGTATTGTAATGCAATCTTGACACCTTTCAATACCTCTTGCACTGTTGGAACACCTTTCCACTCTCCAAAGACCCTTTCAATCGCCTAATAACATACGAGGTTCAATTAATTTCCAGGACATACTTTCTACGTTCACTTTAGACGAGGTTCAGGTTCACTATGACCGAATGACTTTATGTTTATTTGTAATGTGAGTGAAACGGAACCACTGACTTAATTCGCTATAACCGAGGGTTCACTATAAGCGGAGTCGACTGTATCTGAACTGAAAGGTTAATAACAGTATCATTGCTATTATTTTAATTTTAGACATTGATTCTCATTTGGATAGCGATTGTCGTCCAATTCCCTTTCATTCTCAGAGCAAATGCGGTAATGGATCTTGGTTTTGCTCCTGCGCAATAAATGCAGAGTACTATCTCCTCACTAAATGTCACGAACTCCGTTGTAGTAGTTTCTGACATAAATAAGTAAACTCTTCACTGAACAGGGAAAAAATCATTCGTGTCATGCAAGGCAACTGCCTTCTCCCATATACAAAAAGAGATTATTCTAAGAAGGGACCGCTTGGCTAATCCTGGCAACAAAACTGCAGACTTTGCCCATGCACTCAATTCGTCAGTTTCTTCGTTAGGAGTTGTCTCACTTGCAAGTGGTTTCGATACAATCTCTTGAAAACTTCATTGGCCGTTATGACTTTTATTTGTTTTCCGACCTGTCAAACTGGTCCTACTAGGGTTGCAAAGCGTCCTGCATTTGAGAGGACAGTCCTCTATTGACATCAGTTGTCCTCTCGTCCCCCTTTGTATTTTAAAAGTTCATCCTTTTAGTAAATTTTTAACATTTGTTTTCAGTTTTTTTATCACATGACTAACATTTGCTACGTTATATCGTTTATTGTTTAATTTAGAATAAAAAGCATGAATTTCACATCACATTTCGCATGCATGCATGATAGTGCGTCTGCCAGCGACTGAAATAAAAAAGAGACGTTCAGACAATCTTCATCTGCATTTTGTGAACGAACATTTTCACTTGAACCACAAATGGAGAGAAGAAAGAAATAGAGCTGATGTTAGTGCTTTTTCTCGGCTCGTCAAGTGTCCTTCCTTTTACATGAACAATGTTGGCAACCCGACTTCTTGCAGTAATTTCTCTGCACTTTAAAGACGCCGCCAGCATCTCTCATTCCGCCTGTATCTCGTGCGCTCCCGTGTTCTCCCTCTTCTCCCCGCGCTTATCGGCCCCCGTGGATAGGCGTGGCGGAAGTGCCTCGCCCCTCCGCCCCGCCAAGCCCCGCGCAAACACCGGCCGCTGATTGGGTTAGTCACCCGCGGACCCCACGTGCCACGTGCTCTTGTTCGCCGACCCTCCCGTGGATCTCCAGGCTGGAGAAGAGAAGAGGATTTTTTTTTTCGAAAAATAAAACTTTTAAAATTAATTACTTCTCAAGAATATTGAAGAAAGTGCATCTTCATCCGGGTCCGTACTCTACATCGAAATAGTTAGCTTTACTAACCAGTTGACTAAAACACATTATTTTATTTTTTATACAAAATTGTGAATTAGCATCAAATTAAAACTATCGACACTACTGTGTCGATAGTTTTAATTTTTGAATTTCCACGGGGGCCGATAAGGGGGGGACAAGAGGGAGAACACGGGAGCGCACGAGATACTGGCGGAATGAGATGCTGGCAGTGTCTTTAAAGTGTAGAGAAATTACTGCAAGAAGTCGGGTTGCCAACATTGTTCATGTAATTTAATTTAGAATTTCCTTCAGAAATTTCTTACTAGAAATTTCTAAAAGAAATTCAATATGAAATAACGATTGATTGATTACTGGCTCCGGGTGCTAAGGTCATGTGCCCCGTAAGTGTAGTTTATCTTTTCATCGTGGGAAATGGCGGGGATCCCCCCGCTGGATGGCTAGATCTCGCTCCGACCCACCCGTCGGCTTGCAGGGTTTTCCTAAACCAGGTATCTCCCACGACCGGGCCAGCGCCTCAACTGGGATTGATTGATTGATTGATTTTTTTGGTGTTTCCGGGCGCGGTAACTGCTGTGGTCATTAGTCCCGTTAGAGTAGTGCATGCTTTTTCTCGGGAGATGGCGGTGTTCTTCCCCCGCTGGATGGAGAGATCCGGCGCCAACCTACCGTCGGCTAGCGGGATTTCCCTCAACCAGGTCTCTCCCATCAGCCGGGACAAGCTCTAAGCTTCCGACCGGTCTCCCGGATAATGTGGTAGTGTAGTGCATGTTAGTGTAAGTGTGTGTGTAAGGGGAGTAAGTATGTATAAGTAAGACGTTAGGATATGACAAGGAAGAGGAAGGAAAGATCGCGCGTGGTCGGTGGCACAATTGTTAGGGTAGTATTCCGGCATTGACCTAATAATCATCCAAAAATCCATGGAAAACTACCGATCACAGCTGCTGGCCGCTTGAATTCTCATTCAGACAGCGCCTGAAGTCAACCTAGCTATCCAGCTAGTATCGGATATCCTGTCACAGTTGGAAACCTACGATCTGCTGGTCAGAGGCACCGCAGGGACCTCAATTGATGCTCTGAACCAGTGAAAGAACAAAGTTCTTTGTATTTGGTGTGTTTGAAGAGTAAGAATGCTCTTATCCACTTCCACCTCCACTAAAGAAGACGTTAGCGTTCGCTCAAAGCGCAATGTCCAATTTGTCCTAATAGTGCCACTTCGGAAACGCTAATGGGGCGGTGAAGCCCTCTCTGGTGAAGGGTAAGCAACGAAGTTCGATTCTGTTCCGGCGAGCGAATCGTCCGTCCATTTAAGGAGCAGCGGACGCATCTAACTTTTTCCTCGCCGCTGATAAATGTTAATTTACCGGCGAGGGATGATTGGGCCCGCCCGAAAGATCCACAAGGGCGATAAGCCGCCCCTTCCCGCCCCTCTCCCCCCTCCCCCCTCTCCCGCGTTGCGGGGGCGCTGGCTCGCATTCGCCACTTCCCGCTGGGCCTCCCCGAAGGTCATTACGGCTCCGACTCAGTGATTAGGGAACCGGGAGGAACTCTTAATAAGATGATCTATATAAATAGACAATTGAGGCATTTAACGATGTTTCTTTGGGGGGCCGGATTCTTTTATTTCCCGGGAGAATCTTTTTGCAGCCATTAAAACGTCGTTACCATCAAAGCCTTACATTCCAATAAAGTGAAATAATTCGGCTTTTACTTCTCGTTGCTTTGCAAGTAACTATTCCAACCTCTTTTTAGACATTACTCTTTCTTGGTTTTTGTGTTTCGTTCTCTGTCTTAGCCTCCTCCGAACGGCGTAACAAGATTTCTCGGCTGAAACAGGGGAAGGATTATTATGACGTTAGGAATCGCGCTGCACGCCGCCAGGGGCTAGACAAATTGGCAGCGCTTGCCGCAACAATGACCGACCTCTTCCGCCTCTCAGCTCTTTTTCTGGCGCCTGCGCCGCAGCGGGAACAATGAGTAGTAATTACGATCCCGCGGTAGCTGCCTCCGAGTAATTAACAAGGATTCGTTCCGCGACGCGACTCCACTCACCTCTGCTCGCTTCGCCCCTGCAGGCTGGACCCGTGTTTTCACATTGGTCCGAAGTTGTTCTCTCTCCTCTCGGCTACCCGCGACGACCGTGGTTTCTCCACGGCATCAACTGATGTCACTGCAGCGTCTCTGACCGGGAGGTCCTAGGTTTCAGTCCTGACGGCGGCAGGATTTTCGACACTAGCTTTTCCGCTAGGTCGAATTCAGTCACTGTCTGGAGGAGAATTCTAGCGGCCGGATGCTCTTATCGGTAGTTTTCGTGGTTTCTCCGATCAACACCAGGCGAATGCCGGAGCAGTCGCCTAACAAACGGGCCACGGACCGCGCACGATCTTTCCTTCCTCTTCCTTGTCGAATCCTCGCCCCTTACACACACACACACACACACTTACACTAACATGCACGACACTACCACATATTCCGGGCGACCGGTCGGGAGCTTAGAGCTTGTCCCGGCTGGGACGGTGCCCCGCTGGTGTCTCCCACCCATCTTTTGAAACTGTCCTTGTTAGGGTGAAATCCCGCTAGCCGACGGTAGGTCGGCACCGGATCTCGCCATCCGGCAGGGGAAGATCACCGCCATCTCCCGAGGAAGAAACATACACTGCACTTACGGGACTAATGACCTAAGCTGTTGACGCGCCTGGAATCACTAACCAACCAACCAATCCACTGGCTTCTTTTAGCATATTTCTGTTCAAATCAGGTGTGGTGTTTTTCCGACTGGTCGTTTGTCCCTAATCTCTTCATATTTCATTTATGTGCTCTCATCTTTTGAAACTGTCCTGTACCATCCTGTTCTTCCTCCTCGTATTCTTCATTATCTTCCTCTTTATCTTCCTCTTCTTTCTCTTTCTCCTCTTTTTGTCATCGGCAAAATGGTCAAGGTATGTTTCATCGTTTGTGAAGTAATTTTCTGGACAACGTCTGAGCATTTCGTTAAGCTTTTTTCAGGTATACGTAGTATATTACTTTATCAGTTGTTTCCGATAACATTTTCATCTTATCTAATTCTTTTTCACTGTGATCTTTTAATTTTTGATACCATTTCTCATTAACGAATTTGTTAGCCAGGTTCTGTTATTCCTGTCCTCTCTCCCTAATATAGCATACGTCATGTGCTTGCTTCCGTAGTTTTGTCGAGCACCTTTTTGCTGATTAATGTTTTTTGTGAAGTGATTTAACAAATACTGCATTTTTGTTTTGTTTTGCATTCAGTTTAATTATTTTTGAACCTCAACTGACTCCCTCAAAGCAACGGTAAGACTTCTCTTTATGTAGATAACTATGTAAGTCTTAATTGAAAAAATATAGATGCCAAAAAATTTTGCATGAAAGAATAAAATGGAATATTAGAATGCAACAGATTTAATTTGAATCAATATGTTCTAGAAGGAAATACGTTGAATTGTGAAATGAAAGTCTAGCTCGTTGCAAGAAACTGAACGTAGTCTATCCGCAGTTTTCCAACAAACACGAGCAAAGGAATTCCTCTCCACTTCTTCTCCGGAGTCTCCTGCTCGAAGAAACTAGTTTCACGAGATCTCCATATCGCCACGTCCTCACTACTCTTTCTCTGACTGTTCGGACGCTCTGCAGAGCTTCTTTTGGTTTCCGGTTGTGCTCTCAGTCTCTGTGAACTGTGCTGTATCTGCATCACGAAACGACCGTCGTCACCATTTGTGGGCACTACGAGCAGGAAAGCTTCTCTCTGAAGATTGTCGCCACGCTGTAAAAAGTCAAACGCCGGATTGTACTTACATTAGTACCATATTACAAAGTCACTTCTCCTTTCCAAGGAAGTTCGATTGTAAAGAAACAGCTTGGTAGTTGTTTACCAATCGACTAAATGTGCTTCATTATAATTCTCTCAACATTTTGTGGAACAGTTGTCAATGCCTTGAACCTCAAAGATGAAAAATGACTCCTGTTTTTTTCCGAATTCACATTTTGGACTGCTTATTTAGCCTTTTTTCTATATTTCTCTCCTTTATCTCACATATCAATTCTAAATTGTGAAACGCTATGTAGAGAAGAGCTAAACTTTATATTTATCTCGAGAAGTAAGATTTTGGTCATTCTGAAGGAATAATATTGCGCAATGTCAACGCTTCATACATATTATCTGCCTCGTATGTAACCAAACAAATGAAAATTTTTTTCTCTGCGCGAGTGCTACCGCGTTATGGGTAATAGTATAAACTTTTGGGACAGGTTTCTTCTTTATTTGTGAAATGAATACGAAGAAACCGGTAGCGCATAGTTCAGAAAGCGAACTACTTAGTTTTTTTTATAGTTGCCACTGAAACATTGTAAAAATTCTATTAGTAGTGCCATTTCGATAATTAATGAGTAAGATTAAACGAAGTAGATTGCGTGGACCAAGGACATTTATTTACGTAATGTTTTCCGATTTCCAGATGGATGTTAGATCGTTTCCTGAACAACAATCTATAAATGGCACCCAGTTCTCGCTTCCTTTTCTGATCTTCATCTCATGTCACAGGAAGATAAGATGACTATTGGATCATAAAATATTTGTGGACATTAAAAACTATGAGAACTAACTACGAACGTGCAGTTGACGTTTTCATTCGCCAAAATTCTGATCTGAATACTCCGACGAAAGTAAATTTCCAGCACGCCCTTCTTGAGCAGCCTCCCTTCGCAGTTCGATTTCATAGCCATTCTGGCCAGGCCTAGCGCATTGTGAAGGAGGCGGGTCCTACCAGGGAATCGTCTCCCCGCCGTTTCATCGCGTCCCCTCGTGCGGGGCAGGGCGGAGGGTGGGGTGCGGCGTCAAAGGTGACCCGGGTCCGCTCGGCCCGCCCGCCGGGCGTGATTGCCCCCGCGTCGCTACGGAGGGAACGCTAACTAGCAACGCACTGGCGCTTGTTTGTCACCGGCCGGGGCGATGGTCGCTCGCTCTACTCTCACGGCCAATGGAAGTCTTTGTACGAAGTAGGATTAGAATACCACTAAAGGGGGGGAATCCAAAAGGCAATTGTCGATTATTAATAGTAATATTTAAATTTTGTCAAAACAACATGAACAATTTTAAGTTCTTCTAGTTAAGTTAATTAGCAAGCACAATTTAGTGCAATGAACATTTTTTTGGGGGTTGAGTAATTTTGAAAATGACAAAAATATTCTCCCTTAGGGTAATGGGTTTCTGTATTAATGTAAAGTACGTAGTTTCTCGCATATATGGGAATTATGGTCAATATAATATTATCGGAAATAAAGGCTACGTTACATTCCTTTTCTGAGAAATGAAGGCGAAAGTCACTGATCTCAGAGGGGGCAGACATCAGGGTTCGAGTTTGAGCACAAAAAGTCGACCGATGCAAGGCTTTCAACACACATATTTGATGAATAATAAAACGCAATACTATATGAGTTCAAATTATTGAACAAAATCCGGAGCTATGGTGTTCGGTAATCCAGAGTATCTTTTTCAGCAAAAAATCATTTTTATTTTTAAAATATGGAAAACTCACTTTAAAATTTGTGTTCCCTTCGCTTTCCAACAATTCGATATTTAAGAGGAACACGTTGAAGGCGTTTTGTTGTTTGTTTGTTGTTTTGTGTGCCAACACCTCCTGGTCAACTGCTTCAGTCATTAGTCCCGTTAGTGTAGTGCATGCTTTTTCTATGAGATGGTAGTGATCTTCCCCCGCTGGATGGCGAGATCCGGCGCCGACCTACCGTCGGCTAGTGGGGATTCCCCCTGACCAGGACTCTCCCGCCAGCGGGGCACCGCCCCAGCGGGGACAAGCTCTAAGCTCCCGACCGGTCTCCCGGAATATGTGGTAGTGTAGTGCATGTTAGTGTAAGTGTGTGTGTGTAAGGAGAGGATAGGACAAGGAAGAGGAAGGAAAGATCGCGCGCGGTCCGTGGCCAGTTTGTAGGAACTGCTCCGGCATTCGCCTGGCGTTGATCGTAGAAACCACGGAAAACTACCGATCAGAACAGCCGGTCGCTAGAATTCTCCTCCAGACAGCGACTTAATTCTCCTCCAGACAGCGACTGAACAACCAACCAACCCAAATTCTCGCCTTCCTCCCTTCGCAGTTTCTGTGCTGCCACCCCCAGAGGCCACTTGTGCGGCCTGCGCTGCGCACGTCCACCTGCTCTCTCATCGACCCGGGACGCACGCACAGGCCCTGTGGGCTAGCATCCCTTGGTGCGATCTCTGACGTCTTCCAGACGACCGACGAAGGGAAACGTGACCCGCCGCACGCCAGGCTCTTTTTACAAACAGCTAAAGCATATGGATAAACGGAACACGAGTGGAATGCTGTTTTAATTATGTAGAAATAATTTAGTAGTAGTTATCTTAAACGATGGATGAGTGTCAAGTGGTATAAATTCGTTTGATATTTTGCGTTGGCTGGACTCAAGAATGTTTTATGTTAATCCCGGAGACCGAAAGCGCGAGCCTCGTCGATCTGGAAATGCGCGAGTAAAGTGAGCTAAATTGATATTTTCAGATGGATTTTTATTAAGCTAACCCAACAATATCAGTTTTTTGGAGCATTACCCATAGCACTGAGCCTTCCGTACGTGTGCCATTTGTTCATTTGCTTTAGTTGGTCGAAAATATGTTTAGTGTTTACTGTATTAATAATGGTTCTCAGATGTACTCTGGGAAAGAAACTTAAATCATATCTTGCGATTTTCTATAACGTTCACGAGGAAGTAGAGAGAGAGTTTCAATGAATCACGTCACTTCCTCAGTTACTCACCAATTAAGGATTCTGTTGCAGTAGATGAATTATTTAGTAACTTACACGATCTACTTCATTGTAAGAATATAATATTTTTTCGACTGTGATTTAGATTGTATTTATAAAAGAGTTAAAAACCCATAATTACGCATACGTTTGAATGTATGTGTAATTATGAGACGTTAGGTCTGTTGTGAATACCAATTGTAAGAACATTACTTTTCGAATTGCCAGATGATTTATTACAAAATTACATTACAAAAAAATTCCCATACAATTCATGTGCATTATTTTACAACACTTTTCCAGATGACATTACACTATTAAATTCGATAGAAAAGTTTAAATCCCAAGTAAAATTGTTTCTGCTCCATAACTGTTTCTATACACGATGATCATCAAAAGAAAAGCTAATTTTAACAGTGATATTTAATGTATTATTTACCATTTGGACTGCATAATTTCACACAACCAGTTAGAAGTCTTGTATCACAGTTTCTAGGTCAATGACCTCCACTTCGATTAGGTTTTCCGTCCAGTTTCCCTGATACTATGAGCAAATGCTGAGATGGCTCCTATAGTTTTGCTTCTGGACATAAATGTAACTGCATTATCTATGTACGTCTTCTAGAATTCCGTGGAAAATATAGGTATAATTATCGTTATTAAATTATCGTTCTCCATGTTGATTTTATTACATCGGAGCGAATATTTTGTTAACAGTCCTTGCAAAAATCGCTAATTTTCTTTCTATATTCAAAATTCAAGTAGTAGGGTAGGAATCACAGAATTTTGGAAACGTATAAAGAATTCATTTCTCCGCATAGCACGTTACATAGTTTTTAACTGTTTTTCATGTAAAATAAATAAATAAAAACATTTGCAGCAGGCGGTAAACGGGAATGAATTTTCTATATACCTATTTGTGCTGCACATGGAAATTATATCAACGTAGTGACGTTAGCAGAGAGTTCGGTGCCTCGACGCGACGACTCCCGCCAGCGCGCAAATTTCCTGAAATGGACGAACGACGCAACGAACGATTGTGCTTGAAGCCAACGCCCACATCTCTTGTAACAGCTCTCAAAATTCGAAACCCAGATCGAAAAAGTAAAAAACAACAACAAAAAAACCACAACAACCTATACATAACACTCTTTTGCGTCAGAAGACAAGATGTAGATTGTCTTATGTTCTCACAGTATACGTACATCTATACTTTTTTAAACGATAAAATTAATATTATCTTCTCACTTTAACACGCAACAAAAAATATTTGTCTGAAGAGTTTTTATAGGTTTATGAAAAATAAAAAATCAGGGACAAATTGTCCTAGTTTTCTTGAAAATATTGGTTTGTATCAATTTACTTTTGCTATACCGCTTTATTTAATTTTTATCCTTGCATCATTCTCAAGTTCTCTGCAGTGCCTCTGAGCAGGAGGTCTTAGGTTCGACTTTGGGGCGGTCGCAGGATTTTCGACACTAGCTAGACAGCTAGGTCGAAATCATCTGCTGTCTGGAGGAGAATCTAGCGGCCGGCTGCTCTGCTCGGTAGTTTTCCGTGGTTTCTCCGATCAACACCAGGCGAATGCCGGAGCAGTACCCTAACAAACGGGCCACGGACCGCGTGCGATCTGTCCTTTCCATTTCTTGTCATATCCTACCCGTTACTTTCACACACTTACACTTACATGCATTACACTACCACACATGTCGGGAGACCGGTGGGGAGCTTAGAGCTTGACCCGACTGGGGCGGTGCCCCGCTGTTGGGAGATACCTGGTTTAGTAAAACCCCGCTAGCCGACGGTAGGTCGGCGCCGGGTCTAACCATTCAGCGGGGAAAGATCACCGCCACCTCCCGAGAAAAACATGTATTACACTTACGGGACTAATAACATTAGCAGTTGATACGCCCGGAATCACTAATCAATTAACAAATTCACTAGACAAAATTTTGAATATCATTTGTGTACATTTGTTTGTTGTTGTGTTTTCGGCCGATAAAAATAAGTGCAGTTTAGAGGTACAAATGGTTCTCCCTGGGCGGAATATGGTGTTAAATGCACCTCTCGCGTCCAGCGTGAAACTACAATGCGTGCAGAAGTTTCATCCCGAAAACGCAATGGCCACTCGCGCGCGCGTTCCGCAATACTCTCCAGCGCCCACCGTTGGGCCGCGCGCAGTGGCGTCGAGAGCGAGCTCTATCAACGTTGCCCGCCGCCCGATCCATCATCATTATCTGACGGCGCCGCCCACGCGTGTATCAATGCGCCGCGCCGCGCCGACGGACGCCGTCACTCAGGCAGAACGGTCGCGGCAAAAAGGCCGCCCGCCATTCACCACCGATGCGCAGGCAGGCACACACCTCCGCTCACACATAACCTCGAATCTGAGATCCAGGCCGAAGGCGGGCTGGAATCCGCTACCTTTTTGATGATATCTTAATTTTCACGGCTGCGTGTCCCAACTGTTGTTGTTGTTGTTATTATTATTATTATTATTATTATTATTATTATTATTATTATTATTATTGGTCGCCAAATCAACATCCTATGACCACGCGAAGTACTTGTACTCACCGAGGCCCAGTCATATTTTCATGGCCTTTTTGGAGGGGAGCAGAACTTTTATGTCGAATCCATTTTTACACCACAGGGTTGTTAGTCCTGGGGGGATGAGGAATGAGATCATGATGAAGCGTGAATGGGCAATGACAAACATACTAATAGAAACAAAACTTCCCGAGGCGGGGCTGGAACCTGCGATCCATTTATTATTATTATTATTATTATTATTATTATTATTATTATTATTATTGATATTATTATTAGTAATTACATCAGAGAAGGCATCCAGGGAAAGTCTCCTTCAGGCAGCGACTGAATTCAACCTAGCTTATTAATATTTTATTTCTAATAGCACATGACCTAGGGTGTCCAATTTGCAAGGCCTCAAGTGCGTCAACTGAAACTTTTAATATGGTTACGGGTCACATTTTCATTACTCAGGCGATCCACACGTGACCCCGTATTGATCTCGGCAATTTTGCCCGGCTGCTCTGAGACACGGGGTGGGGGCGTGTAACAATGCATGATAAAGGTCTACCATGCAGAACGCAGTGAAACACATTGGGATGATTCTGAATTTCTATATTTAATGCAAAAAATTCCTCAGATCTAAGGTTGAACTATTTTTACATTAAGAGGATGTTGATCACTACAGGGCGTATGCGCTAGGCCCAATATTCTCGCCCGACATGGATGCAAGGGACTTTCACGTTTGTTTCATAACCTTTCGCGGGCCACAATAAATGGCACCGCGGACCACCCTGACCTAGACTGTAAAACCCCTTTCAGACCGTGCAGATAATTGATAAAAACAAATTTTGTGTGTGTGTGTGTGAGAGAGAGAGGGAGGGAGAGAAAGAGACGGAGAGACGGACGGAGAGGCCCGCGACTCAGAGAGTCGTGACAAGGACTGAGAATGTCAATGATCTGAAGGACCGAGACTGAGAGAGACCGTGAATGAGAGAGACGGAGAATGATTTACCAAGATTAAATAGTGATCGAGACTGAGATAGACCGAGACAAGGCGACTGAGACAGACCGAGATGATTGACATAGACCGAGACGACTGAGAAAGACCGAGGCAGATATTGCTTAAGGGAGAAGAGCGAAAAAATCCTACTTTTTGTGAAGCCTACTGAATGCCCGAGGGCCCAAGCTGTGGCTGCGAGAGAGTGTTCAACGCGGCGAAGCGGTTGCAGACGAGCGTTGTCACAGCGGCGGGGGCGGCGGTGGCGGCGGGTCGGTGACGAACGCTGTCCGCGACAGCACAGCGCTGCAGCGATAGGCGAAAGTTATTGGGGTCGCCGCCTCCGCCCTCGCCCCCGCCACCCTCCCGTGCCTTCGCGCTGCGGGTGGTGACTCGTAATAGTCCCGGATAAATTGCGCGCGTTACATAATTCACGCGGGCGCGAGCTAGCGCGCGCATGCGTGTGCGGGCGTTCGCGCAGCCGTTGTTTATGGTCCGAGGACGTAATCGGCGCTGGGCGACAGCTCGGCGCTGTCCCTCGGAGGCTAAGTGCCAGGCAGAATTCCAGGGCGGAGGAGAGTAGGGGTGGGGGTGGGGAATGATTGATTGATTTTGTCATATTTCCGGGCACGTCAACTGCTTTAGTCATTTGTCCTGTTAGTGTAGTGCATGTTTTTTTCTCGGGAGATGGCGGTGATCTTCCGCCGCTGGATGGCGAGATCCGGCGCCGACCTACCGTCGGCTAGTGGGGTTTCTCCCTAACCAGGTCTCACCCACCAGCGGGGCACCGCCCCACCCGAGACAAGCTCTAAGGTACCGATCGGTCTTCCGGAATATGTAGTTGTGTAGTACAGGTTAGTGTAAGTGTGTGTGTGTAAGGGGTTAGAATAGGGCAAGGAAGAGGAAGGAAAGATCGCGCTCCGTCTGTGGCCCGTTTGTTATTGTACTGCTCCGGCATTCGCCTGGTGTTGATCGGAGAAACCACGGAAAACTACCGATCAGAGCAGCCGGCCGCTAGAATTCTCCTCCAGACAGCGACTGAAGGGGTGGGGAATGAGAGAGATCAGGTATGTCTTATGAGGATTGTAGGGCCAGAGAAAACGTGTTCTGTTATCGATCGTTCTCGCTGGCTTACTTTCGCAGCTTCGGAAGACGAGCGCGCTCCATTTCTGCCCGTGAAATCTGTGTGTAGGTCTTTGTGAAGGATCGGAACCGATCATTCTGGGATGTGCACGGCAGTATCGGCGAAGATTACGACTAGCTGGTAGTTTCAGTTCGTTTCGCTTGTAAGAGGTGCCAAAATCTCTCACCAATACCTCATCAATACAAAGATGAAAATAATGTAATACAAATTTTACTTCATTTTAATAATAAAAATAATTTCAAATTGAATTTTTTATAAATTATATGGCTCCCGTGCTCGAGGTAGTTGGAATTTCACACAAGTATTTTAATACATTATTCATTGTAGAGTATACCAATTTGTATATATAATTCAATAACTCCCTCCACTGAAAGTAGAATAAATAATGCGTTTATGATGTTTTATAGAAACGTTTGAGAAAGAAACAATGTCCAATTAACTAGTGACGGCTCTAGTATTTGATACCCATCTTTGCGAAACCTCGAAAACATGCGTGGTATCATATCGTTCGTTCTCGATAATGGCAGTGGTGGAACCAGCATCCTCGGTTTTCGCGTCTAAGCGCGTATCTGGTCTCCGCTTAGAAAGCTTGAGAAAGAAACAATGTCCAAATAACCAGTGACGGCTCTAGTATTTGATACCCATCTTTGCGAAACCTCGAAAACATGCGTGGTATCATATCGTTCGTTCTCGATAATGGCAGTGGTGGAACCAGCATCCTCGGTTTTCGCGTCTAAGCGCGTATCTGGTCTCCGATTAGAAAGCTTGAGAAAGAAACAATGTCCAAATAACCAGTGACGGCTCTAGTATTTGATACCCATCTTTGCGAAACCTCGAAAACATGCGTGGTATCGTATCGTTCGTTCTCGGTAATGGCAGTGGTGGAACCAGCATCTAAGCGCGTATCTGGTCTCTCGCGTCTAAGCGCGTATCTGGTCTCCGAAAACGATCGGAATGCGATCGGATGCGATTTCTAAACGGATATCTAAGTGCTCCCTCTGCTCCCGTGATGGGAAACAAATTTTGAACCACGAATTTTACCTTCAACTTGTTCCCAAGCGGTGTTTTAGCAAAGGAAGTTTGATGAAAGACGAACTTGATATTCTAGTCTGTGATGATTAATGGATCCCTACCGAAGACCTCCTAGATAATGTTTTTGTCTGTTTTTTATTACATAATATTCTAGCAAAGTAACTGCAACCCCCTGTTTATTGAATCGACGCGTTAAAATGCGACCTACTAAAGTGGGTTATACATTGTGGGATGATCAGCTTTATCCGAGATTGGTTGTTGTGATTTTCCAATGGAGAATCAGCCACTGTCAAACTAATTTGATCACGGGTGATGCTTTGGGGTAGGTAACATTGCGTGACTGTTCGTGAAGAGTGTGAAGATTAATGTATCCGACCAATTTTATTTCGTCAATATTTATTTTTCATTAGACAATATTTAATTTTAAACCAACTACTTTCTACTGCTGAACAACCTCTGATTATTGTACGTGCACATAGCACATTAAACATCTGCTGTCTAAAATCCGATTATATTCCATATTGTGGGATGATCGGCATGGTCCGTGATATTTCAATTGATTATTGTATTATCCTAACTGCGAAGAGCTGTGTGAGCGTGGTTTGAAAACGGAAGACTCGATAAACCTTTGATTCAGTTCGAGCAAGTATGCCATGTTTTTACTCTGTCAGGAAAGCAAACAGCAGAATGACAGATCATTGAAACAAGCGATATTTTTATTTACTTTTAAAACTTTTATATAGTGTATTTAGATAAGAAACATGTCAATTTCTATTTATTAGAACGTTCTTTCGCATAAATCATAAATTAATTTGAAATTTTATTTTTTACTCGGCTTCTGGATATATTTTGACGGGGCATTTCAGCGTGTGAGTTGGTTCCGTAACCGAATTTCAATACCGTTTAATTGAAAAATCCCATCAGCTGAATTTTTTTATCCAACGGTGTAAACAGAGAACAGGGATCTGCGGCGTGGAATATGAGAGCGAGCGTGAGAGCGAGCTTGTTATTAGTGATACGCGTGGCTCTACTGCAACAAGTGCTGTAAGAGGATTTTGCACTTTCAAATACACTGACAAAGTCAATGTAAGAGAATACTACCATGGACTGCACCGTATAAAACCAAATAGTGGTAAAAACGGCATCTTATCGGTTCTTTTGGTTAGTGTAATTTTTTATTATTATTATTATTATTATTATTATTATTATTATTATTGATCTGTAATTTATTAATTGTTACTGAAATTAATGTCTTGATCTGCAATAAAAGATCTGCACCTCCGATATTCCCCATTCTGCTGCATCTTCGTATTCCTCTTCGTATGCCTTTTCTCTATAGGGATTTATTTATTTATTGTAACCTGTGCAGATTTTTCAGAATAATACATTATTTATTTCCTCAATTCTTGATGCGTATTAATTAACGATGGGGACGGCAATAAATATCTAAAAAGAATTGATGTTTGTATTTTCTGGTCAATTTTGAAACGACTTAAGATGAATGTGTGGGCTCTGTGTTGATTTGTTTTTACACACCACGCTGTGATTGGCACATGGTAAAAACA
This sequence comes from Teleogryllus oceanicus, assembly GCA_964035755.1. NCBI lineage: Eukaryota > Metazoa > Arthropoda > Insecta > Orthoptera > Gryllidae > Teleogryllus > Teleogryllus oceanicus. Next base: position 97,706,250 of record CAXIVR010000006.1, read on the forward strand.
GCTATCCGTGGAGTTCGAAATGTTGCTACACTTGTCAGCACAATTTATGCCGACACTAATTCATTACCAATAAACAGTTCCATTAGCGAGCATCTATCGACTCCCGCATTTCTGAACAAGCGACGTTGAAAATCCGGAGGTCACTGGGGCAGATCTGCGCGCGTGGATCCAAGTGCGAGTAGGAGCATCTCACTGTCCCGGATCCCACACTGCAGCCAACCTCCCTCTCCCTCCCTGCCAGCCAGCCTTCCGACGGCTGTTGAGCGCGTGCTCGTGGAAAACCGTTTAGTCGCTACGTGTGTTGAAAACACGCCGAGAACATCGCCTTACACGTAAGGAGATTCCGAGGCGATAGGCGGCCCGCGAGGAGCGAACTGCAAGAGCTGGGGCCAGGGGCGGGCCGAGGGGCCGAGCGAGGGCCGGGGCCGAGGGCCGGGGGCCGGGGGCCGGGGCCGGGGGCCGAGGGCCGAGGGCCGAGGGCCGAGGGCCGAGGGGCCGGGGGCCGAGGGCCGAGGGGCCGAGGGGCCGAGGGGGCCGAGGGGGCCGAGGGGGCCGAGGGGGCCGAGGGGGCCGAGGGGGCCGAGGGGGCCGAGGGGGCGAGGGTGGGCGAGGGTGGGCGAGGGTGGGCGAGGGTGGGCGAGGGGGGGCGAGGGTGGGCGAGGGTGGGCGAGGGTGGGCGAGGGTGGGCGGAGGTGGGCGAGGGGGGCGAGGGTGGGCGAGGGGGGGCGAGGGTGGGCGAGGGTGGGCGAGGGTGGGCGAGGGTGGGCGAGGGTGGGCGAGGGTGGGCGAGGGTGGGCGAGGGCGGGCGAGGGTGGGCGAGGGTGGGCCAGGGTGGGCGAGGGTGGGCGAGGGTGGGCGAGGGTGGGCGAGGGTGGGCGAGGGTGGGCGAGGGTGGGCGAGGGTGGGCGAGGGTGGGCGAGGGTGGGCGAGGGTGGGCGAGGGTGGGCGAGGTCGGCGAGGGTGGGCGGGGGTGGGCGAGGGTGGGCGAGGGTGGGCGAGGTGGGCGAGGGTGGGAGGTGGCGAGGTGGGCGAGGGTGGGCGAGGTGGGCGAGGGTGGGCGAGGGTGGGCGAGGGTGGGCGAGGGTGGGCGAGGGTGGGCGGGAGTGACCGTGAGGTGAAGAGGGGGACGAGGTGGTCTAACGTTTTACAGGTCAATATTTGAGCCTTCAAAGTACGTTCAACGTAACACCGGGTAAATTTCTTTCCCGATGTTTATTATAAGTCCCATCTGACTCCAGATCTGCACAGTACTTCATACATTACCCACACAATCAAAATATTATATCAATATTATTGCTTCGACTCGCATCGAATGCTATATTTTTCACCAGTTCTTTTTCTGAGACTAAGCTGAGACTAAAATAACTCTGAACTAAAATGTTGCTATAGTGATCTACACATGACGAGAAATATTGCTAAAAATGTATCAGAAAAGTTATGTGGTCCAGGGTTGCCCAAGGGGGCTGAGGTGTGCCGAAGGGGGCCGAGGGGAGCAGAGGGGGGCAGAGGAACACTTAAGGCAGCTGGCGCAGGAGAGTTTGTAGTCGACGCAGAATCGCAAGAAACTCCTTGTCCCTACGATGGAGGGGCGCGACGATTGATTAGTTAATGCTGTCGACGGAGGCCACCCCAGGTGCAGCTGTCACCCCGCCTCGCCTTTCACCGGTGGGACCGGAATTCAAATCCCGATCGCGGCATATGAAATTACTGGTGGACAAAGCAGAAGTTTTGGGTTTCTGTTTCCCCTCCCTCTTGTTTCCCCATTGCTTCGCAAGCATTTATATCGTATTGACCTAATCATCCAGCTATCAAATTATTCTCATATTCCCAAGACTTAGGCACTGGCGTCATAATGAAGAGTGAAGAACGTCCACAAACGTATTCAAACAATCATTTTTTCATTCAATTTATAACTCAAAACACATCACTGAATGAGAATAATAATGAGTAATGCAATGTTGTACATGAAATAAACTTCCGATGTAAAACTTCCAACTACAAAACAATGGGTTGATTATTGTGATCGGGCATCGTAAGAAAATGCCAGGATGATCTTCAACGCTTGCAAATAATTATATGATCTCATTTTATAGCCTTCCATAATTCTAACAGAGCTCGATTTCCAAATTCTAACGGAAAATATTACCGTTAAGTGCATAAGGATCCTACCATTAGTTTACTATTTTTCTGAGCATGCAACGAACGGATCTTCCCAAAAAACCTTTTGTTTTATGAAATATTTCGTAGCAGCGATATTTATACTCTGTTAGTCTACAAATTAGAATTATATATTTTAGTGACATCAAAGCTCAGTGCTAAATATTACATTTTAATAATTATCAACGTCAATAGCCACTAGAATATGTTACCTTTGAAGTAAAACGCCAGCCTATGAACCAGAAGAAATAGACCCACCGTCAAAATAATGACAAATAAAGTATATTAATAACCGCAGAGAAAATTAGCATTGCGTCGAGTGCTGTGGCTCGAGATAAATTAATGTAGGAGTCTCGCGCGGTGGCCAACAGATGGCTCTCCCTACCTCATTCGCCTGCTGTGAAGCCACTGAATGCTTTATCTCGTAAGCCTTCAGTGGCCATTCGCTGAGTAAAAAAGATAATAAATATGACATTCTCTTGCCCATGAGAAAATACATCTTGGAACTTGCTGTGAAAATATGAGTAAAAGATATTAATTTTCTAAATTAACTTGATTTTTGAAGTAAAAATTTTATTTATCCCTAAAAATATAACCTATTAAAAAATTAATGATTACCAAATGGTCTCTTGTTAATTCTATTTATCAACAAATTTATACTATACTACTGACTTACCACTCTTCTTTCAATTTAATACTGGACGCTCTTTTTTTTATTTTTTTATTTTATTTCGCTCTTGTGATACTTTTTCTCTCGGTTTTATGCTTCATTGATGTGAATTTATCTCGTCTCTTCTTCAGCTTTCACTAGCTTGTCTTCCTACGAGTATTTACATACAGGATTAAGCTTTGTTCCACCACGTCCTGCTTTGCCAAACATTCTTGTTCTTTGAAATTTGCTTTGACTGCGCTCGTTCCACATCGCAAAGCTTCTTACGCCATCTGCCACTCGGCACAAGTTACCTCCATCGTTTCTGCTTTCACAAACTCTGACACAACCCCAGGGCTTCCACGCCAACCCGGCAAGGCAGATCTGTCATCTGGGGGACTTCCACTCCTCCTTGCACATTCACGGGTGAATTGTCGACCTGCGGTAACAAGAGCCGTTTCCAACCCCATCGTGCGGATGCCTTTCTAAATGGACTCCGCTCGCCCAACCTCTGCCAATCCAATTTCACCACCGCTGCGCTCCTTCCTGGCTCACCCCCCCCGGCCCCCCCCCCCCCACGCCTCGCCACGCCTCGCCACGCCTCGCCACGCCTCGCCACGCCTCGCCACGCCTCGCCCGCCTCGCCACGCCTCGCCACGCCTCGCCACGCCTCGCCGCGCCACGCCGCTCCTCGCCGCGCCTCGCCGCGCCTCGCCGCGCCTCGCCGCGCCCGCCTCGCCACGCCTCGCCACGCCTCGCCACGCCTCGCCACGCCTCCCCACGCCTCGCCACGCCTCGCCACGCCCGCCACGCTCGCCACGCCTCGCCCGCCTCGCCGCGCCTCGCCGCGCCTCGCCGCGCCTCGCCGCGCCTCGCCGCTCCTCGCCGCGCCTCGCCGCGCCTCGCCGCGCCTCGCCACGCCTCGCCACGCCTCGCCACGCCTCGCCACGCCTCGCCACGCCTCGCCACGCCTCGCCACGCCTCGCCACGCCTCGCCACGCCTCGCCACGCCTCGCCACGCCTCGCCACGCCTCGCCACGCCTCGCCACGCCTCGCCACGCCTCGCCACGCCTCGCCACGCCTCGCCACGCCTCGCCACGCCTCGCCACGCCTCGCCACGCCTCGCCACGCCTCGCCCGCCCTCGCCGCCGCGCCCTGCCTCATCTTGCCCCAACCCCTCACCCCTTCCTGCCTGGCCGCATGTTCTCGAACGCATCACAAGGATAAAGAAACCAAAGGGGAGTGAACCCTGTTATGTTTATTTTCTGGGATCTCAGCCGGGGACTTTTTCTTTCTTTGTTCGCCTTATTCCAGCCGCGTTGACTCCCGTTTTGTAAGAACGTTTCCTTTTCTTTATTTTGCGTGGACGTGCGCAGGATGCTGCCACAAGAGCTGCTCGCAATCGGTATCGGTGATGTAAAAGTGGTGAGCTTGGTTGTTATTGAAACCAGGCTACAACGTGGAGTTTGTGGGGGAAAGCGATAGGGTGAACGTAGAGATTGACTAAAGACCGAAGACTTAAAACATATGCGTCAAGTTTTGGTCCTTGTATTTTACAACAGACCATTTCTATCGGTGTTGAATTTATTGAAATAATTCCACACTTTTTTTTTATTTCGCTACAGTTTCGAGACTTTCTTTTCCTCATCGTCAGGCAAAAAAATATTTAAAATTACAATGAGTTATTTGTTAAAGAATGAAATTAATAATATAGATTTTACAAAAGGTTTTAAATATAGAACCAAGACAATTTTCAAGAACTATTCTTGAAACTCTATTCATAAAAACTAGTAATTGCTTGAATACTCAAGTTGAATCTAATGTATTAATAAATTAATATAATTCAGTCCTCCATAATTTCAGTTCAAATGAAATATAATACATATTAGGTTACCTTGTTGATTTTGTTTAGCTCCACGGACAGACTATCAATTTTTATTGGTTGTTTATCCTCCCCTCATCCTTGTCTCTGTATGCATATGCCATGCCTGCACATGTTTCCGTTTTTTACATATTACATGGTGATGTTAGATCACTAAATGCAAAAATTATTTAAAATAACTCATGACTGAGAGTTTTAAAGTCTTGGAACCTACAATTCCGTGTACACTTCAAGCCATCCTGAAATTCTCAGAGCGCAAAATAATTCTACAAATGCTATAGTTGTATAAATTGAATGAACTAATAATTGTCGCTTCGTGGTATTATGTTCTTAAAAAATAGATGAAGTGGCATGAATACAACGTACATTATGAATAGAAATAATTATTTCAACTCATTTTGTACTTTGGTTGAAAATAAAATTAGCCTATTAAAGAAGTTCATTGTAAGAACAAAACAATTTTCTTGGAACGTTTCAAGGAAATTGCCAGTGGAAACTGTAATTTTTAAATTGCCTGAAATCCTACTTATACCCATTCGATATTAGAGAATAAGTTATTAAGGGAGTGTATATATATAATCAAACGAATTTCTTTCTCTAATTTATTTTTAGTTTAAAGAAAACTAGGAATACATTAATTTCGAATTTTAATAGAACTGTTCGTACAAACAACTCTTAATTTGTAAGTTCAATTATATTTAATTCATTGTGTGCACATCTTGCATGGCCTTCAACAGCTTTATTCAGCTTCTTCTAGCCTTCAACAGCAGATTCAATAGCTTTACTCAGCTATTCAATTTTTCATATGCCCACGGAATTCACAGTCATTCAGAACATTTTCAGGAGAAAATGTAGTTGCATCAGTGCAACCTCATGTATTTTTTTCAATTTTAATTATATGCTTTTTTTTATTAAAGTCTATGCTTACTGATTTTCTCAAGGTGAAAGTAACGATTCTTGTAAATATAAACAATTAAAGGCAACGCGTCCGTGTCGCGATCTGCATTCCGCGATCCGTCCTCTAGAAGGGGAAGTTCAGAAGGTGAGTTCCAGGGGAATGCCGGAGTACGGTGTGTATTAAGTCACGCCGAAATTCCAGTCCGTTGCTCACATACCGACTCCGATAGCAACATTTCCAGAAATTTGAGCCCTCCACAAAATCATTACATTAGAAGTATCCTTATGATTCAATATCAAGAAATCCAAAAGTTAGAAAATCTTTTTGACTTCAAAGCCAGAAATAAGTTCCAAAATTTTGAAGATTAGTCTTGTGTCTAGTAATATGCATTTTAAGTTCTAAATCACTGCGGTGAAAAGAGACGAGATTTTGGACGGGAAAATGGTAAAATAATGTGAGAGTTGAATTTTCGTTTTCGTGGTTGGGAGTTAGAGTTAGATGAGCAAAGAGTAATGAACACGCGAGAGCAGCAGGACGCAGGCATAGGTCAGTGGTTTATCCTTTTCCGTTTGCATTCTATTTCCTAGAACTGTATACTACGAGATTGCGCTTTTGCTACTACATCAATATATAAAGAGGTAATTAACAGCGGAAACGCCCAGAAGTGCAACAACATACTTTTTGACTTATTACAACAAAAAACATACTTTCTGACTTATTATTAACTTTTGAAAATTGTACATTTCTGTAGAAAATGGTTTAATATATTTAAAGCTGTTGCATATTTCCTTATATATTTGTTTCTGATATTTTTGTTTTTAGCCTTTTTATAGCGAAAAGATGCTTAACATTGTATTACTGTAACTAAGAAATTTGTTTGAGTTTTGGAAATGAGAAGATGATACCTACTTAGTATTGGTTGGTTATTGAAACCATGTTTCGTTTCCCCTTGCTTAGCAAATAGCAGTAGATGAATAAAACGATAAAGACAAGTTGCATACCCTAACGCAAAGCCGTTAAATACATCACTGATAAAACTAATAGGACAGTAATTAATAGGGAAGCGAAAGATTTTATTCATTCCATTTTGGAAATTACTACCATAAAGCAGTACGAATGCGATGGACATTATTCGTATTTTACCGAAATATGAAATAACGATATCAATATTTCTGCCTCACAGTTATTTATTGAACCGACTCCACTTAAGTGTTGTGTTACAAACTTCTGAGTCACATTTAGCACATACAGCCTCTTTCGAACGTATTCCTTCCTTTTTAAAAGGCTTATGGTCGTCGCTTTAACGAGAACGCGAGGCAGCGGAATATTACACGGACATTACACATGAGTATTCCACTCGTGAAATTAAAACCAATAGTGTTTAAATATACATATAATATTACAAGGTATATTACAGCGACATTAAACATGATAAATATCTTGCGGAGGACACACATATAAGAACCAATTTGATATATCAGAGGTTTTCATGAAGTAAGGTTCAGATAAATTAAATTTTAGGTCAATATGATGTATCTTATCATTGGAAATATTAACTAGTTTAATTTAGTTTTAGAGTGCACATCAATGTCCAGTCTACTGGCTAAATCATTTCAGCTACTTTTTCAGACTGGATAATATTTCTCATATTCATAAATTAGTTCGTACAAGACGTTTCGAAATTTCCTAACCAAATGACATCCAAATTAAAGGGAATAGTAGTAATTGTGAATAATGCTTATGAGACGTTCGTTAATGAATTTAAAATCTTATTGGCTGCGAAAAGTAATTCAGTTAAAAACTTCTTAAGTAAAACGTACGTAGTCGTAATGTTAGTTACATACGTTACATTGTATCATCGTTTAATGTTGGGCATTATTTCATCTACTTTTAGAACATACCGTATATACTAGTTCGTCTTTTCCATTTGCATTACATAAAGATAATACACTTCTGGACACTCAGACAGCGACGAAAGAATTTGCATCATGTAAATCCATGCTAGGAGTTTCAACTAATCGTGAGCCCTTGTAATGTTTTCAGCTCGTGTCTCTCACGTGAATGGATATGGGAATGACACGTATACCAATCGTTATATTACGCAGATAATTAATCGTTCATAAATTCGAAAATGATCAAAAATGTATTTACGAAAGTTCCTAAGTGTGAGTCGGCAAAGGTGCATGAGTGTCATTCAGGGATATATTATTTGAATGTGCTGTAAGAAACACAATTTAGTTAGGCGGTTCTCTTACCTACTCTGTCTCTATTCCGTGACATCGACCGCATATTTTCCACCGAATCCTCAGTCGCGAAAGTTGTACGATTGTATGTTGAAAAAAAGAGAGGTTGGGTGATGCGCGATTGGTGGTGGGAAACGTGAAAAATGATTTTGAACCTATATTTATTGTCACCAATTTTGTTGAAAAAAAACAACACTTTTTCTGAGAATTTGTTCTTGCAATAATGTTTATTTTCCTTATGTATGGAAAATGACCAGAGAACAATGCCACAGTTAATTCTTATTCTAAAAGTTATGAATGAGTACAACAGAATGCGACGATTGGCAAAGCTGCTAGTTGAGAATCGCTGGGAAGAGGAGCACAAAATTCGCGACGTATGGCAGGCACGTCGCCGCTCCCGGCTGAGAAAAGATTTCTCCAGGTCTCATCGTTTCATAAGATGACGACGCGAAATCACCCTATCCCGTGCTCCTCTGCTTTTAATACGAATTTGCAAGATTGGATGCGGATTTGGATCACTGGAGTCGGGGTGGTGGGGGCGAAAGAAAGGAGGCGAAGATGGAGAGCGGGAGGTGGAAAACTGAGTTAGAATCCGGGGACGGAAAGCTAGAGGCGGGTTGGGGGGGACGAGGAGCTGGAAAGGGGATGGGGGTTGGGTGGGTTGGAAGCCTGGGCTTGGGAGCTAGATGTAGGGAGCTGGGGGTATGGAGATGGGGTAGATAGTTGGGGATAGCTGAGCTGGGGTAGGGAGTTGGGGATAAGGAGCTGGGGGGAGGGAGATGGGGATAGGCCGCTGGGGATAGGGGGGGGGGAAAAGGAGATATGGACACGAGGTAGGGTGCTGGGGACGAAGAGCTGAAGGTGGGGAGCTGGTTGCGCGGAGCTAGATATGGGAACTCGGAACAAGATTTGGGGGCAGGAAACTAAAGAAAGGAAACTGGGTCCGGGGTTGAGGTAACGCGGAGGTGCTGAAAATGGGAAGACAGTTGGGGGGGGGGCACGATGATGGGGAGAGGGGAACTCGTCGCGGGGGGGGATGAATGAAGCCAAGGAGAGGCGGAGAGTTGCAGGGTTGGAGGGAGTGAAAGAGGACGAGAGGCGCGCTTTCATGCGCGTCGTTTTATCCCCACTACCCCTCTCGCTTTCCCCCTCTTTCTTCTTGTGTCCGTCTCTCTCTCTCCCTCTCTCTCTCTCGCTCTCCCGCTCTCTCGCTCCCTCTCTCCCTCCCTCCCTCCCTCTCTCTCTCTCTCTCTCCTCCCCTCGCCGCCGCCCGCCCGCTCGCCGGGGACGCGCCGCGCTGCGTCCCAGTTCCGCCTGCTCTTTCCCGGCCGCGTTCCGCTGATTGCCTTCTTTCCGCGAGAGCTGCCGCCGCCGGCGCCCTATGCCCAGGAGGGGCCAACCCGAGCGACGCAGGCCACGCGCGGCACGCATCTGCTTCCCCCTTTTTTCTCCTTTTTCGCTTTTTCCTTTTTTCTTTCGTTTTTCCTTCCTTTCCTTCTTTTTTTTTTTTCCTTCCTTTTTTTTTTTTTCAAATACTTTTTGCGGATTACATACTTCTTCTGACTTTCTAATTACTCTACCGTTTCCTGCAAACGATGTACTACGCATTAACATGTAAGTTTTTAAGGACATCTATTTATATTCAGTTGATAATACATTCAGCATTTAGTCTTTTTTGTACAAACACGCACAGTATAAATGAAACACTGTAACGAGAGACATTCACTAGCTAACAGTGATAGGAGAATTTTATTTGACTACCAATTTGAATGTGACTTTCCCAAGAAACTTCGTTTATAAAATATAAAAAGAAAATGGAGAATTAAAAAATTAGTGGGAGTAATATATTGGAGATGATTTGGATAAACCGCGGTGCTTTTGTTGCGTTGCGGAAAATTATGATAGGTACTACCTTTACATATGAATGCGGTGAGGAGTTTAATTTTATCATTTTCTTTGCTTGCTTCACTTTTATGATCAGATGGTCTCTTAATCTCAGTCAAGAATGGAGATAGAACCCGAAGATTGATTTTTGATGGATCATTGATTGATTGTTTATTGATTAATTTATGTAATCGAGGATTCATTGAAAGAGGGGTCAGGATCCGTTCAAAAGATAAGTTGACATTCGCAATGTAAATAATTTTGGGTACAATTTTGTCAAACTTTACTTTTCATTTCTTCGTCTACTCTTCTCGCGAAGAACTGTTTTCTTGAATAGTCCAAAAATGTTTTCGGGTTGTTTTAAGTTACCTTCTAATTCAGATGATTACAGTTTTAGCATATACGTGATCATTATTAGTGAAGCAACGTGGATGAAACTAAAGTTTCCGTAAGGCAGTTTCGACTAGTCATTGTGTCATTTAGTTTAATATGTGATATTGACTCCAATCATGAAGCACTCTACGAACGAAACACAGAATATACCGAGGAATACAATTGTATCAACAGTCAAACCAGTGTAATTTTCTTCAATAATTTGCGGGTGATCATATTTTGCACATTTGCACTCTTTATGGAAGCCTAGTATTATCATACGTTCAACTTATTGTGAGTAGGTCATTCTGTATTATTGTGATTATTATTATTATTATTATTATTATTATTATTATTATTATTATTATTATTATTGAATGATATTCTGACCTATTTTATTTGCCCCTGTCTGGAGCTCCTCTACAGCGAGAACCGCAGATTCTTTTTCTAAAAATCCTCAAATGCTATTCGCGCAAACTGCATGACACGAAAACAAACATTCTTGAGCAGCAAAAGCTTCGCTTCGGGAGTGGACACTCCTGCTCTAGGATGGCCTCCCCGTTTTCTTCCTTTTTCGCCCTCGGAGCCTCTTTCCGAGCGGACGTGCCGGAGGCGAGCCGGCGAGCGAGATTCGTGGATGGGTCGCTGTAATACGGGCGAGTCCGCCCTAACTAGCCAGTTACGCAACTGTTGCCTCCGATAGTGTGACAAGCTGCGCGTTGTAAGTGAATGGTGAAGCATAAGCCCTGCCTTTCATTACGGTGAGATTATAGTGGAATGGCCTCTCGCTAGACTTCTGTGTTCAAAACATCATCACGGGAATTTGATATTTGAAATTATGATTCGATGTTAGTGTGCGAAGCCATAAAAAAATTCACGATAATTTGATCATAAAGAACTAGTTCCCAACTTGAAGTTTCGTTAGTTAGCTTTATTTTTCACCCTTGCACTGATACACATCACACGTCTGTATCTAAACGGAAAGGAATGTTAGAAGCAATAATTCAACTGTTCGCTAATATTCGCTAATATTTGTATTACCTAAATCAAATGTCCTCAGTTTTTTACGGAGACCAAACGCCCATACGGACAGATTTCATCTTTTGCTCCTTTGTTTTATTTTGCCATTTTCACATACTTCGTGCTTAATTCTCGTTATTAATTGTATTACTCAAATAAAGCCAGTTGTGCAGATAACCAACTTGTTGTCTCGTATAACATTTTTACAGCGTCCTGTTTGTTCCTTTTAAAACCAACCGAGTCGCTCCTCTGATTGCTGTTAACGCGGACAGGTGCGCGTGGTTTTAATAACTAGCATTTTTCCGTTCTGAAGATTAAAGCATTTAATTTCCATTTCGTGATAATCTAATTCAGTATTTGCTTTAGAACGCGGTTAATAATCACCGGAATGGATGTACAAAGGCGTATTGTGAAACAAAGCTCGCTTTAATGGCTGTGTTATTTTGTTACACAGAGTTTCATTAAATTGCAAACGGGTTGGCTGAGCTCCCGTGGCCCTAGAGATCTGGTGTGAGGGTGGAGGCGGTGACGGGAGTGAGAAAGACCCGCCCTAGGTTTTTGTTCGAACGGCATTTGCAATGTAATTACCCGCAATTGATTTTAATAATACGACGTCCTTTTTTATAATCTTCAAAAATACGTTAATAGCTTGCGTGGGAGCGAGTACAGTGATTTCATTTTAGTATTAATCGATTTTCTTCACAATGGACTCAATTTAAAACTCTGTAACATTTTCATTCAAGAACTGGGTTCATTGCTGGAAAGAAGTGCTTCTCACCACTGTAGGTTAATTTCTTCACTTCGCCCATTTAATTATTCATTGGCCCAGAATCTCAAGTACTGATATATTTAGTCTTTAGAATTATACAGTCAAACCAACTGTTAACTAATAATCATAACGTACTATATAATTGTTAAAACAAAGAAAAGTGATGGTCAGTATACTCAAATTGTAAATAAAAAGTTATGCAGCAGAAACGATTTTAATTTGCATTTAAACTTCTACGAGTATATCTAATGTAATTGTTTAATGTCGTCTGGTAATGTGTTGTAAAGTAACGTAGTAGTACATGTATTTATATAAGGATATTTTGTATTGAGCTGTTGATACTGATCCTGATGAATATGATTCCTATGACGTTTTGTAATTATAAATATTTGTATTGCATGAAAATATGATGATATCCTTAAGAAAAACTGTCAAAAATGATTTTGACAAAAATACCGATTTATTTATTAATTGGCGAAGGTAACTATCAATGGTAAGGTTCCAAACTCAATTCAGAGAGACTTGCAGCAATGACGTGAATGACATTTACTTATTGTTCTTGCAGTTTTTTGTAATCTAAACGTCTGAGTACTATACTCGTAGGATTTGCTTCAGGTTACTAGAAAACTCTAATCTCTTCTTCAGAACTCGCTCGCAAACGTAAAAATAATTTCGTGATTTGATACAAAATCAACGTGGTAGGATTCGAATATTTAAAGCATGGATACGCCGAGGGCGTGTTGAAATAGAAGAAAGAACTTTACAGTGAAATTTTTGAAATCGTACCGAGCAAACTCAAATTCAAATATTGCGTGTTTTTCTAAATAAATATTTATTATTTCATCTTTATGAATTAATTGTTCCCTTGGCCAATAAAACCGCAATTTGATATTTACGGGGATATTAATTTAATGTTCTCAAATCGTTGCCTCTTCTAAGTTACTTCCTGCAGTTATTAAGGCCTAAAGACCTTGTGACGATCATGATAATCATAAGAACGCCATTCGTTTCCACTTTAAGTGAATTTAAACCCACGTCACGCGTAGGAGTGAAATGGTCTTGCAAATATGCGGCTATTTTGAAATTTTCCGCCACTCCCGTTGCCTTGTACACTCCTGACGCCCATTCCCACTGTGCTGTTCGGTAGAGCGTTGGGCGCGCCGGTCCTCCGCCCACCTCTCATCCCCTCCCCATCGTTCCACCCACCCTTCTCCTCCGATCACCATGGTTCCACCCACCCCTCTTCTCCCACAACCATCGTTCATCTTATCGTCCCTCTCCTTCCCTCTGCATCGTTCCACCCACCCTTCTCCTCCCCTCCATCGTCCCTCTCCTCTCCTTCCCCTCGTTCCACCCACCTCTCTCCTCCCTCACCATCGTTCCATCAATCGTCCCTCTCCTCCCTGCCCATCATTCCCCTTCTTCCTTTCCCTTTCCACCCCTTCCACCCCTTCCACCCCTTTCCACCCCTCTCCTCCCCATTCCCAGCGCTCCACCCACCCTTCTCCTCCCCTTCCCATCGCTCCACCCTCCCTCCCCCCTTACGACTCGAGATTGAGTCGAAGAAGCAACCTCTATGCCCTTGCTCTCGCTCCCAACCTCTGACGCCAGGCTCCCCCTCGTCCCCCGCCCCAAACCCTCTCGGGGTAAATCAATATACACATTGGAATCGCGCTGCACGGCGCCACGGCGGCGGCTGCAGTTCCTGCACGCACACTCATGCGCGTGCACGCATACCCATGTACACGCACGCACACACAAGCACACGCACGGACACGCGGTCACGCTCACGTGGACGCACGTCACAGGAAAGCAAAACCCAGGTCGAATGGTGTTAGTGATGTTCGTTTCTAACGAATATCACAGTTTCGTATCGAATTTTCATTACAATTCATTGTTTATTCTAGAAGACAGTAACGTACTACATTTTAGGTAGGCCCTAGTAAAAACGGTTGCTTGTAGAGCATGCAAAATGTGCTACAGTTCACGTTTTAGCTCCAGTTTTAAAAATAAGATGACATAATTGTTCTCAAATATTCAGATAAAATTGTGAATACAAAATTGAAAACAAAGTTCTTTCGTCTGAAGTAAATAATGATTTGGGTGCTTGAATGAAAATAAAATGAAAGTAAGTACGGCCGTCTAAAAATAGTGAATGCTACATGTGGTAAACGTGATTTTATTTTGCTCGTATTTGTTTATCGGTCACTCGGTCTATTGGCCTTGAGTCGCAACTTTTCCTACTCACAAAATATAATGCTGCTTTTACCGCTCTTATCTTCAATTGTCTATCATTAAGACGTCGGAGATGCTGAACTAAGCTAGTGTATAATATTTTAATTAGTTTTCAATTAATTAATTAATTTGTTAATTAATTAATTATTAATTAATTAATTAGTCTTGAATGTGATATAAATCCTTCAGAAGTATGAAAATAAGGTAATGGAATTTCAACTAAAGACGCAATAAGCCTACTCTTCTCAGTACTTTTGCTCTCTATTGAAAACCGAAGTATTTTTTCATTTAACTCTATTTTCAGGGAAATTATGAACACCAGTAATAAACGTTGTTAATCGTTTTTTACTTTCTCGTCTTACAAAGGTTTTCGAAAGAATACAAGGTTATGTAATCGTGTGCCAGAAAACAGCGAATTTTTTCTTTTATTACATGAACTATTTCATTATTCTATTATGCTATCAAGAATAGAATAATGAAAAATATATTTTAGTTTAATAGTTTTATCAGAACTACAAAGAAGTGTATACTCCATTACCTCATAAGTATGCTAAGAGGAATGACACGCGATTATTATTTGCTTGTGCCAACGAGATTTTGTTGACCATTATCTCCGCGTGTCGTGTTCCAACACGAGCGCGCACTCGGGCATTTCAGTCCCGTCCCAATGGCCTTTTGACTCGCCACCTTTGCCCCGTCGCGTTGTGGCGGTCGCGTGCACAGCGCGGAAGGCAATAGCGTCAGCGCGAGCTCTACAAAGCTTGCACTCGGCGCGGCGCGGCGTTGGCAATGAGAAGCGGTGAACTCGTAGCACAGGTCTCGTCGCGTAGGATTGAATCGAATCGGATCGGATCGGATTGAATCGAATCGGATTGAAGATTGAATCGGGTCGAGTCAGATCCGATGGGGTCCAGTCGGGTCGGGAGCGGTAGGGGTTGAGCCCAGATAGGATAAGTGGGCGGGGCGGCCTCGGTGATTTGGGCTCACACTCGAGCGGCGGTGCAGCGGATTAACGCAAAACAATCGGCTGGCAAACCGCACCGCTCTGTAGGCGCTGACGGCGATGGGAAGGGCACCAGGTCAGGCCATATCACAAAGGGATAGAGTTAGATAGAACTACTATAGTCGTTACGAACGGGGTGGAGGAGCATGTGGACAAACATGGAGGTAGCAAAATGATGTGACGGTGGTGGGGTGGAAGGATAAAGTAATTAATGAAACCGAGGACAGAGGGATGTCGGAAAGAATAGCGCTGTGCGAAATGAGAGGTGACGGGACAGCGCGCCAGCTGTGCACGAATAGGCGTGAGGGGAGAGGGGCTTTAGCAGGAGTGAGCAATGGGGAATGGGACAGTAATTAGAAGGGTAATGAAGAGTCCGGTTAAAAGGCGGCTGTTGTTGGCGTCAGCCCGGCTCGTTCTCCGTTTTCCTCTTTCGCATTTCCGCCCACTCGTGTGTGCTCCCTTGCCCATCCTCCTCCTCCCGTCCCTGCGCGCTCGGCCGCTGCCCGTGTCCCTCGGCGAGGTGCGGTGCGCCGCGCCTGTGACCGCTAGAGGGCGCGCTGGCCGTTTAGGACCGGTCGTTGACCCCGCCCCCGCCAAGCGATGTTGCGATACTTGAATCCACGGGACCTATATTGTTGGGATCGAAAGGACGCAATTATCGAATTCTAGGAGTAGGTACTTCCATTATCGATTGATATTGTTGTGGGAAAAGCATACCCAGGGATATTGAACAACAGTGCAGATAATCATAAACTAGTCATTAACGTACAATAGTACATAACGTAAATGGTAGAACGTTTTGTGTTATGAAGTCAGCACCATTCGGAAACGATGAGGTTTTCATATCACCGCTATTCGTAAATAAAGACAACATACATCACTCATTCAAAATTGCATTCATTTCGAAAATTTTCAACAAGTAGTTTATAATATGACAATGCTGTTTTAATTTGTGATATTATGTGAATATGAATATTTAATATTAAAAAATGAAATTGTACTCTAGTGTCCAAACAAAGTACCACAGGGAATCGATACTGTACAAATAGTACATATTTTCTATCAGGCGTGAGTAACTCTGCGAATCGTTGACATTTGTTACTGGCATTTTTGGAGTCATTGAAATTCTGTTGGGTCCTTTCCTTGTATGTGTGAAAACCATGAATTTTTAAATGTGTGCCCCTCGTGGCAATGTCCAGCGTGAACGCCATCAGGTTGTGTTTTAGCTTTTCAGGCGCAATGTGCGCTAATCCATCCGAGCCTGTCAAACGAATTATTCCTCGCGCGGATTGCGCATGTTGCCGCGGAGCCATTCACAGATTTGGCCGCTGTTGCCACTTTTCACCCCCAATATCCGACCTGCGTCGAACGCTAGCCCATGAATATTAATAGCTTTATCATATTTCATTATGGGTAAATCATTTGAATAAACGCATTGGTTTGTAGTTTGAGTGCTGTGTGTTCCAATTACATTATTCAAATACAGTCGTCCCTCACATGCGCGAATCAGCGAGCTCAGCCGCTCAAGCGTAAATCCGCACGGAGCACACCTCATTCACTTTCTCCGGAACCCCATTCACACGCTGACACTTCCATTTCAACGCGGTCCTTCACTGGATGCGCATGCGTGGAAAGTGCGGAGGTGTTTATTATGTTTTGGTGGATCGAGGGATAGTTTGATTGATTACTGATTCTGGATGCATCAACTAGTAAGGTTGTTAGCCTATTAGAGCATGTTGTTTCCTCGGGAAGTGTCGGGGATTTTCTCGGCTTTGTGGAGGGATTCGGTGCCGACCTGCACGCCGGCCATCAGGGTTTTCCCAACCAGGCTGTGTAAAGGGTGAAGATTGGACGAGGAAGGGAAAGCAAAGATTGCGTGCTGTCCGTGGCCGCTGGGCGATATAAAAGGGAGATGAGGGGACAAAGATGAGAAAGAGAAGATCGCGCGTGGTCCCTGGGGTCGAAAATCCGCCAACGTCGTCGGGACTCAAACCATATAACATCCCTCCAAACGATACTAGTCACATAGTGCAAACTGAGACTACGTTCCCTCTCTCATCTTGTCCCCTCCTCTCCCCTTACTCGTACATGCACTACACACTACACTACCCTACATGACAGAAGGCCAGTCTGGAGCTTAGATCTTGTCTCTGATGCGGAGGGAGGCATATATAATGATGCAACAGCTTTGCTCTCAATTGATGTCCTGAGCCACCTTTGCCAGTTGGAATATGAGGAGGTGTTTATTATGTTTTGGTGGGTCGGAGAATAGTCATCATCACCATCCTCATCATACTCATCATCAGTGGGTGTGATAAAGTCGGTTTACCTTCTCAGGCTCACACCGCCACTTCACCTACCTATCACTTTACACACTTGAGCAGTTACTTGTTGAAAGTATTATACGCT
Source organism: Teleogryllus oceanicus (assembly GCA_964035755.1). NCBI lineage: Eukaryota > Metazoa > Arthropoda > Insecta > Orthoptera > Gryllidae > Teleogryllus > Teleogryllus oceanicus. The sequence continues at coordinate 97,723,771 of CAXIVR010000006.1, forward strand.
CAAATAAAGTGAAAATATCACTTTTGGATTTATGAAATGAAATGAAAATGTGACTTGTAACACTTGCCACTTAAAAATTCGAGGTAAAAATATTGCTGTATGCAATTTAACGTAAAGTAATGGTGAGCTTAGTCACGTTTCCACATTTCTCTTTATCTGTCGCTGAATAAACAATGCAAGAATATTATTGCTCTTCCACATTTCCATTGAATTGAAATTTATAAACAGAAGGTCTTTATAAGCGGCACGAGCGTCATATGAAATTTAATACTCATTTAACTAGTATGTATGTGCAGAGAAAATTAAACTTTTCATTTATCTCACATTTTTATTTTACAAAAAAGTAATTTATAATGTCATATTTTACTAACAATCTCTCTATCGAACCAAGTTTATTAACGAGCCTGATTATAATGTTTACTGCTGTGTCGGTGACACGGTTAAAACTGTTTGATGCGTCGAAGAGATTACATTTTCACGCGTGAATCTTTTGTTATTAAATATATGTTAGTAGTTGTCCATCAGACAAATATTAATTTCTCGCAATAAATTTGCAAGAATTCTTTTAAGGGAATTAAAAATTATTTTTTACACAAAGGGAAATCCATCTTGCGAATTACTTTTGTATTTATGAGAAAATTAAGTCGGGGAGACCGGTGATAGTTGGCACTCAGATTCGCACATCGATCACATAGCATTTGTTAGCTCTAGAATTGTGTCTCTAGTTCTTAATTATCTCACAAAATTCTTATAGAAGTTTCAGTATGATCGGTACAAGAATGGTGGAAACATGACCTCAAATTTATTTCTGATCTTGGAGAGTAATATGTTTTATTTCGTTGGTTTTCTTCTATAATATTGTAAAGGGTAAAAAATAATTCAAAAAGTAAATTTGGGTTTAAAAGGATGCTATAAACTTTCAGTTAAATGATACTGAAATTAGTTTTTGGAGATTATGTTGTCAGTACAACCTGTTTGATAGAATTCCCAGTGAATACTTAGGTAGATAGAGATAGGAAGACAAATGAAAGAATTCAAACAACTCCAGTGACATGTCTATCTAATGACAATGCTCTCTGGCAGAATACCAAAAATAATCCTTGACTGGACCTTTTCGAAAAAACAATAACAAAAAAAATGTGGAAATTTCAAGAAACCTTCGAAGGAAGTCATCTACACTGAAATGAAGACGGTGGTCAATATAACTGTAAATGCCTCTTTCAATAATAATTATAATGATAATAATAATAATAATAATAATAATAATAATTTATTATTAATATTATTATATAATAGTAATGGGAAGAAAATATTTCGATTATATTTATTCTATATAATCTATCATAAATTCTATTAAATCGTATTTATTTTTAAACTTTTGAACTCACTTTCTTTTCGCTAAAAAAATCTGTAAGATAGCTTTATGAATGTGATTTGTTTTGTTACAATCGAAGTCGTCAAAATTAAACCGAAGTTGCGTAAAAATAAAAATGTATGTTCCTACTAGCCCCGGACTCCCCAATAAATTATGAAGTCATCACTGAGATGAAATACATTTTAAAATACATTTTATGCTGTACAATATCCCACGGAGAATTTTTTTCGCTTTTTCTCTAGCTAAATGATTTAACTAAATTGTGATCTCGCCGCAAGTTCTTTGGTTTATTATCGAACTTTAAAAGATAACTGCTGAAGGGACAAACTTGTCCAATGAAAATGTACAAGAAATTCGCCTTCTTCTTATGAGAAATATTCAAAGTGGACTGCATGTGCGTATTATCCACCAACAGTCTTTTATATCTGGGTCAAATCTGTAATTTTCAGAGTACTGTTCTCTTTTTCTTTACGACAAAAATATCTTTGCGTTAACCCTAAACTTATTTCTACCAAACTTCCCAACAGTTTACTTCGAGGTTCCGCTGCCACCCGTTGCCACCACTGTTTCTCTGGTGTCAATGTCCAACTTGACGCGTAGGAACACTTCACTTGGATTTAATGTTCCCCCTAGGGCGGTCCCTGGACCTGTTTAAGTTTTGCGACCTCCTCTTACAGATCTCATAAACTGTCGGCCGTCGCTGAGCTATATAATTTTATGTGAAAAAGTATGAGAAATGCCCAGACACAACGAAGGAACAAAAGGAAAGCCCAAAGAAGAAAAATCCCCTCAAAGTTTTTACGAGTCATTTTTACGCGTGTTTAAAGTATGTATGGGTGAAGAATTTTTGCTAAAGTAGTTTATATTAAATGTTTATTGTGGTTTCTAATAATGCAATATGGACTCGTTAAATAGCGGTAGCTTCGGAATGCGCTTCCGTATTCGAGCGCACCCAACCCTTCATTGCTTCCTTCCGCGCGTCGGCGGTTGACTAAGCTTGCATCCTTCTCCACATTCTCCTTCCCAATCCGCTCAGTGGTTGCGTGTGTACTGTGTGCCAATTCCCATCCTCCATTTCGCCCTCTTCTCTTTGCCACCACTGGCGCACTCGCGCGATGCGGTCCAGAAGCACCCGATTTTCATCTGTTCGCTTTCACGTCACTTAACGGGCCATTGTGGTGAGTTAAGTACGTGTTTATACAGATACGTGTCAGAGTTCTATTGGAAAATTGGACAGAAATATCAAACGTATGTGCATGTACGATCCTATATATTTCGGTATGTGATTCATTTTATTCTAATTAAGGTTATTTTATACTGAATGAATTTACCGTTGACACAAGCATGGTTGCAATTCTACTAAATATGTTATACTCTGTTATCCAGGACAAATGTTTCATTATACGTAATTGTATGTATTTGAGACAACTGATGAACGAGTTTTAATTTACTTTGGCAATTGAATATTTTATTTTTAATCTTAAAGCATCATTTTCTACAAGAAAACTGTAATGACATGTAATTTTTACAATAAGAAATTTTGATGAATTACTAAGATAATGAGCCGACCTGGATGGTCCCAGGTGGCTAAGAGCGTCTACCGACGCAGCGCTTTGGGCTTTTGAAGGGTCTTGGGCTCGAAGCCCGTCTTGGCCAAGGTTGTTTTCCCCTTCACTCTCATGACAATTGTCGCGGAGGGCTTCGCGTTCTGCTGACCCCAGATCAGAGAAGCCTGCAAGTGTGTTTGGTGTGCAGTGTATGGTCGAATATGCATCCCATAGGGATGTAAAAGGTAACCGACTGTAGGCTGGATAAAAGCCCAGAGGGAAAAAACGAATATAATGAGACGAATTATTGCAAGGAAATGCTGAAAATTTGAAATGAACAGAAAACAGGAATGTAGCAAATTAGTAATTTTATTGTGCGGTAATTAAATAAAATATCGTTAGTTGAAGATTTCGAGCGTAAAACATTGCAAACCCAAATGGAAACGATTTGTGAAATATAAGCATGAGAACACTTTTGCTATAAGGTGTTCTTTTTTCATCATTTATCATTTATTTATAATAAACAGGCAAGTGATCAATTTTTAATTTGTAGAATATTCATTATACGCTCATTCGTACATACAACAATACATGCAAGATACATTATACGCCATAATTTCGACTATTTGAGAATCGCAGCGCATGTACAGCATAGTACTATTTATCTATTGTAACGAGTCGTATTTATGTTATACTAGAGAAATACCATACGTGGCCAACGCTTGCTTCATATTGAATCCTCGTGAAAGGGGAAAATTCTAAATTTTATATAAACCACGTTATTTAATAATATTTTTAATGTGATTTGTTCAATATTTTAATAAAATACTAAGATTTTCTTTCATTTTATTTTATAGTACATTGCTATTAGATTAAACCTTTTTATCTTACCAATTGCTACCGGAATCTAGCAAATCTATTCGGTACTGGCCTCTTGTGGAATATATTAGGAACCAATATATTAGGTACCACTTCTGCCGCACCGCTACTGGCATTTAGCGCAATATGTTAGGAACCAACCTGCTCTTAGCGACAGCAAAAATAATGATAGTAGTATTATTCGCGCAACTTTTCTTGAAGGATGGATTGAATAAATGTGGGCGGAGTGGGGGTATTAGTTACAAAGTCGGCCACTAGAGTATTTACAGTAATGTCAACTTCTGGAAAATCAAAGCCAAACCTGCTATTTGTGTGGGGAAGTCACCGCACTGGGTAGGCAACAGCAGGGACACTAGATAGGAGTTTTAGGTGCCTCCTTTGAAGGAGCTGAACATGCCTCAGCCATTTCTTTAGATAATGGAACTGAAGCTGAACAAAAGTTCTTGTCTATGAAAGCAACTAGCTTTGACTAGATTCTGTTTTGCGCCATCGAAGTTTTAATGCTTGGAATGGTATTAGTGCTCGCTGCGAGCTTTTGCCTTCAACTGTTTGTTGCTCAAGGGAGGGGGAAGCAAGGTCATCGTTCAAGAATAGTTGCGCGAGTAGTACACCTACTAACTTATTATTTAAATTATTTATTTTCCGTATTTGTGTTGTATTAATTTTTGCCCAACTTTGTAAGGTCTCTGCGACAGTCCTGAAGAGCCTGTAAAAAGTTCGTGTCTATTGACGCACTACTGTTTGTGGTATCGACAATGGTTACATGCTGTTGAATTCACTTTTATTAGTATATATTTTGTCCATATTTGATCAATCAAAACAATATGAATCGACACGGCCTACTAGAATAAAATCGCAGATTGTCAATTGTGTGCTTCCATGAAGACTGTCGACTTCAAAATACGTGCGAAATTAACAACCAGAGAGAAAATGAACGTACTGGAATGAAAATTAATTAAATTTTGTATTGTTATTTTCAGTTTGCAAACTATTGTGCAAAGTTTCTTTGTTATTATTACGAATAAATGTTCTCTTTTATTTTAAAATTGACTGCGTTTTGTGTATATATATATATATATATATATATATATATATATCAGTAAATTACCATATTCATATTTATAGTGTATGCCACAGAATCATCGGCCCCAAACAAATAATTAAATGAATATATTTTTTTTTCATTAAGTCAATTTATTAATGGAAAAGTAAAAATCGTCTCACTTGTGGATCGGAAAAGGAGAAAGAACAGGAAGAAATAAGAATATATAAAAAATATTTTGTAGGTTCTGTGGGAATACATCTCGTGCTGATGCTTCTGTCTCAGGAAGAAACAACTGGGAAAGGTACTCAGACCTCAAATATTTGTTTTGAAACAAATTTTATTTCCTAAAGTATTTTTCTTTCCTTTCTACAGAGCATCCCTACTTCCGATGAAATTGTTTTTGTAACAAACATGTGGTTTGAAAAATAACTTAACAATCGCCCCACTGTCTTCTTTCTTTATGCGATACTTTATAATTAAAAATAGCTCGCTCGGGGACTAAACTGATATTATTTTTACGTGATTTATCGTTGCCGTAGCTCACTGCACTCGAAATATTCAGTATCTCTGTTATCATGAAACATAATGGTCTCAGAATACCGTGCCATATTACGTTATCCTCATCTTTACACAGGGGTTTGATAGCGGTTATGTCAAATGGAAAGCTGGCTTATTCAACAGCCCAAGACGAGTAGAGAAGTCTAGCTTATTCAGAACGCAAAGGCGAGTTGAGATGGATGGCTTACTCCGCTGTCCAAAGCGAGTAGAATTAGATATCTAATTCAGCAAGCCAAGTTGAGTGGGTTTGGCTAGCCTACTCAGCAGGCCAAAGGTTTGGCTAGGATCGGGAATCAGGGTCTGGAATCTGGGGTCCGTATCTCCCGTACCATAATCATACTCGCTTAGTCAGCCGGCGTTCGCTCATATACCATCGGCTATTGCTATTGATATTTTAAAAACAAACTTTGTATCGTCTACATTTTTAAATATATTTCTTTAATTTATTTAAGATTCAGGATAGTTAAATATTTCTTCAATTCTTGCAGTACTGTGAGTTACATAAATTATAAATGAATTGCTAACTACGAAGCTGATTAGTCTTTTTTTTCAGGAAAGGGTTGTGAGTAGGTCAGTGCATTGCGCACTTCTGAAAGGAACTTGACCACTCAATAGCATAGGCCTGTGCTTTCATATGCAAAAACACATTGGAAGTAGAAAATTTTCTTAAGACAGTATGGATTCAGATTTTTGTTTCTTCTGTAAAGTGATGAAATGCGGACTACTTGCCTTTATGCAGTCAGCTATTCAAATGTGTATGAATTGGCGGATTTCTTGTGACGTCACATTCAGTATCGTAATTTCACATACAACATTTTGTATTCATTTATTTCACTTCATTTAACGTTTATATAATTTACAATTGACTGTTTCGTTTTATATGCTGGTCACAAGCTGCTGACTAAGAGTTTCCAATTGCTTTGGTAACACTTCTTTTAAACTATTCATAGATCAAAGATGTTTACACAATTTCTAATCCATAGGGTACTTACGATGCGTGGAGTTCCTCTTAATCATGGAATACTTATGATTCACAATGCAAAGAATCCTAAATAGGTTCGACCACAGAGCGTCTACAATGTTTGGTTAGGGATGGTAACGTACTGCCTTTCAACGACGAAAATTATATTTTAATATCTTGTTGTAATTTTCAACCTCCATAAAATATCCATTTCTTTTATCTGAAGCATTCCGTATTTTTCTTATATTTAAAACACACTAGGGAGAGTGTTGTTCAATGCAGTATCCATAGTAAAAACAATCTGCCTGCGTAGGTGTGTGTTTAGTCGTGCTGCATGTACAAAGACTGTACTCCTCAGCATGTGTGTGATGTAAACACGTAGTGAAAACAATCTGCACTATCTCTACATCCCCAGATGAACAAATGATAGGAAAGAATGGGTGATGCTTTGGACATGAGAAGACGGTTAATTTGTTGGGAGTAGGATAAAGACAGGTTAATTTGTTAGGTATAGGATATAGACAGGTTATTTTGTTAAATGGGGGTGTTATTGTGGGGAGATAGCTTTCTTTATTAAGGTCTAGGAAGGGGTTATTTTAATGTGGGTGTATTTTGAAGCTGGGAGCATTCCGATGGGTTATTTCGTTACAGGGTTTTGATGGATTATTTAATTTTAAGGTACGTCGCGATTGGTTGTTTTATTAAGGTATTGGTAATACTGTATGTGGTGTGTGGTGATTGTTGGAAAAGAAAAACGTTCTGTATTTTACGGTGCCTAAGACGTTTAGCAGAGTTGTCGGGCATTTAAGATGCGTTATAAAATCATGTATGTAAGTACTAGTTGTCCGAGTGCCTGGTCCTATGGTCTACGTAGTTATATGGTGGAAGAAGGTGGGGTATGGTGAAAGGTCAAGCGGGTGGTGCTTCCTTTCAGTTCGCCTGGAAATGTATATACAACAAAAATCCGTATTTTGATAATGAGTACAACTAAAATTTGTCCACTTTTAAGTCTGGGAGGATATAATAATATTAAAATATGCACTGTTCATTAATTAATAAATATTAAATAAAATGAGTAAAATTTTAAAATCCCTAGAACATTCCTTAGGAATCATACATATATCATATAATTTCGGGGATCGCGCTTGTGACAGAAAGGGAAGTTGAGTACGCAAGCTCTACTACCCTCACACAAACTCAACACTCAACTCACTTCGTTGACCGTTACTAGTAAGTTTTCTATTACTCGGGAACGAAAATGTCTAGTTTTTGAAATGTTAATCTCTAATTTTAACTTTTCATCTATCGACTATTACTAGTTAAATCATTGGGAGGATTCTGAAACTTACGAAAGCTTGCGCAATTGATTTCCTACCCCATATATCACATACAGTTTTGTTTACTGCTTTTACTAAATAAGTAAATAAATAAAAACACTAACGTCTGACTAGTTTTCCGAATGGTAATGACGCATAATCTACGAGAAATATATTGCATTAAACGAAACTACACGTGACAATTGTAGAGATGGTAATCATTTTGCTGGAACTATCAGCAACGCTACATCACTTTCCTCATTTGTATTTGTAGAAGATTATTGTTTCAAGTACTAAAACAGTTCCATGTAAAGGAGGCTACAGAAGCTCTATATTTGATTAAATCTTAATTTTTTGTGTATTATAAGTTTCATCTCTTAAATGAAAAATATTAAACAAAGAAAGTACAAAAATATTAAATCAAAGTACTCATAAAGCTGGGAAATACTGTATGTTTTTAATACAAGTTGGCCTCCATTACATGTATAGACAATTTGACTCCCATTATGTTTCAGTTTTCGAAGATTCTTCTGAAAATACGTTAAAGTACAAACAAATATTGACTTCAATATGCTTCGCCTCAGTTACGGAACTACCTCTCTTGAAAGTGTCATTTCACGGCCTTAAACGATAAAATACTTCTATAATATAAAATATATAATATAATAATATATTATATTAACAGCGGTATCCAGCACGTTTAAAGCGCCTGCAGAATATGCAACTCTATCTACTTAGTGGCTCAACGCGTTGCATCCAGGTTGGAACGCGAACGTTCGTAACATTGTATGAAAAATATCTCTATAAAAATGAATGAATAATTGATTGATTGATTTTTTCGTGTTTCCGGACGCGTGAACTGCTTTGCTGACGCGCCCGTTAGTGTAGTGCATGTTTTTTTCGCGGGAGATGGGGGTGATCTTCTCCCACTGGATGGCGAGATCCGGCGCTGACCTACCGTCGGCTAGTGGGGTTTCCGCCTAACGAGGACTCTCCCACTAGCGGGGCACCGCCTCAGCCGGGACAAGCTCTAAGCTCCCGACCGGTCTCCCGGAATATGTGGTAGTGTAGTGCATGTTAGGGAAGGTGTGTGTAAGGGGAGAGGATAGGAGAAGGAAGAGGAAGGACAGATCGCGCGCGGTCCGTGGCCCGTTTGTTAGGGTAGACATGCGCTAGAATGCTCGTCCAGAAAGGGACGCGCGGGTCCGGGGGCATTCGCCTGGTGTTGATGGAGAAACCACTGAAAACTACCGATCAGACGCCGGCCGCTAGAATCTCCTCCAGACAGCGACTGAATTCGACCTAGCTGAAAAGCTAGTGTCGAAAATCCTGCCGCCGTCAGGACTCGAACCTAGGACCTCCCGGTCAGAGGCGCTGTAGTAACATCAGTTGATGCTACACCTCCTACCGCTACCGCCCCCGGTCTATAAAAATGAATAAACTACCTAAAGAATATTGGCCAATCTTTACTTTGGTTTTATATTTTAGATACCTATTTCATACTTAGGAACTACAGTTCACAATATAAACCTCTCTGACATCCGGGTACTGGCAGAACTACGGTATCTCAGCTTTTACAGGTCTTGGGAATTGACTGATATGTCCAGGCATGTGCACAGACGTGGTCATTACTCCTTATAATGTGGTGGTTTATTTTACCCGGAACGCGACGGTGATTCCTTCCCCGTTGATTGGAGAGGTCCAGCGGAGACCAACATGTCGGCTTCCCCATCTACGTTTGTCTGCCACAGCGAGGCACCGCCCCAGCCGAGAGAAGCTCGAAGCTCCCGACATATGCGATAGTGTAGTGCATTTGTGTAAGTAAGGGAGGAGAATACGACAAATAAATTGATCATTTTTTACCCTCCTGCATGTCCTTAAAGTTTGTAAAATTTATTCTGAGACATCTGTTAACACAAACACGCAGCAAGTCTAGGGCCTTATTTGAACTCTGCAGTGGTTTCAGAAAATAGCGAAGAATCTTTTTGTTCAAGTATACAATAAATCCACTTGCTCAGATCGTGCGAGTACTAAGTAAACATGTCATTATCCATTGCGTTTGTATTAAGCCATTAGAATTGTTATAATGGTTTAAGAAAAATTGTTTTCCATTGCTTCGGTTTCAGCTTCTTTGCAATTTTACAAATAATTCTTATATTAATTGTTTAATTCCCATTACAATTAATTATATTTTATTAAAATTACTATAGACTTCTATTATAAAGGAAATTTATCTTGAATGCTTATTTAATTTTTGTTAATGATAATATTTCCTTCTGATCCGTATTTGATGTTGAAAACTGTTCTAGTTTGCTTCTAACTTTCTTTTGTTTGCTGTTTATTTGCGCTTTCATTAAGGATATACCATATTAATTAGAATTGCAGAAAAAATAGCTGATGATATTTTGTGTTTAATGTGCGTGATATAGAACTTTAATTAAAATTTCAGGATTTTACATATTTTCTTATCTTACAAAATAAAAACAGAAATGTAAATTAGATTTAGACAACTTAGATATTGTTCGAGGTTTTTGCATGTTATCTAAAGTTTTGCTCGCAAATGAATGCGAATTTGTGAAGAACACAGTTGAGATCATTGAGACCAACGGTTTTTGCATTGATAGAACCACAGTCCTCGTTACCAAGATTGTCTGGTTGCCCTCCATCCCAACGAGTATATCCGGCCTCTGCTAAGGTTTCACCTGAAAAAGAAAGAAATATGTGAGAAATAATACATTCCGTAGTTGCGAATTTAATATCGTTTAGATAGTGAAATGTACAAACTATAAGATATTATATATCACTCGTAAACTCTAGTAAAATAGATGTTCATTCTCATATCATTCGTCAATAACAAATACTTAGAAAAAGAGTTGGTCGAGATGCGATGTGATTCTACAGTTCACCATCTAGTGGGTTTTTTTTCTAAGATGAGCAAATGCAGACCACGTTTGTTGCAACTGACCAGGCTCAACAGACAGACAAAACCAACGGTTAACAGCCGTTTATTCCGAAAGTGTTCAGAACTATCTGGTCTCTTACAACTATCATATTGAATGTGAACCCCGTGGAAAGTTTAAGTATTTATATGGCACAGTGTAATACTAATTAGTCATCTCAAAAATATACATCTGACGACATTACATAATTGTTTACAATACTTATGATCATTTGTAATACAGTAAGTAGACATATTAAGGCTTTTTTTCGTTTTGGTTTCGGAAATAGGCAGTGATGATTTTACAAACATATTCTATTATCTGGGAAGCATTCATCTGGTGGCATTTGTCAAAGAGATTTTATGTCATTCCAACGCCAAAACAAAATGACTTACCTACTATTTAGGGGTAAATGTCTCATGTGAGACTTCATTATATGGAATTTATCATTAGCTCATTGGAAAAATATGATCATCTTCGGCTCCGTTCGTGCACTTGAATCTTGTAATATTTATTCTGATTCACCAGTATACGGTAAATGGCAAGAAGAAAACTCTAAGAAAAAAAACTGGAATCCCAAAATGGCGTACCGAAAATGGTGACGTAGTGTCCCTCTTTGATCTTGTCGTGGAACCCGCTGTGGATCCACGGAGTGACGGAGGGGTGCCTTTGGATGAGCTTCTGGATGGCCGAGGCTTCGGCCTCTGAGTTGAGGATGAGCAGATGGGCGCCTTCGGCCTCGCACGCAGCTTTCGCCTCCGGCCACGTGATGTTCTCCTCGTACAGTCGGTAGAACCCCAAGCCCGTCAGCTCAGTGTAGCCAGGTGGGACCAGAGGAGGACCTACAAGAAGGAATGTTCACACTTATTGTAATCAGAATTGCCAAAGGTACGATGAACAATGGAATCGGGAGAGATGTTTCAGGGCATCAACTAATATCACTGCATTGCCTCTGAGCGGGAGGTTCTGGATTCCAGTCTTAGCGATGACAGGATTTTCGTACTAGCAAGATGGCTTGATCTAATTCAGTCGCTGCCTGGAGGAGGCATTTACCATCTTGGGAAATTTTAATAATAATAATAATAATTATTATTATTATTATTATTATTATTATTATTATTCAATTTTTCCACAAATTATTGGTCCTAATCTGCTACCACAGAGATAAATGATTTGGTAACTGATTTGTTTAACCTCCACAACATTCTATAATTAATATAATACTATACAAAATATCTAAATATAATACAATAACTTAAAATTACAAAGTAACAGCTAAACTCAAAAGCTTTAGAATCCCACATGTCCCCTCACGAATCTCCTGACCTGATGATGACTGATTTTTGAAGAGCGATGATCAAACTCTTGTCGAAACTCCAGACCTAGGTCGTCTGACGATCTGGTAAGAAGTTTTGGTACGATCCGATTGCTGATAGGAAAATTGGAACAATTTTAACGTCTGCAACATGCCCCTCTTCTCTCACTGCATGGGTAGCTTTCGACGCATAGGCATGCGGTAGCCCTAGATATTTATCAAATTTTTCCTGATATGTAGTCATCATGTTGCTGAAATTGACAACTGCAAAATAAAAAATTTCCAGGTTTATCCCAGAGTCTTCCTGTCCCAGAGTCTCAACATCGGGTATCTTGTGCTGGATGGTTCAGTCAGAATACTGCGGTCCCAGTACAATTTATGAGACTCGCATTCAAGCACCGTTTCTGGATGATATTGGTAGTAAGGTGTATCAGTGTCCTGAAGAAGTCAGTTTTTCTTAGTGAGCTTGGCATAGATGATCCGGCTCACTAGATCGTGTCCCGTCTTGTGGGTCTGCTGCACTGCAAACAGAGGTGATATGCTGGATGGTTTCATGATCTCGCCCACACATTCGCCACTCATCATTATGAATTTCTGAGTCTTTAAGAGGAATTTCGTCAGCATACAAGCGAAATCACATCAAGTCAAGAGTTCAAGCCCTGAGAGAAACTGAAAACATTGACAGATAATGGTAAATGATTTTTTGTGTATTTCATCATCATCATCATCATCATAATAATAATAATAATAATAATAATAATATAATGAGTAGTAAAACTATTTGGTAATTAAATAAAGTATAATAAAAATAACTTTAATAAAATATTTTAAAAATGTGGGTATCAATTAATTTTTATTATATGTTTACAGTTAAAATATTCCACAAACTAGCAAATTGGAAAATTTTAAAAATGTAGGAAATGTTTACGTTTAGAATACTTCCAAGACTTGAAAACCTGATCCAACATCTCTCACCCGTAAGCCAACGATTTATACTATAATTATAAAGCCTCTCTTTATCTGCTGGAACAATAAACAATGGCCTCTGAGATGGCTCATGGGCAGCGTACTAGCTTCTCGTGCTGTGGTCCCCGGGTTTGATTCCCGGTCGAGGCAAAATAGAGTTGTGGCTTTCCTATAAAATCGTCCCAGTTTCTGTAGCTGCGTGACGAAGAAAAGCTGAAGCAAGGATCTTGCTAGTTACGGTGAAGAAAATACGTCATGTTCACCTTATATTGCTCTTACCCCAAGCATGGGAATTGAACCAGGCCCAGGAAAGGGGTATTCCGGTAGCTGACCGGCGAATTCGGACTATTGACCCAAAACGCCAAATATATTATTATTATTATTATATTTTTATTATTATTATTATTATTTGTATTAAAATTATTGTTAATAATGTTATAATTATGAATATTATTATCAACTGTAGATAAAGCGTGTCTTTATCTGCTGGAACAAACGAGTCTGCAGCAGAACTGACCGGAGTGGTTGGTTGGTTGGTTCCGAGCCCATCAACAGCTTAGGTCATTAGTCCCGTAAATATAGTGCATGTTTTCCTCGGAAGGTGGCGGTGATCTTCCCCGCTGGATGGCGAAATCCGGCGCCGACCTCTGTCGGCTAGCGGGTTTCCTAACCAGGACTCTCCCACCAGCGAGGCACCGCCGCAGCCGGACAAGATCTACGCTTCCGGAATATGTGGCCGTGTAGTGCATGATAGTGTAAGTGTGTGTGTGTAAGGGAGAGGATATGACAAGGAAGATGAAGGACAGATCGCGCGCCGTGGCCCGTTAGGTAGGGTACTGCTCTGGCATTCGCCTGGTGTGAGAAACCACGGAAAACTACCGATCAGAGCAGCCGGACGCTAGAATTCTCCTCCAGACAGCGACCTAGCTGAAAGCTAGTGTCGAAAATCTGCCGCCGTTAGGACTCGAACCTAGGACCTCCCGGTCAGAGGAGCTGTAGTGACATCAATTGATGCACTGAGCTACCTCTCCCGGTGTGTGTGTGTGTGTGTGTGCGTGTGCGTGCGGCGTGCGTGCGTGCGCGCGCGTGTGTGTGTAAGGGGAGAGGATAGGACAAGGAAGAGGAAGGACAGATCGCGCGCGGTCCGTGGCCCGTTTGTTAGGACACTGCTCGGGCAATCGCCTGGTGTTGATCGGAGCTGAAGTTGAACTGACCGGAGAGCGTGACGGTGAGCATGTGCGAGCGCAGCGGGCCGCACTGCGAGGCGGCCGGGCGCACGTCCAGCAGCAGCGGCTGCAGGCGCGCGGGCGGCGCGGCCTCCTGGTACAACCGCACGCGCGCCTCCCAGTGGCCCGACGCGTTGCGCAGCGTCGCCACCGTCAGCTGCGCGTGCGCGGCGGTGTTCGCGCGCTCGCCGCACTCGCCCCGCGCCCACGCGCACGCCCACGCCAGCACGCACGCCAGCCTGCACAAGACATTCAACTAGAGCGCAAGGTCATGGAACGCCTATGGCAATAACTGCCAATGTGCGCAAAAATCGAAAGGAAACTACAGTTGACTCCGCGTACAGAGAACTTTTGGGGGCAAACACTTTTGGTTCACTATATCCGATAATGTCCAAACTAAACAGAATTTCTCTATAACGATTGATTTTATTAACATAGACATACAGAAAAATACATTAACTGCACGAACCAAAAATTCTAATATCTTTATTTGTCCTTAAAAATCCACCAAGATTGAAATTGAAGCAAACAATCGCGCGTCGCCACTGCCCACGCAGCACACGGCTTTTATTTCCACGGTGAAACTGAGTGGCATAAAGTTATAAGTAAGGTGCCCATTCCGGGTTCACCTCAGGTGAGACTTCTTCAATTATGGCCTTTGGCCGACGATATTTTTTTGAAGCTGCCTAGTATTGTAATTTGTGGCACTGACGAATTCTTTTTCAGCAGAGAAATAATTTCCAGGACATTGTATTTCCTGCATTTACTAAAGCCGAGTTTCAAGTTCACTGTAATCGAATCTTCTTACTTGTAAGTAAAACGAGACCAGTGAATTAAGTTCACTATAACCGAGTTCATTATAACCGGAATCGATTGTATGTGGGTATCGGCCGTAAGAAAGTTGTTTAATGATTTTGTTTGATACCCAGAATCTTGAAAAAACAAGTCAAATTTCGATTTTGACTGAAAAATGCAAATATTTGATTGGTTATTTCGCAAGTTCTCTTATTGTGCGTACCCATTGATATTGTGCGTACGCCAGCACGCACGTCAACCTGCCCAGCATACACAGCGCGAGCAGACATTTAACGAGAGCATACAATCACGTAAAATCTATGGAACATTCAACATGCGCGAAAATCGAAAGGAAACTGCAGACTTCGGTCATCTAAAAGTTGTTGGATAATTTTCTTATACACTCAGGAATTTAGAAAAAGAAACGAAAAACAAACGCAGTTTCGATTTTGACTGAAAAGTTTAAATAATCGATTGGTTATTTCGCCTGATCTCATATTGCGCTTACCGCCTAAATTCTCATACACGTCACTGTTTAGTACACGGCTGACGTCATGTGGCCGCCAGACTCCAAGGAAACGCTTGCCCGCAATAAATATTTGCTATTCACGTGTTTTATTGGCGAACTGCAACGTCTTACTTTCTCGCATGCATATGCATATACGGAGTACTATGCTTAGTATAGAGAAAGTTATGTAATGCTGCCTAAAAAACGGCTGATTTTTGGCATAAAAAACTCATTGCCGGGCCCTTATAACCAAAAAGTGGATAAATCCAGTTCCTAAATTAAGAAAAAATCCTCTAACATGTGGTGTTGCCAGAATCTCTGTTGTGTAGGTCATTGATGCCCAAAAAACAATTGAAAGCAAAACATCCGTCTGTGAACACCATTAGTGCCTAAACCATACGTAGGATCTTTTCCAAATTGAAGAAGCCCCTGTCCACCTAAATAATCGATTGGTTATTTCGCCTGATCTCATATTGCGCTTACCGACTAAATTTGGCTTAAGTTGAAGCTTCAAAATTTTGAAAAACATTCATTAAAATTAAGGGGTACTTGCGTAAAGCCCCACGGATATTTTCATAATTTTCTCAAAAACTGCCACAATTTTTTATCTTCTTGTAATAACAGAGCAAAATACGCTTGTAAAGGTAACATAGGTTTTCGAAGGTAGCAGATTTTCACGGTTAACTGAATTTTTCAAAATTTCAAAAATATCAAATTATTTCGGAGTCTTCCAACACCTTGAAATTGAATATAGAGGTCATTCCTTCAAATTAAAGTTGTTGTCTATATTAGTTCTTTCATTAAGGTCAGGTATTTTTTTTTAAAATTTAGTAGCTTTCGAGCAATATTGCCTTCAATAGTGAAACTTTTAAAAAATAACAAAAACATTATTTTCTCAAAAACGGCTCCAAATTTTTTCTTTAAACGTTTGGTAGGAATAGTGCTAAGTACACTCTACAAGACGACATAATTGCCATATTGCTCCATTCTTTTGTTTTTTTTAGATACGAAAAAATATTTTTTTACTTGTCAGTCACGTCGCTAATATTTACATTAGCGGCAATTTGTTTCCATTATTGTATTTATGAGTACATGCGTTTAAAATAATGACATAAAATTTCTCGAAAAATCAACAGTTCTTTTGTGAAATTGAGCTCAAAATTTCGCATTTTCAGAAACCCTCATGCCATTTTCTAAAAAAGTCTCCAAGTTTTTTCGTCAACTTTTCCTACAGATAGTGGTAATTGGTACGGATAGTGGTTCCATATGACGAAATGTTCATTTTAATGTATCCTGTTGTTTTTTTCAAAAATTATACAAATGTAATTTTTCTCATGCCGATAATATGCACATTTCCTATGATTTGTAAACACGATTGTGTTTGTGAGTGGAGGTGCTTCAAATGACTTCAAATGAAATTTTTCGAAAAAACAATAAACTCCTATGAAAAGAGCATTAAATTTTGCATTTACAGTGACGCTGAAACGTCATCTTCTTAAAAACAGCTCCACATTTTTTGATGAAAATTGTCATTTCGGGGGAGGTTTTATTCTTCTTTAGTGTCGTTTTGTTCATCATATTTTCTGCTGCAGGCTACTGGTACGGTTTATTTACAAGATAAAAAAAACATTGAAGCTGCACCCCGAGAACGCCGACAACCTTAGCACTATAGTAAAAGTGCTTCACGGGGAAAACTCTCTCAAATCTATTACGCTCTTTCGAACCCTTAAAAAATACTAAATATCACTCTAGAGATATTCATATTACAACCATATTCCAGGAAATATCCATAACTCTTACGACCAAACATCGTATCGAGAATTCCACAAGTTGCCAAGTTACCATAAGCAGAATAAAAATTATCATCTCCGTAGCACTATACAAAAATTCACAAAATGGCGTCGCTCAATTCACTCGTCCCTGAAATATCAGAACACACCCTTTGCCTGCGCTGCGCCCGATTCGTATATTTACATCTAGGGGACGGAGTGCTTTAGTAGCCGTCGGCACACCGGCGGCGGCTGGGGGTGGGGAAGGAGGAAGGTGGCTGGGGCGTTAGCGCTCTCTCGCGTACACCAAACGCACCTTTGCCGCACCATTCTGCACCAACTGTTTTTGCAGTCAGTGCAGTCCGGTAGACTTTCCGCGAGGAATCTGTGTACTCGGCTGACGTCACTGAGGGGGAGACGGTGAATACCATCTCAAAAACATCGACTTCCTGGTTTTTCGCCAGGCAGCCAAGGCACACACCAAAAAAAAACTACTAGTGGTTCTAAAACAGGGCGTAATTTGTGATCTGGGCTGTCCGGGTGACGCCGCGTCGAAGGCTGGGGTGCCGACGTTTCACGCCACAGGACAGCCCTGAGGAGGACAGCGATATACCGGTCGAAACGTCGGCACCCCAGCCTTCGACGCGGCGTCACCCGGACAGCCTAGATCATGACTCTGGCCGCGGAAGCCTACGATACCAGGGCGTAATTTCTCGCCTGTCATTTCACACAGAATTGCGCGAAAAGTACTGTAAGTTTGCAAAAATTGTACTTGATCTTATATAAAAGCTATCTTTAAGGAACGTATTTCACAAGTGAAAAACTTTTTTTAGTTGTAGGAAGACGCTGAAGACATTTTCAACTGTTCCAATTTTCGGAAAATCAGTGTTTTCAACGAGCAAGAGACCTGCACAACTCTTAAACGTCCTCCACACTATCCAACAACAAAATTTAATAAAAAGCAATGCGACCATTTTTTTGAAAACTTTGAAAATATCTCAGGGAATTCTCGTAAACTACCCCAAAATCAAAATAACAATTTGAAATTAAAATTATTATCATCAGCAGCAACATTAGCCACATGGATTTGAGGATATCAATTTTGGAGAAAATCGACTGAACGGTTTAGCTGCTTCACATGCGGACAGACAGATGTTTTGCCGTCATTCGATTTTTTGATATCAAGGATCCACAAAATATGGATTATCGCTACACCACGTGATAGAGGATTTTTCTTCTAACTGTAGCATCTGGGTTTATCCAAGTTTTTGTTACCAGAGTCCTGTAATAAGTGTTTTTCTCATGAAAATTCGCCGTTTTCTCGCGCAGTATTATATAACTTTCTCTCTACTCCGTAGCCAGACAGTAAAAAAATCTTCAATCAAATTTCGAGCAAGAAAGTCAAGAAGAAAACGACGCAGCCAAAACAAATTTCTGAACTATTACGATTCCTAACTCTCATTACACAACCTGATTTTTTCTGAATGGAGATAGATTGCGAATACAACTCGACAGCGCAGCGCAGGAGCATGTGGTTCACGTTTTAATGATCGTTGAGTGCACGGGTATCACGCGTGAATTCACCAGCCTCTTTCGCGGCCGCTTTCTCCCTCTCTCTCCACCTCTCTCGTATTAAAATTTTATTACATTGTAGTTCGTTCGTTTCTGCACAAACTTGCTCTCTCCAAGTCAGAATAATAAATTTTTGTTGGGAGGAGGAAACAATATTTGAACGAATACACATGCAGCGAACGATCGTTAAATTCTCGTGATATTAAGACTTACGTTCAATGATTTTATTTTACCAATGACGCATGCATCTTGATAGCGTATTTAGGGCGGCTTGTGAATCTACATTCCCCGTCTACGCCCCACCTGAAAGGGAGTGGGGGTCCTGCATTTGAAAATAGTTTTGAATGTTGAAAAATAGTGACTATGAATGATATAGGTCGCGGACGTCTGCTTCAGAAGATTTTAGAACTCTTCGGGCAAATTCGATGTGTGTGTGTGTGTGTGTGTGTGTGTGTGTGTGTGTGTGTGTGTGTAGTTTTCGAAAAATATCACTATATTAGAAAGCAGACAATCGATGAAGCATATGTTTCAAGTTTGAAGACGCTACGTTGTTTAGTATTTGTTTGGCAACAATCAATAGTGAACGTTGTGAGTGAATTTGTAAAAATGGAGAAAATTGGTCATCGTTATGTGATCCAATACTTTCTTTTGAAAAGCCTCAGCCCAACCAGTATAAAAACTGAACTAGATTCTACTCTGGATGAGTCTGCGCCTTTGTTTACTACAGTAAAATATTGGGTAGCAGAGTTTATACGAGGCCGTACGAGCTGCCAAGACGAGCATCGCAGTGGTCGACCAAATGAGGTGACTACTCCAGAAATGGTAAAGAAAATTCACAAAGCGGTATTGGGTGATCGTCGACTGAAAGTTCGCGAGCTAGCAGACATAGTAGGCATTTCGAAAAGTGCGGTACATCGCATATTATCTGAAAATTTAGACATGAGAAAGCTGTGTGCAAGATGGGTGCCGCGTTTGCTCACACTCGAGCAAAAACAGTGTCGTGAAGATGTTTCAATTGAGTGTTTAGCGAAGTTTCACCGCAACAAAGCAGAATTTTTGCGCCCTTTCATAACCATGGATGAAACATGGCTCCACCTCTTCACCCCAGAGAGAAAACAACAATCACAACAATGGACTGAAAAGGGAGAACGCGCACCAAAGAAGGTGAAGACCGTCCCATCTGCAGGCAAGGTCATGGCGTCGGTTTTTTGGGATGCGCGAGGGATAATTTTCATTGACTATCTTGAAAATGGAAAAACTATCAACGGCTAGTATTATGCGAACTTATTGCAACGTTTGAGCGAAGAAATCAAACAAAAATGGCCACACGTGGCTAAGAAGAAAGTGTTGTTTCATCAGGACAATGCATCAGCTCACAAATCCGTTATTGCAATGGCCAAAATTAATGAATAAAAATTTGAATTGCTACCTCATGCACCCTATTCGCCAGATTTAGCCCTCTCTGATTATTTTATGTTCCCAAACTTGAAAAAATGGCTCAATGGTCAAAGATTTTCCAACAATGAAGAAGTGATGTCGATAGTTAATGGCTATTTTTAGGAGAAGACAGTTCTTATTATAAAAAGGATATCGAACTTATTGAACATCGTTGGGAAAAGTGTATAGAGCTAAAAAGAGATTATGTTGAAAAATAAGCATATTTTTTTCCAAAATTTTTGTTTTTTCTTTGTTAGGTCAGGTACTTCTGGGACCACCTCCGTATATATATATATATATATATATATATATATATATATATATATATATATATATATATATATATATATATGAGATAAATGATTTTGATAGACTGAGTGATTTGATTTAAATGATGGTCTCTCATTTGGACAAGTGAGAGACTCGGAGCAAAAGCAGTCACGAACCCTTTTTGTCGACCATAAATTTGCGGGAATCTCCCGATGGCCCCTAGCGCTCAAATCACACCTGAATCAAAATTAATCATTTTTCACTTGGGCGTACCTGAGGACGCTTAGCTCGATTGCATCCCGGCTTATGTTTTGGAACCGAGAAGTATAGAAAAATTTAGTTAAGTTTCCATTCATGAGAAAAGCAGATTAGATGTTCTCGCACCAGAAGGAAAACATCAAACACTCTGAATGTAATTTAACAGAATTATAATTATTTTCATTCTGTCCCACTTAAGGGAAGAACCATGGACACGGTCCCTTTTTCCTTCCTCCTTGCGGTAGCATACCACTGTATTCTAAGAATTCAGAGTGAATAAATTAAGAATATTGATAAAGACGATTGCAAAATTATAAGCTTCCCTTGCTCTCCTGGACCATTACAATATAAGATTATTAGAAAGTGATCAACGTTCAAACGACCATTTGTTCTTTGTCTCTTTCATATTCTTCAAATATGAAAGCGATCCTGGAAGCACTGTTACTTGGGCGAGTTTTTCCTCACAAGGAAAACTGAATCGCATGCAAACGAGCTACACCTGGGGGGAGGCAGGTAAAACCAAATGTTGACCGTGGAATACAATAGGGATACATCCATTTTTACATGAGTTATCTTATGTTTGAACTCAGCATCCAGATTTGAAAGTTCGACAGTCGGACACTCGCATCAGGTGAAGGTGTCATTTAGAAATTTCGCATTGGTTGGTACAAGCGAATCCACAAGTTAGACGTTGATCCAGTTTTCAGACACAATTGCCTGTAATATTTCGGCCGATATTTGTAGCATCTAATAATTTACACGAGTGATAACCTAGTTTCCTACAGAGTATCGTACATTTCTCTGCATCATTCTGATTCTGAGCGCCGGCTCCGAGAATTTTCGAGTAGACTTTCAGCAGGTTCGATGCAACAATGTAGTTGGAGTTGAATAACCCGACAGCTTTCAAATCAAAAATTTTAGACTCCTCGGACCCGAAGGTATGTCCAGTTTCTTGTATCCGAACTGGAAAAAACTATTTGAACTAACTCAAAACTCAACTTTCATACACGCAATTATAATAAAATTGACTGTTCGATGTTTCAAAATCAACACTATTTATCCATTCGTTATCTCAAATTTATACATTTGAATAATTAAAAACTACTTACCTTAGAAACATCTTGAAATATACCAGAATATAGATATTTCAGTCGCCATAACTGTGAACTTTTATAGCTTGCACTATCTTCCCTCATGTAGTAACAGGTCAAAAGTGCAAGTCTGTTCTCCATGTGAGTAATTTAATCAGAAGTGCTACACGTCCACAAAGATAGCTCTACTTCTCAGCAATTTCCAAAGAGAGATAATATGCATTCAGAATTATAGTGACAATGTATTTATTTTGCAAATAAAACATTAATATTTTCAATATTACTTTTAGTTGACAATTTCTTGAAATATACGAGTACTTGAAAATGTTGAAAAGTTTCAATATTATTCAATTAGACGGTTTCATCCCAAGCCTCCTCCCCAATCCTATGGTAATGGGTTTCCTTCCCCGTTGCAAATTGAAGATAGCGCTAGCCGCCATGTTCGTGTCTAATTTACGCGCCTAATTCAAATACTTCGAAATTTTACAGGCTTTTTCGCATTTTCAAGGTGTGAATACTAGAATAGAAGACACAATGAAATACTAACTTATTGTTTTAAGTAAGATATGCATACCTAACATTCGAATTTCAAAAAGTTTATGTATCACTGACATAATACTGTACGTCTTCATCATACATACATAGCATACACCTTTTTAAAGCTCAAATACCACTGTTCTTTACAGTACGTCGTCCACATATTTGTATCATTTGTAGCAACATGTTTGAAAGCAAACAAATAAGCATATAACCTTCTATTAGCAAATATATTCCTTTAAAAATGGATTTGTATGTACTCCATGAAGTTGTCCAGTCCGTGATAAGTAAGTTCATGTTATGCTAAACTCACTGAAGATATTTTCATGAAAATATGATTTTGATAGGTTGGGAATATTTCCCCTTACCAAACGTTATATAGAAGAAGATGTCTTGACGTTTCTTTCTGAAACTTTTGAAATCGTTTTTCACGTTAGTCCTTCAATTCACACTCTGTTAAAAATTATGTTTTTTGTCTAATTCTACATCTTTTTTAATAAAAGGGTACATCACATTGCGCTAAATTTTAGAATTCTTTATTAAATTATAAACTTAAAATCAAGTCCAATATTTATAAGAAAGTTTGGTACTGTTCATGTAGATACCTGAATTAAATGGTAATGTGAATCGGCTTTAAAATATACCCGCTCTTGAAGATTCCACCAGCTCTTAGATAGAAATTTAGATATTCCTAAAATGTTGAATTTAGAGAATATAATTAATTCTTTCTCCACTTTTGAGAAATTACAAGATCTCTCGAAAAGAAAGTGGTAATTTATAGAGTTTGACTAATGTTATTTTATGTGCAATTAACCCTTCAGTGGTCGTGGTCAAAATTGGATCGCGAGTGGTAGCGTGAAATACAGTTGTAATCCATTTAAAATTTCTTATCAAAAGAATTTGAATAATTAAATTAGTTCAAAGAATTGGTCGCCCCGACCGGAATTCGAACCCGGGCCTTTGGTTTACGCTCTGCTGCTCTAACACCTAAAATACCGAGACAACCAACCTTTTGAACAGTTTTTACGAGCGCGATTATCGCTCCTTGTATGTATATAATTGTCACCTTGCCCATCACCTTGTTGGATGCACAATTATATACATACAAGGAGCGATAATCGCGCTCGTGAAAACTGTTCAGAGGGTTGGTTGTCTCGGTAGCTTAGGGGTTAGAGCAGCTGGGCGTAAACCAGCAGGCTCGGATTCGAATCCCGGTCGGGGCGACCAATTCTTTGAACTAATTTTATTATTAAAATATATTGTTACTCAGTAACATGGTCACAATTTGTATAGCTGTACGTCTGCGGAACATATTCTCCGAACGGAAGTGCACCCAACAAGGTGATGGGCAAGGTGACAATTATAAAAAAATTTGACAAACAAATATGATTTATTTATAGATAATTAATCTTCAAAGGTACATTGTTGATCTCTAGAAGCAATTATTTTGGACAAGCTATTAGCTCTGCTTTATAATATTGCACAAGAAAAGCGAAATGTAAGAATGTACTTCGTTATTGGAATTTTAATCAATGATTTGTTCACACACGAAAGAAAATTTGGTATCACAACCTGAATCTATAAGTTTTAACGTGGACTTCTCTACTGCCATACAATCAGATGTTTCCTTGCCGTCTGGATCACCCGGACGCCAACGTTCGTATCCAGCTGCAGCTAACGTCTCACCTGAAATAACATTAGAAAGCATTCGTAATTACAGGAATGCATCTGATGACATGTTTTTTGTGCTAATAGCGTCATTACACCTCTAAAAGTGAGTGTTTCAACCCAAGGGTTTACATAAGAGTTATTTAGGAAATTTCTTTAAAGAATAAGTACTTGTCTTTTGTTGAGAAACAAAAGGAACGAAAAGTGTAAGTATCTTACCAAATATTGTAACGTAATGTCCCTCGATGTCTTTATCGTGCGCACCAATCGACATGTAATAAGAGACGTTAGTATAAGGCTTGAGTGCTTCACGAATGACCTCTGCCTCTGCATCCGAGTTGAGGATTAACAAATGCGCATCTTCTGCTTCACAAATTGTTTTAGCTTGTTCCCAGGTCAATTCTTCTGCGTGTATTTTGTAGTATCCCAAACCTTGGAGATCGATATAACCTGGGCTAGGAGGAGCAGTAGGTGGAGGAGGCCCTGGAAATATGTTGTTGTTGTTATTATTATTATTATTATTATTATTATTATTATTATTATTACAATTATTGTTGTTGTTGTAGTTAATTTGTTTGTAGCCCTTTCAAAAATGAAGTAAGCATAATGAAATAGTTGACAGGAAAAACGGAAGGACCCTAACAAAACTTTCGAAAATTCACTTTTTTTAATAGTTTCTGCTTGGAACGGTAGAAACTGTTTCTTCCGCGGTAAGAAATGAAGAAATAGAAGAGTCGCTACTATGACCCTACCTTGAAGTTTGACGACTAGAAAATCAGTGCGCACTTCCACTGAGATCATAGTATGCACAATGAAAACGAGAAAACAGGAGAATCCCAACAAAAGCTGCTACGTCTCATTATATTCCGCCGCAAATTGGAATGAATCATTTGGAATTTCAGGCTTTTAGAAACCCCTGCTCTCGCAAGAGAAAGGAAGTGTGCCCTCAACGCTAGGTTGCGGTTCATTCCATCTTCCATCAAGACAGCCTGGAACTCGCCGTACACTACCCGACAGCGCTTTATTTACTCAACAAAAACTAGGGATACAGTTGAAACGATAGTAGCCTAGAAAACACTTGACGACTCTGCATTGTTTTTCTAAAAAAATTCTCATGGATCGAAAACACTTAAAACCCCGACATCGCAAATGAGAACAGACACAAATTATCGCTGCGCATAACAGCAACATTTTATGAGCGCTTATCACTGATTGATAGATTGCGGGTTTAATCTACAGATGATGACAAACATTACTTTTATATGTTTAAAATCGGTGAAAATGTGCATATATTAGAATAGAGTTGACAAGCTTGTCAGAGGTCTTGTCAGAGGTCTTCGTGTTTTCCGTGGTGTTTTCAGGCAAAAAGTTAAAGCAGGGACTCGTACAACGGAGCACGGTTAGGCCGAAACTTTCCTTTAATTACCCTTTTCCTGTTTGTCGTCATTTTTCATCATCAACCCTAAACGAAGCGTTTATCTAATCTATTATTAAGTTGGTTGATTAGTGATTCCGGGCGCGTAAACAGTCATTAGTCCCGTAAGTGTAGTACTTTTTCTCCTCGGGAGATAGAGGTGATCTTCCCCCGCTGAATGGAGAGATCCGGCGCCGTCCTACCGTCGGCTAGCGGGATTTCCCTCTAACCAGGACTATTCCACCAGCGGGACAAGCTCTAAGCTCCCGACCGGTCTCCCCCAATATGTGTTAGTTTGTGTGTATGAAAGGGAAGAGAATAAGGCAAGAGGAGAAAAATCGCGCGTGGTCCGTTTGTTAATGTACTGCTCCGGCATTCGCCTGGTGTTCGGAGAAACCACGGAAAACTACCGATCAGAGCAGCCAGCCGCTTGAATTCTCCTTCAGACAGCGACTGAATTCGACCTAGCTGGAAAGCCAGTGTCAAGAATTCTGCCGCCGTCAGGACTCGAACCTAGGACCTCCCGGTCAGAGGCGCTGCAGTGGCATCAGTTGAAACGACATCAGTTGATGCACTGAGCTATCGCTCCCGGTGTATTTTTAAGAACGATGATAACAAGATACGTATGGAATTTGAGAGAACATCTACACAACATACCAGGTTTCATTTCTCCACATTTCGGCATGAATTCACCCGAATTTTACGGATATGACCGTAATATAAAACACCGAAATTCGCAAACCAAAACACAAATCGTCGCTGCATGTCACTGTACGTCACTGCACCAAGATTCAACTCAAACTTCCAGAGTGAAGGTAAGTCACATTTTCCCGCACATGGTAACAAGAGCGAGAGAGTGGAAATACGATAATCGTTTAAACCCTGCCGTGATCCTGTTTTATTCGCTATACATTTTCATAATTAATCATCGGGCATTTTAAAAACCGGTGTGAGCAAATGGAAAGAATGTGTGCTGGCCAGTGCTTTTACCTTCTAGTGTGATGTCCAGGGTATCAGAGCGCACTCCCTTGCATCGGGTCGTGGCGGTGCGCACGTCCAGTAGGGTTGTGGCGGGCGGCGCGGGCAGCCGCGTCTCTTGCGCCAGGCGCAGTGACGTCAGCAGGTGGCCGCTGGCGTTGCGTCGCGACGCGACCGTGAGGTGCGCCCCCACGCCTCTGCACCGACCGCCCCCGGCCTCCGCCCCCGCGCCGGCCCCCGCCTCCAGCACGGCGGCCAACAACAGCATCCACACTCCTCCGAAGAGTCTGTACGTGATTTCAAATGAATTGGTGAATTGACTTGCTTACGCCGAACTTGGTGGTTCAGCTGACACTCTGCAGTGCATCCGAATGAGAGGCTCTAGCTTTTGAGTACCAGTTGGGTGGCAGGATTTTCGTCATTAAATAGAGGGGTAAGTCGAATTAAGCAGCTCTATTTAGAAGAATTCTATTGCCTCGCTGCTCTGATTAAAGTTCCCCTTGGTTTATCCAATCAACACCAGGCGAAAGCCTGTGCAGTACCATATCAAATGGGTCATAGGTCGCGAGCGATCTTTCCTTCTACTACCCTCTTCCCTACACAAATGTCAACTTACAAGCACTACTAGGTATATTCGCGAGCTTACAGTTCATTTCTTTTGGAGCAATGCTCTGGTTGGAGTTTCCTGACAGAGGAAAACCTCTATATCCAACGTGTAGATTGACGACGGTTCTGTACATCCAGCGAGGGAAGATCACTGTTATCTCTCATGCTAAAAGCAAGTACTAATAAATATAGCAGTCTTAGCAGCAAGAAACACTAATTAATCAACTTTATTGTTTAAACAACTTTGTTTGGGTGACATCGACGACGATGATAATGATATGAGTAAAAAGATATTAGCAATATTAAAGTGAGAAACTCAAAGGAAGACTGCCGCCAACTAGTTTAGTCCACTGCAAATTTAACATAAATAAATCGAAATTTGAACTTACCTCCAAGAAATTGAATTTGAGGACTGACCACTACACCTTGCGTCGCCCAAAGGTGTCTATCTACTACAAGAAGCATGCGTCGCTAGCCGAATTCGTTTATTACGCTCCGTGAAGACACGAAGGTTAAGCGAATTCGAGACTCGCGGGTTCTTGGTTGGGTGACCGGCCAGGAACCCCGGGATCTAACGGCGTTGAGCCCCTGTCCGAAGGGATAAAAGGCACTGACTGACTGCGACGTGACCAGACTTGACTAGTACAGTAATTACTTAGTAACGGAAGATTACTCTAAAGAATGCGCTCAACGCCCAAAAAGGGGTTAAAGAGACGCGTTGCGTTTACAACGACGCAACATTGGTGGGTAAGAACGAATTCATAAGTTGCATGTGGGTCCAGTTTTCAGACACAATGTTCCCTTAATATTTTCACTGTCATTCTTTGCGTCTAAAAATCACGATTCAAGAACTCAGTTCCGAAATGAGTTCCGTGAATGTCTCGTATTCATTAGACATCGGTTGTTTAGGGAAATGCCTATTTTATTCTAAAAAACTTACTTACAGGCTGATAATATATGTGCACGAATCATGACAAATAATGACACTTGACGAAGTTTTATAATGCTTATTTTTGCTTTTGCATGAATGATTTTTTACGTAAAACCTTTTTTTAGAATTATTTGACTTTTTTGCCTTTTATGTATAATTTTTATATAGCACAATGCTAAGATTCCAGAAAATCGACCATGGTCCAACATGACGTTCATTAAAAAAATCTTCAATTCACGCCTTTGCATTTTAAAATACGAGAGAAGTCCTAAAAGTACATGAACAGATTTTTCTTCATTTCTCTATTTCATGAATACCAGCCATATTCTGAGAACAATTTGATTGACAATATACCGAGGGCAGCCCAAATTTTAAGTTTAATAAATGTAAATTCTCAGACTTCATTGTTGCCAATGTTGGACTTCAGAAAATATGCCAGTCACATCACTAGAAGATGAAAAATCTTTCTCCGCATTCTAACTGATTATGTCTCCCGAACTTCACAAATTTGAAATTGTGAAGGTGTTCTTGAAAATTTACTGGTAATGTATTGCGATTCAAACTATTAAGAAGATAATGTAAAACAGTTGTAAATATAGTATATCTAGTTTTACATTAAAATGTACCCACTGCTTTTGTGCTTCAAAGTTCACAAATAATATAGACAAAACTTACAAACAATTTTTCATCTATGACAGTGCCTTTTTCTCCTTATTCATAACATTTTCAATTCCTTTTTAAGCTCCTAGAAGGCTAATTATTAGCGTCTAAATATTCGATGTCTAGTAATCATTGTTTATACGAATTACTTTGTCCTAGAATTTTCGCCATTGAGCTGCTCCGATCCATCAGCATAGCTGTCGTCGAAAACCTCGCCAGCTTTGGGATCCACACCTAAGATTTCTCGGCTCGAGGTGAAATGTTCGATCTCTTAGGACAACACAACATACAACTTCCATTTATGTAATAGCAATAAACGTGAGCTATCTTTGGTTTAAAATCTTCAATATTTGTTCATTTGTAATAAATATTAAATTCCTACATCTAAAATTTGAAAGTTAATTATTTACCTTAATAACATCTTGAATGGTGTCAGGAAAAAGATATTTTTATCGGCATCACAGTGACCTTTTATAGCTTCCAATATCTTCCCTCGTGTAGTATAGGTCAAGAGTGCACGACTTTTGCCCATGTAAATATTTTAATCAGAACTGCTAAAAGTCAACAAAGATAGCTTTTCTCAGTATTTCCGAAGATATGAGTAAGATAATATTAACGTAATTATTATATCACTAAAATATTTATTTTGCATATGAAACATTAGTCTGTCCGAGAACTGACACGTTTTCTGTCATTAGAATTTTGTTGAAAATTTCTTACATTATATTTTAAATATGTTGAAACGTTTCGACGTTATTAAAAAAAACCAAATTGAATTTTATAAATTATTAATCTGTGAAGAAATATCAGGATAGTTATAATAGTTTTCGCGATGAAAATAAAATATTTAATAAATATAATAATAATAATAATAATAAACAAATAAAAAAATAAAATATTATTAAAATTAAAAATTTATAAATACTCAATTCGGAACACAAAATGGCCATATTATTATTTTATTTATTAATTTAAAGTGTCTCTTTCACAAAGGTCCTCAAGGACCCCTATGATTTACAACAGAACAATACATTCGTATGTAGACATCACAGTTGTGACAAAAATAAATGTCAAAGTTTCAACCATTCAAAGTAGAATTGTTTTTCTTAATAGTTAATTAAGTACAGCATCGGTGATAGTTGCCAATTATGATATTGTTGACATCGTATGTTTATGGTACGTTTATTATGATTAGTGTTGTAAATTCATTTGTACGTATTTCGTATTCGGATTATTCTGAAATTTAGGTGATCGTGTTCACAATAGTTTGACAATGATATCACACGATCACATCAGGTGATCACTGTATAAAGTTATAGAAGCCTCTCTGCAAATCTTAATGTAGAACGTCTGATTTAATACGTCAAAAAAAGTGTCATTATAATAGCAATAAATGAGTGAAAACCTTATGTGTAAGGCGATTTTCATAATAGATTTGCGAAATACATAGATGCACAAATATACATAATAATGCATAAATAAACGTAATGCTTAAAAATTCAAATTAAGCATAATAATACATAAGAATATATAAATAACACGTCAAAATCACCCTTAAAACAATTTTCCAAAGATATTACATTTCTACTCTTCTCTCAACCTATTTTAAGGTTTTCAATTGTTGTTCATTTATATTTCCAATTTTCATTTACTTTCTCAAATTCCATATAATTTATAACTCAAACACACAAAAATTGTTTTAAGGGCAAGTGATAAATATTTAATATAAGCTGTGAAAGAAACAATACCGAATATTATTTAAAACAATACACACGAAATATTAAATCACTATATGCTCGCAAATGTAAGATGATGCAAGCTTTGTGCATGAAACGTCGTTAAGTCTGCCTGTAGTCGAATTAATGGCTCCACAGTCTTCTTCATTTCCCCGATTATCTGGTTGACCTGGGTTCCAAAGGGTGTATCCTGTATTTTCCAGGTCGTCTCCTAAACATATAAACATTTTTGAATAACATTTGCATGCTCCATTCTATAATAGCCAAGCCAAAACAAATTATGTTTCTAAATTGTTTCTATCCATTCTTAGGGCATATCTTTTATACCGGCTGACACATCAAAGCGAATAGGCAATTCATATGTCAGTCACAACAACATACACAGTTTTGCCAGCGTAAAATTTCCGTCCCTTCTCCCTGCAGGGTTTGAACATTTGTTTTGTTTCAGATGCTTTTCTTATTTAATTAATAACAAGAAGTCACAACTAAATTCTAAATTAATAGTAATTTTCACGTGCAAACAAATTTAGTGAGAATTTTTAGCCCATTAAACATGATGGAATGAAAGCGTAGTAACGTCAATAGTGTTCATGAACCCCGTAGTTAATTACAAATTTTAAGCATTATTCGAACAATATTGTACGTTTGTCCCAAAGAAGTAGATGAAAGAGGTAAAAATTGGATGCAGGATATAGTGTCCAGATTTTTGAAAAAAAAAGATTAATTCATTCAAATTTGTGAAACTGTAACGAATATACTTGAATTTCCTTGTCTAATTTTTATAACAATTCCTAACAACAATTTAATTTCTGTGGGTGTCTTCCAAGTACTCATTCTGACACCCTTGTAGAACACATTTCGGCCATTATAGAGTGGGATTATACACCTTTAAAATCAGGTTATTATACACCTAAGAACAAAGTTCGAATTTAGAATTCTTGTTTATCGAATAATTACATTAATATTTAATGGAGTTAGAAAAAATATACCATTTCTGAAAAAAAATCTATAAGCATATTTATTTGTGCATATTTTTACCCTACAGAATATAATTATATTCTAACGCCCCAAGTTATGTATATTGTATTATTTTCTAAAAAAATATTATTTTTCTATTTTCTATGCCGTCACATGGCTTAGGCTTCTCTTTTTCATAAAAAAGGTATTTGCCAAATTTAATGAATAGTATTTCTCTGTCACTTACATTTTTACTCAATTATTGGAGATTATCATTATAAAAATAACTGATCAAGTTTCTGAATGCGTCACTTAATGGAATTTAAACGTAATAAATATTACATTTATTAATGTGATCATATTGATTCTGTCATATTTTCTGAACTTATCTAAAAATATTGAGGTAGAAAATTGCTTTCTTACCAAAAACAGTTATATGCTTCCCCTCTTCTGCCTTGTCGTGAAACCCAGCGAAAACATTCGTGTCACCTATGTTGTGGCGTTTGATAAGTCGCAGAATTGCAGCGGCTTCACCCTCGGAGTTGAGAATCACCAAGTGAGAGCCCTCCCTCTCGCAAACCTCTCTGGCGCTCTCCCAGGCGACTTGTTTTCGGTGAACTTTGTAGAAGCCGAAACCTTCAACTTGCTCGTAGCCCACCTCCACCAGCGGTTGACCTGAGAGCAAGTGAGAAAATCATAAGTTCATCGAAATTATTCTACTGAATGTAGTTCAAGAGCATGCGGATTCGTGTCTTAGAAGGATAGTTTTTGAAATGGGGGCACTATAATTAAAGTGGGTGTTGATAAGCATTTTATTAATTAGGTTATGATGAGCAATTCTCTGAAAAAAGTATTGAATTGCAATAGTAAATGAATTGTTGTCGTTGATTACAATTTCCTAATTATTTAATAACGTTCCTTATTAAGATTGTTTTGGGTCATTTGAGGGCCAAACCAATATAATTGAACATAAGTGTTAACAAAATCTGTTTCAACAACTAGAATTAATTATATTAACTGGAGATTAATATTATCCGTATATTAAGTATACAAACAAGGGGAAATTAATTGGAGAGTTGAATGATAAGTAGGCAAGAAAAAGTTATCTTTTTAGTAATGAATCGATCATGGACATGTGAATATGTCCATGGAACTTCCGTGAAAATAATTAAAATTCGAAAATAGCAGGGAAATCAAATGTCACGGAGTAAAGAGTGTAGGACAGATAAGTGCAGATAGACGAGTATCCAATCAGGATAGATATAGATGTTGAACAAGGAGGGGAGAGACGTGAAAGTTATGAAGGAGGATCGAGATTTGAAACTATACTTTTTTTTAAGAACTTAATTTTTTATTTGTTGAATCCATTGATTATACAGAGATGTGCATGACTTATAACTATAACTGAGTTAGGAAATAGGCAGGCGGGGACTTCATTATATATATATATATATATATATATATATATATATATATATCAAATTGTGACATTCAATTGTGACATTTATAGGTTTTTTTTTTAATAATTTTTTTTTTCTATAATTTATGGTGGGCGCAATTTATCCTTGGGATATCTTGAAATAATTTTAATGTCTTTTGCTGACAGTCCTAGATAGAAATTTTTAACACATTCTGCTTTCGTTAGTTCATCAAAACATTTTCTGAAAGTCTTCTAATGTATGTATTTATGTTTTCTATTTTCCGTTCGTTTCGATTTGACACAAACCATTGTGCTTTAATTATTGAAACGATACTGCGCGTCGGAAAAGACAAGACAAGTGAGCGGCGCCGTTTACAAACTGCCGGGGCAGCAGTGATCGCGAGAGAATGTTTAGAACGCGGTAGTGAGATTAAGTTTTGAATCTGATTACGAGCAGACGTGATTGGAAAAAGTGAACGTATGTGCGAAGACATTACACGCGTGAATATCAGTAGTGGAAAGAATTTTAGAATTGTGGCGAGTTAAAAGGAACGTGCTAAATGAGATGACGTGTGGGAAACGTGCTGTCGCTGAGAACTGGAAAGAACGGCAGAACATCAGCATACAAGAACAGGGAAGTGAGCAATGAATAGTAATCATTAGGGGGCGGATTTTAATGAAATGTCATTTTTCTCACTTTAAAACAATACCTTTCAGTATATAAATTCGTTTTATGTTATGACAAAAGGAAACGTCCCATTTTTTTTTAGGTCATTATTTTGCATTTTTGTCGATTTACACTACCGCGTAATTTTTTACCTTTTCCCGTCGTTTTGAATGAATATTTTGCAGAATTTGTCGATTTTTATGACATTTTTAATGGTACTTGAAGACTATATACGAGATGCAACAAAAGTTCTTCACAGAATTACTCAGTAGCGTATTCTATTTGTTCGCTCAGAAATTATTTTGATCGCCGTTGTATGTAATTCTTGTGACGTATCAGCGCCATTGCCGGTTCGGTCGATTTTCGGATATCTAAAGGCAGAGATTTTATGGTAAAGAACAGACCAAACCATAAATTTGCAAGCTGAGTTCACTCGAACGAATTAAAGAAGCCTGGATTACATCAGTAACGTATGCAACAGCTTGAGTTGTTCATCCGAACTGGTTTTGATAAGATTTTTTACATCATTTTTCTTTGGTTTAGGGTATATTTTAAAGCATTTTATTGATCATTTTTGGTGATGTTTCAAGTCATTAAAATCCGACCCTAGTAATAACAATTACTGTAAGAAGACAAAGTTTTGTTATTAGACATAAGTTTAGTTAAAATATAATATAGTATGGTATGGTCATGTATGGGACATCAAAGTGTGTGTATGTGTAAATACGGATGTAAATGAAAAAGTTGACATGGAAAGGTTTATTTTTGTTGTTTTGACATGTCAAGGTGTTATTTTTGTTGTTGTTATATGTAATGTGTATTATATTTGGTACTTTCTCGCTACGGAGTAGAGAGACAGTTATGTAATACTGCTTAGAAAAAACTCTAACACATGATGTAGCCAAAATACATGTTTTGTGGGTCCTTGATCCCGAAGAATCGACGGCAAAACGTCTGTCTGTCTATCTCTGTCCGTCTGTCTGTGAACAACCCTTGCGGTAAAACCGTTCAGCCGATTTTCTCAAAAATTGATATTCCGCAATCCATCTGGCTGACGTTGCGGTCCCTTGAATTTCAAACCGATATTCTAATTTTGGGGGTAATTTACATGAAGCTGAGACATTTTCCAAATTTTCAAGAAAGTGACTCCATCGTTTTTGATGAAATGTTGTTGTTGGATAGTGTGAAGAATGTTTAAGAGAAAGGTGCAGGTTGAATGTACGTTGAAAACCCTGATTTTTCGAAAATTGCAAAAATTTTAACTTTTTTTGGCATCTTCCTACATCTACAACTTAACGATAGATATTTTTCCTTAATTAAATTTTTCCTTAAAGATAGATTTTGAAATAAAGATCATGTACAATTTTTCGAAAATTTAGTACTTTTAGCATAATTTTGCGTGAAAATACGGGCGAGAAAGGACGGGCTATTTTAGCTCCTCTAGTTGTTTATGAAGCCAGGTGAAGAGAATCGGAATTATAAATGTCTTATTCAGAAGAACGAATCTGATTATTTTGTGAAGGTTGCCCGAATTCCTGTAAGTCAAATGTTATTTAAAAGAGAGGGATTCCTTACGTAAGGTTCATTGCCGCGCTTCCGTATGTGCGGCTCTGTCAACCTTCAAATTAATTCTATGCATTGGATAACCCGGTCGACTACATGGGTAATATTGTTTAGTAAGTGAAATAAAAGTAATAATATTGTTGCTGTTATTACGTGTGTTATTAAAATAAATCCAGAGTTCAGTATTACAAGATACTCTACCTGTTTGCTTTTATTCATAGCATATTGGTTTCTTTATTGTGGTATCCTTTATTAGCTGCGATGTATTTAGTTTGCTCCGAAAGGAATAATCTTGTTTACATGATAGACAAGCATCCGGGCTCTATGCACAACATAATTTTCAGTTTGTGGGATTCATATCTCCAAAAGGTGCAAGATTGTTTGTAAATAATCGGGGATATGTAATAGCAAGGACACATGAGTAATCAATAATATATTTTGCCAATAAAATAACCTCAGAATCGTTTTCGTCATTTCAGTACTCCCCTCACCACGATAATTCACTGGTGTGTATCAATTTATTACGACTCGTACTGAACGAGAAAAAGGAGTCAGAGTGATTGTTTGGTAGGGCATAAGCAAACAAAAAAGTCGCCCAGAATGCTCTACTGCTTAAAAGATTCCCTAGATTCTTTATAAAGAAAGTCAGGGCCGACAACCTGATGCGAAACATTGCTAAATCATTGTCCACCAGCAAATAAATACACACTCAAATAATAATAATAATAATAATAATAATAATAATAATATAATAATAATATTATAATAATAATAATAATACAATAATAATAATAATAATAATAATAATAATATTAATAATAAAGTCCGGATAGCCGAGACTGCTAAGGCAGTAGTGCCGTGGCGATCTCGGACGGAAGGATCGCGGGTTCGAGTCCCGCCTCGGGCATGGGTGTGTTTGTGTACGTCTGTTTGTGTGCGCCGTCTATTCATCCTTCATTATCATCATCATTTCATCTTCCATCCCCCAGGGCTAACAACCCTGGGGGTACAAAAATCGGATTCAGCCTTATGCTGATTCCCCCTAATTAGTTAATGCAAGACTTGCAACGTGATAAAATGATACTGAGCCCGTGCAAGTGCATGTCTTGCGTGGTCCAAGATGGCCTATTCGCGAGAAAAAATAAAATAAAATAAAATAAAAAATTGTGGCTACGGGATGTGCTGGCGAAGGAGCCTTACCATGCAGCGCGACGTTGAGGGCATGCGTGCGTGCCCCATTACAGCGCGTAGTCGTCGGGTGCACTTCCAGCTGCAGAGCATCTGGATTTCCGGGACGGGGCGCCGCGTGCTGGCGGCGAAACAAGTTACAATCATTAGAGTGTGTTTGCAGCTGTATCGTAAACGATAGGTTTGTTAGAGGCAAAATCTACGTTGGGGGAAATCAGGTGACCTTTTCTTTTTTATTGAACAATTTTCTGATGCAGCGTACATAGCCACTTTACACAATTGTTTGATTATACAATGTATTCAATAATATACAGACAAAATAAGAAGGAGAATAACCTAACTGAGCACCTCAACGGGAGATCAGGTTGGGGTGCTTGGGTATTATTGCGGTGGTTTGTGGAATGCGTGAGATAACGGCCCATATGACGTGGAGAAAGCGTAGGAGTTACGGAGGACGAAATTTATCTTTGGGGAATCTGGACGGGATGCGGTTTAGATGAGGACGAGTGATTTTCCGAAATAAAATGTGAGAATAGGACCTGTATCGTGAAAAGTGTTAAGATAACATTTTGCACGTTTCATTCTAAGACTACGATAAATGGAAATACTTCCAAAACAGTGTGTGCTGCTAACGCTTCATTCTCATACTGATACATTCTCTTGAGTGGCGTTTGTTGTACTTGAGCTTTCCACCAACATAAAATAGTCCTTAAACGTAGAGAATTGGCCAATTTGAACGGCCATCTCAATCTTCTCACCGGATAGCCTAACCAGGCAGCACAATGGTGTAGAGGAATAAGGATAATATTTTAAGGATCGTTGGAGAGTTTCTTGGATGTGTTTTTGCATATTTATTTCTTCTGACCAACTGTTTACAGTGAAGTTTTCACTTTCCGTACAGTTTGATAGAAAATGTCGGAACTCGCGGCGAAAACAAAACACTATAATCTGAACCTGGAGATTCTGGGAATAAAGAATTACAGCACACTCAGGAGTCAAATTTTGGAACAAATATTTTATCTTGACTATTTCCCTCATGTGATTGAGGGAATCACATTGAAGAACTCGTAGCTTAAGAGCCAATCGCTACTTAAATCCTCCTCGCGTTTCATCGCTTTTGTCTTATCGCCACCTCGTTGCTGGACAGGCACAACGATCAAGGAGTACTTCAGACATACGTCACATCTGCATCCGGCTGAACGACACAACTTGTTGAATTGAAAATATGGGGGCAAGATTTGGCGAATCGTCGAACGACGATATCGATGATTCAAGTTGGCGTACAAGAACAAGATGTAATTAAAATAAGAGGCCATGCAAGCGAAGGATCTCTAAAGCCGTACCTTCAAATAAACTCACAACATCATTCGAATATTATTTATAAATTACGGGATACCACAGCTCCATCATCTTCCAACATAGTTAACGAAACTCAAAACAACCGCGTTCCTTCAAGTTACAATTTTGAAAACTGTGTATTTAATAATTGTTTTAAATAATGTATAATTTTTGTTTGTTTATTAATATCTTGTTTCATACTTCATTTAAAAATTTCACACATCAATTTTGAACAATTTGTGTAAATGAATGGTGATTTTGAAACAAATATTGTATTACTTATTCGGTAATTCACGTGTTTTGTTTCTCCGCAGAACTCCAATAACTGTATAGGTAAACAAAACAATCGTACCGGTGTTTTAAATTAAAAAGTAATTAACTTTATTCATGCATTACCTTTTACTAGTTAGGCATCATTTATTCGCGAATAGTCTTCCTAAATAACACCCGAGGTTCTAAGTTTCCCAGATAAATTCACTCGCCGTTATGCGGCTCGTGAATTTATCGGTAAACTCGGAACCTCCCGTGGTATTAGTACTGATTGGTTCATTAGTGATTCCGGGCGCGTGAACAGCTTAGGTCATTAGTCCCGTAAGTGTAGTGCATTTTTTCATAGGGAGATGGCGGTGATCTTCCTCCGCTGGATGGCGAGATCCGGCGCCGACCTACCGTCGGCTAAAGAAGAAGGACTCCCCCACCAGCGGGCACCGCCCCAGCCGGGACAAGCTCTAAGCTCCCGACCGGTCTCCCGGAATATGTGGTAGTGTAGTGCATGTTAGTGAAAGTGTGTGTGTGTGTGTGTGTGTGTGTAAGGAGAGAGGATAGGACAAGGAAGAGGAAGGACAGATCGCCGCGGTCCGTAGCCCGCTTGTTAGGCTACTGCTCCGGCATTCACCTGGTGTTGATAGGAGAAACCACGGAGATCTACCGATCAGAGCAGCCGGCCGCTAGAATTCTCCTCCAGGTAGCGCCTGAACTTGACCTAGTTGAAAAGCTAGTGACGAAAATCCTGCCGCCGTCAGGACCCGAAACCAGGACCTCCCGGTCAGAGGTGCTGCGGTGACATCAGTTGATGCACTGAGCTACCGCGCCCGGTATATTACTCCTGATAAATGAACTTGAAGGTACTAGTAGTGAACCGTGAAAAAGTACTTGTTTGACGGTAAGATCACCTACACCAAAGGACATCATCGAGACGTGAGCGTTCTTACCTCGCGCTGCAGAGCAATCGCCACAGTCCAGTGACCCGAAGCATTTCGCGAAGAGCTCACCAGCAGGCGAGGGCCCTCCGCGGGGCACTCGTTGCCCCTCACCGCCCCAACAAACATCACCACCGCCAATGAGGCCAGCAGCAGCTGCACCGGGCTCTCCCACCTACGCAGCGTCACATTTTTGCCACAATTTTCTCTCCGCCTCACCTTGTGCAATTTCAGACCAAGTGTCCGTTTTACTTTTCATCCCTGCGTCCACCGAGAACTGCAGAACTCTTTTCAGAACATGCCAGACGGGCACTGTGGAAGTACAGAACGGATCAGAATAAACGTAAGAACCATCAAGGGCTTGCAGTGGTGTGGGAGAGATACCTTTTCCCATGAATATGAAACGGGACATTTCGAATATCGAAGATGATTGATTTAGGAAGAGAACTCAGTTAGTTGCTCTTTTATTAGTATAATTTTTAGGTACCGCCTAACTAATTAATAAAAATCTATAATTCCAGAAACGTAATTTCTAATTGATAGGAATTCTTGTGACAAACTAAGCTGATGTTCTTAAATCGTCAGAAAGATATAATAAAAAGCAGAATTTTTTTCCAAATAAAGAAATCAAAACAACAGTCACAACAACAGCTTCTACTTATTTACTGATTTAAGAATGAAATACGTACGTTAATATCATGTTTAAGATGAAATTGCCGAGATATCTTGTCTCTTATGACACCACATTTATACCTTCCCGTATAATCTCTGTTTACTAAACAAGCGACCAAAGTTGAAAGTGATATTGTATTCAGAACGCAGAAGTTATAATGAACTTAAAGATAACCCACGTTATATGAAATAATTGCGACACATGCTTTTCCTTGTGATGAGCTCTTCCAAGATATTATTTGCTGGAAATGTGAGCAGTGTAATATTGATCCACATATACACATAGGATTTTTTTTAAATTATGAATTTAAAAAATTGTTTTATTTCTCCATCAATTAATTTACAAATGTACATTATTTATTGCAGAAACTTTTGTTTGAGATGAACAATTAACTCTTATTAAAATCAGAAGAAAGAGAGGTACAAAAGGCAAATGGTATGATGTAATTTTATGCGACGACCTGTTCACACACGAATGAAATTTTTCCCTCACAGGGTGCATCATGGAGCCCCATTGTGGGCGTATACACTGTCAAACAATTTTGTGTCTTGAGACTGCTTGGTTGACCTGGATGCCAGCGCTCGTATCCTGCTTCAGCTAAGGTATCACCTGAAATCATTTGAATATAATTACAGAAATTGATTTGATCGCCTATTTTGTGACATAGCAGCGTCACGTTTGCCACTACAAAACGTTTTTCAGCGTAAAATGTTTTCATTACAATTTTTTGAGTAATTAAAAAAAGTAATATTTTCGTAAAATATGATGAGCGAAACGCTTCCTAAACTGAAGGAAAAGAAAAGTGAATGCGACGTACCTAAAATTGTAACGTAATGTCCCTCGATGTCTTTATCGTGCGCACCAATTGACAGGTAAGAAGAGATATTAGTATATGGCTTGACTGCTTGACGAATGACTTCTGCTTCTGCATCCGAATTGAGGATTAACAAATGTGCATCTTCAGTTTCACAAGTCCTTTTGGCTTGTTCCCAGGTCAAATATTCTACGTGTACTTTGTAGTATCCTAAGCCTTGGAATTCTTTATATCCTGGACTAGCAGGTGGAGGTGGTCCTGTAAAGATATTATTATTATTATTATTATTATTATTATTATTATTATTATTATTACTAGTATTACTATTATTATTATTATTATTATTATTATTAATATAACACTTTCTTTTGAATAAGAACAAATGTTAAATATTGAACCTGGCTTAGGTTCTTGAAAATAATCGGACAGTACTTCCACTGGAATTTTTACCGTTCTAGGAATTGTTCCCCCAAGAGAATAGTAAGCAGAATGATAACGTAATAGGTTGGTAAATATGATGCAACTCCAACAAAACGTCCGCTATTCGGTTTTTCTCACACAAATTTGTCACAGAGCAAACGGTGTTGAAAACATATTTTCAAACCTAATACCCGAAAACTGAAAGGATTTTTCTCGCCACTACAGCGCAGTTTGCCTCTTCTTCCTGCATGGCCGAAAGAGAATCAGTACGCAATTTCCTTCAACGCAATAAGCAAAATTAAAAGGATAGCGTTGGCTAAAACGAGAGTACGTACCGCAATTTGTTCCTCCTGATATCCACTTGGATCGACAGACATTTTACATCGAATTTTTTAATCCTGGTATCCGCTGAAGGAGTGAAAGCGAGCTCCCCATAGACTCGGTTCTGGGAGCCAAGGAGTCGGAGTGTACTTCGTTGCACCGCGCCCTTTGTACAATAAAAACGGAGTCGGTAGGGGAACCCCAACAAGACCTTGAAGAAACCCGATTTTTTTCATCACAAATTCAGTATGGATCGACAAATATCCGCAAATGGACCGCAAGCCCGATATCCGCAAATGAAAATAAAGCTCACTCGACAGTGAATAAGGTTCGCCCTTCTTTCCAGCATGTCGCCTAAGGAATAAGTGCGTTTTTATTAGGTGTAATAATCACAGTAATAACTCCATAGATATGGAAAGCGGGGGACCCATATAAAAGATGCGTTTTCCCGTCGAATTTTGTTCCCTCCAGATTCCACATAAATTAACTGGATATTCACGCCCATTTTAAACCGCATAACCGCAATGAAAGGCATTACGGGTACTATTTCACAAACATTCAGCCCAACCTTCCTACGTGTCAATATGGGAATCATTGCTCTCTTAGCCCTCACAGCGTTACAATCACAATGCTAGATAGAAAGGAAAAATGGAAGAACCCTTAAAATTCTGGCGCGATTCCGTTTTATTCATTACAATTTCCGCTTAATCAATCAAGATTTTAAACTCCTATAAGAAAAATTGAAATTAAAGCGTTCTCGCTAGTGTAGCTTTACTTTCCAGCTTGACATCAGGTTTACATAGTCACAAAAGAGAAATACGCGAAGGAAAAAACAATTAATGAAAAACTGCAGATTCCCTACAAATCCTACCGCTATCCCGTCTTGTTCTCTTTCAATTTTTCAAAACTCAACCGGTATTTTAAACCCTGGTAAGAGAAAAAGAGAAGTAAGTGTGTTCGCCAGAGCGCCCAGTTTCCTTCTACCTTCCAGCGTGACATCCAAGATATCTGTGCGCACTCCCTTGCATCGGGTCGTGGCGGTGCGCACATCCAGTAGGGTTGTGGCGGGCGGCGCGGGCAGCCGCGTCTCTTGCGCCAGGCGCAGTGACGTCAGCAGGTGGCCGCTGGCGTTGCGTCGCGACGCGACCGTGAGGTGCGCCCCCGCCTCTGCACGACCGCCCCCGGCCTCCGCCCCCGCGCCGGCCCCCGCCTCCAGCACGGCGGCCAGCAGCAGCACCCACACTCCTCCGAAGAGTCTGTTTATGATTTGAAATTAATTTATGAATTGAAAAATCTTCCGATTTAAAATAATTGTTGTTAAGCTAATCGTTCGCATCCAACTTAATTAGTAAGCGGAAATTTGTCGAGTAGTAACAAGATGTTTAAAACTAGCGCTCGGATTAATATGGAATTCGATTTAAAATATCACCCTTAAAAGAAATTTAAATGTTGAAATTAAAATGGCAGAAAGAATAAGCATTTTCGGGTTTGCTACTAATGTTTCGTAGACCTGAAAATCCTTGTCTTTAATGCTCTATGAAGTTACTTTTTTACATCAGCTGGGTCGGAGGCCGCCAATTTCTGGATGAGAATCCTAGAAGCCGGATGCTTCGATTTCGTTTACTTCTCCATTCTGTTCTACTTGGATGCGGATGCTGACAATGGCTTGTACACTCTTCCTTTTCTATTCTGTCCCCGCTACACCTCCCAGCCCGGATAGGGCAATTAACTGATCGTCTCCTTATTGCCCATCTTCAAATAAAGTCTTGAATTATATGTCTCTTGAATAATGTGTCTTGAAATATATGCTTCGGAATATGTAGAGTGATCAGATATAATAAGCTTACGGCAACGAACAAATATTGGTAAATTGTATCTGAAGGATTTATATGCGTGTGTACGTGGTCCTTGCCACTGAATGTTATGTAAAGAATACTGATATTGTGGTAGGAACATGAATTATTTTGAAAGTGTTCTACCAATCACTTTTGCATAGAGATTTGCCTAAAAATTAGGGAATAATGTCACATATGTATATCCATTGTATAAAATTTTCCACTACATATTCATTGACAAAATGTTATAATTTGCGAACCCACTACAAGTCTTAGAATTTATATTATTTATCTCAGACATCTTCCTAACAAAATACTATTACAGTGCTATCAGTAATCAACACAAAAACTCTCCGTGTGCTAGAATACTGAGGGAAACGAATTAATTGGTCAGCCAAGATGAGAACTATGTTCCTTTTAGATTCTGTCTTGTATTGTCTGGTTTGAAATCCTAAATCCCAAAAGAAAGTCTTTGAGGACATTCTGGAACATTTTCTATTTAAGCAAGGGCGATAGAATTGATATGACAAGGATTCCATGGACAACATTCTGCTAGTCTGCCAAGAAGCCATCTATCACGATATCATAGTAAGCTTACGAACTCATATTCAAATCCGTACGGTGTTTTAATGTTTTATATCGGAAGGTAATTCTCAGGAGATAGAAATAAAATGTAATATACAGATATGTAATATATATATGTATATAATATATATGTAATATAAATGTTAAATTTTTATTGTTGAATAAGGCTGATAACTCATATTAGTTGTCATCAATCTAATAATTGGTTTCAATCAATATAACTTCCGGGAATCGTGATTCTGTATAGAATTACACGTTCACATGTGACAGGTAAGGAGTAACATGTATGTGAAACTAAAGTTTAGGTTGAAAGTAAATTTAATAAATTAATGTTGAATTACACAATTTAATCCAATCCCAATCAATTCAAACGATTTTTCGTAATTGATATGCGGAATATTATTTTTACATAACCGTTTCTAAGGAGCCAGAGAGTGTGTGCTGTTTAAACACCACTAGTTTAAGCATATGTGCACTTTGGTTTATCCAACGAAAAATTTAATCCAGAAAATTTGGAGAATGTTTTTGGCGAACACTAGGCACTTTCTGCTGCATCTTTACAATACATTATATTCTATCACTTAAGTACCTACAATCCAAGAAAGTGAAATACAAATATTACATGTAAAATAGAAATATGGAAGAACCGCAAATCAATTCAATTATCACCTAATATAAAGTCAATATGTCATTTTTCCATAAAAAGATATATGATTAATGTAAATTATGGTTTCGAATGCGATTATTATCTGTTAAAATGTCTGTGCTTACCTCAGAAACATGTTGATATCCCTAAATAAATTCAATATATTTTTCATCATTTATATACCTTTGTTTATCGAAAAAAGCCCGATAAAAGTTGAGAAGTCAGTTGATTAAGTGACTCATTTCGTTAGACCGACCTCGGTGATAAC
Source organism: Teleogryllus oceanicus (assembly GCA_964035755.1). Taxonomy (NCBI): domain Eukaryota; kingdom Metazoa; phylum Arthropoda; class Insecta; order Orthoptera; family Gryllidae; genus Teleogryllus; species Teleogryllus oceanicus. The sequence goes on from CAXIVR010000006.1 coordinate 97,768,022, forward strand.
ATTTTTAAATCCATCCTGCATGATGATCCTTCACCCTTTAGAAATATTGCTACTTTTTACTGACATGAGTTAGACTCGAGGTTGAAAATGTGATGAATGGTTTTGTTTATCAAAACTACTTTCAAAGATAAGATTAAGATGTTATACTACTAATAATAATAATATCGTAAGTGTATGTTAAATAATCTTAATAAAAATATTTTTAATCTTAAACTACAGGTTGCGAACTTTCATTGGCACTGCCTCATTGATAAATAATATATGATATTTCCTGTGGATGATAATTACGACACGTCAGTTCCTGCCAAGTCAATTCTCAATGTGTCTCTTAACTCACTTTGATTAAGAAAAATTCATAAAACTGCACTATATGAGTTTCAAATATTGTACAATTAATTGTTATAAAACAATGTGCCTTCCTCGATTTTTTGAGATTTGTGCATTCTACTGACATATGTGAAGTTTGCTGTTTTTAACATGCACAAATTGGTAGCATGCTGTAAATTCATGATCTACAGAAGTATTGCAAAGTTTGTAACTTCTTATGATGAGATTTTTCGAGAGTTTTTGCTTATCTACAAAGGAGCAGTGATACTGGACATTAAAAAGAATAGGAACATTAAAACAGAACGTGAATTTATTTAAAGAAACGATTTATTTACGAAAGAAATATGCTTAAAATGTACATTATTTGTGTATATAAACAATTGTGTAGAGTCACTTAATAGTTATGTGTATGTATTACTGTGTATTGTTAGGTGTATGAACATTGAACAGAAAATGAGGAAAGTATATAAGATTTAGTTTGATGCAATTTTATCCAATGACCTGTTCACACACGAATGAATATTTTACTTCGCAGTTTTCATCCCAAAGCTCCATTGTGGCGCCTTCCACCAGCAGACAATTTTGCGACTTGGAATTTGAGGGTTGACCTGAACGCCAACGATCATATCCAGCTGCAGTTAACGTCTCACCTGAAGGAACATTTGAATATAATTCCAGGAGTTTATCTGATCAGATATTTTGTAAAATAACAGCGTCACATTGCCCCTAAAAGTTCGTTTTTCACCGTTCATGGTTCATATTATATTTATTGAACTAATTACTATAAATATCGTTTGCTAGATCTGCGTTGAGGAACAAAATATTTTTCAAACCCAAAGGAAAGCAAAAATATAAGCAGCTTACCCAATATAGTAACGTATTGTCCTTCGATGTCTTTATCGTGAGCACCAATCCATAAATATGGAGTGACATTGGTGAACTGCTTGATTGCTTGACGAATAACTTCTGCTTCTGCATTCGAATTCAGGACTAATAAATGCGCATCTTCTGTTTCACAAATCCGTTTACCATCTTCCCATGTTGAAAGTTCTGCGTGGACCTTGTAGATTCCCAAGCCTTGGAAATCTCTATAACCCGGATGAAGAGGTGGTGGCTCTGTAAAGTTGAAAATATTATTATTATTATTATTATTATTATTATTATTATTATTATTATTATTATTATTATCATCATTATTATCATTATTATCGATTATTATTAATAATGGCCAATTTTGATTAGGAAATCGAAATCGTACAGAATTTAAAACGCCCGTAAGGGCAAATCGAAAGAATGTGTGTTCGCCAGAGCGCCAAGTTTCCTTCTACCTTCCAGCGTGACGTCGAGGGTATCAGTGCGCACTCCCTTGCATCGGGTCGTGGCGGTGCGCACATCCAGTAGGGTTGTGGCGGGCGGCGCGGGGCCCGCTCTTCGCCGGCGCGTGCGCAGCGGTGGCCGCTGGCGTTGCGTCGCGACGCGACCGTGAGGTGCGCCCCACGCCTCTGCACCGACCGCCCCCGGCCTCCGCCCCCGCGCCGGCCCCCGCCTTCAGCACGGCGGCCAACAACAGCACCCACACTCCTCCGAAGAATCTGTATTTGAGTTGAAATGTATTGGTAATTTGAAAAATCTTCCGATTTAAAAGAATGTTTTCCGATAGATTTGGTCACTGCCTCTTTAATTAATTATTGATAGGTTGGGTAAAAAACTGATAATAATTTTCATAGACACCATTCTCAAACTTGCGGTGGTACTAGTCTTTGTGTTCGTCCCCAAATCCGCCCCTTTGCCACAGATTGATTGATTGACTGGTAGTGATTCCGGGCGCGTCAACTACTAAGATTATTAGTTTCGTAATTGTAGTGCATGTTTTTCCTTGGGAAATGGCGGTGACCTTCCCATGCTGGATGCCGAGATACGACTCCGACCTTCCGTCGACTTGGGGGGGGGGTTCTCTATCCAGATACCTCCACTAGCGATGCACCACTTCAGCCGGGCAAGTTCTAAGCACCCCCCCCCCGGTATTCCGGCATGTGTCGTAGTGCACGTGAGTGTAAGTAGGGGTGAGAATAGGACAAGGAAGAGGAAGGAAAGATCGCGGGCGGTCCATAGCCCGTTCGTTTGGGTACGCTCCAGCATGTGCCTGGTGAAAATTAACGGCCAGAGAAGCCGTTCGGTAGAATTCTCTTCCATACAACGAATGAATTCGAACTAGCTGACAAGCTAGTACCTTCCGGTTGAAGGCACTGCACTGAAGTCAGTTGGTTCCCTGAGCCACAACTCCCGGTTCTGTGATACAGTGTCAGTAGAAAAATTTATAGGTAATCGAATGTGCGAACAATGTTCGTTTTGAAAATTGTTTATTGTCTCATTTGTTTTCCGAGATCTTGCCTGTCTATCTCCGAACTAAGTTGCTTTTTTTTCTTTTTTTATGCTATAAAACCTGCTAGTTGAAAACGAATATTTAACATTTTAAACATATTAAGCGATATTATTCCTAAAGTAGTTTCAAAATACAGATAGACTTGATAACAAACCACTCAGAGATTTCTTTTCATTATTGCAAAAAATGTAGTTTAATTTTTTGAGATTAAAATGTCATACAATGTCAGGAGAGATGAACATGTTTGCTATGTGCTGACAATAAACAAAATATCTAATAGTTGATAGCGAATAGCGAAAAGCGAATAGCGAAAAGCGAATAGCGTTGATAGCGAAAATCAACTAGAAAACCCGTAGAGAATGTTGTTTTAAAATATTACGATATAAATGTGAACGATCCGGCAACAGTGGCTAATCTCTTTAACCAATACTTTTCGACAATTGCTGCCGATCTCACTAAGGGTCTTCAGGCACAAAATTCAAAAACAGACAGTTCATCCAAAATTTTAGACACAATGTTCGTTTCCGAAACTTCTTCCTATGAAATTCTCAAAATAATCGGTAAACTAAAAAATAAATATTCGTCCGGTTTAGATGAATTCCCGGATTCTTTGTTAAAGACTTGTTCGTATGTCATTATACACACGTTAACTCACATATTTAATGCATCTTTATGCTCTGGAACGTTTGCAGATATTTTCAAAACACCTAAATTAATCCGCTTTTCAAAAAAGGCAACAAAAATGAAATTCAAAATTATCGGCCCATTTCTCTTCCATCAGTTTTTCAAAAATATTAGAGAGACTTTACGTAGGAATGGAAACCTTTCTCACTAAACACGACGCGCTTTCAGATTGCCAACATGGATTTAGAACATCAAAATCAACGGAAACAGCTATATTTTCTTTTCTTAAAGATGTCGCCTCATCATTGGATCAAAACGAGGCACCTATTGGATTATTTTTAGATCTCTCAAAAGCTTTTGACATCATTGATCATGACATTTTACTTTTAAATTACCTTCATATGGAATTCGTGGTATTGATCTAGATTGGTTATGTTCGTACCTTAAACAACGATCTCAGAGAGTTGAAATACCTTACTGGAATGATGGAAAATTATGAACGCTCCTTTCCGACTCTTTGCCCGTTGCATGTGGAGTTCCTCAAGGATCGATTTTAGGCCCTATTCTGTTCCTACTTTACGTAAAAGATATGCCCTCGACGATTCGAAACGGAAGAACGGTTCTCTTTGCGGATGATACGAACATCCTTTGCAATAAAGAAACAGTAAATAGCACAATATCAGATGTTTCAAATTGGTTCCGAAATAACAAATTAATAGTAAACAAAAAAAAAGGTTTTTGCTCCATTGAAAATGAACAGTGTACCATTGACTGATGTTAAGGCAACAAAATCTTTAGGTCTCTCAGTTCAATCAAACCTTAAATGGAACGTCCATTTAAATGAATTGAACACAAAATTAAGTTCATTATGCTACGCGTTCAGAATTCTTGCAAATTCAGTCAGCCTTCATACTGCTCGTTGTGTATACTTTGCGAATGTTCATTCCCGCCTGAGATATGGCATAATATTCTGGGGAAATACATCTTATAGCTCCCAGACTTTTAGATTACAAAAACGAATTGTACGAAAATTAACCAAATCCCACCCACGTGATTCATGTAAGCCTCTCTTCATTAATCTAGGAATTCTTCCATTACCGTGTCTTTTTATTTACGAATCAGTGTTTTTTGAAAAAAATGACTTGCTCAAGGGCGGGATTATATTTTCAGAAAATGCCGAAGTCAATTACTATAACACTCGACGTAGAAATCATATTCATCAGGTGACAGTATCAACAGCTCATTACAAAAAATTCACATACAATACTTGTACATTATTTTACAACACTTTGCCAGATGACATTAAACGATTAAATTCAATAGAAAAGTTTAAGTCCCAAGTGAAATCGTTTCTGCTGCATAACTGTTTCTATACAATTAGAGACTATACTGAGCATCACAAGAAAAGTAACATTAATTTTAACACTGATACATAATGCATTACTTACCATTTGGACTGTATAAATGAGTAATAAGAGCCAAAATTTATTGCTTATTTATCCTTGAAAATAGATTTTATTACATGGGAGTTTTTTTTTAAAATTAAAATTTTTTTTTTTTTTTCAAAATTCAAAATTTCAGTAGTATATGACTTAGTGTAGGGATCACAGAATTTTGAAAATGTGCACTTAATTCACTTTCCCCATAGCACATCATACGCAGTTTTAACTGTTTTTTGACGTAAAATAATTTAATAATTGGGTAATATAAAGTCAATATGACAGTTTCCCACAAAAGTTACGTAAATAATCAGAATTATTCCCCTGTATGTGTTTAGCATGAAGTGAAATATGAACTCTTACCTCAGAAGCATTTTGGTGTTGCTAGATACTATCAAGGGCAGTTTCATCATTTTATATACTTTTGTTTATCTAATTATTTTTGAGTGAAGTTGAGAGGTCAGTAAATTGAAGGATTTCTTTTGCCATGTATATTACCAAACATGGCTGACCTCTGTGATAAGCTCTTGTTATCCATGCTTTAATTGGTTATGATCCTTCAAGAATTATAAATATAACATAATTTGACTAAGAGATTCCTATCATTTGAAGTGATAAAAGTTTGTTTACGAAAAGCATATTAAAAGACAGTATTAAATATGATACCAATTAAAATATACGAACTCTATGTTAAATTAAGCCTTTTTTGCAATTGGGAATCCCATATTACGATTTTTCTTTACTTGGCACTATCGCAATAATAAAAAGCAAGTCAACTCCACAATAAAATAAATTACTTTAACCAAATTAAGACATCTAAGAATCTCTACTGGAGATGACAAGTCGCACTGCCCAGAATAAGATCAGGTCAGACAAAATTAAGCCATCTTTCTCTAATTGCCCAAACATCGCCTCTGGTTTGTGATATTTGTAACATTAATTTACTGATATACAACATTATAGAAAACTGCCCTAAATTCAGTCATTTCAGTCATTAAAATTAATCAAATTTTGTGAAAATTGTAATTCAGTAAACCCTCGAAATATATGAAGACGAATTTTGTGTGAACGTGACCTTACGCAAAGATCTGTCTTTGGACAACAAATTTGATTTAAAAAAGAACATCCATCTTGAATATAGTAATTGTTGGATGACGACGAAAAAAAATGACGTTTGCAATCTTTGAAGAATCAGGGATTTCAAAGAAAATGACATCTCCATTCTTTTACGGATTTAGGTGTTGTTATGAGAATAGAATGAAATACAAAATTAGAACAATTTTTGGGAAAATGTTTGAGTATTTTTTTAAATGTTGATGTTGTGTTAATGTTGTGCTATGTTTCGCTTAAAATCAAAATATCCGATCTTTATATATACGATCTTTTCCAAATTGAAGAAACCCTTGTCCATCTGGCTCTAATTGAAGCTTTGAAATTTTCAAAAAATTCTTTAATATTTGAGGGTACTTTACATTAAGCCCCCCAAGTAGTTTCAAAATTTTCTCAAAAACACCTCCAAATTTTTTCTTTAAATTTATTGTGTGACATACCGATATGTCACGTTAAAATAAACTAACATTTATTTGTAGACAATATGGTGGAACATGCATTACGAAATATCACGAGAGCTAGAGCTTAGCAACGACCGTGAATAAACAATGTAGTTTTGTTTTTTCTAAATGCATTAAGAGATGGCTTGGTGCCGAAAGTAGAAAATTTGGGATTGGGCGAAGAAGTTTAGACGATCAAAAGATCAGCTACACCAAAATATAACGAACGTATGGATTGGCTGGGTGAGAGAAGGACGGTCAAATGTTATGGAAAAAATGAAGGTAGTTTAATACGAAGTCTTCGAGGGATGAATCATGCAGGAAGATTTCATTCTGCTCGGAAACGCGCTTCTGAATTGATCGTGGGTTCGTGAGAGGGAACGGGTACAATCTAGATAGAATTGGGTTATCAGTGAAATTATAAGTACACTGAATGATATTGCAGATATTTTCATGTGGAAGCAATAGTGATGTATAAATTGGAACTTTGTCGGGAGTGGTAATCGAGTTCGGGACTATGTCATAGGACGTAATCGGGACTGATAATTTTGATAGTTTGAGACCAGCTTGGATAGGGGCAGAAGAGGATTTCGTGGAACTTTGGACTACCGCAAGCTCGCAAGATATTTCGACTGAGAAGTCTACGAGGGACATCAACGAAGAATAGATAAGTTAACCGCGGTATAAATTGTAAATTGAAAGATATCTTAATCAAAGGCCTAAAAATTGTAAATTCGCTAAATTGTTTGCTAAAAGCGTAAAAATAAACTTTGTTGAATTTTGTTCTTTAGAAAAGAAAGTGATCTTTCATTTAGTCAATCCAAACAGAAATGAACTAGGAATAGAATCATTCTATTTCAGATTCCCAGCTGCGCTGTATAGTCGGCGGATCCTATAATCCATTATAGAGGTAATAAGGATTATAATATATATCGTGACCCATTGACCCAGCAAGCCGGACGCTAAGATCTTTAGCAGATATAAATGTAGAGAGAGAAAAGTTTGTATATCTCAATTCTAATACAAAGTAAAATACACTTATAACAGTGGGATAGGCCCAATTTCCACGATTAAATCTGATGTTTCGAAAATTGCAGGTTTGAACTTTTATCCCGCGTGTTCCTACAACTATACAATTGAAGATGGAATTTTCTCCTACAAATGAAATTTGTTGTCCATAAATATTTCTTTCATTAAGGCCATGTAAAGTTTTGGAAACTTTTAGTTGTTTTCGTGCAACAGGACATGCAATATTTGCACTTTAAAAATAACAAAAATAGGATTTTCTCATAAACGGCTCCAAATGTCTTCTTTAAATTTTTGGTAGGGATAGTACCAAATACACTCTATCCGATGACATAAACACCATATTGATCTATTCCTTTGTTTTTTCATAAATTACAAAAAAATTATTTCTTCACTTGACTCTCACGTCGGAAATATTTACACAAGAGGCAATTTCTTCACTTTATTAGGTTAATGAGAACATGTTCTTTAAAAAATGTCAAATAAAGTTTCTCGAAAACTCAAACTCAACGTTTTTCTGTAAAAATGAGCTCTAAATGCCGCATTTTCAGAAACTCTCAAACGCCATATTCTCGAAAATGGTTCAAAATTTTTTCTTCAATTTAATTTCAATGGATAGAGCTAATTCCACTGTTTAATATGACATAAAGTTCATTTTGATGTATTATTTTTTTTTTCAAAAATTAACTCCCTTTTTGTATACTTTAGTGCATTTGTCAGTGAAAGTACTTCAAATAAATTCCAATGAAGTTTTTCGAAAACTGAATAGATTGACTGTGAAAAAGACCTTCAAATTTCGCATTTACAGTAATGCTTAATCGCAATTTTCTTAAAAACAGCTTTAATTTTTTCAATGAATATTGCTATTTAGGACGATTTTATAGCATTCTTTAATATAATTGAAATATAATTATGGTTCTACAACTTGCAATCCGAAGAGATCAAGAAATTCAAAGAATTTCAAAAAATATTTCTTTGGGCCGCAATAGATGGAAGGAGGTAAGAGGGAGGGACAAAACCGTACAGTACCATTCCACACCAAGAACATAAAAAACCTTTACTTCGAGAAAGTCTGTGCAATTCTGTATCACCTGTAGTTATAATCGTATTCCTGGGTTCAGCGCTACCCTAGGAACGTGTTGGTGGAGCCGCAGCCTAGTCCTCCATCTCTTATGGCCAGGTAGAATAATTCATCTGCAATACTCAAATGCAGATGTAATAACTGTTTGGCTGCCACTCTGATTTATCAGTCCGCTTCCCTGAGCATCGGCATCAATAAAACCAACTGGTAGAGGTATTGTGGCATTATGTAGATATGAAGTAATGCCAACTTTTGAGTGGGTTTTAAATGCGTCATCTGAAGTCTCGTCATTACTTCCATCATATTCGAAAGGGATGTTTTACATGGTAAGCCGTTATAGATAGAGTAGTTCATTCGCAAGTACGTTATGATATGATCATTACTGATCAGAGGAATACTCTCCCCCAACCTTTCCTGACAGGGGTGTTCAATGAACCAGGATCGTTCAAAGGTTGTAATTTGGAATGTTGAACACTTCGCGACAGAAAATATCATTCCGAGGGCCCCAAGATATTCCACCACAATATCAACCCATTCCTGAGCTTGTGGAGCATCTTTTGCTAACAGCACCTGATCGTCAGCAAAAGCTAACACGGACAAACTCCTTTCCAAAAGCGTGTATCCTCACATGTCTTCCAATATCTCAAGCAAGCACTCCATTCATATTTATTCCTCTACGAATTGGCACCTTAAGGAGGTGCCAATTGGCTTCCTTTCGAGAAGTGCTGAATGGCGGTGGAAATGTCGGAGTAAGAGATCATTACCAAATTGGTAAAGGTGTCGGAGATCCCTTTCCTGGACAGAGCCTACCGCATCGCGGCGTGAGGAACAGTGTCAAATGCTTTAGATATATGTAGGGCAGCGCCGACACCACCCTCTACTTTTTTCATGTCACAGACTGCTTGGTGAATAATTTGAACATTGGCAAAACAGCCAGATTCAGGGACAAACCCCTTTTGGCGTGGATTGAACTTCACCACGGATTGAATGCGTTTGTCCATAACGCCCCAAAAGATTCTTCACAGCAGGGAACTAATTGTAGTGGGGCGATGGTAACAAACTTATTATCCTTACCCTCTGTTGGTATAAGGAGGGTTCGCTTAGCTTTCCACCCAAAAGGCACAAAGTCTCTATAAAATTTTGGTGTACAATAGGGACAATATTTCAATTTTTGCTTCTGAAGATACGTTGCTAACTTTTCTCTTATCTGGTCCTGAAGTCGTGGCATTTTTCATTCCATAGAGACGATTTTTAATTTCAGCAACTTGCACCGCGCATAGAACTGTGTCCGGATACATTTCAGGTGTCAACAATTTATCACCCCGTCTTATCGAATCGTCGGGATCTATTGTCGGGAAGCCGAATCGAGGGCGTGTTACCCTAAATGGATTTGTACAGGTCGTTAATCTTATCCCTGTGAAGGGGCTGATGATCGGCACTAGTACAGTCAATGCCCGTTCTAATGCTCGTTGTCAAAAGCGCTGGACCATTCTTGAAAATGTCCTTCCATATCTACGGGGCCTTTTAGGCCTAGTGGTGGTGTGCAGAGGAGCTGTCCAAAATCTTAACTAATTTGGCATAGGTCTCGTTCAGTTTGTCCTGGGGTTGAATATTTCTTTTGAATTCATTTCCCACCTCAACAAGTTCTTGATCTACATTAGTTTGAGAAATGCCCCAGGTTCCTATCGAAGTTGAAATGTTTTCCTTCCTGTTAGGCTTCATAACAACCGAGGACGCAATGAAAGTTTGGGCCGTGTCAGCAGCAGATAAAACAGAATCTAAGAGGACTGGCACTGTCGAAAGCTGCTAATTCATCTCTGAAATTGTAGCGGCCTGCTCGTTAAGGAATTGCACCCCATTTGCTTTTGGGAAGGTAATGTCTACCATTGCAAGATCCTCAGGGCCTCGATCTGTGAACCGAAGGGAATCGGTACAAGGCTGTTTGCTTATCTCTACCTTTAAAAACGTTTCGACTCCCTTTAGACCAGTCTCATAGCAAGGGATCACCGGGTTTCTTCCTGTCTTGATGTTACACCTTCGATACAGGGGAGAGTATGGGAATTTGGCTCACTCTAGTCTTCGGAGGGATAATGACCCTGGGAGGTGATGCGATAACAGCAGCACTAGTAGATAGTCTGACTATCAGATGAGGACGATGATGATTCTGCAGTCACAGTACCTTCAGCTCCAATGGCTGCTAAATATCTTCGATGTGTAGTCTCTTTTCTTTTCTCGCCTACCTGGAGAGGTCTTACCCAGCAGAGCAGCCAAATTGTTGTTCGACGTCTCTGGTTGCTCTTTCTCTAACGCCGCCATTTTCATAATATCCTCCAAGTAGAAGACCTTCCCTGCTCTAAGCACAGCAGTCCTGCCACATCCACGCCTTGGCAGCTGGAGCTTTATTAGCTGCGTCTGATTGAGCATGGCGCAAATATTGTGAGAGCCCTGATTTGGTTGCGAAGTTGGCGGAGCATAACCTACAGATAAATTCTCCTTTACATACTGTCGGACCCGGGCAGTTAGGGAAATGACTCAAATCGGAGAGCTTTCCTTTGAAATTCTAAATTTAATTGAACTAATTTGACCGTGTTCACTACACTTAACGGCACTGCACTACACTACACTACACTACACTACACTGTTTTTGCTTTCAATTACACTTACTAGCACTTCACAGCACTTACTCATTTAATGTCTATTACTCTCATATTGTTCTAACTTATTTCAAAAGCTTCGGACACTTAGAGGAAAAGCTTTGAAAATTGCTGCGGGTAAACTATTCAATCTTTAATTGTTCTGTTACAAAGGAAAATTTCCCAAGATCTGAATTTTGTTTCCTTGATTGAATTTGTGAGTGTGAGCGCTTCGGCCGAAATAATTTGGTTTTCTAGTCTAACCTGAATTTCCTTCCAAGGTGGTTGACATCCGTACGATTTATAAAGTGCGCAAAGTCTCGCCCTTGATCTTCTCGTTTTAGAGGTTCCCATGTCTTTTTATTGCGTTAGATCTATAGGTAAACTTATTCGCTTTCCTCTGTATTCTATCTAGTTTTTTCCGGTGAGACTTTCTGTATGGATCCCAACATGCCTCTCCGTATTCCATGAGAGGGCGAACCAGCGAAAAATATGCTAATTGTTTCGTGTTTGCAGAACTTTTCTTTAGAATTCGCATTACAAAATGCATTCTTGCTGCATTTGGAGCATAAAAGAATAGACGGATATCACTATGGATAGTATCGTAATGCCGAACCATGTTATTCAAATCAGTGGCCATACACCACCTATCTGGGCGCAATGTGCGCAGCGACTCGCCTCGAAGGGAATCCTAATCATGTATCGATGTAAGCTAGAATCGTCATAAATAGTGGCCTGTTATTCACGGGCGCGCCACCATGCGCTCCCGCGTCCACGGCTTGCTTGCCGAGGTGCGAGTTACTCCGAGGAGCATGACGGGGTCGTGGGCTGAAGACCGCCGACTCCCTCCCGTGACGTGGGGTTACCGAGATGGTTTTTCTGTCAAGTATGTTGCCCTTTCCCTCTTGAGTGCACCTGAAGTGGCCCCAATGTGCATTACCACGAAGAGGTGAGAGAATGGATGTGTCAGCCAAGCAACGACAAACCCATTACAGGTGGCTATTACGGCCATACAGGTTGCAATCCCATTCCAGGAGGGCTTTTCGGAACTTACTGGGGAGGTTTACTAGCATTGCCTACACCATCGAGATCCTGGGCGACATCGGACCCCCAAAGTTAGAGGAAGTACTTTACTACTTATAAATGCATGTTTTATCCTATGTTAAATTGTCTTGCTATCAAGGCCCGGGAATAAGAATTATTCTGTCAAAAATCTCTAATTTCTAGCGCACGAGTACATACTTTCTTTATGAAGTAAGGCTTGAACTGCCCCAAAAGAGTTTCAAATATTTTACACCAAGAGTAGCAAAATTCTGTGGGTTTGCTCATTTCTTGAGAGTTATGTATTCTGCTGGAGTATACAGAGTCACGTAACTCTAGCACCTCCTGTAACTTTTGAACGGTTCAAGTTATTGCAATGCAATTTTCTCGAAAGTGCACTAGGGAATGGGGCTAATTGATAAGTGTATTTATTTATATTTCATAGCTAGTATTTTACGAGATTTTTGAGGTAACTTTGTTTTTTCAAATGGAACAATACATATTTCTTCAGTCTATCATGACGAGCGTAAAAGAGAATTCACATTTATACATATTGTCATATGTTAGATAAGCATTTTTGAGTAATTTCGATTTTTTGCGTCTCATGTTTAACGGATATTTTAATGCAACAGCCCTCCACGCAAGGCCACGCAACGCTCCACCAGCAAACGCGCTCAGGAAAGAGAAGCTGATTTTGCATTTCATAATACCAAACATATTCTAAATATTCACAAAACTGTTGCAATTTTCTCCTGAACTCTGCTCTCCATCCCTCCGCGTTTTCAGATTTTTTGTCTTTCGTTGATTCAAGGAATTGAAAATAAAGGTTTTTCATAATTATGTATAAGATGTATGTATAAAATTGTTTATTTTTTCAACTCCATTAACGGGGTTTTACATGGCAGGATATTAATTGGACCTTGAAACAAAACACAATAAGGATAAATAATTAAGACTCTACAAAGAATTTTGCACATTTCGAGCAAACAATTTTAATGTTAATAAGCGTATAATAATAACTCAGCGATAGAAACATAGGAATAGTTATATCATTATTTTCCTGCATTTTTTCTTTTCATAAGGTGTTATTATATTCACATTAACAAAAAAAATTTGCTGAAAATGTGCATTTTTCTTTGTACAATTTTAAAAATTTATTATTACAGTGTTGAATTTCCGAGATCCCATAATATCCTGTGGAACGACACCCCTTAAAATGAAGTTGAAATAACAATTTTATTTCAATACATACTACTTCTGACAAATCCATATTTTAAATCCTTAATGCAAAAAATCTGAAAATGCGGAAGGATAGCAAGTAGGGTTCAGGAAAAACTGCAACAATTTTGTGAATATTTGGAATATGTTTTGTATGTTCAAATACTAAGATCCTTTCCCTTCTCCGAGCACGCTTTTGCTGGTGGAGCGCTGCGTGACATTTGTGTGTCGGACAGTTACATTCAAAATATCCGTTTAATATGAGTCACAAAAATCAAAATTACTCAAAAAATGCCTATCTAACATATGACAATATGTATATCATTGAAGTCCTCTTTCTACGCTTGTCATGATAGACTGAAAAAATATGTACTGTACCATTTGAAAAAAACAAAGTTACCTCAAATATCTCGTAAAATACAAGTGGTAAAATATAAATAAATACACGTGTCAATTAGTCCCATTCCCTCATCTACTTTCGTGAAAACTGCATTGCAATAACTTGAACCGTTCAAAAGTTACAGAAGGTGCTAAAGTTACGTGACTCCCCTGTATATCACATTTAGCTGTACGTAATTGTCACACATTGATAGAATGATAGACCTGAGAAATCATGATCTGGAGAAATAATGCAAAATTTGCAATTTAGTATAGTTAGTTCTTTTGAAATTTTTGCTGATATATTTTACAGCAGTGTGTTATTTGTCATTGAGGAACATAGGAATTTTAAAAGGAGAACATAAATTTAATTAAAAGTAATAATTGATTTATTCATTAATTTATCTCCAAATGTACCTACATTATTTTGTGTAGTAACAATTTTATGAAAAGTACTAATAGCTCATCAACACGAATATTGCTCATAGAATGATAATTGTAAATTGGAAAAATTTTCAAGCAATTTTATGCGATGGTCTGTTCACACACGAAGGAAAATGTTCTTTCACAGGGGGCGTCAAGAATCTCGATTGTGGACTTATCAACGACCAAACAATTTTGGCCGCTTTTCCCGTCTGGATCACCTGATTTCCACCGTTGGTATCCAGCTACAGCTAATGTTTCACCTGAAATAACATTTGAATATAAGTACAGGAATTGATTTGATGCCTTCTTTGACAAATAATAGCGCCACTTGACTTCTTAAAGTTAGTTTTTGGACCTATAAGTTTTACATAAAATTTATGTGAGTAATTACGTCCAATTATGTTTTCATGTAATTCGAAGACAATTGAAAAATTTCCGAAACAAAAAGGAAACGAAAAATGAAAACGTCTTACCAAATATTGTAACGTAATGTCCCTCAATGTCTTTATCGTGTGCACCAATTGTTATATAAGAAGAGACATTAGTATATTGCTTGACTGCTTGACGAATTACTTCTGCTTCTGCATCCGAATTGAGGATTAACAAATGCGCATCTTCGGTTTCACAAGTTATTTTGGCTTGTTCCCAGGTCATTTGTTCTCCATGTACTTTGTAGTATCCTTGGCCTTGGAATTCTGTATACCCTGGACTAGGAGGTGGAGGCGGCCCTATAAAGATATTATCATCATCATCATTATTATTATTATTATTATTATTATTATTATTATTATTATTATTATTATTATCATTATCATTATCATTATCATTATTGTGGTAATGGTAGTGGTAACGCGTGGTAACTTTAATGAAGTCTCCATAGGTGAGGAACGAGAGAATATAAACAAAGGTTCCGAAATTACCCATTTTTTCGTAAATTCTGCATGGGGTTATTTGAATTGAATACTTCGCGGTTAGAAATGAGGAGGAAGAGCGCTCTCCACTGCACCCGTACCTAGCAGCATGACGGGTAGGTAATCAGTGAGCACTTTTCTTTAGGCCATAGTAAACACAATGAAAACGAGAAAATGGGATAACCCCTACAAACCCTACCGCGATCCAATGTTGTTTTCCTTAAATTTCTCACAAACCAACAAAAATGTTAAACTCCGGTAACAGCGAATGGAGTGAAAGTGTGCTCGAAAGTACACCAAAGTTTAATGCTTCCTTCCAGCTTGACGTCAGGTGTACGTTGCGACAAAAGAGTATAAAATGTATGAAAAAAGATATTGATGAAAAATTGCAGAATCCATAGAAACCTGGCCAGTTTTCTTACCATTAAATTATTCATAAAATAACTGGTATTTTAAACCCCAGTAAGAACAAATCGACAGAGCGTGCGCTCGCCAATGCATGTTCGTCGGTTCCTCCTACCTTCCAGAGTGACATCCAGCACATCTGTGCGCATTCCCTTGCATCGGGTTGTGACGGTACGCACATCCAGAAGGGTTGTGGCGAGTGGCGCGGAGAGCCGGTTTTCTTCCGACAGGCGCAGTGACGTCAGCAGGTGGCCCGTGGTGTTGCGTCGCGACGCGACCCTGAGGTGCGCCCCTCTTACGGCCTTGCACTGGCCTCCCCCTGCCTCCACCGCCGCACCAGCTACCACTTGCTGCCCCGCGCCCAGGAAGGCAGCCAGCAACCACACGGCTCCATTCAACCTGCAGGTCAGGCACGTCCAACAGCACACGCACGAGCTCCTTGCCCGCCTGGGGAGCCTGACGCTCCTACGGGCACGGGCTACTTCCTCCGACTCCGTACTCATTTCCCCGTAAAATCCAGAAAGGGGCGTACATGCGCAAGCTGAAGCGGCGCGAGGCGCGGTGAATAGTGGCTTCATACGAATATATGTTTTGCCAGATTTTTGTATCAAATAACCGAAAATTACATTTTATTTATATTCTACATTACTTATGACTATTTGATGTTCATTTTCTTACAAAATTCTCCCTGGTATAAACGTGTTTGCTAAGTGACAGGAATATGATTGAATGGTGAATTATTTCCTTCTTTTTGTTTCGGGTTGTGTTATTAAATTATTCGGTTATTTTTTTTGCAATAATGTTAAATAAATTAACAAGTCTCTGTAAGTTAACAATTCTCACTTATGGACTGACAGCGCTTTTAACAGACAAGACTATTTATCTGTTAAACCTTCTAATCTGATCGTAGAAGCATTCCATGGTTTTATATCACTCTTAGGTAGGTAGGATTACAAAATAAAGGTATTTTTGATTCAAAGTTTTAAATGTTACTTTCAACTGACAATTTGAAATCGGACTGGTGTATTATTACGTTTTAATTAACTTTTTTTGCCCCAAATTAAAGTGGGAATTAGTATTTCTAAATTTGTGACAATAACTGTTCAGTGACTTCTCCCAAAGACCGTCATGGGCCAGGTATCCAGTGATCCAAAAGTTTGTTCAACCCTTCCTTTCAAATCTCCCGCCAATTTCTCTGGACGCAATGCCCGCGTGCTCTAGTAAGCTTGTTACCTTGCCCGCGACCTGGACATGCCTGCTGAAAGTATTTTAAAATTCATTCGTAAATTAATAATCATCCTCTTTGATACAATTGTTGCTTATCTCATCGGTCACTTACTTTGTTACGATGGACGGAAGATTATCAGGATATAACCGGACGGTGTGTGAATTCACCCCAAAACTTAATGCGTAGTTCACATAGTTGAAAACTGAAAGTATTAAAAGTTAATACAGAAATTGAAATGTTTGAGAGCGTAGGCATTTAGGTAATTGCATGGCTACCAGAAGCGACGTGGCTCACGACAGTCTGTTGAAATTAATATGTAAATTGAAAAATCATCTTATTTTTAAAATATATTAAGCTAATCGATCTCGTTGATCTGATATTCACCAGTGAGGGGCGAAAGATTGTCAGGAAGCAACAAGACGTCGTTTAAAACGATTACAAGAGTTCATATAGAGCTCACGTAATTTTAAATAGTAAGTGTAAAATATAAAATATAGTATTTGAAATGTGTGGAAGAGAAGTCTATTGCGTTTGAGGAGAGGATTTATGAAGCTTCGTGAGGTCAACATGAGTCCAACCCCTTGATCAGTTCTATTTGGATACTATTGCAGAACCTTCAAACGAACACCGGTAGCGGTAGCTCAGTGCATCAACTGATGTCACTGCAGCGCCTCTGACCGGGAGGTCCTAGGTTCGAGTCCTGACGGCGGCAGGATTTTCGACACTAGCTTTTCAGCTAAATCGAATTCAGTTGCTGGCTGGAGGAGAATTCTAGCGGCCGGCTGCTCTGATCGGTAGTTTTCCGTGGTTTCTCCGATCAACACCAGGCGAATGCTGAAGCAGTACCCTACCAAACGGGCCACGGATTGCGCGCGATCTTACACACACACACACACACACACACACACACACTAACATACACCACACTATCACATAATCCGGAAGACCGGTCGGGAGTTTAGCGCTTGTCCCGGCTGGGGAGGTGCCCCGCTGGTGGGAGAGTCCTGGTTAGGGGGAATCCCCACTAGCTGACGGTAGGTCGGTGCCGGATCTCGCCATCCAGCGGGGGAAGATCACCGCCATCTCACAAAAAAACATGCACTACACTAACGGGACTAATGACCGAAGCAGTTGACCCGCCCGGAAACACGAAAAAATCAATTAATCAGTCAATTCAAACGAGTCATGCGTCCCTCCTTTCACATTCCGTTTCTGGGGCAGCGCCATGAACTGATTGTCATCTCCTCATGTCTCATCCCTAAATGTCTCGCAAGGCGGCGGCAAAACAAGGAATAATCAACTCAAAGCCTTTCCTGTGCTACAGTCCCAATAGAAAAGAACTCATACGGGACTCAATATACGAACATCCGTTTTCTTGATTTGAACTTCGTTTTGAATATTGTCATTGTCAAGTTGAGCATCCGAGAACTTGGCCTTCGACATCCAAACTGTTTAAGTTTGTGTTGTTTCATGTTTCGGATTTTAAAATCTGAATGCTGTATGCCAAAATTGAACATTTTAGAATGCATTAAAAACATTATATCTAAAGCAGTTACAATATTTGGACAGATTAGATTACAAATCACTAATTAACACTACTTTCCATGTTCTTGGAAAAAAAATTTCATTTTCTGACATTAAAATGTCATGCAGTGTCAGGTATTTTAATGCCACTTCAATTTCAAAATGGTACTCCAAAAGAAATGAAAGGGCGTTGGCCCGGACCAAAGTCGTACTTTCATTTTTAAAATGAAAATGTCAGCAAATATCAAGAGGATGAAAAACGTTTAGTAAGTTTTCAAAATAAAGAATAATACAAATATGTAATCGCGAACAATTTTAATTATTAACTATTACAAAGTCAGTATGTTTCCCTTAAATAAAACGTTAATAAATATAATTATGCTCACGTATGCGTGTAACATCAGGTGATAGGCGAAATCTTACCTCAGTAGCATTTTGATGTTGCTAGATATTATCAACCCTTGTTTCATCATTTTATATACCTTGATTTATCTAATTATTATAAGAAAAGTTAAGAGGTCAGTTGATTAAACGATTCCTTTTGTCAGATATATTACCAAACAAGTCTGACCTCGGCGATAAGGTCTTTTAATCCAATTAACGACGACTTTTAATATTCAAAGTGATAAACGGTTGTGCTTATGAAAGACACTTTAAAAGATAGCATTAAAATATGTATGCATGTATTTGGCATTTGAGTATCTTTTGTTCGTCTTTCGTTCGTCAGCTAGCTTAAGGTGATCCCACGCCTGGGCCCATTTTAATTTCCTCGCCTGGCGAAAGAGATACAGGTGGCGTGCATTATGAATCTTGCATACTTGGCCTGCCTGAGCTTTTATTTTGTCACACAGCTTGAGAAACAGATCATTGTATTAAAAAGCTACAGCTCTGTTTTGCCCAAACCGGGAATGGAACCTGGGATCGAATCATGAAAAGGTATTATCCTACCCTTGAGTCACCCATGAGGTAGATTAAAATGTAATAGTAATAACAATAATAATAATAATATAATAATAATAATAATAATAATAATAATAATAATAATAATAATAATAATAATAATAATAATAATAATAATAATAATAATAATAATAATAATAATAATAATGGATAGCCGAGGCCGCTAAGGCAGTAGTGCCGTGGCGATCTCGGACGGAAGGATCGCGGGTTCGAGTCCCGCCTGGGGCATGGGTGTGTTTGAGTATGTCTGTTTGTGTGTGCCGTCCATTCATACTTCATTATCATCATCATTTCATCTTGCATCCCCCCAGGACTAACAACTCTGGGGTACAAAAATCGGATTCACCCTAATGCTGATCCCCCTAATTAGTTACATGCAAGACTTGCAACGTGATAAAATGATACTGAGCCCGTGCAAGTGCATGTCCTGCGTGGTCCAAGATGGCCCATTCGCGAGCAAAATAATAATAATGATAATAATTTTTGCTAATAAATAATAACAAAAGTATTAGTTAACAGCAAAGGAAACAAGTAAAACCATCACCATATTAAAAAAAGAAAGAAAGAAAAAACAACTAAATATCATATTCTTAACCTAATAACAATAGTTACTACGAACACTCTCCAAGTGCTGTTTGCACTTGTCGGAGAGGTAAGAGTTATATTTCACTTCTTTTGAGTGTTATATTGCAATTAACAATGGTTCATCCCATCCCTGGACTGGTAACCCAAACCGGAAGTTAGTAAGCGATAGCAACTGAATTTAAATATTGAAGTTAGCATTAAAAAACAGATAAAGCTATTGGCAGCTCTAATTAACAAGCGGTAAAATTAACAAATTGCATGACAAAGTGACATGCTATAATTAACAAGAATCAAATTAACAAATTATCTATACTAATAAAAGTGAATTCAACATGCAATTGACATCAATTCCACAAAAATGAGTGCATGAATAGATACGAAATATTTACAGGCTCTTCTTCAGGATTTGACGCAGTGTCCTTGCAATGGTTGGTAAAGATTAATACAACACAAATGCGGAAAAGAAATAATTTAAATAATATGCTGGTAGATGCACCACGGTCGTTGTTTTTTTTTCGCCTGTCGTTAAGAGACGGGTTCCTGATATATTCCGCCAGAGGCCAGCAGCGGCGCGGCAGAAACACAGAGTAAGCATATGAGGATGGCCGTGTGACTGATTTCCATGAAAGTTGGCACATGTATGTGTTTTCTTCATGGAGATTTTTATGGTGTTCATTTTTTGTATCTCCACTAGAAGGCGCTGTAGCTTAAGATGGCGCTTCAGTTAAATGCAATTCCCAATCATGGGAACCCACCTTCATTATTGCTGGGCGTTGCCACGTGACGCGGGGCGAGGACAAGGAGACCAGGAGGAACCATCAATGGAAGATGGAGATAGAAGGGAGGGAAAGAGGGAAAAGAGAGAGGAAAGAGAGAGAGAGAGAAAAGGGAAAAAATGACAGGGGGAAAGAGAGGGGGAATGGATGAAAGCGGAAAGAGAGAAAGGAGGGAAAAGAGAAAGAAGGGGGGAAAACTGAAGGGGAAACGAGAAGGAGGGAAATAGAAAGGAGAAAGGAAGAGATAGGAAAGGAAAGGTCGGGATGAAAGAGGGAAAAGCGGAGGAAAGAGAGATAGAAAATTAGGGAGAGAGAATGAGGGGAAAAGAGAGTGAAGGAAGAGACAGCAGAACAACGTCTTCCGGGTGCTGCTAGTAAATTTATAAAAGAACATAATAGTAATATACTATGATAAAAAAGACAATTGGCAACAATAAATCAAAATCATCAAAACAAATTAAATAACAATTATGACAGTCAATGGCAACTGCCAATTGACAGTAACAAAAAGAATTAATTATATCAAAAATACACAACAACAATAAAAAAATTCTATAAGTCCATTAAACGACATAACACTAATGATAAAATAATTCTATAACAATAATCAGGCATTAAAATATCAAAATTTATTATGACAATAAATAAATATATTTTTAGTAATGTAACATTTGTTCTTGTTTTAATGTTTACTTAAACAATCAGTTGTTTTATTTTACTTCTTCTTTTACAATTTGTTTGTTAGTGCTTGATACCATTTTTTAGTCTCATTTTGAGTAGTCTTTTGGATGTGATTTCTAACAATTCATCCGGCAGAGAGTTTCGCAATTTTGAAATGGATGTATTTACCATTCTGTTTCGAAATTTATTGAATGTCTCGGAATATGAAGTTGTTTTTGCGAGTTACATAGTTATGCCCAATAGTGTTTCTTCATTTGTGATTAAAGAAATGTCTACGTGAAATTTGGAATTCATATATTTTTTACTGTCATAATTCTATGCAAAGTTGCGCTGTCTTCCAAAGCCTTATTTTTTATGTTTAATGTTTCATTTAAGTTTTGATGCATCTACTCTGTAGAATGTACTACATACATATGAAGACATAGGAATAATTAGGAGAGAAAAAGTAACAAAATATTTATAAAATAGAAGAAAATATCAGTATTGAACTTTTTTTATAATCATTAATATAATTTTATTTATTAAATTTGTTCAAAGAAGGTGAAAATTATATAACTGTATTACAAAAACAAGAATTTAAAGACAAATATATTCTTTGGGTGAAAGTAATTCTACATCAAATTGAGATTCACACATAATAATATTTCTCAAAAGTTACCATTTTTATATTCCCCATCTTATTAGTTATTTTTATTATTATTATTGTTGTTTTTGTTGTTGTTCGATGATATTTTAAAAATTATATTTGTTTATTAAACTTTAAACATTTGTCTCTGTAGCTCATTGTCTATGTAGTTGGTGCATTTTTTTAATTCCCAAAAGATTTTCAGATATCAGGTTTCTCTTGCTGAAGAATTGCTCGGTTTGGCTTAGATGTTTCGTCACAGGAAACTTCAAGAAACTTTCAGATGATATCGCACGTTAAGCAAGTAATATTGTAAGCATATTTTAATGGAGGTGGCTATTTTGGTACTATGTGAATAAAATGATTGTTTTTTGCACGAGCAAAATTAATTTTCCCCGACCCATTAAGACAAAGCAATTCTCATCGAAAGCATCATTTCGTTTGTACAAGAACCACTTTACAGCATTGTTGAATAAAATTCTATTTAGCACTGTGTGAGTGCAAGTGATTTATACATCAGTTACAGAAATATATTACTTGTACTTTGCCGCCATGTTTTCAAATATATTGAGGTTAAATCCAACCACGCACCCCCATCGTTCATTTTCATACGATCGCAAAGGAATTAGATTTTTTCAAAAGTCTTGTCTGTGGTTTCTGGTGAATTAGCCCACAATTTGTTCGCAAACGAACGGCGCCTTGAACGTCGTGCAGTGCAGATCATTCAGCCCCATGGTGGACACGTACACAGATCCACAGTTTTCCTTCCCACGGCCGTCAGGCTGGTTCTGCTGCCAGCGGGCGTACCCGGCCGCTTCCAGCGTCTCCCCTGCAAAAATACACAACCGCATACTGATGTAGAATAGTCCATGCTCCGTATCAAATTTTATTTGACAGTTTCTGGGAAGATGCAGCGTTTCTAAGTTTTATCACGTTTACATTGGTCAACAGCATTTTTTAACAAAGAATGTATATGGTGTTATAAGACTTGGAAC
The DNA here is from genome assembly GCA_964035755.1 of Teleogryllus oceanicus. Taxonomy (NCBI): domain Eukaryota; kingdom Metazoa; phylum Arthropoda; class Insecta; order Orthoptera; family Gryllidae; genus Teleogryllus; species Teleogryllus oceanicus. The sequence continues at coordinate 97,790,838 of CAXIVR010000006.1, forward strand.
TTAATTCTAATATGAAATCAGTTTTTGCCTATCGGGCTCAGTTTTGTTGTTGCACGCTACTCTCTATTTACGCAAAGGCTAGGAAATGCTGCATATTGGTTATTTTGCTGTAGCTTTAGTTAATAATTCTGCAGATGTAATTGTTCACAAATAATCGAAATGTGTACAAGGAATACATGACACTAAATTCAGAAAATTCCCTTTTAGGAAATGAAAAAACTTTGGCAACATTTCTGGTAACTCATGCTCGAACAGATAGAATCGTTTTGATTTTCTTGCCAGTTGAGTCTCTCAACATTGATAGATATGACAACGTGGAAAGCGGCTTGGATGTGGTTGCTTGTTGTTCTAGGTTCGTGAAGGTTTTTACTTTGTCCAGAAGAATAAATGCATCGTAACTGAGTAAATAGTCCGAATACGTAATGTTATATGTGTTTAGAATTAACTTTGGAATCGAAAAAACCGAAATCTAATCCTCTGAGAAGTGTTATAAACTTTATTTCGGGTGTAAGGTAGGTGGTCAGGACAAGGAATGAGACTCCCGTATATGCTGTGTGTCGTGTGTGACATTTCTGACATGCTGATTAAAAGGTTCACGACATATGCCCTTTGCTCTTCCAATGATTTGCAGGGAACCAACAGATCACCGAACTGACTGTTTTTTGTATGACCCAAATAGCTGGAGTAACCTCAAAAACCAAGAAAACTGTTCAATATCCTAATTAACTATCTGCTATTAGGCGTGCATGTCACAATGAAGAATTGCCGGTACCATTAACTCCTAAGAGCGTGACAGTGAATGAAGATGAATGCTATAATGTCGAACATTCAGAAAACAGAGGAGCAGATATCCACGCTGACTTAACATTTCAAGCCTCCTGTGAAATATTCTAAGCCTCCTCTTCACTTTTCTTAACACTTATGTTGTATATTTGTTAACACTTACTGTTTACATGTGGATATGTTGTTATTAGTTATTAGTCAGATTATTTTTTGCCAAATGCATACAATACATAGGGAGACATAGGCAATTTCAAACATTATCACATGCAAACTGAGGCCGTTAAATAAATTCTGAAATTAGTATTGACAGGCAAAATATATTCTAGAAACAGTGTGTTTTTTTTTCTTGTTACATAAAAAGTTTTTTTGTAGACGAATGTTATTTTACATTTGATGTATACATTGTAAGGTAAGAAACAAAAACAAGAATGCACTTTCGATAATTGGCTCCACTCTCTAAAAGTAATCGCCTAGAGGTTATTAAACCAAAGTTACGTTACTACGTTACAAATACTACGTTAATTTCGCGCTGACGCTAAACAGTCCTGAGGATGACCCTCCAGATCTTCGTGCTCCAAGTGCTCAATGAAAAAATGAACCGGCTGAAAAGCTACTGGTGTTGACTGTGGACAGGTCAGGACTCGTGTCTTTATCTAACTCTCAAATATTAAAGATTTTTTGTCCAACATGAGTCACTATATCGTGTATGATATGAAAACTCTTTTGAGCGTCTCCGCATGCGCAAATTCCAACGTCACGACGAAGTTATAACGAGAAACGATACATCAGAATTATAGTGTGCAATCACGAGACTCGAATCGTGTATAATGCGCGATGAGATCACCATACATGCCTTTTTTTAACTATAGAGACAGCGACTCCTGGTCATTTTTATATTCCGACGATATATCATCATTCTGGTGGCCAGCTGTATTCGAACAAATGCGAATTAAAAGAATGTGACATGATGACAATTTAGCGTTAGCAGCACACTCTGACGTCACAGTTTGGTTGAAATCTACAATGAAACCTCTCTGAAAGACCATTCCTATTAACCGACCATCCCCTCTCAACGATAGAGTTTTCTCTGAGCGGGCACTGAAACCATTGAAGAGACCATCACTGTTACTGACCACTGACCAGCCCCATGATAGCAATTTTCTTAATCTCTTCGTTTTTGAAGAGCATTTTCAATACACTACACATAATACAGTACATATAATTTTTAGTAAAATGAAAATTGGAGACATTGAAAACGGCATTCGTGTGTCATAGGTTGTGCCTGATCTACAATCCTCGTGGAAGTTGGGGTGGGTTTTTTTCCGAAAATTATGTAACAGTGTACCGCGGTTATTGATATGGCACTACAGCTGCACGTTTCGTTTCATTTTCCTTTCTTCTAAAGCGTCGGCGGCTTATGCTAGTGACCTAACGTTTAATTCTTTGAATTAACAGAGCCTTATTTTATCTCTATCTTACCTTAGCAGTTAACTATTGGAAGTACTAAAACTGAATAGCGACTAAATGTTCATTTTTAACCAAGAGGAGATATGTTTTTAAAATTGCATTTAGGCATAAAATATGTCTGAAGAGTCATTTACGTCAAAATAGGCAAAACATGCAAAATAAAACTTCATTAAAATACTTTTTGATAAATTGTACACATGTACTAAACGCTGTTAAATATGCTCATTAGAAGAAATTAAGCACATTCCTTAAATATTCGATGTCTAGTAACAATAGTCCATTTTGTACCAAAATGTGCACAAAAAGCTTTCTACACTTCCAATATACAAGTCAGGTGGTTGAAATACCGTGCGTCATATCATTTTGCAATTCTCTGTGCAAAAATCATCTAATATTAAACAGAGAATAGTGTGTTTTTTTCCTTCCTGGGGCTTTTTCCAGCTTCAGAGAATGTCGATTTCGAATATGCCTGCTGGGTACCCAGTATATTCCTCTCAGGGAGACATTTGAACCTTTACACTCGACACACTTGTGGTCTGTAACTCACAAGGCTTTGAGCGTCAATACACAAACATGAAAGACAAGAGACAAACAACTACACCCACGGCGGGACTCGAACCCGCGTCCCCTCAGATCGAGGCATTGCGTCGGCACACGCTCTCGCCACGCCGATCATCTAGGTCGGGTAAACAGAATAGTGTAGTCTGGTACCGAATATGGTCATGTATTTGCCCTCCTTGGTGACGTCGCGGAAGCCCACGCTGGCCCAGGCGGCGATGTTGGGGAAGCGCCGGAGCAGCTGGCCCACGGCCTGTGCCTCGGCCTCGGAGTTGAGGACGAGTAGGTGCGCGTCCTCCGCCTCGCACGCGCCCTTGGCGTCCTCCCACGACAGCAGCTCCTCGTGCACCTTGTAGTAGCCGAAGCCCTGCAGCTCCACGTAGCCCGGCCCCGCGGGCGGCGGCGGCCCTGCGCAGCGATAGTTATTAACGCCACTAATGAGCAGAGCAGCGTCAAACGACATGGGAGATGTTTAACGAGCGAATGCTATAGTGTGAGACCGTTAATTTCTCTCGCATGTAGTTAAACATTGCATTAAGCAGAATTTCTAATGTTTGCTATTCGTTGTGCGTTAATGAATTGGGGTAGTTGTAATATATGCTTTGCGGACGCACCGATACAACGATTGATTGTTCACGGCAATATAAGAAGTATATAGCAACCATTATTCACACTTTAAATTTGTTTAATGAAGTAACTAAGAGAAAGTTCACAAACGCATTAAAAAATCGCTTAACTTTCTGTAGTGACAGTCAGAACGTCTTGGGTAATGTTGAGACAGAAAAAGATAAATTAAATGATTATAAGAAAGAAATTACAGCAGTAGAAGGCTGAAAGTCAAATAACCCCCAAAATGAGTAAAATAAATTAAAAAGGAAGAGGTGACGAAGATTGTGTAAAAAGGAAGAATAAAGAGAAAAGTAAATTGAGGATAAAAGCAGTTATGCAAGAATCAGATAAACAAATCAAAAACCACAAAGAAAATTAAAGGAAACTAAAGAAAAAGGAGAGAATCAGTAAGTATAGAAAAAAGAGGAATGGAAAAAGGCTGAGAAGAAGAACAAGTGCTACAAGAGCAGATATTTTCTGGCATTATTTGTGACCGCTGTGCAATATTACAATATTACATGAACCTACAAAAGTATTTCCGAGAAACAAACTTTTTTTGTGGATTTTGAATTCATGTCCTTAGATTTAACACGCCTGGCAAGTTCTCTAACTTCGTAGTTAACCTCTGCCTTCGCAAGCATTAAATAAATAACTGAACTTTTGCATTTGCAATTTTTGAAGAAAAAAAGAACAGAATTTCGTTTACAGTATTTTCCATTTTTAAGCACCGATTTCATTCAAGAAAAAATCTATTGTAGATATTAAGTGTTGATTTTTTGTTTGCAATTCTCAAAAATATAATGTGTTAGCCGAAAATACGACTTGCTTCATTTTTAAGCGGCATTTGCTCTCTATGACAGGAATAAATAAATACAAAATTGTGCCGCTTTTCAGAATTTTTAAATTGCTCTAATTTCAAGGAAAATTTACGCAAAAATTACTTTTTTAATTGCACACGACCGTCTTTGAAAATATATTTTCAAAAATATATTTCATTTAGTAAAAAAGTCTCTGTTATCAAAATTGTCTTTGTGCATTGTTAATTTTGTTGGAATTTTCCGAAATACAGAGATTTTGTGGAGAAAGAGACCTGCACAATTTTTTCAAGCGCCTAATGCTCTATCGTAGAAAAAAAAACGAAAAATTCAGATCTGTTTTTAAGAATTTTTTATTGTCTACATTTCCCAAAAATTACGCCCAAATACACATATTTTCGAAAAAATTGTACATGATCTTATTTCAAGTTCTAGAGAACAGATATCATTAAGAAAAAATATTTATCTTCAATATTGTAGTTGAAGGAAGACACCGAAATGATTTTGAACATTCGGAGATTTCGAAAATTTAGGTTTTAACAAAATCAACCCTGTGAAATTTTTAAGCTAGCTCCTTTACCCATTTAAGCTTTCTCCTAGGGAAATGTTTAATTAAAAATGGGTCCATTTTTTGGAAGATTTTGAAATATTGTTGAAGCTTCATGTAAAGAACCCTCAATATTCATTTCAATCCCACAGATCCGAAAGTTCATTCAGATCGATCGGGAAATATCAATTATGGAGAAAATCATCTGAATGGTTTAGGCGCGAGCGCTGACCACAGAAGGACAGACAAACACACAAACAAACAAACAGGCGTTTTGTCGTTAATCGCTTGTTCGGTGCCAAGGACCAACAGAACGTAGATTCTGACTACGTAAAGTGATAGAGGAAATAATTTACTACTTAAAGGGAAAAGATTTATTGACTTTTTCAAAACCATGATCCTACAATAGGTTTTTCTGCAAAACATCGATCATTTCAGACGCAGTCTCACAATTCATTACTTTGTCTTTGCTACGTAAGGAAAAAGAAGGCGGGAAGGGGTTAATTTCGGGAAGGAGGAGGTGAAAGGGGAAGAAGGCAGTGTGAAGAAAGTAAGAAGTGAAAAGAACAAAGAGAACGGGAAGAAAGCGAAGTGTGAGGAAGGGGGCGGGGAGAGACCTTGCAGCGTGACGAGCAGCGTGTCGTGGCGCACGCCGGCGCAGCGCGTGGCCGACGGCCGCACGTCCAGCACCACGACGGCCGGGCGGCTGGGCAGGCGCGTGCGCCGCTCCAGGCGCAGCGCGGCCAGCCAGTGGCCCGACGCGTTGTGGCTCGTCGTCACCGACAGCTGCGCCGCCGTCGCGCTGCACCGCCCGCCCGCCGCCACCGCCCCGCCCCGCCCCGCCGCCGACTCGTCCTCCGACCCCGCCGCCGCCAACGCCAGCGCCAACCCCACGCACAGCGATAGCCACCAGCTGGAAAAAGGAGACGAGATAGCTCAACAGTAACATCGTTCCATCTGCAACATTGTTGACCGGCATTTCCTAGGGTTTGTGTATATAGCTGGATTGCTTGAGTCAGATATAACATATAGCGTATATGTAGATCAGCTTGCTACGTCGAATTAAGCTGCCGTCTGGAGGAGAATTCTAGCGGCCGGAGCGGCCGGCTACTCTGTTCGGTAGTTTTTCATGGCTGCACGGATCAAAACCAGGCGAATCAGTGCCGTAATAATTGGGTCACAGGACCGCGTATCTTTCCTTCTTCATACTTGTCCTGTCCCATCCCCTGTTCTCCTCTTACAACACTCTCTCTCTCTCTCTCTCTCTCTCTCTCTCTCTCTCTCTCTCACACACACACACACACACACGCACGTTTTGGGAAACCAGTGCCAGTGCCACATTTGTCGGGAGATCACAGCCTTAGCTGACGTGGTGCCCCGTTGAGGGAGATACTTGAAAGAAGAAACCCGGAACCGGCATTTAAATTGGCACTTAATTTTACACTTCAGAGAGTCAATAACCACATCCTCCTGGGGATATAACATTAATTTCACTCACCGATCCAATGACTTGTTACGTCATTGTCTGAGAAACTTGTTACGTCATTGACTGAGAATTTCTAGAGACCATTTACGACGTAGAATCCGTCTGTCGCAAATTATTGCTGGGTATTTGAACAGCAATTTGGATCGTTTACGAACGGGAGTAAAACATATGGAGGAGAGATGACTTTGCACAATATCTACGAATGTATTTGTGATGGCATCTACATTTTCAACGAAACATTGAGGACATTTCGAAAAAATCTGAAAAACAAAAATTTATATTTTTAAAACTAATTCAAATAGGATCCTTTGTATTGTAAATTAGCATCCAAGCAATATGCAATAAAATGACAATATTACACACATACACCTCCCTCCAGTGAATTAGTAAAACTGTACGATTGAATTGAATAGGAGGGGAAAATTACGTACTAAGTACATTTTTTCTGAAAAATAATTAACTTCATTTATACGATATAAAACATGTGATAAATTTCTCTATGTAAGCATTTATGTTCATGAAAAATAAAGAAAAAATATCTATTGGGCGTCCTTCAGATACGGACTCTTAATGAATGTCAGTCCTAATTGATTACGTGATTAACTCTCAAAATGAATGATTGACTTACCTGTGATTCATCTTGAATTTCAAAAAATGGAGACATCTCTTTCTCAACATTTTCACCTTTTATACCTTTTGTTATCGTGACATATTTTTAATAAGGTTCGAACTTCGATAGTGAGAATAAATCACTGGGTTACAAAATGATTTCATTGACCCCTGATAACTCGTATTTGGTTCACATTGATTGCAGCGTGTTCTGCATCTCAGAATTGGCTTGTTTCCAAAGATAAACATCCAAAATGAAATGTAAAAAAATTTTAATGTATATGAACCACGATTGAGAAAATACATTTATTTTACCCCTTCATTAATTTAGTGAATTAACATTCACTGTTAAAGAATAATTACTTTTGTGCTAATCTTAAGAATTAAATGCTACACTACGCTTCTTCCCTATTCATTGATATTTTGGTTGATTGTTTGCTTCCTGCCCTGATAAGTAAAAGACATACCTTATTTTACTCTGTAAATATATAAATTAGCGATGCTTTTAAAGCTGTACCAATGAATTGGATGTGATATCAGGAGTAATTAAAAACAATAATAATTATTTCATGTAAAATATTTTTTATTGTATAAAGATAAAATTAATTACATAACATTTTTACTCTCTCTCTCTCTCTTCTGATAGTGAATACATGTGTCATCTTGGATTGAAAAATATGTTAAATTTTAAAATGCATCTTCAAGATTCTGAAATTTCTTCTTTGTGGTATACATGCCTTATGCAACATATAATGCAATAATAGTACACACTATCTTTAACTTTACGTGGAACTTCTACTGATTGAAAATCACCTTTAATTACATAAATTGCTCGCAGACAAAAGGTGTTCTATACGTAGTGCAAGGCAAGTCATTAAGTCCCATGGTCGCTGCATGAATAGAACCGCAGTTTTCGTTGTTTCCGGCGTTGTCGGGCTGGTTTGTGTTCCATCGCGTGAATCCAGTTGACGCCAGAGGTTCACCTATTAAAATAGTCAATTTAATCAATGATCTAATAATGGTAAACAAATACTTTATACAAGCATAATCGATCAAAAAAGTAATTTAACATTCATAGTTACTTCAAAATTTTAATAATTTAAAAAATATTTACTGAATATTTTCATAAAAGTCGTTGTTTTAATTTTTGTTAAATGAGTTTTATCTGTATCATTAAATCTGGGATTTTTACGTACTAAATATTTTGTACAATGGATACTTGAGAAATAATATACCGTATTTCCATATACAATAGTGTCTTTCATCAAATTATTAACATCTGAAAATCGGGGTACGCATTACATTCACATATTAGTAAGTCCCAAATGAGCGTAACTCACCATGTGAAACGGAAACATATCGCATGCATATACCGTAGTGAAAATTGATAAAATTTATTTCATTGTCGCATTCAATTTGCAAGAATTTAACTACATACTACTGCATTACTGCAATTTCAGGATGTGAATTCCTGAATACTAACTCACAAGAATGACAGATTATTTTGTTTTCAGGCGTGTAAACTGCTATAGTCATTAGTCTTGTAAGAAGAGTATATTTGTATTGCGGGTGGTGGCGGTGTTCGCCCTTGCTAGAACCGGCGCCAACCCGCACGTCGCGTTGCCGGGTATTCCCAAATAGGTATCTCCCACCATCGGAGGATCACCCTAGCCGAGAAAAGCCTTAAGCTCGCAAATGTCCTCCCGACATGTGTAGTAGTTCATGTTAAGTATGTGTGCAAATAAAGGGCGAGGACAAGGAAGAGGACGGAAAGATCGCGCGCGGTCCATAGTCCGTTAGTTACGGTACAGCTCCGACATTCGCCTGGTACTGATCAGGGAAACCACAAACAACTACTGATTAGAGCAGCTACCTGCTAGGATTGTCCTTCAGACAGAGGTTTTTTTCTCGGCCTAGCTATGTAGCTAGTGTCGAAATTTCTTGGCACTGCCGGGGCCTGACCCTAGGATCTCCCAGTTAGTCACTGCAATGACATCACTTGGTGCCCCGAGCTACATCAGCATTCTCAGGGAACTTTCTTACATACTCGGGTATTACTAGCAACACTGCTTTTGGTATGACGATTCAAGACATGACAACAAACAGAAGGGACAACATTAAACCTTTGTTAACATAAGAGAATTATTTGAATGAGATATTTTCCCAATACTTTCAGAACTTTGTTACGATCTATATTAGATTTTAAGTTGCTTCTAAAGCTCTATATTTTAATATCTTTTTAATCTTTTAGAATTCGTCTTATATTTAAGTGTTCCATACATTTGAAAACATTCGCCATTTGCGTAAAATGCTTTGACGTGAAAATGCTCACCGAAGATGGTGACGTAGCTGCCCTCCTTGCCCTTGTCGTGGAAGCCGGCGTGCACCCAGGCGTTGATGTTAGGGTGCAGCTTGATGAGCTGCTGCACGGCCGCCGCCTCGGCCTCCGAGTTGAGGATGAGCAGGTGCGCGTCCTCCGCTTCACACGCCACCTTCGCCTCCTCCCACGACACCTGCTCCTCGTGCACCTTGTAGTAGCCCAGGCCAGGCACCTCTTCGAACCCCGGGCCCGGCGGGGGCGGCGGCCCTGCGCAGCAAGAGTTATTAACGCTACTAATGAGCACAGCAGCGTCAAACGACACGGGAGATGTTTAACGAGCGAATGCTATAGTGCGAGACAGTTAATTTCTGTAGCATGTAGTTAAACATTGCATTAAGCAGCGGGAGTAATGAGTCGTAATGCGTCCAGAACTACTGGCGTGAGATTTAAAAGTAAAATTTTACAAATGATCCGGTATCAGTACGTCACTGGGTTCCTAGCACCTGACAGTCTTTAGGAGAAGTCGATTGACAGTTATTGTGCCGACAGTAATGTTGAAACTGATTGTTTTGGGCTGGCGACGCTGCTTTGTAAGCTTGTTTGTCAATGTGAAGATCAACCTAATTTATGGCCCCTTCACACGGCGCCTCTCAGCAGCGCTCCCGAGTGGCGCGTCTGCTAGGAAAGCATTCTGAATGACGGTCTTCACATTAGACCTCTCGGATGCGCCACTCAACTGGTTGTTACCTGCTGGCTGACTTTCGGCCGCCGGAGCCCACTCGCGAATCCTTCCTCTGTCGCGGTCAGTGGCGCCACCGAGTGGCTCCGTGTGAAGGCAGCCTTAGGTTCCTTCTGGAGTGAGTGAGTATTGATTCCGGGTACGTTGAAATTATTCCCCTAAATCTAGATCAATGCTGAATATAATGTGCTCAGTTCGATAATGTTTTCATTTGTCTCTCTTGGCAGTTTGCTCACTTGTATATAGTTTCGACAGAACCTCTTGCCATTCCTTCGCCCGACATGATGTTCATTTGTTTATTGCCCTGACAAGTTGGACACTTCTCAGAGTAATTCAAGGGGTCAGCGCAATAATGGTCTAAGCACATTTTGAGAAAGCAGATAAAACACGAAATACGAAATACAAAAAAGGTGTCAGACCCAAAGACTTGGTACATGTTTCTCAATGTATATGAACGCGCTGAATCCGAATGTGAAGCCAGAATGGCGCCACCACCCTCCAGTTTTTTTAATCGCAAAAAAAGAACGAAGACTTTTTACTTTCTCGCCTTACACAGGAACTTTATAAGAAGAGAAAGTTATGTAATCGTGCGTCGGAACACGGCGAATTTTCTCCAGAAAAATTCTTATTGAAGGGCTCTGATAACGAAAAAGTGGATAAACCGTGTTGCTAAATTTAGAAAAAAATCCTTTAACACGTGTTGTACCCGGAATCCATGTTTTATTGGTTCTTGATATCGATTGACGGAAAACATCTTTCCGTCTGTCCGTTTGTGGTCAACGCTAGCGCCTGAATCGTTCAAACGATTTTCTTCAAAATTGATATTCCCTAATCGATCTGAATGAACTCGGGAGTTTGGAAGTTTCAAACAGGTATTTTACTTTTTGTATTTCACATTAAGCCTCAAAAACATTTTCTAAATTATCTCAAAATAACCCCCAATCAAACTTTGTATTCTGATAACTTAAAGAAAGCTTAAGAGAATGGTGTTAGTTTTATTTTGTGTGCCGTCGATGTTTCAATTTTGATCATCGATGTTCGGCAACATGGACGTTTTGTAATCGATGTCGGCGGCGCACCTTGCAACGTGACGAGCAGCGCGTCGGTGCGGGCGTTGCCGCAGCGCGTGGCCGACGGCCGCACGTCCAGCAGGATGACGCCCGGCCGGCTGGGCAGCGGCGTGCGCGCTCCAGGCGCAGCGTGGACAGCCAGTGGCCCGACGCGTTGTAGCTGGTCGTCACCGCCAGCCGCGCGCCGACCGTCGTGGTGCAGCGCGGCGCTGCCGCCGCGCCCGCGCACGCGCACGCGCACGCCCACGCACACACCGCCACGCTCAGGAGCCTGCGTCACAAGCAATGGTTGGGTTGTTTGACTGATTGATTGATTATTTGGGGTTTCCTGGTCAACTGCTATGGTCATTAGTCGAGTAAGTGCAGAGTATGCAGTACTTCTCGAGATGTCGGATTGATTGATGGTTTTGGTTTCCGGGCCGTCAACTGCTAGGTCATTAGTCCAGAAGTGACATCATATCCGGAGTACGGATTGATTATTGTTTGGTTCCGGGCGCGCAACTGCATGGTCAATCCATGAATGCATATCCGGAAGTACGGATTGATTGATTGTTTCGGTTTCCGGGCGCGTCAACTGCTATGGTCATTAGTCCAGTAAGTGCAGTGCATGCAATATCCCGAGAGGTGACGGATTGATTGATTGTTTTCGGTTTCAGAGCGCGTCAACTGCTAAGGTCATTGGTCCAATAAGCGCAGTACGTGGTACATTACGGGAAATGACGGTGTTACTCTCCCGATAGAACTTGAGATCTGGCGCTGACCCACGTATCGGTTTGCGGGGTGTTTCCCTCTTCAGATACCTCCGCCAGCAGGGTACGTAGAGCTCTGAGCTCCCAAACTGGAGAAGCGTACCTGGACGTACGTAGAGCTCTAAGCTCCCGCCGCGTCTAGTCCTATGGTGCACGGAACTGTAATTGTGTCTGTATTTAATGCAGAAGAAGGGGTACAAAGATGAGGAAGGAAGTATCGCGCGGTCTGTGTCCCGTCTGTAGAGGAATTGCATTGCCATTCGCCTAGAATTGATCGGTGAAACATCGAAAAGTTAGTGATCAGAGCGGCAGACTGCCAGAATTCGACCTATTCTAGCTAGTGACAAAATCAGCAACCGTCGGGGCTCAAATCCTAGACCCCGTTCAGAAACGTGACATCAGGGCAGAATTGCTCATAGCTATCACAGCATCGGCCAGTCACAGCAATCAAGCAAACTATCATTCAACCAGTCACATATAACATCAACAGCGCATTTATTGCAGCGGCAAAATAAAACGATTTGTTAACAAATATGGTGAAATAACCAATTCACAAATTAAAACGATTTATAGATTGTTTGAAAGATTAAACTCACAATGTGCTTTCTGAAATTATTTTCCTATCTTTAGTGATTCAACAAACAACTTTGAAGAAAATACACTGTGTAGAGAACGAAAAGGTGTAGAAAACGAAGAGAATATAACAATGGAGTGGTAAAACAATAATCATAATAAACTATGTAAAACTAAGTAAAATACTCCAGACGCAGGAATAACATTTAAAATCGAAGTATCTTATTATGAGAAGTATAAGATGCATGGAAGATGTCATCTTGAGCAATAATATTGCGAGATGGGAGTATGGGAGGGTAGAAAGAAAGAAAGAAAGAAAGAAAGAAAGAAAGAAAGAAAGAAAGAAAGAAAGAAAGAAAGAAAGAAAGAAAGAAAGAAAGAAAGAAAGAAAGAAAGAAAGAAAGAAAGAAAGAAAGAAAGAAAGAAAGAAAGAAAGAAAGAAAGAAAGAAAGAAAGAAAGAAAGAAAGAAAGAAAGAAAGAAAGAAAGAAAGAAAGAAAGAAAGAAAGAAAGAATAAAAGAAAGAAAAAAGAAAGAAAGAAAGAAAGAAAGAAAGAAAGAAAGAAAGAAAGAAAGAAAGAAAGAAAGAAAGAAAGAAAGAAAGAAAGAAAGAAAGAAAGAAAGAAAGAAAGAAAGAATAGTAAACTCAAAGATTTAAAGTGGGATTACGTTTTACTGAAGAATTTTCATTAAGTGCTGTAAAAGTTGGATTTTGTTTCATTAACGTTGTGAGCGCCGACGACTTTTACATTGCCTCCTCCCGAGGTGATACCATAATATTGATACACGTATGTCTGCCTCTGCCAGCAATGTCTGCCTCTGTCTCCCACTCTCTCCACACAATTATGTATATAAACGAAAGACATACCGAAACATATTGTGTTTATAAGTGACACTAAAGTGATAAGTATATATTCAAGATTTAATATTTATTCACTAACAATTGAAGCAAACTTTCTCGTCACTGATTTTCAAATTGACCGTCACACTCTCTATTATGTGGCTCTACTGATTATAATCCAATTTTGAAATAAAATCCAAAGTTTCGCCCAATTAAATGTTGTTTCAATAGTCCATAACTGCCTTGCGTTATCACACGTTAAACGTAAATACGGAAAAACTAGTTTCAAATCTGTGAACATTAGAAGGGGTAGATCACGTTCGAAAGTTTCAATTTTACGTGTATATTACGCCCCGTGAGAAGAACACAGTGCGTAACAAAATTATGCCTAAGGCGCTCGAAGTGTTGAATGTATTTTGAAATAAGTTGGAATATGAAATTAACTATTGTAATATAATTATTTTTTACGGATACGTTATACGTAACTTGTTGTTGCCTTTGAAACGGAGCTCGATGTACACTGCATAACGTACTTGGATCGAGATGATCGTGGATTCGAAGGAAAGATGAAAACTGTTGAGTGATGCAACATGTGTTGAGTGATGCAACTGTAAGTGCTGTTTTTAAAATTATTTATTATTACATAACTATGCAAAAAATTGATTTTATTACCTACGACAACCTTATTTGTGTGGTTGTGATGATCTATTAATGTGTTTATTCTTAAATTATTTGTAATTTATAGAATTTGTATGCAGTTTGGCATTACAAATTCAATGCATGAGTAGTAGGTAAAAGGCTTCTGTTGTTATTGTGATCAAAGGTTTCCCTAATTGAACTACAACACTCAACCCTTCCCAAGAATTCAGTGCCTTCTGAATGAACTAAATAAGTTTTATCACGAAACACAGTGCATAACAGGTCGTTGTACATAAGTCAATAATCCTTGATACCATCATTTAGAACAAGAACAAAGAATCAAAAATTACCTTTCATCTCTCTGAAATAATGAAGTCTAAAATTTCTTTCTAGTAGCATGTTATCACAGATAAAGTGGACAATTTAAATTCTGTGTTATTCAGCTACATACCTTAAAATTTGTTCGGAAAACTTGATACTGTCACATTGTCACTTTTGGCAGGATGTGTCATTGTTCTTAAATGTAAAAACATGTTCTCTTATGTAGGGAATTATGGTAGGGAATTATAAAAAGACAAACCGAGTCATGTTAACATTTAGTTAATAAGTAACGTGCATAAATAACTCTTGATTATTTGAAATTGAGAATATTCTAATTGTTCTCCAAAGTATCGTTACATGAGATTTGATAATTTTATGTGTCTATGTTTGTTCTGCTTTTGGCATTTCAACATGATATATATCGCTTTACATGCACGCTATCGCAACGACCAGTCTACAAGAAAAACAATGAACGAACTTTCCTAGAACTTCCCGAGTCTTCAGAACTTAACGGCGCTTTAGAAGAATATAATTCATTTTGACCCACATTAGTACAAATAATTCAAACAAGTGAATTATATTTTGGTTGGTTTTTAAGAAGGTATCAAATAATATTCTTTCAAATTTCTGTTTTACTTACAGTAGTACTTACAACGTTGTTCAAACATACTTATTTCTTTTATTTAATGTAATCATTAAAAATCCGAGGTCGAATGTGCAGTAAATAGAATGCAGATGAACGCACTTCCTGGTGACTGTGTACTAAAATTAACATTTTTATTTAATTAATAATAACGATTTAATAAATCAAAATTAATTAAAAAGTAAATATTTTTTCCTAATGTTCCTTAAATTTGGGGAAAAAATTCTGAATGCAAGGTTGTAGAATTCAGATAAAAAGTAAGCAATTATTAATAAATGACAAATTTTTACAATTATTAACTAATTTTGCATCTACGTATTTGTATAGAGAATAAAATAATGAAAATATGCGGCTGTTTGTAAAATGTTGAATTAATATATAGCGATATCTTCAAAATATCGTGTGTGATGTTATCTTAAAATACGTGGTTCTGTCGATATCAATTCAGTTCTCTCGTAATGAGTAACGAATTTTTTATTCCATATCTGATGAAATAATCCACATTTCATTTAATAGAAGTCATTATCTTAAATTAAATAATTTGGTTTTATATGGTATGCAGATCAGCGACAAAATGGATATCTAAATAAATAATGAAACGTTTATAGCAGATATTCAGGTTCTCCAATTAATTTGATCACACGTTAGTTTCTCTACAATACTGAAATCCAGTTAAATTAATTATCATCTCATAGATTATAATTTGCCCATCATGTTTTCCTTGATATTAATAGTACATATACAAATTATCTTATTTCCTTACAATGACTCAAAAGTAATTTTAAAATTGCTCGTAATGAAATTTGTTAACATAAAGAAATAAAATTCAAATTTTAATTAAAACAAATATATTAAAATGGAATGACTTTTAGAGCAGTTACAGATAATTTTGTAGTAATAAAGGAACTGATTTTAAAATACGAGCTTATATAAAGAAAATTTGCTCAAAAGAAAAATGTCACGACATACCTGAGAAACATGCTGAAATCTGTCGAAATGAGATAATCACGTGGGCATGTTCCTTACCTTTTATACCTTTTCGTATCAATTTTAATTCTAATAATACCAGGTTCAAATGTCAAATAATGACATTCACGAGCCGGGACTTCCCAGCGCGTTACTAGGACCGAAGTAGCTCACCCCGGAGATAACCCCATGTTGCATCATAATAATCATATCAGCTGAAGACAGTATGTATTAAAATACTGGCCTTCGAACCACTGGTGTTAATGTAACTTTGAATTATCAAGAAGGTTAAAAAGAGAATCCTGCACCACATAATCTCTGTGAATAATTAGTTTTTTCAGTCTTCCTCAATGGGTGACGTTAATTCTCAAGGATGCAGAACAGAAACCGACTTGAAAGAATGGTTGAAAAGAGTAGATAAATCTGAATAAGAGAAGCTTAATAGATTTGATTTGTAAAGTGGCTACTACGGAATGCTAATAAAGCTAGTAATAGACAGGCGGAACCCATAAGGGACCACGTGTATTATATGAAGTTCAACATCGTCTTTATTTTATTTTTAAACCTTTGTTGCTCCTCGTTTTCAACAATCTAAGGTCTCAAAAGTAAATACCTGAAAATTGTATTTGTAATTTAATACAGATTGCTAATTATGAACAAAATATCATAGAGGACATGTTCAGGTTTCATCTTCTTAAATCACGTGAATAATTTCATAAACAACAAATATCGAATATTTAATCTAAAAAAATTTTTAATTAAAAAAAAATTTTTAAATAAAATGTTTTATTTATTAAAAATTAAAATTTAAAAATGCTTTCTCTGCAAAATTTTGTATTTCAAAAACACATCAACACTTCAGAAAATGTAAATTGTTTATTATTTACAAAAGAAATTAATATATTTGTTCACACAGAAAAAGTAACACTGAAATAAAATAGCACCCAATTTACACAATTTAATTGCTTTTTTATTTCTGTGTTATTTGTTCTTTGTAATTAATAAACAATAATAATTCATTTCTTTTGTAAATAATAAACAATTATATGTGTCTGGAGTGTTTATATGTTTTTGAAATGAAAATTTTTGTAGAAAGCGTTTTTTAATTTTAATTTTTAATAAAATTAATTTTAATAAAATTAGTTTTTAATAAAACATTTGTTAATTAGTTATATCGTCTTGTAGCAGGAGATCAATGCCCCTTCCTAGGATAAAACATGCACTACACATACGGGATTATTGACCTTAGTAGTTGACGTGCCCGGAATCACTAAGCAATGAACTAATCCACGAGAGAGGGACACTGAGTTAGAAAACGTGTTTGGTTTTACGCAAAAATTATTTTCTAAGTACCGATAAACTCTACGGGAACAAACTTGATCTCAGACATTCGCAGATTCATTGAGCAAATAGTTCCCAATGGAGTGGAAGATCCTTCCACCTCGTTTTCTGTCGTCCAACAGACCGATTTCCTTCAGGATTATATTCTTTTTGTTAATTTAGTGCTGTAAATTTATAGATTCATTCTCTGTGATTTGTCTATGAGTTCCTGTATTAATTTTTTTCATTTAATTAAATATCTTTTACTTATTTTTTATCTTCATTTCTTTTTCTGTGTTCTCGCGTAAAGCCAATAATCTCAAAAATTTCATTTCAGAAACCTTATTACTGCTATGTAATTTGGTATTCAGTGCGCTTTCATAGTGACCATTTGGCACAGCTAATGATATATAAAATTTTAGGAAGGTGTCTTTCCTTGCCTCGTTTTTTAAGGGTTCTTTTACGCGTTCTGCATGTTTAAAATGATGTATTTAACTTTCTACATCAACTTCCTCTGTGTATAAAACGTTACCGCCTATAAACTTAAAAATGCGGAATTGTTCAATTATTTCTTCACTTACTACCAGTTTAGTAAATCATGTAGGAGAGCTACCTTGAAAAGCCATGTACTTGGTTATGTCTACTGAAATTCGTAAGTAATATTCTGCTGTTATCCGTTGTAATTCAGTCAGAGCTCTCTGTAAAATGTCCTCAAAAAAGCACAGGAGTGAAAGGGTATTATAGGTTACGCGACAAGTGCATTGGCAATAAAATCCTGAGTTGAGGAGCAATGATGGAATTTATCTGAAAATTTCTAATGCACGAGTGGGTTTTTAATGAGACTTTAAATTTTTTTAAATTTAATGAGACTTAAATAAAATTATATATTTAAGAGTTACAGATTGAGTCAAATATTAATTATATTTTTTATATTTCATTCAATTTCCTTTAATATCTCGTTAGTTCAATCACGGCCATCTGCTACTTCTAGTCCTGTGACTAATATATTGCAGTTTATGAATGTCCAGTTGAGAGAAATGGTTCGAAAAATCGGATAGAAAAAGAGCTAATTGTTTGAGATACAGTGCCATATTGGTGCCTACCTGATGTATGTGTTAAACGATATTAATGATGTGTTAATTTCAAGATTGGAATTCTCATAAAAAGATAGCATCTCTTTCAGATATTACATTAGCCCATCAGGGAGAGAGTTAATATTGCTACCAGTTTCGTGGAATCCATTATTCACCAGAAATGTCTTCAAATATTCTCAAATATATGTATATACTGCAGGTTTATTCGAGTAAAGTTTTAAAAATATAAAGGCTGTGTTTTCCATTTTCATTGCATTTCATTGACTCTGAAACATGAAAATAATGACTACGTAGCGTTTTATATCCATGAAGGTCTGAATACTGAATAGGTATCACCTTTATTCAAGAATATTCGTCAACAGTAACATAAAATCTTTATCTATTAATATTTAATTTTCCAAACTAAGATATAAAACAAGTTCTTCTATGTGAATAGCATACCAAACAGGTCCGGTATGCTCAGCTTCTGGATATCGTAAGTAGTAAAAACAATAATATTTCCTCCTCCTAAGCACGTAAAGTTATTTTCGAACAATAGCCGCGCGGCGGTTGTCTATCATAAAAAAGAACAATGCACTGCCTGCCTGCGTGTGAGTCGACTCGCCGAAAGCGATGTATCGATGGCATTTTCGGCGCAGGGGCGCTCGCCTTCTCTGCCTTCAGGTCGCGGCTTGACTATCGATCTTTGATCTCGAAATTCTGGTCGCGGATCGTCCCTCTCGCGCTGACAGACTTCGTAATGGGCGGAGGAGAAGAGGCTAAGGTTCCTCAGCATTGTCTGAGGAGTTCGTTCTTTTATACTGAAGCTAAATGCGTTTTATTAGAAGCTCGTTTCGTCGAGATGTGTGGAGATACTTCGTAACCTGCCCCTGCTCTTCAGACATCTGCGAGAGGCAATAAAACACTCAGGGCTCGGATTTTTGTCCAAGTTCAATTTAAACGCCTTTGATGCTTCGTTTAAATCTCTTTCAACTTCTCGTTACTTTGCCTAATTTTACGTTGTGACATACCGATATGTCACGTTAAAATAAACTAACATTTATTTGTAGACAATATGGTGGAACATGCATTACGAAATATCACGAGAGCTAGAGCTTAGCAACGACCGTGAATAAACAATGTAGTTTTTGTTTTTCTAAATGCATTAAGAGTTTTCTGGATGCCGAAAGTAGAAAATTTGGGATTGGGCGAAGAAGTCAGCTACACCAAAATATAACGAACGTATGGATTGGCTGGGTGAGAGAAGGACGGTCAAATGTTATGAAAAAAATGAAGGTAGTTTAATACGAAGTCTTCGAGGGATGAATCATGCAGAAAGATTTCATTCTGGTCGGAAACGCGCTTCTGAACTGATCGTAGATATTTTCATGTGGAAGCAATATTGAAGTATAAATAGGAACTTTGTCGGGAGTGGTAATCAAGTTCGGGACTATGTCATAGGACGTAATCGGGACTGGTAATTTTAATAGTTTGAGACCAGCTTGGATAGGGCAGAAGAGGATTTAGTGGGACTTTGGACTACGGCAAGATCGCAAGATATTTCGACTGAGAAGTCTACGAGGGACATCAACGAAGAATAGATAAGTTAACCGCGGTGTAAAATTGTAAATTGAAAGAGATCATGATCAAAGGCCTAACTTAAATTCATTAAATTGTTTGATAAAAAAGTAAAAATAAACTTTGTTAAATTTTGTTCTTTAGAAAAGAAAGTGATCTTTCATTTAGTCAATCCAAACAGTAATGAACTAGGAATAGAATCATTCTATTTCAGATTCCCAGCTGCGCTGTATAGTCGGCGGATCCTATAATCCTTTATAGAGGTAATAAGGATTATAATTATATCGTGACCCATTGACCCAGCAAGCCGGACGCTAAGATCTTTAGCAGATACAAATGTAGAGAGAGAGGAAAATTTTGGTATATCTCAACGTTATTGTGTGGATAACGTAATTTAAAGATCTCCTGGTTCTTAAACTTTTTGTTAGCCGATTCGGATAGGGTATATGAATATAAATGAGTATTTTAACTGTGCTATGGTAATTCAAAAACTTTCTTTCAGTAGAAAAGTCCTGTTGAATGCTATTTTTAGGTTAAAATTTAATATTCAAATAATGTAGTGATCTCGTGTCTTAGTAATTTATTTCGACATTTAATAGGCAAAATCTCTCTCTCTCTCTCTCTCTCTCTCTTGCTCTCCCTCTCTCTCTCCCTCTCTCTTCCTCTCTCTCCCCCTCTGTCCTTGAAATTGTATATTGTACTGACTACAACCCCCGAAAACTAAAATAAAATTTCACGATAGTTTTTCACAATTTTAAAAAACTGGAGGGTGGTGGCACAATTTTGCCTTCAGATACGGATTCAGCGCGTCGACATACATAGAGAAACATGCTTCAAGTCTTTGGGTCTGACAACAACTCGAAAACAAAAAAATATAAATTCACGATGGTTATTTTTTTTTGTTGCGATTTAAAAAAATTGGAAAGTGCTGGCTCAGTTCTGGCTTCAGATTTGTAATAAGCTCATCAATATTAATAGATAAACATTTGTCAAGTCTTTGGGTCTGACAACAATCCCTTGAAAACAAGAAAATACAATTTCACGGTTGTTTCGAAATTTTAAAAAAATTGGAGGTGGTAGCGCAATTCTGGATTCATATTCGGATTCAGCGCTTCGAAATACATAGAGAAACATGTGTGAAGTCTTTCGGTCTGACAACTCTTTTTGTGTGCCTGCATAATCTACGCAAGTAGAAAGCAAATAATTAAAATAATAAAAGTAAAGCATGGTATTTGTATGATTGTTATTTCCCTGGAATATGATGACAAGTGTCTGAAACCTTAACATATAGCATTATGATGTACTACATTTTGTAAAGTTATTGGTCTCCCTCAGAAGCTAACAAAAAATTCAGTCTGAATTTACGAGTTCCCTTATATCTCTGCGTTTGAATGAAGTGTCAAATAGAGCCCGGAAATTTGGCGAAATGCATTTTTATAATAGTTACGATTTAATGACTTTTAACAATAGAAATCACTTAATTGTACTTTTGAAGTTGTTTTAGTTGATTTTCCAAGTTTCCAATTTTCCCCTCCTGACACCAATCTCTATCAAGTTAGAAACATATCTGCTATCCTGGACAAAATGAAGGCACGATCGTGTATTGTCTTTCTGTGGACGCGGATGTTCCAGTGTCAGGTCGTATTAAAAATCTAAGAGGGAAAGGAAGATGAAGTGAAGATTTTTGATATTTTTCGTTGATGCTTGAAGATTTGTTTGTTCACGAGAAATCTCATCCTATGTTTGTGTTTGGCCTCGGATCCCGTTTGAAGCCAGAGCTTTCTGTACATGATTATTCTCTGCCCAGTACCTTCTTTTTCTCTCTTTCCTTCTGGCGGTTACACAAGTGCGAAGAACGAAATCTACAATTCCGTTTTCATTGCTACCATTTCAAGTTTGAAAAGGAGTCCACAATAGCATTTCGTAGAGACAGGGTCGCGAGTAACATAAATATGTAGTCGTTAACCGGATGGTGAAGTGTAATAAGATTACAAAGAAAAGGTAGCTCCTTCGATGTTGGTGCCAATGTAAATTTTAGAGTTAAAATAAGAATGTGAATAAAAAAATAAAAAATGTCTTTATTTTGCCATTAACATAGAAGAAGTTACAATATTACATTCAAATGTGATGGGCAAAATAATTAAGGATCCCCTAGAAAGACTGTGTGGGATCTCCGTCACCTTTGTACACAAAAACAAAATTGTCAGCAGCGAGAGGCAGCTCGTTCACTCGAATTAACATGCAAGAATAACAAAACAAAGATTTTAAACCTAATACTTCTGTGCACTAATAATATAACAAAAAACATTCAGATCTAAACATACACTACAATACTAATTGAACTTCATACCATAAAAAAGTGTAATATTACTCTTCAAGGGTAATCAGATTACATTTTGTAGATTATACAAGATTTTTCAAGAACAACAAAAAAAAATATTTAAATTATACATTAAAAATGAATCATTTAAATATACATATTTTACAATAATTATTTTTAAATGGTGTTTTTTAATGTGTCTTGTATTTTTCTCCCTACTTATGCCAGAATAATACCTTTTTTGTATGCATATTTTAGGTCTAATCTAATGAGCCCTACGTTGCGAAAGCCACTGAAATAATTATTAAAACTTCTATAAATATTTTAATACGATCTGCCCTCATTGATCAGCTGTTGAAATGAATCTATAGTGCGACAAATATTCGTTAATTTAAAGAATTTAAATCATTCCATATATTTGAAACCTTTGCAATCAATATTAATATTTAAATTTAGATTTATGGATTTATGTAGTTCTATTGCCCTGCTCTGCTCATGTCTTTATTTCATATCAAGTGTTTTATTAACATTTCTTTTAATATTTTTTACCCCTGGAAATCGACATACGACGTACTATATCTTACCTTGTCTCATGCAGACGAGCAATCTGTTGAGATCAGCGATTTCGGGAAGTTCTCTTTATTTAAATAATTTTTGATTGATGGTATTTCACTACAAATTATCAGCCTTGTTTTCAAACATTAACAATTATTAATGAGCCCATTAAGTAACTATTCTTTTGACAATTATCCTTCCTGTACAAATTAGCTGAAAGGTTCTTGGCTTACTTAATATCTTCGCGCGCGTTCGAAGACTTCTCGACTGAATTCCGGATGAAGAATGCCCAATTCAGTTCTCTCTTAGGTCGCTGCATTGATGTTTCGCCCTTCGTAACGTGATCCGATGTCAATTACTGACTTAAAAATATCAACTGTAATTTTGCCAATTTATTCTCGATTCATTGAATAATTATTAAAGTTGTTACGCGTGCGCGAAACTTCCCTGAACTTTGCCTCGGGTGGGCGCATCGCCGCGAAACTTGCTAATATTCAAATCATTGTTAAAGGAAGGAAAAATCTACGAATCGTTCCCTATTCTAATAGCGCTCGCGGATATAAGTTGGTTTTGTAATTCAATCGACAATTAGACGACATCAACATTATTCAAATTCTTCTTCTTCTTCTTCTCTTCTTCTCTTCTTCTTCTTCTTTTTTTTCCTTATCCTCTGTATCTGTAGTCAACATTCGTCATCCTTCTTAGATGTTTATACCACATTTTCTGATTTCTTTCCAGTTCTTACAGCAGTGATTCAACTTCGAGTTCATTTCTTTCCTTCGTATTTTTCTTTTTATCTAAGATGTGCTAACCCAGAGTGTTTCTCAAAAATTTCATTTCTGCTACCTGGATTTTAGAGTTATCTTATTTTGACGTCGCTCTTGTTTCATCTCCATACATTAACACTGGCACAATTAATGTGTTAAAGAATTTTATTCTTGTTTCTTCACCTGTTTTATTTTTTAGTGTGATATACTAAAATGAAGAACCACTTTGTTTATAAAATGTCATTTATATGAAGTAGAATATAGGGATGTCAATAGACTATCGCGGAGGGGTTGCTATGTGACAAGTAAACAACCAGCGTTAAAGGAAATGACCGGGCGGAGGCGGAAATAGTATTGTTTTGTTACTCTGGGTTGCTACTTGTTTGATGTTTTGAGTTTTAGGAAGAACAGTGACACTCTCTGTAGCTACGCGGTAATGAGCGGATCGGCTCCTGACATTTTACCAAGTCCATGAACAACCAAATCCAATGCAATAACTTGTTGTATAACTAAGTCTATCGTTTCTCATATTAGGATAAAACGTTCTGGTGGGAAAAGACGAAGGAATTCTACAAAGGAATAATACTTTGTAATAGGCGTCCACCCGTGATGCGAGTAAGGGAAGTAACGGGTAATAATAGTATCGCTGGGTTTTGAACTTGGGATTTGAACTTGATCGCAAACATTAGGCGGAGGACTTTATGAAGAAGGAATGCTGCGACGACAGAGAAGATTCTACGTGGCGCCATCGAATGGAGAAGTGAAGAGCCCGCGAAGATCCGCGAATATAACAAGGTTGATGTATAATTATTACAAGATAGAGCTGGTCAGACCAAAGATAATTTCATTTTGAATAAACAATATAACAATTCATGTTTAACTTTTATTAGAATCATATGTCACATTATAATAAATTCCAATTTGTTACTTTAAAAGAAAGCCGATTATCTTTGTTCGTTGCGTGCAATCCAGTGGTAGATATTTTGATGAGATTTTCAGATTCTTCGCCACTCTGTATGGATGGCAGATTGATTAATTGGTTGCAGCGTAAGTAGCAACAATTATGAACTCCGAATCCAATTAACTGAGCTAGCACTACATAATTTTGGATGAGAAATATGAAAATTACGTAGGAAATATCCGGGTTACAGTCGTAATTATTTCCTAGCGTTCAAATCAATAACTACATTATTCGGAAAATAATTACGAGTGTCATTCAAACGAAACGAGTCATGAATCTAACTAAATTAATAATTCGTAAAATTGCGAATTTTTCTGGTAGAGAAGAAGAGCTTGTTTCAATAGATGTCTGTGTATAGTGCGACAGATACTTCTAAATTTATTTAGTATTTTACCTAAATCTATATATCTTTCAAACAAGATGTGTCAACCTCCATATTTAAAATATTTTATCTCTTCAATAATTTTTCCATCTACCACAATCATTGTTTTCACTGGATATAAGCCAAATTTTAATTTTTTCTGTAGATACTTTAAAATCATATTCTATTGCAATGTGATTTAATCTACATACTGCCATCTGCATTTTGAGATGATATTCAGTGTCCTGTATTATCATTTTGTCATCTTCATGTAAAATGACACAGAAATTCACGGTAGGAGAGTCTTTAAACATTTTCATAAACTGGAAATGTGAATGCGAAAGGAAAGAACCAGTCCATAGGGCATAGGGCACGGAGCACAAACACAACTCTTCAAGAAAAGGCGCTTCCGGCTTCGGGTCGAATTATCAGGACATAATTATATTGTAATGAGTCAATAATTGAGATGATACGCTGGGACGGATAGCAGAACTATGAAAACGGATCCTGTTGCAGAACGAAATGTACAGTTTAGGTGAAAAAACAAATATTATTGAATGTTGTTAGCACTTTAAGGTAGTGAGAGTTAAGAAATTTGGGGGCTCGAATCCACAAATCTTGGACTTTAATCCACTTGAGGACACTTCCCAGCATGAATAGCTCATGGCGAGAGTCCGGAAGTTCAGGCATTTATTTTACCCAAAATAGGCAGGCAACCAGGCATTTATTCTAGCTAAAATATGAAAAAAGACACGTAAGCCATGAAAAATCAATTCAAGAATTATGTAAAAAATTAATAATTAAAATGATTTACCTGTATATTCGAACTCTCAAATCTACATTGCGCTTAATGTGTAAGGAAACTATCTTTTATTTGTAATCTTGATTCCGCATAGTTTTTCGGTATGATGACTATGAATTTGTCTACTCGCGACGCTGTCTCTTTGAAAAAGCTATCGAGTACTCCATTTTGAATCTTGGAATGGAATCAGTGAAAACGGAATTATATTTTTGTTGTTTGCACTTGTGTAATCTCCACAAATGAGTATGGTGTATAATAAACAGAGAGCCCAAAATGGAGTGGAGGCCACACTCAAAAGTAGGACGGTATTCATCGTGAGGAAACAAAGCGTGCCGACATCAATAAAAAAATCTTGACTGATATCAGCTTTCTTTTTCATTTCGATTTTTAACACACCCCCTGCTTCCACAGAAGAACAAAACACAACAACGCCTTCGGTTTACTCAGACTTGTAGATATATCCAACTTCATCGAGATCGATGCGAGAAGAAGCGAAAAGGAGAAATAATTACGTAAACGTAAAAAAAGGCAAAAATAAGACAAAATACCAAAAATAGGCATCAGAAGCGACAATAGGCAAAAAGAGCAAAATGAAAATCTACTAAAACAACCCCAGAAGTACAATTAAGGGGTTAGTATTGTTAAAAGTCATAAAAGAGTAACATTAACAAAAAGACATTTTCCCAAATTTCCGGGCTCTACTCATAACTTTGCAATTGTAGGCACAGGTGGAAGAGTACAGACGAAGGTAGTGTCGTGGTGAAATAATGCAGAGTTTGAAAATGTGCTGCCAAGGGTCAGCCGTTGCCTAATGAATTCCCTTGGCGGCGCCACTGCTTCTCGGGCGCTGTGGAGTGGGTTGCTCACACGGACTCGATGTGGTATCCGCGCGCCAATCCCTCGGGAACTTGTGAAGGGCGCAGCGCGGGCCTAGAGAGCCTCCGCGGAGGGTGAGGGGGGAAAGGGGGGGGAAAGGTTGGAATGGGAGGACGTGAGGGAAGGGGTGCAGCGGGGCGCACGGGGTCAATAAAGTGTGGGATGGGAAGGAGGATGAGTTGGACTTAAGAGGTGCGCAGATGTTTAGGGTGCAGGGCGTGGTGGAACTGAGTGAGACGGATCGGGGCGTTACGCGGAAGAGCGGCGATGTATGGTAAGGGAGGGGAGAGGAGAATGGGCCAGGATGATACCGAACTGAACCAAAGATAGACGTTTTTGATTGATTGATTAATTAATTAGTGGTTCCAGGCACGTCAACTGCTGAAGTTATTAGTCCCGTAAGTGTAATGCATGCTCTTCCCTCGGGAGGTTGCAGTGATTTTCCTCTGCCGGTTGGTGAGATACGGCGCCGACCTACAGTCGACTAGCGGGGTTTTCCCTCAACCAGGTATCTCCCAGCAGAATAGCATCTCCCCCAGCCGGGACGAACTCTAAGCTCTCGATCGGTCTCCAGGCATATGTGTGGCACTTTAGTGTAAGTGTGTGTACGTGAGGGACAGGAGAGGACAAGTATTGGGAAGGAAAGATCGCGCACAGTCCGTGGACCGTTTATTAGAATACTGCTTCGTCATTTGCCTGGTATCGCCTTGATCGAAAAAAAACACGGAAAACTATCGATCAGAAAAGCCGGCCGCTAGAATTCTCCTCCACGCTGAGACTGAATTCGACCTAGCTATGTAGCTAATGACGAAAATGCTGCTGTCGTCGGGACTGGAACCTAGGACCGAGCAGCACTCGGAGGCACTGCAGTAACAACAGTTGATGCCCTGAGCCACCTCTCCTGGTCAAATATAAACGAAGCGTGATGGAGGAACTTGTGGAGAGGGGCAGAACGGGGCGGAGCGGGGATGGTATGGGGAAGTACAGGGCTCTGCGGGGCCCTGCGAGGCTGGGAGGTGGCAAGTATGCAGGGATAAGCGTGGCGGGGATGTCGCAGTGTACGTGCCATGATGAAGAGGAGAAATTGTAATGCACAGCGTGGCGAGGACAATCATGGCAGGGGCGAGTGTTCCTGGGACGAGCATGCATGTAACATATATGGCAGAGACGAACGCTTCAGTACAGCGAGTCAAGACAAAGTGCGGGTGGAAAGAGCGAGGTGGGGAAGAGCGCGATGAAGAAGAGTGAAGTAGGGTAAATGACTAATTGATTGATTTTTTCGTGTTTCCGGGCGCGTCAACTGCTTTGTTCATTATTCCCGTTAGTGTAGTGTATGTTTTTCTCGGGAGATGGCGGTGATCTTCCCCCGCTGGATGGCGAGATCCGGCACCGACCTACCGTCGGCTAGTGGGGTTTCCCCCTAACCAGGACTCTCCAACCAGCGGGGCACCGCCGTAGCCGGGACAAGCTCTAAGCTCCCGACCGGTCTCCCGGGATATGTGGTAGTGTAGTGTATGTTAGTGTAAGTGTGTGTGTAAGGGGAGATAATAGGACAAGGAAGAGGAAGGAGAGATCGCGCGCTGTCCGTGGCCCGTTTGGTAGGGTACTTCTCCGGCATTCGCCTGGTGTTAATCGGAGAAACCACGGAAAACTATCGATCAGAGGAGCTGGTCGCTAGAATTCTCCTCCAGTTACCGACTGTTTGCGACCTAGCTGAAAAGCTAGAGTCGTAAGAACTCTAATCTAGGACCTCCCGGTCAGAAGCGCTGCAGGGACATTAGTAGATGCACTGAGATACCGTTCGCGGTAGGAGTGGAGCAAGAAAGAGCGGGGCAGCGAAGTGTGCAGCAGAGCTGAGGGGAGGAGAACAAGCAGAGCAGAACGGGGCAGTACGTGTCGGTGGGGGCATGGTGAGGCGCGGCGGGGGGTGGGGAGGGGGAGGGTATGGCGGGTGGGGCGGGAAGTTTTAGGCAGTTGTGAGCGCGGCTGGCAGGAACAGAGGGGAATAGGGGGTGGACAGGGTGGGCGGGGGGATGGCGGCGACGGGGGGAAAGGAGATCGGGTCGATGCAGTGCGGATCAGAGCTGGGCGATGCAGATCGTGTCGGTGCAACCCGGAGCATGGGGCGTGGTATGTCGTTTTGGACGAAGTAGGAGTGGACATAGCGGATCGAGCGGGGAGTTTGCGGTACCGGGGGGCGGCGCGGGGGGGCGGGGGGCGGCGAGGCGGGGGGGGGGGGGCGGGGCGGCGGGGAAAAGGGGCGGGCTCGGCGCGTGTTTGCGGCAGAGGCGGCAGCCCGACGCGGCGCGACGTGACGCAGAGGCGGCGGAGGAGGGAGACTCCGCAAGTTCTCCAGTTCACGACTCGTTTGCCACCGAAACTGTGCAGCCACTTAAACTCGGTATATTAATTTCCAAGTAGACGCCTGAGGTAAACAGGAAGTTGAGGGCGAAGGAGGAAGGCGACACTGCTGGGAACTCGCGGGGGCAAAAGTGCGTCAGCCTTATCACCCGCCACTCCAGCACTTTTTCTCCTTTGCTCTCTTCCTCGTTTGCCTTTCGGTTCTCTCGCCATCTTCTGTTCTTTCTTTCCTTCTGGTATTCTTCTTTTTTTCCCAACGTGTTTCCGTTCTATCGCTGAGTTTCTCTCTCTACAAATTAATCTTCTATATATTGATTCCCTTTTCATCGGCTCTTCATGTTGTAACATTCCTGTTTCCGGATGATGATCCTTATGCAAACATTAACTTCTTTCCTACATCCCTCCCTTCGCAAATCCTTCGTCTCCATGTATATCCTCCGTTTATTCCAACGTACAGAATTCAACTTATAGTACTTTAATTCTCATCATGTAATTGTAAACTATTATTTGACACAGCTTTCAAAAGGCGCCAAATATTGAAAATAACTGAAAGTATGTTAAAATCAAAGATGTTTTAATAGTGCATCCGCGGTTTATTGGACATCGACATAGCAATTGATGTACACCGCCAACTAACTAAGATGAACCACAGTTTGTGTGTTTGGGCCAGTGGGGAGAATCAGTAAGAAATATCGGATAGAAAAAGCGATAAACTTTTTGAGATTCACCGCCTTGATTGGGGCACTTTGTGTGTATGGTTAAACACTATTGGTTTTAATTTCACAAGTGGAATAGCCTCCTTAACGTTGTTCGCCCTCCGTGGGGTTCGGGAGGCACGGTCGCAAGGGCGAGATAGGACTTGACAGGGGGATGGAGTCTCAGCAGCCCTTTATAAACAACTTAGCTGCTGCCCGCGAGGCCCAGGCGCTCCACCCCCTCATCGCTACGCCCTTCCACCCCCTCGCTCCACATCCCCACCCCCCTCGCTCCTCATCCCCGCCCCGCGGTGAGCAGGTGAACTGAGCGCCGCTAAATACACAGTTTAAAACTTACGTAACGGGTCAACAGCGTTAATTACTTCTTGGCTAACTTCCCATCAAGTGCACGCCCTTGGCAGCCCCTTTGCCTTCCTCCCACCCGAAGGGAGGGGGGGGGGCAAGTTGACCCGAAGCTCGATGACTTTGATTGAGAAGGCAGTGACTTGTTGACCTCCCATTGAAGCGAGACTAGTTAGATAACAGGATGCCAGGGAAGTCGTATGTTCTGCCATATATATGAAGCAATATTCATCACTCGCAGCTGCTGTATTAAAAGAATGAGTTTTAGAGGTGATTAAAATGACATATTTTCAATATATATTTTGATTAATTCAAATAAAAAACAAGGAAAAATATGCAATTTTCTTAGGCAAACTGACAAAATGGAAATAGTACGTTGAGCAAGTAAAGTCGAAGTGCGTTAAAGGAAATATGATTTCAATATAACTAACCAGTCTGTAATAGAGCTTCACCAGAGAGGAAATCACTTTGTTTCTTAGTTTCCTCCGAGATATCGGATTTCATCAACGTTAGATTTGGGTTCCTTGAAATAAAACTCGTAATTTTGTTCGATGAAATTCTTTATTAAAAAACAAAAAAAACAGCATTCAAAATAATTTCATTCCTACCGCAAAAATTTTATTTCATAAACAAATAATAAAATCAACATGACACACCATTTCCCTGAGTGAGAGAGAATGCAAGAATAGGAAAAATGCTATTAAATGTGAGCCAAAAATGTCCCAGTGTTCAATTCATAAAACGAGTATACACCGTCCTGGTCGTTAAGGCTGAAGGTCCGAAGCAGTCTCAACTCGAAGGGTCGCGGTTTCGAATCCCGCCTCGGACATGGATGTTTGTATGTCCTTACATGTTCTCACTACAGTTCCCCCGTAAGTTTAAAATTCACAGTGATCGCTATATGATCGAAAATGTTGATAAGCGATCTTAAAAATATTCAGATAACGATAATACATAATTGATAATAATGGATGAAATCAGTTGGAATCATATACGACATAAAATTCTCCAAGGAGTTCAACGCCTGTCGACCCGTCCTCTTTCAAACAAGAGACAACGGGATCTGGGCGAGACGGGTCCAGGAGGGTGCCTTGCGAGGTGGGGTGGGATGAGGCCTTGGTCGAGCCGCGCTCTGCGTAAGGGAAACGCGCAATTGTTTTTCCGATAGGCATCCTTCTGCTGACTGCGAGCTCTCGGCGGTGTCGCCAGGCTGCGCCCCTTCCCTCTCATATGACCCGACACACGTCACCCAGCCACCCCGTCACCCCGCCAACATACCACACCACCACCCACAGCACTCTGCCCCACACCCCGTTCGCTGATCACCCTCTCCCCAATCCCGCCACTCTTCCCTCACGCCAACCCCGCTCTCTTCTACCCCGACTTTCTGCCACCCCATACCTTTCTCCTGCTCCCCTCCACGCCTCCCTGCTCCCGCCATCCGCCATCCGCCATCCCGCCATCCGCCATCCGCCATCCGCCATCCCGCCATCCCGCCATCCGCCATCCCGCCATCCCGCCATCCCGCCATCCCGCCATCCCGCCATCCCGCCATCCCGCCATCCCGCCATCCCGCCATCCCGCCATCCGCCATCCCGCCATCCGCCATCCCGCCATCCCGCCATCCCGCAATCTCGCCATCCCGCCATCCCACCATCCCGCCATCCCGCCATCTCGCCATCCCGCCATCCCACCATCCCGCCATCCCGCCATCGCGCCATCCCACCACCCCGCCATCCCGCCATCCCCGCCATCCCGCCATCCCGCCATCCCGCCATCCCGCCATCCCGCCATCCCGCATCGATCCCGCCATCCCGCCATCCCGCCATCCCCATCCCGCCATCCCGCCATCCCGCCATCCCGCCATCCCGCCATCCTCGCCATCCCGCCATCCCGCCATCCCGCCATCCCGCCATCCCGCCATCCCGCCATCCCGCCATCCCGCCATCCCGCCATCCCGCCATCCCGCCACACCGCTTCCCCAACATTCCCCTTCCCCCAACCCCTTTCAATCAACCACGTCTCTATTCCATCATTCCACTACGCGCCACCTCACCACCCCACCACATCGCCATCCCACCGTTCCGCTACCCTGCCACAGCACCACCCCACCACTCCGCTACCTCTCCACGCCACGCTTCGCCGCGTCGACGGATTTCGTTGTGGAGATACCCGCGCCTCCCGGAGTCGTAAACTTGTTTATGCAGATGCCTTCTTTGCCCGCGCCGACTCGCCGCGCTCTGCCGCAGGGCCTTTGAACGCGCCCCGCTGGAGGCTGCTGCTCGCTCCGGGAGCCTTCGCTACGCGATGCGCGCGTAGGTTGGTGGCCTGCTTGGCGCGCATGGACCCTGGGAATTCTAGATTGACTGTACCATCCGCCATCAGGAGCGTATTAGGACAGGTGGCCTCCGTGCTGTGAGTGCTCCGCGGTCCTGCATTCAATTTGGATAGAGCATAAATTGCTTTCTAATCTTAAGAATCGTTTCAAATTAGGAATGTGGTTATTTATGCGAAGACTAATTAAACGCTGTATTGATTCTTAATCGTAAAACGTAATAACGGACAGTTTCATCTTTTAAAATCTAAATAATCTATAATTTCTTTCATTTGAATCATGTTCGACAAAACGCGAACTGTGGCTGTATATTTATGAAATCAATATCTAGTTTCCTTTTACTTCTTACATTTATGTATTCATTTACTGATTGATTAGTGATTCCTGTCGCGTCAACTACTAAGTTCTTTAGTCCCGTTCTACTCGGGAGGTGGCGGTGATCTTCCCCCCTAGACGGTGAGATCCAACGCCGACCTACCATCGGCTAGCGGGGTTTCCCGAACAATGTATCTACCACAAGCGGTGCACCGCTCTAGTCGGCTACGACTGGCCTCCCGGCATGTGTGATAGTGTGGTGTTTGTTAGTGAGTGTGTGGAAGTTAGAAAGTAAGTGAGGATAGGACAAGGAAAAGAATGGAAATATCGCGCGCGGTCAGTGGGCCGTTTGATAGGGTACTGCTCCGGCATCCACCTGGAATGATCGGAGAGAGTAGGAAACAACTTCTGATCAGAGCACTCGGTTGCTAGAATTCTTCTCTAGACAGCTACGCAGACTACGGATCTAGCTCGCGCCGGAAAACATTTCACCGTCGAGATTCAGACCTATAATCTCCGGGAGAGGCACTGCAATGACATGAATTGTTGCCCTGACCCACCTCTCCCAGTTTCTTACATTTTTGATAGATGAAGATTTTAAACTGTTACTGTTTAGTAATTTCTAAACGCACATCTATGTCAAGGTGTCATAGATGTCGAGGCTCCTGGCCACTCCTGGCTCCTGTGGGTAGTGAAGAGCGTAGGTGTTGTAGTGCGCAAGGGAGACGGGCTGGGGCGGCCGGACGCAACGCTCGAGGCGATGGGTCGCATCAGGAGAGAGGGGCGGGACGGGCGCCGCTGGTCGAGGTCGACTGGGTAGATTGGAGTGAAGTAGGGTGGGACGCGGTGCGGGGATGGAAGGGACGGCAGGGTGGGACGAGTGGCGAGTAGAGCGGCGGGACGAGTAGCGGGACGAGCGGCGAGGGCGAGCGGCGGACGAGCGGCGGGACGAGCGGCGTGACGAGCGACGGGCCGAGGGGCGGAACGAGGGCGGGTGAGCGGCGGGCGAGCGGCGGGCGAGCGACGGTGTATGGCGGGACGAGTGGTTGGACGAGTGGCGGGACGAGCGGTGGGGCGAGCGGCGGACGAGCGGCGTGACGAGCGACGGGACGAGGGGCGGAACGAGGGGCGGGTGAGCGGCGGGGCGAGCGGCGGGCGAGCGACGGTGAATGGCGGGACGAGTGACGTTGGACGAGTGGCGGGACGAGCGGTGGGGCGAGCGGCGGGTCGAGCGAGCGTGCGTGACGAGCGACGGAACGAGGGGCGGAACGAGGGGCGGGTGAGCGGCGGGGCGAGCGGCGGGTGAGTGGCGGGACGAGTGGCGGGACGAGTGGCGGGACGAGTGGCGGGACGAGTGGCGGGACGAGTGGCGGGACGAGTGGCGGGACGAGTGGCGGGACGAGTGGCGGGACGAGTGGCGGGACGAGTGGCGGGACGAGTGGCGGGACGAGTGGCGGGTGAGGGACGGGGCGAGCGGCGGGGCGAGCAGCGGGACAAGCGGCGGGGCGAGCGAGGAGAAGAGCGGCGGGGTGGAGCAGGCGGCGAGCGTGCGGATGCGCTCGATACAGCGTCGGCCGTCGGCCGTGGCGCGCTGCGCGATTCATATTTAAGCGGGTGAGCAGCGCCCGCCGACAGTTTACGAGGCTATAGACAAGGCAATCACGCCCCGCTGCCTCCACCCGCCGCCTGGCCTCTGCTCCTCCCCGCTGCACCTTCGCTGCCGCAAGGACGAAGAGGGCGTGGTGTCGACCATACGCTGGCGGCCCCGCTTGCAAGAGTAAACAAATAAAAGAAAAGGAAACTTAAGGGCATTCCGGTTGGCCACGCAGGTGCCAGGGCAAGGACAGGCGCGAAGCTCACGAAGAGGAAGACTGCGGGTTCCTCTCCCTAGTAACGGATGTGCGATTTTACCAAGCAGTTGGAATGTGGTTGCCTTCACATCGGCTGAGGTAGCTCAATTGCTGTTGACACTACAGAGTCTCGGTGTGAATTTGACCGCGAGATTCTCGAGGTACAGTCCAAGTAGTGAAGACACGACGATGGCAGATTTTCGCCATCTGAGAGCTACTAGGTCGAATTCTATCAACTGGAAAAGGTTTCGCTAGAAACTCTGAAGAATTCGCTAGCTCGCTGCTCTGATCAATACCGACCAATATCTTTGCCGTGGTTCCTCCGCCGAATATTAGTTGAGCGGAACCGTATCTTAACAAACTAGTCACGAAACCACGCGATTTTTTTCCTCATTCTTGTCCACTCCTCTCTGATAGTCGTTTCCCTCATCCGCCGAGTCAACCCCAAGGCTGACACCTCCCCACATGCCTAATGTACCGGACCGACGGTACATAAAGCCACACACGAACAAATAATGGTTGTCTCTCCTCGGGACTGTAGGATGGAGGGTGTGGCCTCATGGTCACCATGGCTCTCTTGTCCAAATCGTGTCGGGTAGCGGTCTACATGGGCATGTTAGCTTTAGCTACATATATATATATATATATATATATATATATATATATATATATATATTAAAGATTAAACATTGAAGACTGATTTCCTTTTGGACCTAGGTTTCACCTTTCATTGGTTGGTTGGTAGGTAGATTCCGGGCTATTCCCGTAAGTGTAGTGAATTTTTCCTCGAGAGGAGATGGTGATTTTTCCCCGATGGATGGCGAAATCCGGCGCCGACCTACCGTCGGCTAGCGGGATTTCCCGCAACCAGGTATCTCCCACCAGTTGGGCACTTCCCTAGCCGGGACAAGCTCTACGCCACGACTAGTCTCCCGACCGGGCA
Organism: Teleogryllus oceanicus; assembly: GCA_964035755.1. Classification (NCBI taxonomy): domain Eukaryota; kingdom Metazoa; phylum Arthropoda; class Insecta; order Orthoptera; family Gryllidae; genus Teleogryllus; species Teleogryllus oceanicus. The sequence goes on from CAXIVR010000006.1 coordinate 97,826,047, forward strand.
TGAGTAGTAGTGTAGTGCGTGTTAGTGTAAGGCGTGGGATAGGATAAGGGAGACGAAGAAAAGATTGCGCAGGTCGTGGCTCGTTTGTTAGTTTACTGGTCCGGCATTCGCCTCGTGTTGATCGGAGAAACCACGGAAAACTACCAATCAGAGCAGTCTTCCTCTAGAATTATCCTCCAGACACCGACTGAATTCGACCCAGTTGACAAACTTGTGTGGAAAATCTTACCACTGTCGGGACTCGAACCTAGAATCTCCGGTCAGAGACACAACAATGACATCCGTTGACACACTGAACGACTTCTCCCGGTTCCACCGTCCGTGGGCAGTCACGTGAGAGTGGTGCTAAGTGAATCCGATGCCAACCTGGACGGCCTGTAAGTGTCGAGCTAGTAAAACATTTCCCCATTCAAATTTTGAGGAAATGTTTTACAACCCGCCCTAGCGCACCCAGATGCTGGCAAGATATTGTAGCGTCATTGCCGCAGCAATGAATAACAGACGTGAAACAGTGTGATATTAATATTTATTACAGATATCCTCCGACACCCGAATCTACTATTTACAATATCTACCGCCTATTTCTAAGAGGAACTTCACCTGGTCACCACAACCGCTTGCCAGATAAGAATTACTCCCGCGGAGCGATGCACCCTTCTCTCTAAATCACGACGAATTCACGCCGGCTCCAGACCCTTTGCCCCCGTAGCCTACCCGACGTGCCACGCGCCGCGCACCCTCACACGACATCCCACGCAGAGCTCGAGAATCAGAAGAAAGAGTCGTGTGCGACCCTCTGGGCCGGCTGACGGAACTGCGTCATCTCGCCGCTTCCGCCAGCCGCGTTTACCCGACAGCCGAATTTCGGGGTTCACAAATCTGGCCCGGTGGCAACACAACGTCACGGCAGCCCTGGGGTTTTCTGCCTTTCGCCCTATGCGAGAGCCGGGTTTCCCGTCCCGATATAGCCTCCCTTTGTTCAGGGAGGCGTCCCTTGCATGCTGCCCGCTGTCGCAGCCTACTTCCTTGTGTATGAAATGCACGTAGCCAATATTTATTGTATGTGGCGACTGTATGACGCCACAATATATGTGCTGGCGCCCCCGAAGGGAGTTAAGGGATGGCTTACACTAGGTACGCGTTGTCGGTGGCAGAAAACCGTCCTAGTTCACAGCAAAGAAGTTAGTAGGCTGGTGCATCAACACACAAGGACGCTTAGGCTTCATTCACAATGCAAACTTAAACGTAACATTATGCTGTTAACTTTACCGTAAAATTTACACGTAAAAGCAAGCATTCACAATCACGAATGTAAGCTGGAACGTAAGTTTGGCCTGAACCAATCACAATTAAATGTACTGAAACTCGATCGATTCGTTTCTAGCACAGAGAAAAGATCTTTCCAACATAGTTTCTATCTTTTTCTTCGACATTTCTATCGATTTGTGTTTATATATATGCGAGTAGTTGTTGTAGTAGTGCTCGCATTTTGTTGATTGTATAAACAAGGATTCTCTCGTACCAAATTCACGAGTAATTCGTCGAACATAGTTTATTCGCCATGTCATATTAAAGTCGCAATCAAAATTGTTCAAATTCTTACTTTGAATTCACTACACGCATCAAAACTGTTCGCAAACTAGTTTTCTACATTACAATAACAAAATGACATAACCCCAAACTACCTCAACACAATCTGAACTCGACCTTTCACGCCGCTCTCTGATTGGTGTTCGGTAGAATTCCGACGTAAAGTTAACGTAGGCTTGGAGCTTGTGAACTCTTAAGTTTACGGACTTACGTCTACGGTTACGTCAAGGCATTGTGAATGGTCTCGTTTAGTAACTCATTTGTAGGTTTTACGGCTACGTTTGGTTTACGTGTAAGTTTGGATTGTGAATGAGGCCTTAGGCTCATCGGGACACATTACGCCCACATAGTGGCGTCGACCTGCCGGCATAGTACCTGCCACCGCCGCCTGCGCAGCGTGCACTTACACAATGCCTGTCTCACGACGACTGATTGGCTAGTGACATGGATAACAGCTGTACGAACTTGAACAATTGTAATGGTTTCTAGTAAATGCTAGTAATAACCACTGTGGTGTTCAACTCTTCCCTGAAGTCTCTCCTTTTAGTCATCACTACACAACGCGCCTGTCGGTCGAGTAATTCAGAATGAGAAATTGTTAACTTTGGCGATTTTGCAAATCAGCTGATAGTTGAGAGTGGTTATAGAACTATATTTTTCTAGTTTCCTCCATTAACCTAACGACATGTTGCAATAAATTGCTGCACCAAAAATCCCATGGTCGGAAAAACTTCAAAAAATGTTACCTAACATGTACAGTAACTTAAAAAACAGACACGTTTTTGGGAAGGTAATCCAAAATTGTATTTACAATTTCTCTCTAATTCCCTCTCTTTCTCTCTCTTTCTTCTCTATTTCCCTCTCTCTCCTTCTGTTTTTCTCTCGCCTCCCCCTCCCTCTCTCAGAACATCCTGAAGGCTGTGGTTTGTTTCTTCCTAATAATAATACAAGTTATTTAACTAAAACTTGTTAACTAAGAATATCCACTGACACAATTTCATAATTGAAACAAAAATTAAATTGTATTCTTAAGTATAAAGATTAAATATTAAAGACTTAATAATTATATGAAATAAAATATAAGCAGAAAAAAATAAATTTTGGCTGTCTGTTTCAATTGTTGGTAATTGTATGCAGACGCATTTGTATTACAATGTTTTTGTGTTTACTCATTTACCCATAATGAATAACTATTGTAAAAGTTGTTGTTAATCCTGTTGTTTATTTTATCGAGATAGAACCATTTTCATTCCACGCAACACAATTCACATTGAAATAAATCGATGTGCCTATGTGTACTGTTTGACATATAATCGAGGGTAAAATGTGCAATTGGAGGACATTATTGACCAATAAATGTATTTGGTATCGCTGTAATTCAAAGCCACTGAAAATCTAGTTTATCCATTCATCGCTCAATTCACAAATTTATTCTCTGTGTGTACGCAGAATTATACACTTCGTTTTATTGCCCGAATGCTGTGCAATTCAATATTTTATCGCTGCTTCTCATCACATCCCATATTACAGCTCTTTTAAAACAAGCTAGCTTTTAAAACAAGGCATGTTTGTGTAAAGTAAACGCTACAAAAATATGCACTAGATAAACGGGTTTTGTCGCATATTTTAGCATGCTAATAAATTTTCCAATGCACTGCGAATGCTTTTGTTGGTTATTTACGAGTTTTCAACACGTCGACAAATACTAAATACTACTTGAATATCCATTATTTACTTGTTGATTTATTTCGCAAACAGTTCTATTGGTAGTTGTAATAGTTGTCAATCATTCACTAATCCGAAATTCTAACTAGTTTTAGTTGAGGAATGTGAGGTAATTAATTTAATAGGTGCAGGTGTCTCAGCAGTCTTCTGTCATTCGTAATATTTCCTTCGTATGCGCGCTCATCCCGGACGGGACGTGCTGTTCCTCTCTGCTTACACCCCGGCGCAGTGTCACCCGCGCGTGCCCGCTCCTCAGACAGTGCTGTAGAGTGCGCAGCGCTCCCTACATTCCGGGCCCCTAACTCGCATTCCTCAGCGCACACACTCCGTCACGCCGGGTACCACCGCCCCCGCCACCCTCGCAGACCCCGCCGCCCCCGCCGCCCCGCCGCCCCGCCGCCCCCGCCGCCCCCGCCGCCCCACCGCCCCGCCGCCCCGCCGCCCCGCCGCCCCGCCGCCCCGCCGCCCCGCCGCCCCGCCGCCCCGCCGCCCCGCCGCCCCCGCCGCCCCGCCGCCCCGCCGCCCCCGCCGCCCCGCCGCCCCGCCGCCCCGCCGCCTACGCCGCCTCGCCACTCACGGTGTACAAATTCCAAGCCGCCGGCTTAGTCACACAATTGCCGTCGCCCTCCTGGTCCCGGTCCGCCCGCGCCCCCACCGACGCTCTCACCCGCCCCCCGTTGGCCGGCGCGGAATTAGCCGGGCGGATAAGTCGATTACCGCCCCGCCCCACCCTTCCACCAGCTCCCCGCCTCCGCGGTGCCACGCTAACTCCCTCGACCCGCGAGATCCCGGCCGTGATGTGGCGCTTCAGAGGCCTCTGGTGGCGAACCAACAAAGCTTCGCGTGCACACAGTATGTGGCGCCCTCTGGACGGACCAAGTGCGAAATGACACTGAAATACGGCGAGAGAGAGAGCGGGATTGAAGGCTTTCACGCTCTGATTTATGACGCCTGTTACAATGTATTTTTACGTTGTTTGCGATCTCAAAGTTTGAACTTAACGCGCAGTAAAGTAGGCTTAATTAATAGAAGAGGAAAAACGAGTACGATACGATACGAGTTGTCGAATGGCAAATAAACTTTTAGATTTCTAGTCGCTACTTCATTTTGAAATTTCGAACTAAATTCCGTTTTTTTATTGCATTTTCATTTCTTTTGATTCTTGTAAAATCTTGTAAATTCTGTGAAAAACAGAATACAGGCAAAACATAACCTGGGATAAAACCAATAATCAAAGTCGAATAGCAGAATATTGATTTTGCGATAATCACTCGAAAAATATTACTCTTTCAAGCTAAAAAGCAGCATTGTAACAATATCGTTGAGCAGTTTTTTCAGTGAACACTGTATTACCTCGTTGTGCTATTCCTTGTTGAGTGTTTACATTTTTCCACTTGTACTTGACATTTTATATATTTAACTACAACTTAAAACATTAATTTAATGCTTACTTCTTTATCTTTTCCTGGTATTACAAAAATGATTTTGCAAGAATTATTTCAATTTGACGAGCCGGATTTAATATTTTTGTAGCTCAAACTTAGAATCCCAATGCGTAATGAATGCTATTAGAGGCTATTGCCCTGACCTTCACCACCAGTCGTGAACACGATTAGAGCCTTGTCAACATCTCCTAACGCTTCCACCGCGGCCGCCGAGGCACGGGGAGCATGCGGGGCAGGAGTGGAGAGGGAGGCGGTGGAGACGGTCGAGGCGCAGGCAGCGAGAGGACGAAGGGCAGCCAGCCGCGGTCTGGCCCCGGCGCAACCACATAAATATCGAATTACCTCCTCCGGCTGCTCTGGGCGTCCGGCAGCAGGCGGCCCACGACGGCTCTTCCCTTCGCTCGCCCCTCCCCCTCCGCCCTCCCAGGTCGCCGCCCACGGCCCCTCCCCTGCCCCAGACGCGGCCAACAATGCTGGTTGCGGGAAATGCTGCTAGCTGGCGGTAGGTCGGCGCCCGATCCCGCCATCCAGCGACGGACGGATCACCGTTACCTTCCGAGGAAAAAATCACTACACTTACGGGACCAATGACCTTAGCAGTTGTCGCGCCCGGAATCAATCATTAACAAGCTCTTCGTGGGCTTGCAATAGTGGCACAACTCAAAAATTCAGGTGTAGAGATAAATGAGGTTGAAGTTTCACCTTGTATTGAAATGCATCATTCTTGCATCCACATTTCTTCCATTTGTTGGTGGAATATTGTACTGTAAGCTATGCTGCTTTGGTTGTTGGAATCAACGATTCTGAAGAGTGCATTAGCTCAAAATTCCTATTTTTTGAGTTGTGCCACTATTGCAGCCCACGAGCGATATATTTATATTTATTTTGTTCAAATAACTAAACTAAAGGATAAATATGTGTGGAATGTATTGTTATTGGTTGGGATTTGAAACGTTGAATGTGATAAGATAGTTGTGTTAGATCAACTTAGAAAACAATCGGCAGTTTCCTTCAGCCAATTTCTTTCGCTTCGCTCACGCATTTCCAAGTCGACGGCGAGGTGTCTCTCCAGTCTCCGCGAGACACGTCAAGCCTCCTAGCGTCAAACCAACGCAACATTTGCAAACATTTTATACTATAATGCTTATCTTGACTCACTACTCCTGCGTAATTCCCGCTAAAGTACTGTTATCGTACGGTTTTTATCCAGCCAACAGCCAGTTACCATTTACGTCCCAATCATTCGACCGAACACTTGACACAATCTACTTGCGGGCTTCTCTGATCTGGGGTCCTCCGAACGCGAGGCCTCCGCAACAACACGTACATGAGAGACAAATTTTTCAAATTCAAATTCAAAATGTCTTTATTTTGCCATTAACGTATAAGAAGTTACAATATTACATTCAAATGTGATGGCCAAAATAATTAGAGATTCCCTAGAAAGATTGTGTAGGATCTCCATGTGTGGAGTGGGACTGTGTGGGAGGCAAGAGGCAAACAACCATGCCCAACTCGCGATGAGTCGGTACACGCTCTTAGCCACCTCGGCCAAAGTACTTTTATTTAATTAAATATGAGCAATCGACAAGGGTTCCATTTGTTCATAACGTTTATCTCTTGTCAAAAATGTGTTCATGTGTGGGCTTGATGTCAACAAAATCCTTGTGGCCCAAACTTCCAATCTCCGACACGCCTCAATTATTCTGAAAATCCACAAGGGTATTTAAAAAAATTGAAAACAATTCTATCAGTCGTATGAGAAAGAAAGGTTGTGAGATTCAAAGACACACTGGAGCTCTTTAAAATATTTCCGTAGCGCCTTGTGTTATAATAAAGCTCCTGTGATAATCTCCAAATCCGTAATGCGGACACTTATCATAATTTAATAACTGCTTTCTTTGTTGGTTCATTTTCGCCTGTAACAACCATCATTCACTTGCAAATAAACAAGTTTTCTTAAAGGAATTTACATTATGTTTCTCGTCAGATCAAGAAATTTATTTCTGGTGGAGTGTTTTCATATTTTTTCTTTGATCTTCGAACATGTGGAACATTAGAATATAATTTTTACTGGCTCATTTTTGTTCATTTTGTCTCTACTCCATATTAGTAGTGGCATTATCTTTACATAAATAAAATTGCTGTCGGTGATTTCAAAATAACTGCCTTTTTGCTCTCATATGCTTATACAGATAATAAGGAAACAATTCAATTGTTGTTACAATGTTTGCCTGTCTGTATCTGTTTGGCCGGCGTATTCTCTGGAACGGCTGAACTGAGTTCAATGCGATTTTCACTGAAAGATAGTGTGTTTTGCCAGGCATGACATGATATATTTTTCAAATTATTTTCTCTTATATAATGAAGGAAAGTTGTTTGATTGTTTCTTGATACACATTTATAGTTTTATTTCGATCTTAATGAAATGTAGACGTGATCTTCAAAATAAGATAAGAGTTAAAATAAGAATGGTATTTCGTATTGAATTTTTCCTATCCCTTTTTCTTACCCCTTAGAATAATAGTATTCTGTGTGCAATCCCATTTCTCGCAAATATTTCGAAAACCGTGAGTAAATTTACGGAAGTGAATTCAACAACTATGAGAGCCCATAAAATTTCCTACTATTGCGGTTTGATTCACTCCAAGAGCGCAATTAGCTTATGAGTCATTAAGTATCAAAATTGTTTCTGAACTTCGGCTCGGAGTTTGCAAGAAAGCATCTGTTTACGGCTGCCCATAAAAACGATAGTGTTAGCAATGATGATCGTAGCAAATATGGCAAACATGAGAAAACATGTGAGACAGAATGATTATGATTAAGAATTACGTTAATAAGTTCGACAACGCACGGTACTCCACCTAGTTAACAATAAATTACACGAATAAAGGCCCCGAATTTCGTGAAATGCAGTCATGATTAATTCAACAGTATATGACTACAGACATTCATACACTACATGAGTAATTCAACAGGTTTATTTAATTCATAAATTGGTCTAGTTACAATAATTTAATTGTAGTATGCGTAAAAATGTTTCTTTTGTTTTTTCAAAACAATATTTTCAACAGGGTATACCTTTCGTGACACCCAGGGGCTATTCTGAATTCACCATTGAATCTAACAATTAGCAGACTGCAACCCTACCACTTTTTAATTCGACCCGGTCCTGCCAAACACCCAATGGGCCATTCCGTCGTCCTCCGCTGGTTGGTGGCGGCTTTTCTCATTCCTCGCTCCGTGCTTCCCCTACTCGCACAGGTTCCGAGATGCTCCCTTGCACCCCACATCGCGCCCAATCTGCTGTTTCGCGCGGTCAGGTCGATGATTACCTTAAGCAGGGATTCGATGTGCTTTTAGGCGGACTGCACTGGGTGGGGCTGGGGGGGGGGGGAAGAACAGGGCTGACGAGTTTAGGACTGACAAATGCAGTGCGGGAAAGTGCAGAGCAGGCAAAGTACACGGTGGGAAAGAACAGCGCGGGCCACGGTGGGGGTCAAAGAGCAGGGCTAGCAAGTCGAGCGAGCAGGACCGGCAAGTGTAGGGTGAGCAAAGGCAGAGCGGGATGGTCAGGGCTGGCGAGAGCAGGGCTGGCAAGGGCAGGGCTGGCAAGGGCAGGGCTGGCAAAGGCAGGGCTGGCAAGGGCAGGGCTGGCAAGGGCAGAGCTGGCAAGGCAGGGCTGGCAAGGGCAGGGCTGGCAAGGGCAGGGCTGGGAAGGCAGGGCTGGCAAGGGCAGGGCTGAAAAGCGCAGGGCGGCAAAGGCTGGGCTGGAAAGGGCATGGCCGACAAGGGCAGAGCTGGCAAAGGCAGGGCTGGCAAAGGCAGGGCAGGCAAGGGCAGGGCTGGCAAGGGCAGAGATGGCATGGGATGGGCTACAAAGGACAGTGTTGGCAAGGTCTGGGCTGGCATGGGCATGACTGGCACGTGTACGGCAAGGAAATGCCGGGCGACGTATGCAAGGCGCGTAAGTACAGAGCGGGCAAGACAAGGACAGGAGGCGTGCTGCTTCCACTGAAATCGGGATGTTGCCGGCGTAGCTGCCAATTGTCGCCAGATGTCAATTAGGAACACTGCAAATGATATAAGAAGTAAATGATTGTCGCCTCTCTGACTTTAGAGAAAAGTCTTCCTGTGATCAATATGTCACTAATAGCCTTCAAACGATATAAATTAATCCATTCTATAATGTTGATGGCTATCTTGAGGTAACTATGTCTCGAGATAAATACAGTTTTCCTTCTTTCTTGCGTCTCATGGTGACTCAATATTTGTTGTGTTTCTTTACATCTATTTACATTGTAAAGACTCAAATATTTGGCTATTTTTTGTACGTTGGGATTTCATTAAAACATAAACATTGAAAGTTGTGAACGTTTGACATTTTCAATCTGCATTTGCAAATCAGCTCGAATATCAAGTTCTCCTTCGATTTACATAATAATCTTTTTTTGGTCTTATGTTTATCAAACTGGTTCACAAAATTACCTCCTCGTATATGCAAAGTACACCACTTACGGGAATATCCATAATTACTTTTCGTAATAAGGTTCTTTTAAATCTGGGTATTGTGAAACAAAAACATATATCTTGTGTATTTTCTTAATTTAATGAGTGTTCAGATTTCATTCGAACACTTTTATTGAAGCTTTAGTACTGTAATTTTTTAATAGAAGCGAATATTATTATTTTAAAAATGGAATTAATAGTTACGATTAACTCAGCGCTTTTCAGTTATATTGAGATAAAATGACAATTTTTATATTTACTCTGCATTTCCTAATACCAGCAAAACAATATTCGCAAAAAGTTACAGATAATTATTATATGCCTGTAGTCTTCATTTTTAATAAATATTCTTATTGACTCTAATCATTGCCATTTTCTTGTATAATGTTAGAATTATATGTAAACCTAATATTCTTATTCTATTGTCTTCTGTTTTATTCGACATGATATTCTACTCCATTGCGTCGACTTTTATTACTTACATGACCAAAGCGCTTAATCTTTGCTCGTAGAATTTGGTTTTCAGAGATATATGAATGATCACTTTCATTATATTTTATTGGACTTTTTGCCAACTATGTCCGCAATTTAAGCAGTCTTTACGAATATTATTCTATGTTTAGATTTGTTAAATGTCCAGTTCTCACATTCACACGGTTGTGCAGGGAATACCATAACTAGGCTACGCATTAAAAATAGATATTACTTAGAAGGTAATTTACACACCTGCGACAAAATGACAATAGAATATCTGGAAAACAAAATATATAATTGAGATGTTTCCAGGCGTGATACAAGACGTCTGAAATAACAATCACTGCACGATCAACAATCACTGCAAGAATAGCCTACTGCATGTATGTAAAGAAAGATGAATATCACATCTTCTTCGTTGGAGATTCCCAATTCTTGCAATATTTGCAAGTTGCCGTGACGACGAAATCTGAGCACTTGTTCAGAAGTCGATCCGATCTCGAGCCAAATAGACGCCCCGAACTTTTTTTGTTTACTGCCACCATACCTCAACCATACCTCTCTGACGGGGTCGCAAAATCAAAGGCAGCATCCTTAAACTCACAACGAAACGTAACCTACAATTTGAACTTGAATATCTCAGATATTGTGCATTGGTTGAATGTTCTCAAGTGTCTGAATTCAAATATGCTTATGGAGGATTTGAATATTCATATTTGCAAAGGAGTGATCACAATCCGTTTGCCTTTTTGGATTACCTTGTTCAAGTAATTTCGTCGTTAAATGTCTCGTGAGATGACAGCACCAAATATAGGGAATATAATCGTTCTCCCACCATAATTTAAATTCAGTTCGTTCTTTGATATCAGTCATCACACTGACTAAAAAATGCAATAATGACCGGCTAATCGGTGGCTCAGGGCATCACTTGACGTTACTGCAGTGCCTCTGACCGGAAGTTCTACAGTTCAAGTGCCGACCGCGGCGGGATTTTGAGACTAGCTAGACAGCTAGGTCGAGTTCAGCCGCTGTCTAAAGGAGAATTCTAGCTTCTCTGATCGGTAGTTTTCCTTGGTTTCTCCGATCAACACCAGGGAAATGCTGGAACAGTAGCCTAAAAACGGGTCACGGATCGCGCGCACGATCATTCCTCCCTCTTGCTTGTCCTATCCTCACTTCTTACTTTCACACACTTAAGGTTACATGTAACTTTACCATAGATGCGGAAAGTGCAGGCGGGAGCTTAGAGCTCGGGCCTTGCAGGTGGGAGATACCAGGTTGAATCACCCACAAGACGACGAGTGGGTCGGCTCCAGTTCATCGCCACCTCCCACGATACAAAAATGCACTACACTTACAGGAATAACGACCTTTTCAGTTGACGCGCCCGGCATCACTGATGAGTCAATCAAGGGAAGCGATGACACCGAGGAGAGGTGATGCGCGTGCTTGCTCTGACGATGCGCGCGCCATCTCTTGGTGATGGGCGACAGGGTGGAGGGTGGGGTGCGGAGAACAGGCGACTGCGTAGGCTTCCTGAAACGGATCGAAAGAAGCGCATTTCAAAACACATTTTTTTTAGATTAGAATATTTATTAAAGTACTTAGGAGTACAAAGTTATACATTATGTATTTCCGGTGGTAGGGTTTTCCAAATACAAATTCTAAAAGTACACCAAAAAAACAAACAATAATTATATATCTACTTACTACAATTTTAATACTTTAATTATATCCCAATGATATACTAATTTAATAATATAATAATAAAAATAATGTATACCGTATTTGGCATTAATCCGACATATACCTGCTAGCGGTGTTCGCAAGCCTGGGCCCTGTTTATATTATATATAATCCTCGCCAGGGGGTAAAGGAGACATGAGGCGAGCACGACATACCATACCACCATACCTAGCTTATTTGGCCTGACTGAGCTTCCTTTCTTCACACAAGTGAGGAAACTGAGACGGTTTGTATTTGAAAGCTACAGCTTCATTTTTGGCCCAGTTGGGAATCGTACCATGGACCACATCACTGAAAGATAGTACGCTGTTCGTGAGCCACCCGAGGGGCTTAACAACAACAACAACAACAATAATGATAATAATTATAATAATAATAATAATAATAACAACAACAACAACAACAACAACAACTTAGGAAGGCATAATCAAGTTGCGAAAATCGTGCACAGGGCAATTGCAATAGAGCATAAATTATTGGATGAATGGGCACCGCCATTCTATAAATACACCCCTCCTCCAGTGCTGGAAACAAGTTCCACCCTTTTGTACTGGCACAGACCAGTTTCAACTGATCGTACTGTCGATTACAATAGGCCAGATATTCTCCTTATAGATAAAAAGAAGAAAGAAGGAGTAATAATAGACATCGCAGTACCATTATCCCACAACATCAAACAGAAAGAAATAAAAAAAATTGAATTATTATAACTTATCTTATGAACTAAAACCTGTTTGGAAATTAAATGCTACCAAAACATACCCACTCGTGATATCGGCGGAAGGCCTGGTCAGTAAAAACGTCCTTAAAAACGTAACAGCACTTAAACTACCCAAAAACGTTCTGAACCTGGGACAGCGCGCAGTTTTGTTGCAAACAGCCCATATCGTAAGAAAATGTTTATCTTAAGCCCAGATATAAGATGAAGTTCTTTTTCTGTGACCGAACCTGTCCCCAAAACAACTCCGGGGAAGGTGAGCATTTCTACCAGCAAAAATAGCTGAGAAAACGTAGGATGATGATGTTGATAATAATAATAATAATAATAATAATAATAATAATAATAATATAATGTAATAATAATAAATTACAATTAAATTTGAGACTTATATTAAAATGCACAACTTAACAGAGATAAAGGGAGATTATTGTTATAAAATGGAAATAAAATGTTTATTGAAGATAATAAAGCAACACTACTTTTAAATACGACATTGGAACTGAAATATAAATTAATCTGTAAAAGGAACTAATTCCTTTATTATTTTGCTTATAGGAGGTCATTAAAAATAGTGAAACTGTCTTGTTTTCAATTATTGTGTCAGTGTGAAATATTTTCAAAAACAAATAATAGACATTTTCATTATGAAAATAAAGGTTGAAAAATAACAAAATATTTAGTCGAAGTAATGCAAATGTTACGAAACTACGTTCGCAATGATGCGCTTCTTGAATTTGAAAAAAAAAACAACAACAAACATTCCTGTTAATAGGTTGTTGTCATAGGCATGTGCACACGGGAGGTCAGGACAACTGTGACGTTGAAAATTTCGAAAGAAGTTCCATACTCTTACGTAATAAAATATTATATTTCCATAAATATGTTCAATTCATTTCTACCCCCATTATAAGTTAATAATTTGGAGAATTGGTTCATATTAATTGAGGAAGAGTTTCCAAACCATCTTACAACCCTGTAAATGGTTCATCATCATCATCATCATCATCATCATCATCATCATCATAGATTGAACCTATCGTCTCGTTCCGTCTTCAAGAGTAATCCGTCCATCGCTTTATTGGTCCGCATCTACTCGTTTTCCCTTTCGGATAGTCGATGAAGATTTTTGGTATTCGATCTTCAGGCATTCTCATTAAATGATCATTCCATTTCTTTCTTATGACGTTTATTTTTTTGTATTATGTGGAAGATCTTAAATTTGTCTCCGATGTCCGAGTTTCTTTTTTGGCTAGTATCAAATTGCCCGATAAAAGTCTAAGAAATCTCACATCCGCGGCTTGTAGATAACTTTTATCTGCTCTCTGGAGGGCCCACGTCCAAAGTTCAACATAAATTCAATAATTGTTATTAATTATTTCATTGATATTATTATTTAATTCCATCCTTAAAGTTATAATTTCATTCTCGTTGTAAGTTTTATTATTTGTTAATAAAATTTGTGAAATGTAAATTAAAAATAGTAATGGAAAGAGGGCAGGGGGCCAGAAACCTTGTTGCCACCCTTACTTAGGTTACGCACGCTTACGATTGTTGGGAGTCGATTCGGCACACTGTGCGTCAGCAGGATGGCGGCGGGGGCGGCGGCGCGGGCGCAGGCGACATTACACGGCTGCGCCGCTCTCGGGTCGCACACCGATGAATTATTCATGCCGTGTTTGACTCGAAACAAGTGAAGGCAGCCGCCCGGCGCCGCCGCCTCGCCTCGCTCCGCCCCGCTCCGCCCCGCTCCGCCCCGCTCCGCCCCGCTCCGCCCCGCTCCGCCCCGCTCCGCCCGCTCGCCTCGCCCCGCTCCGCCCCGCTCCGCCCCGCTCCGCCCGCTCCGCCCCGCTCCGCCCCGCTCCGCCCCGCTCCGCCCGCTCCGCCCGCTCCGCCCCTCCGCCCCGCTCCGCCCGCTCCGCCCCGCTCCGCCCCGCTCCGCCCGCTCCGCCCCGCTCCGCCCCGCTCCGCTCCACTCGTCCCCACCCCATCGTCCCGCCCCCCCCCCCCCCGCCCCGCACCGTTCCCGCCGTCCGCGACTCCCGCCCGCGCGATCGTCACCGTCGCTGCCTCTTTCCGTGCGTCTTTGTCCCTCTCGGCCTTCGCGCCTAGCCTAGGGACGTTGCCAGACTTCTGATACGAGATGTCTCCTTACTCGCTGCGTTGGTGTCGTACATGGCATTAAGGACTGCGTAGAAGGCGATTTCAAAGTAGAGTGGATATGTACGAAATTATCGGAATGTATCGAAATAATCGTACAAGGATGTCAATAAATTAAACTTTGTTAAAATACGCAACTACTGTATTCATTCCAGATGACAAGGAAAGCGAAGTAAATAAAATAAGAGTCATCTACATGTTTCGCGATAGACCCAAATCACTCGTTACGGAGAGATTTCGTGTGTGAAGTAATATCTACTAAAGTGCTTCAAAATCCCACATTAAATTAACAAAATTGTTCACGACGTCTGCCGAATGGTTAGTTACCAACGCCCCTTCGTATTTCCTTACCGCACACTCGAGAATTATGTCTGGTATTCAACCTTCTGCTATGTTTTCACGAGGTAATTTACTGATATTCTTAATAAGAGAAAATAATGTGTAAAAGTATAATCAAGAAGTATATTATGATGAAATTTTATTTTGATGTTTTATAATATGGAAAAAACATTTGAAAATTACCTTTTAAAACAAAATAATATGTTTAAAATGGTTTTACTGACGATAGAACACTAAATACGAAATTTGCTTAACAGCTACTTCCGAAACCGACACAATAAAAATAATATATATTTCTATTATACTTGAAATCGTATTTTCATTTCATGATAAACCGCAATCATTTGTGCTAATAATAATATACTATGAATATCAGCTATTGACCCCGAATAAATTCAACGTTTGTATACATCTAGTTCATTGTTTTCGGTATCATATGTCAAATGGTTTCAAATACTGCATTCCTCGCTTGACCCTCTGCGATTTGTAGATTATTCCACTTGTTCGTTCTCGTTCCTGTTTTTTTTAGCTTTCTAGCACACAAAGCATCAAGTTTTTTCTCAGGTGCGGTGCTCGCTGATTCCACTTTTCCAAAGCACTTGAGCTCCCATTCGTAAATTCATATTCCGTATTTATTCACGATATCCAGAATATGCGAATAATTCTTCTATTGAGTTCTGTATCATACAGTTAATTACAATGCGAGAGGCTTGTTGTTTTGTCCCTACATTTGCAAATGAAATATTAAAATGGATGTATGCTGCCTTTTCGTCGAACAAACAAATCACGGAACATTATTCTCTGCGAATGCCGTGAAACAGCAAGTTGCAGAGCACTCGGGGGCGAAGCCCGGGTGGGAGATGAATCGGGGCGGTTGCCCGATATGTTTTTGCTGGTGGCGCAGAAAAAAAATAAATTAGGTTTCAATCTACCTCTCATTACGTGAGAGAAACATTCACGGGTTTAGTGGGGCTCCATTTCGAAAGTGTGACATTACGACCGACCGTAATTGACTACGCTCGCGGGTGTCATTTACCATCTACCATAGATACTAACTCTATTACTCATATCAGGAGAGGTGGCTCAGTGCACCAGCTGATGTCAGTGCAAAGCCTCCGACTGAGAGGTCCTAGGTTCGAGTCCCAACGGTAGCAGAATGTTCGTCCCTAGCTTGTCAGGTAGGTCGAATTCAGTCGCTGTCTGGAGAATTCTAGCGGTCGGCTGCTCTGATCGGTAGTTTTCCGTGGTTTCTTCTATCACCACCAGGCGAATGCTGGAGCAGTACCCTACCAAACGGGCCTCGGACCGCGCGCGATCTTTTCTTCCTCTTCCTTTTCGTATCATCCTTTGTTTACACACACTTTACACTTACTAGTACTACCACACAGGGTGGGAGACCGGACGGAAGCTCAGAGCTTATCCCGGCTGAGGCGGTGCTCCGCTGGTGGGAGATGCCTGGTTGAAGAACACTCCGCTAGCCGACGTTAGGTCGACGCCGGAAGATCACCGCCACCTGGCGAAAAACAATCACCACACTTACGTGACTACTGACCTTAGCAGTTGACACACCTGGAATCACTAACAAACAATTCATTACCCAGGATGAGATTTTAAAATGGCAGTGGTGTAACTCGGCTTCGGTAGTATAACGGTTACAAAGTTTGCGGATTCAAGCTCAATCGAAGCGAAGTGTATTTTTAAGAGCGAAAAATTTCGTCGTACGCCTTCCTTCGTCGTACTTCCTTCGGAGAGGAAGTAAAGCAAGTTGTCCCATGTTGTAGAGTTACTGCATGTAAAAGTTCCTCAAGCATAAATAAAGCTAAATTCAAAACGCCTATTTCGTCGCCTGAGTGTTAGCTTCTTTCTCTGCTAAAAGGTGGAAGGGGCGCCGAGAATTTTGCATTGGCAAACGGAAGAGCGCTCCTGATGGCCCGACGAGTTTTCCGCATGCTTAATAATATTTTGGCGTCCTCAATGGGCGTGGCGTCTATTCCGTTCTCTCTCCACAATTTTTCTAGAATATTTTCCTTGGCTACCCTCTTGTTTCTCCAAATTTACATTGATTTATTTACATTATTTTTGTTCGACAAAAACAGTGAATAACTGGAGGTTACGTTAGGTGTGGAGAAAATATATATAATTATTACCCAAGAGCTAGAGGTTATTATACTATTTGCTCTGGGGATTAAAGGGAACTTGGGCCAAACACTGACTTGTTGAATGATATTGAATTTGAAAATCCATCTCACACCGCATCCAAAAACAGAGTTGCCGAGCAAGAGCGAGGACGGGTATCGGGTTCCCAAAGTGTGAACGTGGATCCGACCATTTTGCGGTCTGGCCAAGAAAGAATGACATTTTAAGTACGCATGTTTAACAAACAAATGGCATATTCTTCATCCATACTTCGCATCTGGCAACGCTGCCAATGAAAGCACTGGACGAGGTCGTTGGTGCTAATGACTTCAGCAAGTTAGTGCTCGCTTGTTTAAACATAACAATGTGTTGAATTTACACACTTCCACCAATGATTCTGACATGCCGCAATAATTAACAGATAGAAAGAGAGAATAACATCGTACTGCCTTCCCCCCCCCATTTGCATCTAACAGAAGCTTAACAGCATTACCAGAAAAGAAGTCGTGACTTTCAAAGTTTATTACAACCGCTGTCGCATCATAGAAACATTAATTACTCGTAATTCTTCCTGAATCTAGGACACGTCCGAAATGTGTTGTGGTGTAGGTTAGGCTTGTGTATTTTGGAGTTGCAGAAATATCACAGCTAGTCTATTGTGCAAAATGTAACACTTTGATAGTGAAACTAAAATTAACAAAACCAAAACAACACATTGTGAAGCTAATTAAGTGAACGAGTAGAATTCTGTCAACGAATCCCGTTTGAAATAATGGAAGCATGTGTCAAAATGATTGCTGTTTTTCCAAAACGAACTCCCTCCCCATCTACAGAAAAAGATTATATTGTAACTAAATTTTTTTTTTTTATGATTGTGGTAAAGCATTAATAATTTTTACTGTGATGGACTATATGTTTGCAAGTTAACATAGCATTTTTTTTCAAATACAATATTTACAATAGAATTTTAGATAATGTTTATTTTAGTTTTTTAAATTTTCGTTTACGTGTTGAAATGTGTGAAATAAT
This sequence comes from Teleogryllus oceanicus, assembly GCA_964035755.1. Classification (NCBI taxonomy): domain Eukaryota; kingdom Metazoa; phylum Arthropoda; class Insecta; order Orthoptera; family Gryllidae; genus Teleogryllus; species Teleogryllus oceanicus. The sequence continues at coordinate 97,843,918 of CAXIVR010000006.1, forward strand.
GTATGGCACAGGAGGGTAAACAGATTTTATTAACTCAGTGAAAATTAGCACTTTCGACTTCTAACATCGCTGTCTCGGGAACAGACCTCTTTTACTCATGAATAAAATCTTTCTTTTCTCTCTCGTGCCATAAATTACAGTTACAGGCCACGCGTGCCCCGGGGAGGGGATAGATTCCCCTCCCCTGCGCAGCACGCTTCCCCCTCTCCACCCCTCCTTCCCCTCCCACCACTCGCCTAAGCCTCGCCGTGCAGCGCCCAGGCGCCGCCCGCCGAAATTAATTTATGGGTTAATCAAATCGATAGGGCTCCCGCTGTTGATTGGGAGCACCCTCTTGCCTGCATGCAAGCTCCCAGGCCGCAATAAACTCAGGGTGTTACGGGAAAGCGGTCTTGAGGGACGGGGGAGGAATATGTTGCGGTAAGAAATTGAGTATTCGAAAATCAACAATTACGCTTTTCTGACTGTTCAAGAACGAAATCATCAGAGTTTTGTCCAAAAAGAGATTCGTAAGGGAGGCTGAAAATTGTAAAAACAATGCTCAAGATAGGAGATAAACTAGTGAAGTATAAATGTAGTTTATTTATGGAATAAACCCAGGGAGTTACGGAAAGCGTTCTTGAGGGACGGGGAAGGAAATGTTGCAGTAAGAAATTGAGTGTTCGAAAAATCAACAATTACGCTTTTGTGTTGTTTAAGAGCGAAATCATCAGAGTTTTATCCAATAAGAGATTCGTAAGGGAGGCTGAAAATTGTAAAAACAATGCTCAAGATAGGAGCTAAACTGATAAAGAATAAATGTACTTACATACATACATTTATTTGAACTGCAATTGGGTATGACCGGGGGCAGTTAATTAACAATAATTACAATAATAATAACACTTAACATTAATAATAACAACAATATTAATAATAATAACGATATTAATAATAATAACAATAATAATAAAGGAGTACAGTACAAGCCGAACATGCAATAATCATACTATCACTAATATTAAGTATTATAACAAATATTTCAACTCGTATGATATATAATAATTATAATTATATGTCGGTGATGCTAAAATTTAATACAAGCTACATAAATATTGGCTAAATTTATTGTTTTAATTCATTGATCGCGTTCACTACAATTAACTGCACGACACTGCACTGCACAACACTACACTACACTACACTACACTACACTACACTGTTTTTGCTTTGAGTTACACTGACCAGCACTACATCGCACTTCACCGCACTTCACAGCACTTCACCGCACTTCACCGCACTTCACAGCACTTACTCATTTAATGTCTATTACTATCATATTGTTCTAACTTATTTCTAAAACTTCGGACACTTAGAGGAAAGGCTTTGAAAATTGCTGCGGTAAACTGTTCCAATCTTTAATTGTTCTGTTACAAAGGAAAATTTCCCAAGATCTGAATTTTGTTTCCTTGTTCGAATTTTGTGAGTGTGATCGCTTCGGCCGAAATAATTTGGTTTTTCTAGTCTAACCTGAATTTCCTTCCAAGCTGTTTGACCTACGTATGATTTATAAAGAGCGCAAAGCCTCGCCCTTGTTCTTCTCATTTCTAGAGGTTCCCATGCCTTTTTTATCGCGTTAGTTCTGTAGGTAAACTTATTCGCTTTTCTCTGTATTCTATCTAGATTTTTCCGGTGCGACTTTCTGTATGGATCCCAACATGCCACTCCGTATTCCATGAGAGGGCGAACCAGCGAAAAATATGCTAATTCTTTCGCGTTTGCAGAGCTTTTCTTTAGAATTCGCATTACAAAATGCAAAGACTTCCACGTTTTCCTAACTACCTGATTTATATGCTTCTCCCACCTAATTTACTATCTATATGAATGCCTAAATACTTGCATGATGAGACTCTTGGGATGATGACCTCACCTAAACGATAGTCTGGTTCCTCATAATTTCATCCCCGCCCGAACGTTATTGTTTTGCTTTTCGATCCGTTAATTCCATGTCAATTTTTCAGCCCAATCACGTAAATGTTCTAAATCCTGCTGTAATATTTGTTCGTCAGCGCTACTTTTGATTTTTCGGTATATAACACAATCGTCTGCAAATAAACGCACCTTTGATTGTATGTTAACGTGGAGATCATTTACGTACGCTAAGAAAAGTAATGGCCCTATGACACTTCCCTGTGGAACCCCTGAAGTAACAATAACCGTAGTCGAAAACTGAGTGCCAATTCGAACTTTTTGTTTCCTGTCTCTAAGAAATTCGCTTACCCACTTCACGACTCTAGCATCAATTCCTGAAGTTAATAATTTCCTGATAAGTAGGTTATGCGGTACTACGTCGAATGCTTTCGCAAAGTCGATTACGATTGCATCCACCCTCCCACCCGCGTCAACTTCGTCAGCTAGATCTTGCAAAAGAGAAACGATTTGGCTTTCGCACGAATATTTACTTCTAAACCCATGCTGTCCGTGAAAAATCCAGTTCGCTTTTTCCCATTCGCGGCGAATGTACCCGGCTATTAAATGCTCAGACTTAATTTATAAATGTCAGACTGCATAAATATCAAAGTTGTAATTTTCCGGTGTCTTCGCCGTTTGTTGAAACTGCTCTCAGAAAAACACCACCGTCCCTTCCTCCACAACCACCAGCTTCACCTTCACTCATTTCCGTTCCCACTTCATTTCCCTCCTCGCTTTACCACCGTCACTATCACTTGCGTCACCACTTTAGTCACCACCTGTCACTACCGTCAGTATCACCGTATCACTTTACCACCGTCACTGCCACAGACCTCCCCCCACCCCCCCAAGACCCTTCTTCCCCTTGCTGCTCCCCATGCCTTCGTGTTCGCAGTTGCCGCTCCCGCCACACTCGACTCGCAGCTCACGTCCCAGCGTAAGCGTCTCGCGACATTATCATAACGACTCGATTCATAAGTACCGCCCGCCTTCCATTTGAGATGGCACCCAATCGAGCGCGATCTTCATTCAGACGGAGAAAAGAAGGAGCACAGATTGCGAGGATGTACTCTCTAGATGCCGTCTCTTCTGGAGATATTGTAGTTTCATTCGTTTCGATTTTTCAAGAGCCTTCAGAGAGGAAAGGAACAACCTGCCTCTTACAGCCTGATATTTTTGCCAGTTCTCGATAGAAGTCGTTGAGGCTGCTGTCTTCACATTCTTAAAATATCTCGCCAATATGTTTGTTTCTAATCAGAATATTTGGATTTTATTCAATTGATTCAAAATGTTGGTGGTTCAATTGTTTCTAAAATAGTTTTTTTTTTGTAAATCCTAGGGTGCCTGGTCGGCCAAGACCCGTAGTGTGCTGTCGAGCCAAAGAACAGGAACAGGGCGCCTGGATGCAGGAAACGACATAAATGTATTTGCATGATCTCTGAGACCCTACGCAATAGGCTCTTGAAAAATGCGCATAAAAATGGTATTTTATTCTTAATAACTTCATTTATATTCATTTCACAATGAAGTGAATAAGAATAAAAAATTCAACTCACAAAGTTAAACAAATCATTATTTATTTAAGTGACGTTAAAATTACGAAAGAATATTAATAAACCGTGAATAATTAATTTTAAAAATGAACAATTAGTACAATTAACGTATTGTTACGCATCAAGTAATGTTTTATTATTTTATTCCGTGTTTATATAAATTATATAATTACAAATAAATTATTGTTTTAAAAATCAGGCCACAATGAGTCATCGTGAGTTTGTATTGATGAAATAATATCCCGAAGAAATTAATTATTTTAAAATTTTTTTTTTTTAATTATTACTGAGATTAATATTGTTTGAAATTTCAATATATTTTCAATGAATTCTTCTGCTATGAGGATATCACTTCCGTTATTTAATCTCCACTGATCACTCCACTTTCAGACAGCAAGAACTTATTCATATATATTTTTTTCGTGATTAATAATAGTAACAAAGAGGACACTTCTTGAATATTCGTAAAATCTAGAGTCCAAAAATTAAAAGAAAATAACACAGAATTATAGAACCAAAATCGTACCAAACTTTTGGTAACTTTCGCATCAGCAAGAGCAGAACTTTGACACAAAAATGCATTACAACAACCTAGGGACACGTTCACTGACTGAATGGCTCCAAAATCTCTACTATAGACCCTGAGCCGCCTTCCAAAACGCCAGCGAGGGCCTACTACAGCAACTCACGCGAGCACTGAACAAGCACAGCGAAGTACAGGCCTTCGATCCCGCAGCGCGAGCCAACCAGACGCGTCAGCCCACCCTTTCGCCAAATTGAAGATAAATACGCCGGCTTTATTCAATGAAAATTTCCGGGCGGTGTAAGTTTCATCGCTTTGGCTCCAACGGGGCGTGGCGAGGCGGAGCGAGGGGCAGCACGCCGCTGTGGACGTAAGTTATAGAAACTCGTTGGTGACTTTTTGCACAATGAAAACTTTCGCCCGCGCGGCCCCGCCACCGGCGGGCGGTTGTTTTTCTTGAGGGAATTGCTGTTTAAGTAGTTGTGCAAAAACGTGTCGGCGGCTGGTGGCGTCCGCAAAAAGCCAACCGAGATTGCCGCGCTCTCCGACAGGTCGACCGCCCCTATTAGATTACCTCGAGGTTAATTTGCATGAATCTTCATCGCGGCATTATGATCGCGAAAACAAGGCCGGTATTATTCCTTCGTCGAGGCGGGCATTAAAACGCAGGAATATGTCCCGGTTAATAAGGCCGGCGAGTCGATAAAGCGGCGCGCTACCTTATCTGCTGTAATTACTCTCCGCGAAGGGCGAGTCCTTTGACAAACGCAGCGCGGTTCCGGGTCGTCTCAAAGCGAGAGTGAGAGAGAGAGAGAGAGAGAGAGAGAGAAGAAAGAGAGAGAGAGAGGAGAGAGAGGAGGAAAGAGGATGGAGGAAGGGCACGAAAGAGAGAGAGGGAGGGGGAAGGGGATATAGGGAGACTCAAGGAGAAAGAGAAGGGGATAGTCCAGACAAGGCGCAGGAACCGGAGGTATTTCTGGACCTCCACACAAATTTTCTAAGCCATTAAAAACATCAACAGATATTTATCAGAAAAGTTTTGGCGCCGCTCGATAATTTATACTTGGAGGCTGTTTTATGCGTGCAGTATTTTAGACGCCGGCGTCGGCAGGCCCCCCTGGTGCGGCCCCCTACCCCCTGGCTCCCCTGCCCCCCTTGCCATCTCTACGCCTTCCCCATCTCGCACCACCCCTGCTGGCCTTCTACATCTCGCCCCGTTTCCTGCCATTGGAATTGGGGCTCGGTTGAGCATGTACTATTCAGTTCTCTCAATTATGTGTTTTGAGTTCGGCGGTCCAATATATATTGATGTAAATACATAGATGCGTTGATAGGAAAGAAAGTGTAAAATTAATCATGGTAAAATTCAGTTGGTAAATTAACAAGTAAGAAAATTTTCGTCGGAAGATTTAAATCCTTGAATATCTTGTATAACGAAAGTTATTCGAATCTCTATAACTTGATACGTCACTATATTAGCCATTCGGGAAAAAAAGTACTTCATTCATTAGACTTTTACATCATTTCATGCTATTATAGTAATTACAGCTAAAGCCCAGTGTCCGCAAGAGAGAAACGTTTCATGACTAATACAAAATCGTAGAACGATTTTATACGCGAAAATAGTCTCTTACATCTCGAAAACAAGCCTAACAAGGAAACTGACTGATTTTTACAGAATCACAAATGATTACAACCCAGATGAAAAGAAAATTTATTTTTAACTTTGTGATATTAATGTATTTGGGAAGGTGTTGAGTCGTGAGTAAACCCTGGTGGATGTAACTATCACAAAGGTGAAATTCTCTCACTGGTCAGTTTCGTCAACAAACATAGACATCGACATTACTACATCTTTAAAATTTTAAAATTAATTTTAAAAAATTTTCCAAAAAAAAATTTATTTTCTTTCTTTATAATAGTTACAGTGAAAAAATGAAGTTATATATCGAGGGAAATTTTTGATTTCCCTTTGGTATCAGATGTAAACCTTCCAAGACAGATAATTTTTGAAGGAATTGTGTTCGGTCTTAGATTTTATTGCTGATCCTGAACAACACTGAAGCACAGAATCACTTTTAACTTTCTCGTATACGTAGTACGTATATACGGAGTAATATAGATATACGTATTTTGAGAAAGTTATTTAATGCTGGGCAAAAAAACGGCGGATTTTCAGCACAAAAAAATGCACAGTCGGGCCATTCATAGTACGTGCAATATTTGCAATTTGAAAAATAAGGAAAACGAGATTTTCTTGAAAACGGCTCAAAATTTATTCTTTAAATTTTTGATAGGTTGGTTCTAAACAAACCTTATAGGATGACATAAACGCCATTATTGCTCTATTACTTTGTTTTTTCAAAAATTAAAAAAAATAATTTTTTAAACTTGTTTCTCACGTTAAAATTTACATTATAGATTTATTTCATTGTTCAATGCGTTTCTTAACACATAACTTAAAGTATCTCTAATGATTTTTTTAATGTCCATAAGTTCTCCATAATCCTTGAGTATAATGGAACTGAATTGGAGAATTTTCTGAATTGTTCAAACCAAATTTTCTTATAAACTGCGGAAATTTTTTCGCCGAAATTCTCCGCAATGTAAAAGAGTTCAATTCTCTCCGATATTCCAAAAGCTTGATTTGGGAAGTTATCCGGGGCCCCAAAATCAAAATAATGCTGAAAAATGTCGGTGTTTCTAAAATACAATTTGAATAAAACGTGTCTAATGCAGAAAAACCAAAAGTAAACCATCGCGTCAATTGACAAATTTTCTAATTATTTTGTTTTATAACATTTTCTTGAATTATTGTAAATATGATCGCAAATGCGAGTTTTCTGCATTCTCTTGCCTAGAAAATTAGCCAGTAGTTCAGGGAGAAGTTCGTTATCATGACAAAAATGTTATTAAACAATGTATTTCTTTCGATACAGCCTGAGAACATGAACACGACTGCAAATTGAGCAGTGGAATATTGAAGAAATACAACGTATGTGTGTGTGTATCAGTCATAATACATATTCGTGTTCTGGTTTAAGTGTCGTCGTAGTGTATTACGTAGTGATTTTATTCATGTGCTTCTGTTGGAATTATTTTATTACTGAAATCGAATACTGTTTGTGGTTGTAAAATTGTACCCATTATTCCTGTGTATTATATATCAAACCGCTATAAGGTAGGTAAAGTGACACCGCAATAAGGTACGTAAGTAGTTGAGTAAACTAATTAAAATTTCACAGTGAATGATAAAGCAATATTTTGCGTTCATCATTTTTTAATCGTTTGTAGTTTCAGTATTGTTATTACGTATTGCTTTCCCTGCTTGAAATGCTTGAGGTAATTCAGAAAGTAAAGGCAATTTTAAATTTTTGTTTTCAAAACCCGCTCCAAAATTTTCTTTTATTTTGTTCCTCCGATACAGCAAAGGACACACACAAAAAGGTCCCCGTTTAATTTTCGTTGAACTCTCAAAATTTTCGAAAATTACTTGAGTCATAAATTTAACGCAAAAGATGTTTTGTTGTGACACCAAAAGTTCTATTCTGCAACTAGGGAACCAAAAAATTAATAAATTGCGACAAATTATTTTTGACGCCGATAGGTACCAGCCAGGACGAGAGATGGGGACGAACCCGAAAACCAGACGAAACAGATTAGGAAACTAACTAGTACGAGAAAGTGTGTGCCATGCAGTAGCACCACTAGTTTATATTAACTTATTGCTTTCTCAATACCGATTTCTGTATCTCAAAACAATATTATACAAAGTCGTAGCTATTACTTCTGTGCTCACTGTACATCAATCCTTACGTTTCGACTTTAGTTAAATATTCGTTCACCTCTCCGGAACACATATTTCTTAACTTGTCTGATTACAACTGAACTTGGATAGTTCACTTTAGTCAAAGTAACGTTAATCGTATGGAAATTTTTTACTAGCCACACTTATTTCAGAAACGCGCTGTTACATTTTACAGAAATGTTTACATTTTTTAAAAATTAAACAAAAATATAACGTTTTCTTCATTTCTTTCTTGTTTTGTGATTTACAGCCATCATAACTCTCATATAGGATGTACATTTCGTCATTCTCATTGTTGGAAGAGGTGTGCAAAAGATCTGCCAAGCAATTTACATTATTGCGTTATCTAATCGAAATGAATTATGTTAGTTTTTGTGCATATTAAAACAATCGGTGTTTCTTACGTATTGAACCCAGCACATAGACCCATTTTGGATCTAGCATTGAAAACGAATTTCTGTAGCATTCAAACACATTTCGTCAGTGTACATCAAAATCGACAATTTTAGAGGAGAGATATACCTATAATAAAAGAATGTGTACGACTGCAATATGTTGCGAAGATATTTCGTTATTCTCAACTGAGAAAATAATTCTTGGATTACTTTTTTATCTCCAACACCACCAGATTCCGTTTATGCACTCACCGATTCCAGCCCTCTGCGCAGACCCTCCAGTGATGCTCCTTTGTTATCAGCCGCGTTTCCCTACCAACGGTCCACTCGCTTCGTCCCTGCGACGCCTCTTAGCGATTGTTGTCCCTCAATTGCACGCCAAATATTTGCGCGGCTGGTTTCCGGGTCTGTGCCACCATTCTCCGGGCGTTCGCATAGCCCCTTCCTCGCGCCTATTGAAGGTTAAACAGCGGCTATTATTCCGCCATGGAACACTTGGCGCTCCTACAGGTACTATGTGGTGGCGTGGTGATTTGCACACTGGCAATATTTGGTAGATCAAATTGTTAAGAACGTTAATTTTATAAATATTTATGAACGAATACAAATTTTTGTTTTAACATTGTGGGGGACTCCTTTCTAGCGGGTCTCTAAGCACGTGCTTTGACTCGTGTGTTAATCCATTCGTGTTGAGAGCATTCTTAGTCTGTCTGCGTCGGCGAATATGAGAGTGAAAATCCGTAGTTTTCGGGTCTGTAAGTGGTGCCAAATTAGTAAATTCCAACATAACAAACCATGTAGGGAATGGACAAAAGAATAGATTTCCACATTTCGAGTATTGAACATGACATCACTGCTACCACCATAAAGAGCAACAACAACAACAACAACAACAACAACAACAACAACCATACATTCTGCTTCCATTTCCCGATCGTCATGCTCTTGGTGGCAAGTTCTATACAATTAGCCATTGGGCGTTCAGCGTTCATACTTGCAGCTTTTCTTTATTTATTTTTTATTTTTGTTGTGGTTTAGATATTGATTGGTTGATTGGATGTTAGTGATTTCGGGGACGTCAACTAACGAGGTCATTAGTCCCGTAAGTGTAGTGCATATTTTTCATCGGGAGTTGGCGGTGATCTTCCCCCGTTGAATGGCGAGATCGAGCGCCGACGGAGGACTCCGAAAGGATCGGCTAACGGAGTTTCCTCCTACCAGATATCTCCCACCAGCGGGGCACTGCCCCAGTCAAAATTCAGGATTTGATCCGCCTGGATCGCCTGGTGTTGATCGGAGAAACCACGAAAAACTACCTAACAGAGCAGCCGGTACCTAGTTAAGATAGTATTTCCTTCCTGGAAGAGCCTTCAAGTGGCAATACTAATTTCTTGAAACGACCTGTATGGATGTTTTGGGTCCTTGAACATTTTAAATCATCCTCAACCATATAATATTGGCTACCGTACATTTCTAATTTACGATTTTCTAGAACCTGAAAAAGAATTACAGTTTACACATTCTTAAGAAATATTGAAACTTGCAGTATTCCTCAAAGAATGTCATTTGAAAATAATAAATGAGAGTAAAAGAAGTAAATTTGGCTCTATAAAAATTTACTATGCCTTAAATACTCCTTTTTACTGCCCCTTGAATGCTGTTAAGGGGAGCCGGAATCCCTATCTCGCCAATGTTAATGAAAGGAACATTTTCTCAGAAACTATTTAATTTACATACTTGAAATTTCATGTGAGTGTAGATTCATTAATTATAAAAATTTAATCGAAGCCTTTTTTAAATAATACTAGTTTTTATAATATACTTTTTTGTTCATTGTAATCGGTTTTGGTCTCTAAAATATTAACATTTATAACAATATTGAAATTTTTAACGTTTTATAAATCCGCCCCATTAAAGTATATAAACTGGTGTGCTACATGCTCTGTTAAATTTGAGCATCCTCCTATTAGTAGTTTTTGAGAAAATTTTCCCTAAAGATGAAAATTTTAAACTTACGGGAAATGGCTCCTAAAGAGTTGAGTGCATTCCTGGTCCATATGTCAGACAAACACGAGTACCGATTTTGACGCTATTAAACCCTTAATTATTACCAGAAAAAGTGTGTTCAACACTAAAAAGCAAACTATTAACATTTTCTCTCAACGAAAACAGAAAAACACCCACGACGTTCAAGCTACGCCCACAATGTGTCGAAGTGGCCACGCCCACTTTCACGCTACATAACTTCAAAATAAGAAAAAAATACTTAGAGATAACATATTAAGATGAAACTTTGCTTGTTTAACACAGAAAACCTATAAAATAATTAGTGATTCAAAAAAGTAAAAAATTATATTTACATCATTTTTGCCCATTCTGGATCTCCTTAACAGCATTTTACAATATTTGATGTTGTGCCGAGCAAAGGACCACTTGATCGGACTTTTCACTGTCATTGGCTGCAATAATGCCATTACAGGAGAGTTTTTTTCTTGATTACTCAGTCAGGCGATGTAATAATACTGTTAGGTTACAGTACATCACATAAAAATTACTTCCCTCCATATCTTCTTTTTTGTTATTCCTTCCTTATTGTTTTACCTACTTTCGAGTTCTCCTCTCTCTTTCTGTTACACGTTCTTGTCCCGCAATTGCCTCTTAAATGTTCATGAGGCTCAGGTTGGTGTTTCACCTTATTGAAGCCGTGAATCTTTTTCTCTCTTCATTCTAGCTTGTGATTGGATTTTGATGCGAGGCCTGAGTTTATTGAGCCTTAATTAAAGAGACTTGCGTCGCGGGGTTTAATTTGTTTTTCCGCCAATAGAGACCGCCACAGCCCCAACGCAACAGCGGTCCCTCTGCGGGGTCGCTCAACTGTCGGTCGAAACAAGCGAAGGTTGCTCTGTTAAGCCCGTTTAACGACCGAGAAAATAAATGTTTGTCTAATGCGTTAATTAGTTGCCTAAAGCAAGTAAAATGTAAACCGCGTACATAATCTAAACGTGCTGTTTTGGAATCCGTGACGCGCCATTCATTCAAGTGACTATGATACACAAGCCACTGATTAATGAGCTTTATTTCGTAGCCCATTTCGTGTAAATCCAATGTTTTTAAATTAAACTTGATATATCCTCGTCCGATTCATTTCCATCACGAACGACAATCGCATTTACATGCGTAATTAAATATGTAACGGATTAATATTAGGACGTATTGCATGAATACGGGTATAATGCACTTAATCTTCTTTCATTTTTCATCGTTCGGCGAATTGACCGTCGAAGGGAATTGCTAGAATGTGTACATTTATCAGACATTTCAGAACTCGTACACAAGCAGAGCAGAAATTAAAAATGGATTTAATATCGGATTAATTGCTTCTACTACATACATTATTGTACTCTATTATTCCTATCAATGGGCTAGCAATGTGGCCCAGATTGAAGTTTCACTATTTTTAACAGAATGCATATCGCTCAATGCTTTGACATTTAAATATTCTAAATTGATTATCTTCACTGCCTTTTGTGAACTTGGTAAACAATGAAAAAGGCCGTTATAGATATCAATTATTATATTATTTTTATTTTCTTATGTTTATGTTATTAGTAAACCCAGAACGCATCTAAAAAACATTCAATACTACCTTAATAAGTCACAAAACAAGCTTATGAATCAAAGCCGCAGCAATTTCTTTGCAAAATCCAATTTTTTCAAGTCGCATGTGAGTGAGCTGGAAATATATAAACACACATTTCAAACTCACTCAATTTTCATTAACCTAAATATATGTAAAATTTACCTAAAAAATATTGTTTAACAAGTAGCGAACAAGTAGCAAATAAAAGTATTTTTCTACGCAGATGTTTCTTTTGTGTAGTCTACTCTACGTTTCTTTTGTGTAGACATATAAGCGTATTTTCTACTGCTTTGAAACAAAAGGCAAAAAGGCAAAAATACTGATATACAAGAATCATCTAGAGCGCACAATGAAAAACAAAAGAAAACTAACTTCAAGTGCATGATCACCGCATTTTTTATTTGATTATCTCCAGTGCTTTTCTACCATAAACCTCACGTTTGTACAGGTGAAAAAAATAGTCTGTTTATTAAAGAGTTTTCTTCATACATTCAAACATTTTATCTTTCAATTCCGCAAAATAACTTTACAGGCGAAATTTAGCTTTTAAGGAAGCCTCTCTTATCTCTTTCCTCACAAAATTAATGTTTTCTGAAAATCAACAAAGTTGCAAAACAGGAAAGAATGCGCGTCAAAATTTCATAATACGCAATAGTATCCCGAGAAAAGAAGAGCAACAAGCATACAGTATTCATTACTTCTCTCGGGACGCAGAGAGTGTAATAAACCGCGTTTTCTCCCCCCCCTCTCTCTCTCTCTCTCTCTTGTTCGCTCGCTCTGCGCTGCTCTGTTGTTGCGGGCGCGCCTCCTAGGGACTCCCCGCTCAGCTCCCCGCCATTCCGCGGGGAAGTTTGCGAATTGCGCCTGACTTTTGCGAGCAGTATGAGCAGAGCCGTCTTCGACTTCGCCCCCGGCGAGGCGGCGTCGCCTGTACCTGACTCCTCTCCGTCGCCCTCTCTCTCGCATCTTGCCCTGCCCGTCAGCAACCGGCTCAACTCAATCTGCACAGTGTACTTTCTCAACGACTCAACACCCCCAGCTTAAACCAATCAGTTCAATTCCTTAAATATTCCCTTTTCAAAAATACGCCATGCTCGTCATGTCCCGTTCAACTTGCTTAACGTTACACGCCCAGCTCAGCAAGCCAGCTCAACAAGCCCAGCTCAAAACGCCGAACTCAAGACGCCCAGCTCAACACTCCAGCTCACCTCTTCAGCTCAACTCGCCCATCACAACCCACCCAGCTCAACTCTCCCGTTCAACTCAAGATCATTCTGCTTTAGTTCCAATTAAACAGGCCAGATCAACCTGCCCAGTTCAACAAAACGTATCTAATATGTCCAACTCAACTTCGCCCATCTCTCTTCCACCCAGATTAGCCCCTCAAATTTGCTCCCCGTCACCTGTCCATACAACTCAAACCGCCTCGCCGATCACAACCCTGCGTCGCTTATAACGCACAGATTAACACCACCCAGTGTAAAACGCCAATCTCAAATCAGTCCAACGAGCACCAGCTCTTTCCCTTCCTTCTGCTCTCTTCCACCAATCCGTCTGTAACCCACACTGCCGGTTTAACCCACCAAGTTCATCACCATCGTCCGCACTTTGACCAGGTCAATATTGCTTAGCTTAACCTCATCCATCTCAACTCAGATCAAAGAATATCGCACGTATATAGTGCTTACTTTGTAATCACCTCGTCCTTACTTTATTCACAATTTTCCTCCTTCTCTCCAACGCTTTTCAATTGCCCGCTTCCTCCACGCAGACCGGCATCCCTCCTTCAACTCCCCCTTCCTCTCCCTTGTTCGCCCGGCACGTTCTCGCTCCTTCACTTTATTCACAATTTTCCTCCTTCTCTCCAACGCTTTTCAATTGCCCGCTTCCTCCACGCAGACCGGCATCCCTCCTTCAACTCCCCCTTCCTCTCCCTTGTTCGCCCGGCACGTTCTCGCTCCTTCACTTTATTCACAATTTTCCTCCTTCTCTCCAACGCTTTCAATTGCCCGCTTCCTCCACGCAGACCGGCATCCCTCCTTCAACTCCCCTTCCTCTCCCTTGTTCGCCCGGCACGTTCTCGCTCCCCACTTTATTCACAATTTTCCTCCTTCTCTCCAACGCTTTCGATTGCCCGCTTCCTCCACGCAGACCGGCATCCCTCCTTCAACTCCCCTTCCTCTCCCTTGTTCGCCCGGTACGTTCTCGCTCCTTCACTTTATTCACAATTTTCCTCCTTCTCCTCCCAACGCTCTCAACCGCCCGCCTTCCTTCAACCCCCTTCCTCTCCCTTGTTCGCCCGGCACGTTCTCGCTCCTTCACTTTATTCACAATTTTCCTCCTTCTCTCCAACGCTTTCAATTGCCCGCTTCCTCCACGCGCATCCTTCCTTCAACTCCCCCTTCCTCTCCCTTGTTCGCCCGGCACGTTCTCGCTCCTTCACTTTATTCACAATTTTCCTCCTTCTCTCCAACGCTTTTCAATTGCCCGCTTCCTCCACGCAGACCGGCATCCTCCTTCAACTCCCCTTCCTCTCCCTTGTTCGCCCGGTACGTTCTCGCCCTCACTTTATTCACAATTTTCCTCCTTCTCTCCAACGCTTTTCGATTGCCCGCTTCCTCCACGCAGACCGGCATCCTCCTTCAACTCCCCTTCCTCTCCTTGTTCGCCCGGCACGTTCTCGCTCCTTCACTTTATTCACAATTTTCCTCCTTCTCTCCAACGCTTTTCGATTGCCCGCTTCCTCCACGCAGACCGGCATCCTCCTTCAACTCCCCTTCCTTCCCTTGTTCGCCCGGTACGTTCTCGCCCTCACTTTATTCACAATTTTCCTCCTTCTCTCCAACGCTTTTCCATTGCCCGCTTCCTCCACGCAGACCGGCATCCCCCCTTCAACTCCCCTTCCTCTCCCTTGTTCGCCCGGTATTCTCGCTCCTCACTTTATTCACAATTTTCCTCTTCTCTCCAACGCTTTTCATTGCCCGCTTCCTCCACGCAGACCGGCATCCTCTTCAACTCCCCTTCCAATTTTCTTCTCTCCAACGCTTTTCGATTGCCCGCTTCCTCCACGCAGACCGGCATCCCTCCTTCAACTCCCCCTTCCTCTCCCTTGTTCGCCCGGCACGTTCTCGCTCCTTCACTTTATTCACAATTTTCCTCCTTCTCTCCAACGCTTTTCAATTGCCCGCTTCCTCCACGCAGACCGGCATCCTCCTTCAACTCTCTCCAACGCTTTCAATTGCCCGCTTCCTCCACGCAGACCGGCATCCTCCTTCAACTCCCCTTCCTCTCCTTGTTCGCCCGGCACGTTCTCGCTCCCTCACTTTATTCACAATTTTCCTCCTTCTCTCCAACGCTTTTCAATTGCCCGCTTCCTCCACGCAGACCGGCATCCTTCCTTCAACTCCCCTTCCTCTCCTTGTTCGCCCGGCACGTTCTCTCCCTCACTTTATTCACAATTTTCCCCCTTCTCTCCAACGCTTTTCGATTGCCCGCTTCCTCCACGCAGACCGGCATCCTCCTTCAACTCCCCTTCCTTCTCCTTGTTCGCCGGTACGCTCTCGCCCCCACTTTATTCACAATTTTCCTCCTTCTCTCCAACGCTTTTCAATTGCCCGCTTCCTCCACGCAGACCGGCATCCCTCCTTCAACTCCCCCTTCCTCTCCCTTGTTCGCCCGGCACGTTCTCGCTCCCTCACTTTATTCACAATTTTCCTCTTCTCTCCACGCTTTCTTCTTTTCATTGCCCGCTTCCCGCAGACCGGCATCCCTCTTCAACTCCCCCTTCCTCTCCCTTGTTCGCCCGGCACGTTCTCGCTCCCTCACTTTATTCACATCTCCTCCCTCGGAGGCGCTCTCCGCCGGGTGTTTACCCCGACCGGCTCCCGCGCCCCGCGAGTGGGAGGGGTTGCGGGATCAAAGCGGCGCGCACGCTATCAGATCCCGCGGAATAACGTGCTTTCTGCAGGTGCGCCTTGCGAACACATTGAATCCTCCGCCGCGCCCGTCGCCCGCGGAGGGCTCTTAATTACTGCTGGCTTTGAGGCGATCCGCGGGCGAAGTGGGGCGGCTAAAACGATTGCTGCACTTGGAGGCAGCGGCCCCCAGACGCGGCGAGGGTCGGCCAATGTCGCGTTAAAATAGTATGACGGCAGGAAATTAATACGGCTACAGATATGGTACTTCAGAGAATATCCATGTATTGAAGACTAGATGTTTTTGCTTAGAAAGGAGTTTGAGTTTTCGACTCAACAGAATTCCCGTGATGGTTTTCTTTACATGGAAAGAAGGAGGCCCTAGATAAATAGGTTTGACCGGGAGTCGTGCTTCTCACGGTATCAACTGATGTTAGTGCAGTGCCTCTAACCGAGAGGTTCTAGGTTCGAGTTCCGACAGGGGCGAGAGTTTAAACACTAACATGTCAGCTGTAGCGAATTCAGTCTTTGTCTGGAGATGAATTCTAGCGGACGGCTACTCTGATTGATTGTTTTCAGTGGTTTCTCCGATCAATACCAGGCACCTTGTCATGTCCTCACTCCTTACACACGCACACACATGCGCTCCTCTGTCAACTTGGCGGGGACTAGTCGAGAGCTTAGAGCTGGTACTGACTGGAACGGTGCCACGATAGTGGGATATACCTAGTTGAGGATTATTCCCGCAAGCCAACGGGAGGTCGGCGCCGGATCTCGCCATCTAGCGGAGGAAGATCACCGCTCCCTCCCGCGACAAAAATGCACTACACCAACGGGAGCCGTTCACGCGCTCGGAATCACTAATCATTTATCAGTCAGTCGTCATTTGATACTAAAATTGCATAATACAAGTTATGTATTGAAATTATTAGATTGAACGCTTCTGTTCTGCCGTTTGTTCATTAAATCATCTTAAAAACTGAAGTACGCACAGGCGGGGGGGGGGAGGTTGGATGATTAAAATCATCCCCGCGAAATCTACAGCTAAAGCGACTTTTTGACCATATTATTTTCCCATGCCATTTAAAATGAACAACACAATCCCTTGGACTCCTCAGAATACTACCGTTAAATACCTGGGTCTCCACATTGATACTACACTCAACAGGAAAATACACATAGATACCAAAGTCCAACAAGCCAAAGCCAAAGTAATACAGCTAAAACCACTTATAATAACAGTAAAATTTCACTAAATAACGGTATCACCTCATACAAAACCATCATTAGACCTCTTCTCCTGTACACTGAAAATCAAATATCAATAAAAGTCATATTATTCAGAACAAATACCTACGAACGATCACCCACCCCCCTGGTTCATTTTCATTACGCAATTACACCACCAACTTAACCTAAAACACATCCACATCACCCAGCCTTTCTTACCAATAACTTTTATTCCAACCTAACCCTCATTAATCAGGATAGGCATATCAATATAGTAAAATATAATGAAAACCCAACTAAATAAATAACAGATATCCTATCCATTCTTTTCTGAACATTTTTACAAATCTTAGTAATTTTGAGAGGTGCTCGGTGATTCCCCTCGCAATTGTAGTTTAGAGTTCGTATATAAGAATTAGATATATATACAAATGAAGTTTTGACTTTGTAAGTCAATCCTATACAAAATAAAATTTTAAAAAAGGCAGAGGGGGCAGGTTGACTCCTTAGAACAAATTCAAGTGACCTCGTGACCTTATTCCGAAACAACCCTTTTTCATTCCTGAAATGTGTTCAATCCCTAATTTTCTTTTTTTTAAACTAGACATTTTCGGAAATTGTGTAATGAAAGTTATAAATTATTTTTTCTTGTAGCAGGTTTCATCTATTTACTTGTAAAATATGTCGTGTACTATAAATTTTTAAAAAAATTAATGGAAAAGGGGGCTCAGAAATGCAGTGCCTCGTCTTGTCGGCTGCTCATTATTGTGACCTACAAGTGGTTGGTCTTCGCCGTTTGGTTGTTTTAGTTGCAATCGATCTGTCAAAGCAGTCGACGTTTCATAGTCAAGCATGCGCATATTGAAGTTAGCGAAATGAAGATAGCGAATTTAAGTGTGAATATTGAGAGAATTTAAATGCTAATATTATTGAGTGTATATAAACTCAACGTCTAGCAATCGTATTATACACGTGTTCATTTTTCCAAAAATGTCTAGTTACTATTTAAGTTAGTGATCTCGGATGTAGTAAACGATCAATGATATCAATGATACAAGTAATTAATTAGGAATGAAATTTTCAATTTGCAAAACGTGGCGTTTTTAAATCCTAATTCTCTTATTTTAACTTGCGTACATCTTTCAATTTATGTGTAATTTCGTCTTTATTTAATTTCAGTTGATATACAATTGATCAGAATGTGAATAAATAATGAACGGAAAAATCATTAGAAATATTCTTCTGAGACCTCTTTGTGATCATGATGTGTTTTTGTTATCTACTACACGACGACACAAATATTTACCACATGCTGTATCAACTGTCCGTATCTGCTATATCTACTTATTTATTTATTTATTTAGTCAAAAACTATGTGACGTATAGGGGAGAAAATCATCTGCGCACGCTTTCTTGAGTTTCAGAATCCCTTCCCAACAATTTAACTATTAATAGTTGAAAGATGAAAAATTATTATTATTATTATTATTATTATTATTTATTATATATTATTATTATAAATTTTAAAAAGCGAGAGATTAACATTTCAAAATTAGATATTTTCGTTGCCGAATTATAGAAAACGTGCGCATAGTGAAGCTACATTTACGTCCAGAAGAAAATCAAGGAGCCTTAGCATTTGCTCAATTGATCAGAGAAACTGAACAAAACCTCTCTACTATTCGACGATATTTGCAATTTGTATTAATGTCGCATTAAAGAATAATTATCATCATATTCTGTAGTTTCTTTACGGTTAAATACGAAAGCAAACTATTTGCTGACCCTTGACGTAATCCATCCCCCGAATGATTTGTTAATAAGCGCATCCATTTTAATAATCACTTGAGGTTCTAAAAAGAGTTCCGTATTTTGCACACTCGATTTTGCTTCATAATTGTAATGTGAATAATCTTATTTATTGGTTTTTTAATTATTAATTAGTGATTACGTCATAATGAAATATTTGTTGCTAACTGGTGGCAAGATAATATTATTTGCTGCCCGCTTAAAATATAATGCGTAAATCAACATTGTAAATCAGATCAATTTATATTTGTTGAGAAGCATCGTGTATAAAATAGATTGAAACCACAGATATAATATTTTTCACCTGTATTTTTTAACAGCAACATGTTGACAAATTATCCGAGTAAATACAAAGGGATGGCTAATTTTTCACGCGTAATACAAATAAAAGATGAATAATGGATGCAAAAATTAAAGTATTTAGCATGCGGAGTATTGAAGTAATTAGTCAAATTATAATATCACATTCGATAATTCTATTTGTATATTATGATTTTAAATTTAATAATCACATTTTAAATCAAACAAGGCAGTGATGTTCATTTCATACTTTGAACATGTTACAAAGGGAAAGTAAATATACAATTTGTTTAATTGATTTAGCAGAACGTCAAAAGTGTTTTTTAAATAAAAAAACAATTAAAGGAATTTTTTCTAAATATTCGAGTAGGAAATGGATTATATGCGTATTTTTTTCTTTAAATTGAAATTCAGGTTGGATCCTTGTTCCTCTCAGGCATTTAATGATTATACTTAATTTCTTCTTCACATTTTTTACACTAGCACTAATGATTAAAAAATCCTTATAACAATGTATACGCTACTATACTGGAAAATAACCACAGGCCAAGTTACAAACTACTAAAAAATATTAATAAACACTAACTGCAATCTATAGACCTAGTGAGTCATGACACATTGCAATTTTCGTCAATCTGCAATCAATTTGTTTGAACCGCGATACAGAAGACTCAAATCCATTCGATGACACCAAGTAAACTTGTTTACCATTACTCGGTGAAAATCTTACGGATACCAGATACTCTGCACGATAACTTCGCAATAAATATGCCAGAAAGGTTTCTGACTCAAACCATACGTTTAATGAGAAAAGACGCGTTTTCCGTCAGTGACCGGGATGTTTACCTAATTTTGCAGTGTTTAATTATTTAAGGGTACAATTATTTAACAAACATCATTTTCTCCCATGCTATTCAATGTTATTAACCCATTTTTATTTAATTTAATGGTTACCTAATAAAATATAATAATATAAAAATTAATTGACACGTTTACATTCACAAAACAATTAAAAGGTTCCAAGCATGAAGAGTTTCCCGATATTATTCAGCGGTAGCGTTCAGTAGCAGATTTTAGAACGTCCGTAAAATACGTTTAACGGGAGGGGGAGTGAGTTGAGGGACGGGGGCTACCCACCCCTGGTAGTTGGGTGATGCCCCGCAAGCGCCCCCGTGACGTGGATCCTCTTAGTGTAATTACGTGACTGGACCACTGGCCCCTCCCCGCCCGTGCGCCCCCCGATACGCCCCACTTCGCACTACCCGGATCGCCTCGCTCCACCCCTATCTTCCCCGCCCACCACTCCCCGACCCAGCCCCGCCGCGCCCCGTCACGCCCCGCCACGACCCGTGCGGCCCCCGCCGCGCCCCCCCACCCGTGCTGCTGGTTCGCAACGCCCACAATTCCCAATGACGCCACCTCCTATCGCCACCGCCGCTTCCGCCGCCATTGCTGCTATCCTCGCCGACGAGACCCGCCCCCAATTGCCTCGTCCGCAACTGTTACAGCTTCTTCCACCTCCACAACAATTAGCACACCTTCGTCACCGCTGAAGTCACAGCCGTCTCCACTAGCCGCTCTACAGCAGCCACTACGAGTAAAGCTTCTGCCGCCATCACCACAATCATCATAACAGCTACCGCTCCCAAATCGTCGCCGCCATCGACCCGACCGCAACCATTACAGCTTCTGTCACCGTTTACCACCATCATGGTTGTGACGGCCTCCTCCTCTTCAACGCCACGGCCGCAACCGCTACATCTTCTGCCACCACCACAATCATCACAACATCTTTCGCCCCAACCATCGTCACCGCTGTCGTTCACCGTTCCAGTTTCTGCCTCCACCAGTCTTTCTGCTACAGTCGCTATAAATACAGTTTCAGCCGCCATCAGCACAGCCATCATCGTAGCCACCAGTCCTAAATTATTGCCGAAACCATTGCAGCTTCTGCCATCACCAGAGTCATAGCTACCGCCACTACTGTTACGCCTCAGCCGTAACCGCTACATTTTCTGCCACCACCACGTACAGCATCACCACTGCAGTCACTGTCGCCTCCGTCACCACTTCAGCCACAATCGCTATGAGTATAGCTTATCTACCATCAATCGCTTCTACTACCTCTAAATCGTAGCTGCTACCGCCCTTATCGACCGGACCACAACCGTTAGAGCTTTTTCCCTCATTTCACAGTCATCATCACAGCTACTGCCATCACTGGCGTCACTTTTACCATTACTTTACCATTACCATCACTCCTGTCTCAGATTTGACGCCACCGCCAAAATCATCATCAAGGTTACAACCGCTACCGCCTCTACCTCTTCCACCATCCCCTTCATTGCTACCGCCAGCACTGTCATCGTTGTCGCCGCCGCTCACACTACCGACATTGCTGTCACCATCCAGATTCTTGAAGAAACTACAGGAAAAAATTACATAACGTGGCGAAACACTGAAACCTTGTAACTCTCTTACATTTTAGGAGGGAGGCTCGCGTCTACCACGTGACCTTCCCGGTCAATCTGGCGTCCCCTTTGGCTAAATGTATTCCAACGCCGGGGCGCCAAGCTATTCATGCCCGCAGGTATGCGATACTTCCGCTCCTCCTCCCACTCACGGCCCCCAATGTGACGCAACAATAGTCACGAGGGCTCTCAATGCGTATCACACTGTTCCCTGAAGCCGAATAATAGGAGCCTCAGTATTGCAAATCTTTATTTAAAGTAAATTACTGAAACCTTAATAAACACTTCACAAAATCCTACGTAAATATTTCATAGATTACAATGATTAGTTATCACCTTTTTTCTGCGAATTCATGAGGAATAATTAGTAAGAAATATTCAGCAGTTTAGGTAGAGATACCCTTATGTAATGAATGAACCAAACCACATGTCTAATACTCGAAGCTACAATTTTATGTTTATGCAATCCAGCAAAACATGCACTATTTAAGATTTTTCTTTCGAAAGGTCAATATGACAAATGTTTCGACGTCTGCTATTCTTCCACTGAATGCGACAAGAAATGACAGAAAAAAACGCGGACACGTGATTCAGATTTTGTATTTAAATTTTTAAATTTTCATCAAAAGATCAAATGCGCTACCGTACGAATAAATCATTACTTTATTCATTCACCAAAATGCTAATTCAAAAATCGAAACTTACAAAGTCTGTATGCTTCTGAAAGAAAGTAGTAACTTAACATTCACTTTTCCAAAATGAAGTTTCTGAATTTTCCAGTAATCGTTCATGCGTGTTTGTGTACATATATCCGCATATGCTTGCTCAACGTCTTTGATCCAAGAGACCTCAGGTGCGTTACACACCTTGAAGAGCGGGAATCGGGGAAGTAATGGGCTACCGGGCGAGGCGAGCGGGGCAAGGCGAGCGGGCGAGACGAGCGGGGCGAGGCGAGCGGGCGAGGCGAGCGGGGCGAGGCGAGCGGGCGAGGCGAGCGGGGCGAGGCGAGCGGGGCGAGGCGAGCGGGGCGAGGCGAGCGGGGCGAGGCGAGCGGGGCGAGGCGAGCGGGGCGAGGCGAGCGGGGCGAGGCGAGCGGGGCGAGGCGAGCGGGGCGAGGCGAGCGGGCGAGGCGAGCGGGCGAGGCGAGCGGGGCCAGGCGAGCGGGGCGAGGCGAGCGGGGCGAGGCGAGCGGGGCGAGGCGAGCGGGGCGAGGCGAGCGGCGGGCGAGCGGGCGAGGCGAGCGGGCGAGGCGAGCGGGCGAGGCGAGCGGGCAGGCGAGCGGGGCGAGGCGAGCGGGGCGAGGCGAGCGGGGCGAGGCGAGCGGGGCGGGCGAGGGGCGAGCGAGGCGAGCGGGGCGAGGCGAGCGGGGCGAGGCGAGCGGGGCGAGGCGAGCGGGGCGAGGGAGCGCGAGGCGAGCGGGCAGGCGAGCGGGCGAGGCGAGCGGAGGCGAGGCGGGGAGCGGCGGCGAGGCGAGGGGCGAGGCGAGCGGGGCGAGGCGAGCGGGAGGTGAGCAGGCGAACGGCAGGCGACGGGGCGAGGCGAGCGGGCAGCGAGCGGGCGAGGCGAGCGGGCGAGGCGAGCGGGGCGAGCGAGCGGGGCGAGGCGAGCGGGGCGAGCGAGGCGAGGGGCGAGGCGAGCGGGCGAGGCGAGCGGGCGAGGCGAGCGGGCGAGGCGAGCGGGGCGAGGCGAGCGGGGCGAGGCAGGCGAGGCGGGGCGAGGCGAGCGGGCGAGGGGCAGGAGCGGGAGCGGGCAGGCGGGGCGAGGCGAGCGGGGCGGGCGAGCGGGGCGAGGCGAGCGGGGCGAGGCGAGCGGGGCGAGGCGAGCGGGCGCGAGGCGAGCGGGCGAGGAGCGGGCGAGGCGAGCGGGGCGAGGCGAGCGGGCGGAGGCGAGGCGAGGGCGAGGCGAGCGGGCGAGCGAGCGGCGAGGGGAGCGGGGCGAGGCGAGCGGGCGAGGCGAGCGGGCAGGCGAGCGGGGCGAGGCGAGCGGGGCGAGGCAGGCGAGCGAGGGAGCGAGGCAGGCGAGCGGGCAGGCGAGCGGGGCGAGGCGAGCGGGCGAGCGAGCGGGGCAGGCGAGCGGGGCGAGCGAGCGGGGCGAGGCGAGCGGGAGCGAGGGGCGAGGCGAGCGGGCGAGGCGAGCGGGCGAGCGGGCGAGGCGAGCGGGCGAGGCGAGCGGGCAGCGAGCGGGCGAGGCGAGCGGGCGAGGCGAGCGGGCGAGGCGAGCGGGCGAGGCGAGCGGGCGAGGCGAGCGGGCGAGGCAGCGGGAGGCGAGCGGCAGGTGAGCGGGGCGAGGGAGCGGGCGAGGCGAGGGGCAGGCGAGCGGGCGGGGAGCGGAGGCGAGCGGGCGAGGCGAGCGGGCGAGGCGAGCGCGGGCACGGAGGCGAGCGGGCAGGGAGGCGGCGAGGGCGGAGCGGGCGGGCGAGCGGGGCAGCGAGCGGGCAGCAGGGCGAGCGAGGGCGAGCGGGCGGCGGCGGCGGGGAGCGGGCGAGCGGCGGGCGCGGGGAGCGGGGCGGCGAGCGGGGCGAGGGAGGGCGGGCGGGCGGGGGCAGCGAGCGGCGGGCGGCGAGCGGGGCGAGGAGGGGCAGCGAGGGGCGAGCGGGGCGAGGCGAGCGGGCGAGGCGGGAGCGCGGGCGAGCGAGCGGGGCGAGGAGGGCCGGGGGCGGGCGACGGGCGAGCGGGGCGAGGCGAGCGGGCAGGCGAGCGGGGCGAGGCAGCGAGCGGGGCGAGGAGCGGGCGGGGCGGGCGGCAGCGGGCGAGCGAGCGGCAGCGGGGCACGAGCGGCGAGGCGAGGGACGAGCGGCGAGGACGGGCGGGCGAGCGGCAGGAGCGGGCGGGCGAGCGGCGGCGAGGACAGCGGCCGAGGCGACGCGACGGCGGAGCGAGGGCAGCGGGCAGAGTGCGGGCGAGGCGAGCCGGGCGGGGCGAGCGCGGGCGGAGGCGAGCGGGTGCGAGGGCAAGGCGAGCGGCGCGGGCTAGTACGGCGGCGAGAGCGGCGGAGCAGCGAGGCGGCAGCGACGCGGCGAGGGACGTGTCGGCTGCGGAACTGAGCGCGGGAGGCGAGCTGGGTCGAGCGGCGAGCAGCCGGGCGGCGGCACGCGATTGCACTGCGCGGGCGCGGGTGGCAACTGGCGCAGAGCGAGGTGCCGCCATTTCCTTAGTGATGACAGCGCGTCGGACAGGGGGGCGTGGCGGCGTGGGAGACCGCTCGGCCGCAGCAAATTGAATGGGCCGTGCGCCGGACGCCGCTTTGCGCCGCGCCGCCCGCCTCCAGGGCTGGCCTGCATAATGCCATTCGCGACCTGCGGTCGGCCTCGCCAACGCCGTCCACGCTGCTGGCAATGCACAATCCGCGCTATTGCTGCAAGCCCTGTAGTCTCCATGACCTCCGCTTACGGTCTTTTCTTCTCTTTCGTCTTCTGTTGCGCCTCCACGTTCTTTTCTGCCTTCGACTCTGCCTCTTCTCGATTTTCTTCTCTCTTCGTCGGTCCCTTCGTCTCCCCCACCTTCTCACCATTCACTTCTTTACATCTTCACAAAGTTTACTACTTCACCTTCGCATTCACCTTCATCTTTGCATACATATATTTACCTTTACTATCACGTTCTCCCTACCCGTGGGAAACTTCGCCGAAGGGAAACTTCGCCTGGGCTCATCTTCATCTCTGCCTTCACCTCGGCGTCCACTTCCGCCACCGTCTGTTTTTCCTGCCTCTGTCTCCATCTTCGTATCGACTTTCTCCTCTTTCCACCTGCGCCTCTCCGTCTGATTTCATCTCCAAATCCCACCCTCGTATTTGTATTCGCCTTCGCCTCCTTATTTGCATCTCTCATCTTCTTGGTGTATTTCCTCACCAATCGATCTGCCTCTAGCAAAACCTTCTCCCTAGTTTCATCCCGTACCCTCCTCCTTATCTAGATTTCCCCCATGTTCACCTCCGCCTCCTCCGTCGGCACGTCATCAGCTCCCTCCGCTCGAGACGCCTCAACGCGCATCAGCTTCTGCATTCACGTGTCGCTTCTGTGCTATCGCTTCTGCAATACCCAAGCATTGCCTGCTCAGATCAAAAGCCGTTCACTATTAACATGATTGCTGCTATCGCCACCATTTCAGCTTACGGTTTTTGGCTCTTTCATAGATTCATGAATACTTGAACCTTAGAGATTATAACCAAAGTCATCCTTATTCAATCTTCGGAATCGAAGCGGACTAACCAACTCATTTGTTGAAACCTTGTCATTTGTTTAAAGAAGAAAGTTGATAAAGGAACATTCATTAGTCTGCATGACACTGGGGCGATGATTGAATGAAATTGTTTAGTACGAATGGTATTTATTTTCAGGAATTATAGTTTGAGGGCAATTTTTTAAAGATAAACCGCAGTAGTGGTTGAGAAACATAAAATTTATGTTTATTATAAAATTTAAACAAATTTTAAACATAGTTTAACAATTTAAACATATTTTAAGATTGCTACGTTCATTTATTTCATGAGAATCACCGAGACAGGTAGATTATTTCCGGATTTACACCTGTATAGAAATACTACATTTATATTTTCTGTAATTAATACGAATAGCAGCGAAGAGCTTACATGTCGTTATGGGCAAAAAAGTAACAAAATATTTCTGTTTGTTCTTTTTTCGATTACAGTTCCAACGTTTAAACTTGTTTAGTATGAATGTGAAATTGGCTTGAGTAATATGTCGATGTCAGTTCGACTAATATGTCATTTTTTAACTTGCCCGTCATTTCTAAAGAATTTTTTGCTAATTTAATCAATTTTAATATAATTTTAATGATACTTACTGCAAATAACATTTGCGTGATGCAACGAATGATCTCCACAGAATTCGTGAGTAACCTCTTCGATTTCTTCGCTCAGAAATTGTATGTAATCTAAGGTTCCAGTAACGCCAATGAGCATCATTGCCGGTTCGGCCTATTTCGCGATAACTAAAGAGAGAGACATTCTTGTACAGTACAGTCTAAACCACGAGTTAACAAGCTAAACTCACTTGAATGAAAGGAAAAAGGCTCGATTATATCAGTAACACATTCAGCAGCTTCAATTGTTATCTAAACTGTTTTTAATAAATTTTTAGGGTATTTTTAAAACATTTAAAGAAACAATTAAAAAACAACTAAACAAAAAAACCAATTAAAAATCCGCCCCCTAGTGATAATTCACGTGGCGCCGACGATTGGTGGCTGCATACCTTAAGAATCGTGTTTAATAAGAGTATTTATTGTTTCTGTGCGCATCAGCTACTTAGACCTTTAGTCCCGTAAGTGTAGTGCGCGATATTTTGTGGGAGATATCAGTATTCCTCCCCCGATGAAACATGAGAACGTGCGCCGTCTCAACACGTCGGCTTGGGGCGGTCGTACTCCACCCCTGTCACCCCTAGAGGGCACAGCTGCAACCGAGATAAGCCGTAAACTTCCGACTAGACCCACCTTGTGAATGCTGGTGCATATCGTTGTGTGTGAGCGTATAAGTGGATGGGAGAGAATAAATTTGAAGAAAGGGAGATTCCCGCGATCCGTGTCCTTTTCGTTAGGTTACTTCCCACGCATTCGCGTAAGACTGATCAGAAAAAATACGAAAAAGTAGCAGAATAGCCGGCCCCTAGCATTCTCCTGCAGGCCTGCAGACAGGAGTTGAATTCAACGCGATTAGGTAGTATCGAAATTTTATCAGTCCAGTCTTAATTTTGGAGCTTGTCGGTCATATACGCTGAAGAGCCAATGGAAGCTGTCATTGAGCTGTATTGCAGAAGGTATCGACTTGTTGCAGAATGTTCGGTTATTCAGACTGTGATCAGTGCTCTACCTTTCATTGCCGGCAGTGAAGGATGAAGCAAGAACGAGGTCAAAGATTGAGGCGGGAACTTGATGGCTTGGTTGTTGATTAGCGTTCCGAGCACGTAAGCTTGTTTTATCGCAGGATGTGGTGGTTCTCTTCCCTCTCTGAACGACGATATTCGGTTTGTAGATTTTCCCCAACCAGGTATCTCCCACCAGCGGGGCACCGCTGCTGCCGGAAAAATCTCTAACCTCCTGGTTACTGGGGTTCCCCCTAACCAGGACTCTTCCACCAGCGGGGCTCCGCCCCAGCCGGGACAAGCTCTAAGCTCCCGACCGGTCTCCCGGAATATGTGGTAGTGTAGTGCATGCTAGTGTAAGTGTGTATGCAAGGGGAGAGGATAGGACAACGAAGAGGAAGGAAAGATCGCGCGCGGTCCGTGGCCCATTTGTTAGGGTACTGCACCGGCATTCGCCTGGTGTTGATCGGAGAAACCACGGAAAACTACCGATCAGAGCAGCCGACCTCTAGAATTCTCATCCAGACAGCGACTGAATTCGACCCAGCTGAAAAGCTAGTGTCGAAAATCCTGCCGCCGTCAGGACTCGAACCTACGACCTCCCGGTCAGAGGCGCTGCAGTGACATCAGCTGATTCACTGAGCTACCGCTCCCAGTAAAGTGTGTGTAAGTAAGGGGTACGATAGGATAAGGAATGGGAAGGAAACCGCGCGCTGTCCTTCGCCCATTTGTTAGGAAGCCCCACCGTTCGCTTGATGTTGATCGGAGAAACCACGGAATTAATCAGAGCAGCCGTTCGCTAGAATTCTCCTCCGGACACCAGCTGAATTCGACGTAGCTATGTAGCAAGTGTCAAAATTCCAGATCTGGGCTGTCCGGATGCCGCCGCGTCGAAGGCTGAGGTGCCGACGTTTCGACCGACATGTCGCGGTCCTCTTCGACATGTCGGTCGAAACGTCGGCACCTCAGCCTTCGACGCGGCGGCATCCGGACAGCCCAGATCTGGAATTTTGACACTGGGTACCTCGGTGGTATAACAGTCAGCGTACCGGACTGTTGTACCCGAGTTTTCGGGTTCAAACCCGATCGAAGCCGTGGATTTTTAAAGTGAAAGGAGCATATCGAAATTTGCGTGGTTAGACGGAAGAGCGGGCCTGATGGCCCGAGTCTCGCCACGAAAATAAGGCATTAACTAAACTAAACTAACCTCAGCCTTCGACGCGGCGTCATCCGGACAGCCTAGATCATGACTCTGGCCGCGGAAGCCCACGATATCATGTCAAAATTTCTGTTACTGTCTCGAACCCTAGGACCTTCCAGTCAGAAGCATTGCACTGCGTTAAGCCACCTACGAGGGGGCAGTAATGGATGCGGCGTTCTTGGTTAGTTGTTAGTGATTCAGAGCACGACAACTGATACGCTAATTAGTCCCGTAAGTGTAGTGCATGACCTTTTTTTTTCGTCAAGTAGCGGTGATCTTCAACCACCGGATGGCGAGATCCGGCGGCGATCTCCGTCGGCTAGCGGAATTTTCCCCAACCAACCATGACAAGCTTGAAGTTCCCGACCGCGTCGTTCCTGTTGGGGTTGGCTTTGCGTCGCCGCGCCGCACGGGACACGAGCGGGCGAGGGTGGGAAGCAGGAGCAAGTTACGAGAGAGCAGTTTACGTCGGTGCTCTCAGCCGCTGCCCCATCGCGGGCGCAGCGGGCAGCGCTTCCTTCACAAATTGTTCCGGCCCTCGCCGCATTAACTATACATCCCGCGCGGACGTGCCCCCGCTGATTCAGTGGCGCGCTTAGGCGCCGAGTTCGCAGCGTGTGGCACGCCCCCTCTTGCGGCCGCTCTGACGAGCACAGGGTCACGAATTCGCCTGAGGGATGCCCGCGACGCGGCAGTTACAGCGGGGGAAAAGGCGCGAGGGAGTTTCACCGGGAGCGGTAGCTCAGTGCATCAACTGATTTCATTGCAGCGCCGCTGACCGGAAGGTTCTAGGTTCGAGTCCTGACGGCGGCAGGATTTTCGACATTAGCTTTTCAGCTAGGTCGAATTCAGTCACTGTCTGGAGGAGAATTCTAGCGGCCGGCTGCTCTGATCGGTAGTTTTCCGTGGTTTCTCCGATCAGTGCCAGGCAAATGCCCGAGCAGTATCCTACCAAACGGACCACGCACGATCTGTCCTTCCCCTTACTTGTCCTTCCCTTTACACACACACTTACACTAACATGCACTACACTACCACATATTCCGGAAGACTGGTCGGGACCTTAGAGCTTGTCCCGGCTGAGGCGGTGCCCCGCTAGTGGGGAAGTCCTGGTTAGGGGGAAACTCCACTAGCAGACGGTAGGCCGGCGCCGGATCTCGCCATCCAGCGGGGAAAGATCACCGCCATCTCCCGAGAAAAAATATGCTCTACACTAACGGGACTAATAACCAAAGTAGTTGACGTGCCCGGAAACACGAGAAAATCAATCAATCAATTAGGGAGTATTTGCGCCAGGCGTAAGGAGAGACCCTTAAACTTTATTGATCACGTGACACAACGACTTTATATGGTCATAATGAACAACGTTCAGAGGAAGTTTAGCATTGCGTTATGCATTATAACAAAAGAAATATTTCAAGCTTTGAACAAAGAATTTGCATAATATATCAGAGTCTAGGCTAGCGATGACACTTTTAAACTACGATACGAGACAAGAGAATAATGAATGTACATTGTGTTCGGAGTTTTAGATTTTGTTGCCCTCTGCGATGAGTATGCAGTCTGGAATTTTGAATCAACTGTTCTTAAGAACGTAGGAAATATTTTCGACGAATTTTTTTCCTATCACTTTTCCAATATTTCCCGTTAACTCTTGCCAGCGTGGTGGAGTTAGTAAGTAATTGTATCTGCCTCACATACGAGAATCGGTTTGTCAGAGATGGAAAAATCCCCGTTTCCTGTTTTTAGGCGACCATTTGGCCGCTTGTAAGGTGACCGTAGAGACTCCTATAGGCGTGCACTATTTATGAAGGTATAAGGTCGTACCTTAGGCCTAAGATAAGACGTTATGACTTCAAGTTCCGTCACGTGACTGTTAGTGCATAACGTCACTACCTTACCCGTAGTGCTCTAACTCCCTATAGTGACGTCGTGGGGACACTACAGCAATCACTGACACGGGCTCAGTATACATACAGATTTATTAGTAACAATTATTTACAAGTAATAAGTTTAACAAGTCATGTACACCTCTGATAGACGTCTTCCGAGGAGGTTCGTTTGTAATACGTTACAATATCTTACCTTACGATTTTTCTTGTAACGGTCACTGAAACCCATTTATTGTATAAAAATCATACCCGGTTAACAGACTACCCCTCTCCCCGACTGATTAGTGATTCCGGGCGCGTTAATTGTGAAGGTCATTAGTCCCGTAAGTGTTTTTATCGCAGGAGGTGGCAGTGCTCTTCCCCCGCTGGCTGGCGAGATCCAGCGCCGACCTACGTCGGTTTGCGGGGATATTCGCCATCCCGGTATCACCTAGCAGCGTGACATCACTCTAGCCGGGATAAGCTCGAAGCTCCCGACAAATGTGGTAGTGTAGTGCATGCCAATGTGTCTGTACGAAAGGCGTGAGGAAGTAGAAGGAAGAGGAAAGAAAGTTCTCGCGTGGTCCGTTTGTTAGGGTAGCGCTCCGCAACGGGGCGTCTGAACGCAGCCGCCTGTGTCCTTCAGATCCGACCCTGCTCTCAGCCCTGCTGCTACCGTCCGTGCTCTGAGGGACGATCTTGTCCTGTTCAGGCCTTCCCTTTACTGACCAGTGCTGTCTGGCACAGTTAGTCTTGCCTCGCTCAACTCGTTCCCATCCTATCTTTTGCATGCCCAGCCCTTTCATTGATTGATTGATTGATTTTTTCGTGTTTTCGGGCGCGTCAATTGCTTTGGTCATTAGCCCCGTTAGTGCAGTGCATGTTTTTTTCTCGGGATGTGGCGGTGATCTTCCCCCGCTGGATGGTGAGATCCGGCGCCGACCTACCGTCGGCTAGTGGGGTTTCCCCCTAACCAGGACGCTCCCACCAGCAGGGCACCGCCACAGCCGGGACAAGCTCTAAGTTCCCGACCGGTCTTCCGGAATATGTGGTAGTGTAGTGCATGTTAGTGTAAGTGTGTATGTAAGGGGAGAGGATAGGATAAGGAAGAGGAAGGAGAGATCGCGCGCAGTCCGTGGCCCGTTTGTTAGGGTACTGCTCCGGCATTCGCCTGGTGTTGATCGGAGAAACCACGGAAAACTACCGATCAGAGCAGCCGAACACTAGAATTATTCTTCTTACAGCGGCTGTACTCGACCTCGCTGACAAACTAGTTTCGAAAATCCTGCCACCGTCGAGACTGGAATCCTAGGACCTCCCGGTCAGAAATATTGCTGTGTCTTGAGTTTACGCCCTGAGCCACATTTGCCGATAGTTGTTTTCCCGACCACTGACGAGCATAGCAATTTCCTTTATTTGCTCGTTTTAGGGACGTATTTTAGTGAAACTGTAAATGGCATTTGCACGACAGTGTTGTGCTGCTGCTTCAATTGCTGTGACGTTTGCTGTGCCTAAGCTTCAATTCTCGGGAAAATTGAGAGGGGGCGGTAATCACATAACAATGCACCATGGCCACTGATATGGCACTTAGTTGCTTGCTTCATTTTGGTTTCATTTCTTCTAATGTGACGGCGGATATGAAAATTATATAACGTTTTTTTTTTTTTTTGAATTGACAGAGCCTTCCTAATATTACCTTCGCGGAGAATATCTGGAACGAAACAATATCAATGTGGAAAGTCAGGGTTAATGACTAGCCCTCAACACGCGAGTGTTCGGGTTGCGTCTGGAATCTGAGCCAAGTGCTCGCCTAAGATCCACCGCATTTTGTGTTAATTGTGCAAAGAGGTGAGAACTGTTCGTGAGACACGGAATATACTATTATACATACTCATATGGCATAATGAATCTAGATGAAAAAGTTTTTTTCATCGGTCAATAACTCTTGTGAATAGTAAAACTTGATTTAAAGGTTCATTTTCAACCAAGAGAGAAAGAAGTTTGAATGTTTTCGAAAAATGGAATTATATACAAATTTGAAATAAATATGCGTGAAAAGACAAATATGCGTCTAAATCTCAAAAAAAAAAAGTATTGTGTTTTTCAAAGTTCGTGCACATACTAAAAGCCATTAATTTTATTCATCTTGTTAAAATAGAAACTTTCCTTAATATACAATATCTAATAACATACCGCTTTTTGAAAAAAGGTAACATTTCTTTATTAAGCAATCATCCCTCTAAATTATTTTTTCATGGAACCAGCAATGGTCGCTTAATTCAAGTTTTACTGTAGTTAGGCAAATAGGCTACAAAAGTTTATTCCTTTTGGTCGTTGTCCACACCGTATCAGTTTCTTCACATGTGTTTTGGAGGTAACAAGAAACTGTAGTCTTTCCTTGGCCCTGTACTTATAGGTACTGGGTGGGCACGGCTTTGTTTGCCCGGCCAGTTGTATTTTTGGTGTACTCTTACCGGATAAGACCACGATCACACACCCAGTGCGCAAGCATGGTACCTTGACTGAGGTAACGTGGCTGCTTAGAAATTGAACGAGGAAAGAAAAAGAAGCAAAATTACGCCATTTAAAACTGTTTTTAATGGCGCAAAGCAAGATAAATTTTAGCACAAACATGTACCCACATAAAACCCATTATATATATTACAGATGCATTCATGATAAAAATTTGTCATAAAACTGTGTTTAATGTTAGCTTTTTCATGAGGATTTCATGAGTATTTAAAAAAGGAAGTTTGTATAGTGCTCAAAAGGAGAAAATTATTCAAATTGTGACCAGTTCCGTGGTTTGATCTTATTCTTCTCAATGAATAAAACAGTAGTTCGCAAACGAAACTGTACTGAAATGTAGTTTAGCCATATTTGTCACCTATTCAAACAAACGTAAAAGGGAATTTTCAAAAAACGTTCACACCACTGGTTGTTGTTTTTTTTTTGCAAAATAGAATATAACGCCTGTTGTCAGTTGATTTTAATTGAAAATTAGTAGACACTATGTGACTCTCCACTGATTACAGGCTAGTAAATAGTATTATACACTAAATACACATTATAAGTCAAGAATGTCCAATTTTTAAAATGAAATACCATCACTTAAGAAAGAAAATTAAAATCGCAATGTAGCGATCTGATTTATATGACATTAGCTTTGGGTAAGAGAACAGTAGCTTTGGGTAAGTGATAAGTATTCTTTTAAACACATAACTCAATAACCCACCCAACGTTCTGCTAAAAGATATAACTTTTCTCGTGTGGGAGAGGCAAATCGCTCTTTAGCTTCCGTATCCTTCATTTTACTGCTGCGTCTACAAGATGCTGCCATGAAGCGTTTGAGAGGCAGTAACGCATTTGATGCAGCTTCGGCCAATTTCGCTAGTGATCGGGTTGCCGATGCCCGAGTGTCTGCCTGCGCCGGTTCGCTTCAAGAGTAAATCTGTTGCCCTTATTCGCCGTTTGCCTTCGCGTCCGCCCCTGATCTAGATCACAAAAATGTGTTGAGGCGTTACGGTTTTAAACCTTTTTACAGATTCAGAAATTCGACTGTGGCAGATTTGCAACACCAGCTACGTACCATCGGTCGATGTTAAGTAGATCTGATCAGAAATCTTAAGACCGGATGCTCTGCTCGTGTACCTCCTTTAGTCCTTTGAATTCTACGACGATGCATCACCATCTAAACATTGGCCATTAATAATAATAATAATAATAATAATAATAATAATAATAATAATAATAATAATAATAATAATAATGAGACTCCACCCCATGGCGAGGAACATGAAGAAGAAGGAAGACTTCTTGAAAGACAATAATATAATAATAATATTAATAATGAAAATGCTTTGATCTGTGGCGAGCCTCGTGCCACAAGGTTTGCTCCTCCTACTAATTTTAATTAATTTACATTTACATCATTACGAGTGTAATAGGTGATTGCGCTTAAGCAATTGTAGCTGACATTCCACGTTCCTTAGAAAACTGTATTGCCATATACACGCAACTGTGGCAGTATAACGTGCAAGTAAATGTCCATGCCAAGCGTCATCATTTAGTAGGAAGGTTGTTAGTGACTGCGAAACGTGTTACGTTAGTTACAGAAAGAAGGAAGAAAAATAAACCAGTCTTTCCTAACATTGCTGTTTACTGAGTTCATTAAAAACTTATTAATACAAGTCTTCCTAAGAATATGAGCTTTTAGTTTGTTTGTCTCCTTTTTACTCTCTTAATTACTGATTTAACTATGAATTAACTAGCCACCGAGTCGAAGAGAGAAGACAAATAGTCGTTTGGGAAACAATTTGCGAGATCACTTGTGCCAGGAAGGGTAGCGTGAACTTGCCAAACGATTCTGGCTGAGCGTTGAAGCATTCTAAGCGAGCCCGGCGTGAGGAGAGGTCGATAAACACGCAGAAGCGGCGCCAGGACGAGATCGTCTGATGGAAAGACATGGGTGAGCTGGTCCGGCGCACCGATTTCTGCTCGTTCTACACAGCACCACTTTCCGGCACGAACCACGTGACCACAACACGGGCACTACGTTTGTAAAACCAGACCAGACCTGGCCGCCATATTGTAAGGCGAGCGAGCAGTATGGAAACGGGGTTAACTATGGCGTAAAGTGCTAGTTTTTAACGGTAACCAAACCGAAATAACATGATGAAGGTATAATTGAAATAAAAGATTAAATATTTTAATATATATATATATATATATATATATATATGTATTTCAATGTCTTGTGATAAGGTGATTTTTGTGTCTGTCTGCATTTAAAATTCTCGCTAATATTTTGACACAAACTGGTTCCTGAAGCTCATGGCTGAAGTCGGATAGGCTTCGCAATAGCTCACTCATGTCTTCTCATCGTTCTTTAACCAAAGAGTCGGACG
This sequence comes from Teleogryllus oceanicus, assembly GCA_964035755.1. Lineage (NCBI taxonomy): Eukaryota > Metazoa > Arthropoda > Insecta > Orthoptera > Gryllidae > Teleogryllus > Teleogryllus oceanicus. The sequence goes on from CAXIVR010000006.1 coordinate 97,879,312, forward strand.
AGAGATCGTTACATACATACAGATGTGTCAGAATAAATGTGGCAAACTTCTAGGAAATGTAGGCAGATGCAGTCGAAGTCGGATGCAATCGATGAGATTTAGTGCACCTGCCGAACAATGATGCTTGGCTAGCTGCCTAATATGCAGGAGCAAATGTGGCGTGTAACTTTATTATATGACATTTCTCACCTCACGTTCATTAGTAAAAGGTTATGACCTTCGATTCCATTAAATAGCCCAGAAAGAATACTCTAGGCGGATAAGATGTGCTCACATCATGCTTTAACCAGAGGCGGGTAAGATGTCTTTTCATCATGCTTTAACCAGAGTCGAACGAAAGATCGATACATCTCTTCAGGCGTTACAGAATAATTGTGACTAAGGTGTAGGTCGAAATCTGGTGCAATGAGTTTTCGTGCGCAATGAAATTTCGAGTGCGATAAGATGTGCTCATGTGCAACTTACTGTATGTAGTGTAACTTAACTACACTACTGAAGTGTAACTTACTCTAGTTAGCGATTTTATTTTTATCATTAGGTGGCAATTATCTGTCGTGAAGTTATGCTATTTAGAGAAGCGAAACAAAGGTGTGGCCTAGAAGCGTAGTTTGCAGATTAACGCACGTGACAGTCAAAAGGTTAATAGTACATCTTGTAAATTAGGAATTTCATTCTTTCCCAAAAGGGCTGCCGTTAATCATCATTTGCGTTATACAGAATTTTCGTTATGTCCCTCGAATTCCATGTCTTAACAAATTTTCACCGTCGTAGGTTATTCAAGGCATCAACAGATGGCACATGCTCATCCCTGTCTTTTCATCGTAGATCGCCGCTGAAGGTCGTGCGCTTGGGACGCCCAGGCGGAGAATCGCCTCTTCCTCGGCGGACGTTTCGCTGTCGGAGTTGAAGCAAAGCGCTCTTTGAATATTGGCAACTTCACCGCGTGCCGGGAAAAATGAACGAAATCCTTTTGACGCCGCCGCTGCCACCGGAGGAAAAGTGACGATTGTTCTCTTTCAGTTCCCCTCGACGACGAGGCTTGCCCACCCTTGCACTCGTCGCCTCCCCCCGACCCACCTCATTCCTCCCTTGTGACTAGGGCTGTGATTTATATGAAAAAAAACAAAAATGTGCACAAAAATTTGGTAATATAATTAAAAAAAAAAAAAAAAAAGTGTAATGTGGAAAATATGTTTACAGAAAAAAAAGATGCAGAAATCATATAAATTGTGAAAGCGTCAAACATTAAGTCAAGGACTTAATTTTGAAGAACACTTATTTATTAGGAAAATAATGGGAGTTGCAGTTAATGTACATTTCACAAAATAAAAAAATATAGGTATTGCAACAAAATATAACTTCCTCTCAATTTCAATAAAATCTCGTGACCACATAGCACGTGGCGAGGGAACTGTCAAAAACGCTTACACGCTGACGGAACTGTAACTGTTGGGCTTCTTTTCGCGGATGAGGGGTGAATATGCAACAAAAATATGCAAATACGGCCGAAATACGCAAAAATATGCAATTATGGTGACATATGCGAAAATATGTGAAATAAAAATAGCTTAAATTGATTGTAAATCCCTCAAAACGTAAAAAAATTGTTGAAACGCAATGTTTTAGTTAACAGAAAAAAATTGCAAATGCATATACATCACAGCCCTACTTATGATGCTCCAGGAATCATCTAGGTCCATTCCAATCCGTCCTTCTGACGTTGTCGACCACGCTTCGTCGCAACCTGTCTTTGCCAGTCAGGGTTACTCGCTGCTAAGTTAATTAGTCCCGTAAGATTAGTGTTTGTTTTTATTGAGTAGGTGGCGTTAGTTTTCTCCCGCTGGGTGGTGAGATACCGCGCCCACCTATGTCGGCTAGCGGGGTTTCCCCAACCAGGTATTTCCCACCAACGTATACCGCCCCAGCCGGAACAAGCTACTAAGCTTTAAGCGACTGACCGTTTTCCCCGGCATGTGTGATATTGTAGGGAATGTAGGTGTGTATGGGGAGAGGATACGACAAGGAAGAGGACAGAAAGATCGCACGTGGTCATTGGTCCGTTTGTTTGGGTTCTGCTCCGGCATTCCCCTGGTATTGATAGGAGAATCCACGGAGAACTACATATATGGATTATATGAGTATATTAATATGCGAATATTATGAATATTCCTCTGGAATATTGGAATGGAATGTATTCCTCTCTATCACACTTCGTAGCATTCCATTCCTACCTTTTCCAGTATTTTCTAACTTGAACCACCCTCTCTCATCCGTTCGCATTCGCCTCAACCCGATTTACTTTGTCCTCCCCTTCCCGGTCCGATTCATCCAACACCGTCCCGTTTCTTCCAATCCTGTCCACCGTTCCATTTACCCTCTTCGTCAAGTCCTGCATCGCCTTATACCGCCGGTTCTCTCCCCTCCATCTGTTCTGTGACGCCGTCAAGAGAATTTCCCTGTTCCTTTACTTTCCATCCCCTCCCCACCTCTCCCTCGACCTCTTCGAGTCGGAAACAGTCCATTGTGAAGACCCGCGAAGGCGCAGATTTCGTTTGCGAAGTCTGCGCTCCTCGCCTTTCATCTATTTCCTGTCGGAGAAATGTAAAATAGTATCTTATATAAACCTCCAGCCTCTTCTCCGATCCAATTATTCGGGCTAAGTCACGTCTTTTGAAAAGTTGCCCCAGCTTCGTTGCAACAAGACGGTTGAATCTTTATACGGTTTAAAGTCTTTCCTCTATGGCTTTTCAATTACCCTGTAGCATTAAATACAAGAAGAAAACCTTTGCATTGAAACTTTTTTACTGCGGAAAAGCTCGAAAGTATAAACTGTCTGGCTGGAAAAGGTTGCAGTGTGATTTATTTTCATTGCTTCCTTCCTATACCATCTAAAAACTCAGTATCTGTCTCTCTTATAAAGATTTTCAAACAATGTATCTGTTAATTATTTAAATGCAAAAGTTCTTTAGAAAATATTTCTTCCTTGCCTTTTGTAATGATCATGGCTTATAAATAATGTGTGTTTTACCAAATGCGTTGAATATTAATTATAACTTTTATTTAATAGTACAGCTTGTAGATTTGGAAGGTATTTCCAATTATTTCCCAAAAAGGCTGTCATTAATAGAAAAGAGACCTTGTGGGTCATTTGCGTTGTACTGGATTTTTGTTATTTCTCTCCAATTCGATGTCTTAACAAGTTTGCACCGACTTAGGTGCTTCAGGGCACCAACTGACGTCACTGCACCTACCGGGTGACCGGGATATCCTAGGGTTCGAATACCGTCGGTGTCGGAATTTTCTACTATAACTAGGTGTAAAGATGACTGAGGTGTGGGGATATCAAGGTCGAATTCAGCTGCTGCCTGGCGTGAGACGGTCATGGCGTGGTTGAAATGGACTTCGGTGTGCTCGCCTCTAACGAAGGTTGATCTCGTGACATTGGGGCGCTCCCGGTGCCCTCAGTAGAGCCGCTCTTTCGCTGAAGAAGGACTGATAAGCCGGATGGAAAGGAGGTGGAGCTGGGAGAATGGGGACCTCTCAATTTAGAAAGGGTCAGAAAGAAAAAAAATTAAAGACGTTATTAGGATTCTGTTGGAATTCAAGGATTTGATATGATATCAAGGTAGATTTTAGAATTCTAAAAATTCGACAAGACCCGAAGAAAGCCACAGTAACATTCTACATTTTCTAAACATTTGAATAAAGAATAAACCTGTTAGTTTAATTGAAGATTTGAAATCATCCCGACTCGAATCTTTGGCCCTTGTAGGGTTCTCCCCTGCGTCGAGGCGTGCGCCTGACATCGCGTGCTTGAAATGGGCGCAGCGTGCCCTGACGGAGGGCGGCCTCGTGCGCGCGCGTGGCGGGCTCGGAAGGGCCACTTCCCTCGCGCAGCGAAGCGCGAGAAGGGCTGGTCAGCCGGAAGGAAAGGGGGCGGCAGGGAGAGGGCGGGAAGGAGGAGGTCGCCGATTGCGGATATCGGAGATGTGTCGCCTGGTCTCCACGCCGCTTATCGTTGCATCCCCGCCGCCTCGCATCGGAAAGGCTGCTGAGGGAGCAGGACAAGTTTGGGAATTAGGGCGCAGGGTAAGATGCACGGAGTTCCAGCTGGTGAGGTGCAGTAGGTTCGTTCAGTTTGGCAGAGGGGAGGAGCTCCTGAGAAGAGCGGTGTCACGCAATGCGGTTTCTCAAGGGAGGAAAAGGAAGAGAGAGCATGCACATTTTCTTCTTACGAATACAAAGAATACTATATAAATTATTTTGATGATTTTGACGATACATTTTGATGATATTATCTTCAAGAAATTTTGAGGAATTTAATGTTTAAAGATACATTTTAGTTGATAGTTTTGAGGAATTTACTTTCATCGAGTTTTAAACTAATTGAAAATGATCGAAATTGATCTGAGGAAGAAATGACAGCATTTTCTTCTCTCGTAATTACACATGTCTTACAGTCTTATAGCGGCCAGAGGAAGACACCTTTTTTAAAGAACCCTTGCGGCACACCTTTTCTTGAACTGCCATCAAGAGACGTCTCTTTCCACTTCATCATTTCAACGAATCGTAGTATCATGCGTCCTCCACATTGGGCAAGAGCTAGTATGTGGGTGAGATTTGCACATTTCACATCTCCTAAAACTAAACATTTTTTTAATGGCCCATCACAAATATGGAGACATATACAGTAATATGATCATTGATACATCTAACTATCAATGTGTCAATGGGAATAAAACGAAATGCAGCTGAATAACAAAATACGAAGAATACAAAAACGGAATATTATATATATATATATATATATATATATATATATATATATATATATATATATATACACACACACACTAACACCCTACCCGACGTGTAGGTCGGTGCCGGATACCGTCATCAAGTTAGAAAAGAACACCCCCACATCCTGCCATAAAATGCATTACACTTACGCGATCAATGGCCTTAGCAGTTGACAAACCCCGAATCACTAATCAATCAATTAATCAAACCCACGGAGCGGCGACAGGGACGCGTTTAGTATCACACTCTTTCGTAATTGCGTCCGCGTTATCGTGCACTTAGCGATGTTTCCTTTCTTAAACTGTATTTTGATACGCGTTCATAATAAAAAGACCTTGCATTTGAAATGTTCAAAATGGCTTGGTGTGAAATGTACAGCATTTATTGTAAATGTCAGGTTCAAGAACTTGTTGAGGGAATAATGTCACGTTATGATCTACATTTTATTTACATTTTGCACACATTCTTTAGAATTATGGCAATATCCTTTGATTAATTAGATTACATAACTGCGTAAACTTTACATGTTAATTAAGTAGATTACACAACTGAGTTCTAGTGATGTACTTGTTAACATAATTAGGCTGATACAGAGCAAACATGGGACGCTGTTGAAGTTTGTAACCAATTGATTAATTATTTGTGTTATCGGTAGTTTGGTGTTCATTAATTTTTTCGTAATATCATCGTGTAGCAAAAAAAAAATCCATTTAATTCTTTCATCATTTTGTTTTATTTACACTTTCTTGTTAGCGTTTATCATCAGCGCAGTGCGTTACATAACATTTTGAGTCTGAATCTAAAATAAATAAACTGATAGACAAAATATTTTGGTTTCTTCTTTCACGCTGATCAAATACGTTGAACGTTTTTATATATCAATTTTTATCCGACTTGTCCCATGCGTTTAACAGCTTAATTGCTTTGTGAACTGAAATATCAGTTTGCTTTCGAAACACTCGTATATTACACACACGGTTGAGCTGTAAATATTGACACGTCCTCGCTTAGAAAAAAATCAGTCTCGGGCACAGAGTGCAGGCGGGTCGGGAGAGTCCCCGCTCCGGATGACTTAAGCATGAGATTAATGAGGCTCCGGGAGCCTTGCGACGCCCTCCGCCCTCATTACTACGCAAGTCGTTCGCACCTGCGGGACCACGCTTCGCCGTGCCCTCCCTCCTATCACCCTTGTGTCCTCCCTTCTCGCCAACGATTCCACAGGCTCGTCGCTTGGGGCCAGGTCGCTCAGGGCTGCTGTCGCTCTTCGTGCGAAGACACCCCACTCCACGCGCCACATCCAACCCTCTGGAGATCTTCTGGGTCTTTTATTGTCTGACGCCTTGTTTCTTAGGGGGCTCTCTCTGTGGTAGCGGCGAACTTCTGAATTTACAGAATTCATCAGATATACTGTGTAATTCACAATTTTCAAAGCGTTGTCAGCTGCAGATTCTTCGTATTATTCTTTTCAGTCCTTCCCACGCTCTCCATGCTACGTTCTCCACGCCCCACGAGGTACGCTCACTCCTCACACTTGTCACACATGCTCCTCATACACACGCATCTAACCTTCTGTCCTAACTCACATCCCCCACTCACGCTTTTCACTCACGGCCCTCCCCTCACTCACGCCCCTCACTCACGCCCCTCACTCACGCCCCTTCACTCACGCCCCTCACTCACGCCCCTCACTCACGCCCCTCACTCACGCCCCTCACTCACGCCCCTCACTCACGCCCTTCACTCACGCCCCTCACTCACCCTTCACTCACGCCCTCACTCACGCCCTTCACTCACGCCCCACTCACGCCCCTCACTCACGCGCCTCACTCACGCCCCTCACTCACGCCCTCACTCACGCCCCTCACTCACGCCCTCACTCACGCCCCTCACTCACGCCCCTCACTCACGCCCCTCACTCACGCCCTCACTCACGCCCCCCACTCACGCCCCTCACTCACACCCTTCACTCACGCCCCTCATTCACGCCCCTCACTCACGCCCTCACTCACGCCCCTCACTCACGCCCCTCACTCACGCCCCTCACCCACACCCTCACCCACACCCCTCACCCACACCCTCACCCCACCCTCACCCACACCCTCACCCACACCCTCACCCACACCCTCACCCACACCCTCACCCACACCCCTCACCCACACCCCTCACCCACACCCACCCACACCCCCACCCACCCCCACACTCTCACCCACATCCTCACCCACGCCCTCACCCACACCCCTCACCTACACCCCTCACTCACACCCCCAACCCAAAACTGCTCACATTTACCCCTCAGCCACAGCCACGAACACACAGCGCTCACACTTGCCCTTCACCCACGCTCCATGCCTTGTACTCAACACCCTCCCTCCTCTCGCCTCACGTCTAACGCCTTACGCCCCAGCACCAGGAGCAACGCAGCATCCCAAGCGTCACGACGGCACGCGGTGCGCGTAGGCAGGCGGGCGGCGTGGGCGACGGCGAAGGGCGGCCGGATTGACACGCGGGCAGGCGTCACTGCGCAGCGCCCTTCGGCGTAATTAAGCGCCTCGAGTATTTGGTTAGCGCGCACGTAACGAGCTCCTAACTCCGGGCCGGCGAGCGGCGCGCTGCGGCGGAGGGAGCGGGAAGCCGTTGTGACAGAGGCGCCGCGGGGAGCGCAGGGCGCGCCGGGCCATGGTTGATCCTACTATGCAGCGCCGCGAGGGGTATGTAGGGAGAAGCTCTCAAACAAGTCTTCAGAAATTCATTGATTTTCGTGGAAGCAAATAGTGAATGGAAGAAAAACGTAGCAGGCAGAAGATGGAAAAAGGGAATGTGTTCCATGATAGCCTGATTCTGAATAGGGTTTCAAATATTTGACAGTGTTTTTACTTTTACTGAATGTAGTGAGCATATTTGAACAGTATTGTTAATGGTTGACTTTCAATTTTATTATTAAAAGGTCACATTTTCTCTTTCCCTGTAATCATTCACGGTGGATTGTCTGTCTGTCTGTCTGTCTGTCTCTGTCTGTCTGTCTGTCTGTCTGTCTGTCTGTCTGTCTGTCTGTCTGTCTGTCTGTCTGTCTGTCTGTCTGTCTGTCTGTCTGTCTGTCTGTCTGTCTGTCTTCTCTTCTTCTGCTTTTTCTCTCTCTCTCTCTTTGTGATTCTGATTATAACTTCCTTTTATAAATGGTGTAATGAAATTTTGCTCAAAGGATAAATGAATGATTATTTAGTTTATGTGAATGATTATAATGTCAGATGGTCAAGTTAGCCATGTGATCGTTGATATTTTTTATGTTTCACTTCTTTATTATGAAAAATGATCTCCTTCTCTGCGGCTGCGCACTCTGCGGCTGTCGGCGCAGGGTGCGGGACTGCAAAGGCAGCAATAAGTTCAGTCGCGGCGAGAGCGACGGTGGCGGGGGTGGCAGCAGCACAGAACTTGCACAGTTGGCCGAGTTGGAGCCATCTGCCCGCCGCCCGCTGCCCCCCCCTCTCCTCACACGCTTCCGCCCCCCCCCGCCTCCACCACCTCCTTCCTTACTCCCTGACTCCTCCCCACCTTATCCTTCACGACCACCGTTTCTGTATCCACGTATGATGTCTCCGGCCTCTGCCTGCACCGGCTTCCTCTCTGGCTCCACCGCTTCTGAATCCATCTCTTCTGCGTCCTTCTTCCCAGCCTTCCCCCCCCTCTGCCGTCTTCATCTCTGCCCTCACAGATCTGAATCAAACTCTTCTCCTCTCCGCAGCCACTGCCAATGCCTCCAATGCTTTTGCCGCCTCAGTTCCTGCCTCTTGTCTTCTCTATGTCTGTATCGTTTGTCTCTATTGTATCTTCCTGTACATCTCTGGATTCGCCCCCACCGCATCTGAACTTTAGAAGCACTGAACAGAACGATTATTCTGCATGTCTCTACCGCCATTACCCATCCCTCTACTGCCTCTGTCTCCATCATTTTCCCCGCATGAGAGCGTAGGCTTCCGCGGCGGAGTCAAAAGCTACTTGGCTGTCCTGGGGACGTCGCGTCCTAGGCACAGGTGCCAACGTTTCGGCAGCCATCCTGCGACCTTCATCTGGGCGAAATTCCCTGAGACAGGTCCCATAATGGCGACCGAAACGTTGCCACATGTGCCTAGGATGCGACGAAGTCTCTCGGGCAGCCAAGTAGCTTCTTGATTGATTGATTGATTGACTGATTTTTTCGTGTTTCCGGGCGCTTCAACTACTGTGGTCATTAGTCCCGTCAGTGTAGTGTATGTTTTTTCTCGGGAGATGGCGGTGTCTTCCCCCGCTGGATGGCGAGATCCGGCGCCGACCTACCGTCGTCTAGTGGGGTTTTCCCCTAACCAGGACTCTCCCACCAGCGGGGCACCGCCCAAGCCGGGACAAGCTCTAAGCTCCCGACCGGTTTCCCCCGGAATATGTGGTAGTGTAAGTGTGTGTATAAGGGGAAAGGACATGACAAGGAAGTGGAAGGAAAGAGCGCGCGCGGTCCGTGGCCCATTTGGTAGGGTTCTGCTCCGCATTCGCCTGTGTTGATCGGAGAAACCACGGAAAACAACTGATCAGAGCAGCCGGCCTCTAGAATTCTCCTCCAGACAGGGACTGAATTTGACCTAGCTGAAAAGCTAATGTCGAAAATCCTGCCGGCGTCAGGACTCGAACCTAAGACCTCCCGGTCAGAGGCACTGTAGTGACATCAAAGTAGCTTCTTCACCGTGTGTCCCCACCGTATCTGTCTCCTATGCCTCTGTCTGTACTGTCTCTGCCTCTACCGCCACCGCCTATGAATCAACTTCATCTGCCTCTCTATCTGCCTTCTCTGAATCTGCTTGCTTTGAAGCTACCAACATCCACTACTGTCTATGCCTGTTTCGATCGCTTCTACTTCTGAACCTTCCTCCAACTATACTCTCTTATCCCAGCGCCTCCTTCACCAGCCCACCTTTATGGCATCTATTACCGATCCCACCTCTCTTTCCCAGCTTACTCCTCATTTATCCTTTTTATTTTCCCCACCCCCGAATCATCACCGCCTCGTCCTTTATTGCATCCACTTCCTCTAACCTCGACCACACCACTCCGCCTCAACACCACCAATGGTCTCTACAGTCAGGCAAGGGTGTCCGGAGAAAACCTTGGGTCTGGGGCAGTTGATCCAAGGGGACGCCTTATTTGAAACAAAATATTCCTTCCTACGCAAATCATAAACAGAATTCATTTCTCCTAACTTCAAAATAACTTACAAAGTTCAATTTGGATTAGGGATAAATATATTTTCCATTTACTTTGAATGAAAATAACTTCGGGGCCCCAATTAAGTCGGGGCTGGGGCAAGTTGTCCCACCTGCCCCCTCCCTTCCGGACGCCTCTACCGCCAGATACCGCGTGGGCGAAGGCCGGGGGACCGAAATGTCCCTAGCCCAGGTGACGGGCGGCTAAGGGCATCTTGGAAAATACCCACTCACTTAGGCCGGTGACATGGAAAATTGTTCTTAGTCCTTTTTGGAAAGTAGTTGGAGGGAAAAATTAGAAACACACATATCATTTTCTTAGGCAATCGGAAAATAACGTGTACACATATATGCAGAATGAATCATCTAAAATTCAAAGTCATGACACCTCTTTATCTATTTAATGTCAAAGACACTCTTTGTAAAACCACAACGCCAGTAATACTCATTTTGATTTTTCCATTTTTATTTAAAATGTACAATATTAAATTTTATTTTAAAACAGAACTGTACACTAGGTTTTGTTGGAAAGGTTAACGCCGGTGAATTGTTGCTTTTGAGAATGAGCTTAAGAACATTAATTAAAATTCGTGTGTATATTGGTATTTAAGCAAATGAATTCGCATTTGAATGTCTGTTTGCTCTTTGACCCCTTCCGGGTTGTAGCGATGCATATTATCACAAATTCAGTATCCGTCAAGGCAACCCCGGCGGTGGACACGTGACCATTCCCGATTCCGGTGGTGAACACGCCCAGCCCGAGGTAACATGAGGTGGGCTGTCAGCTATGAGGTTCGCATTTCGCGGCAGCTGGTGCGACAGCGAAGGCCATCGCACGGACACGGTCGCCGCAGGCATCATCAGCCACGGGCTGCCGGGCAGGCGGGGAGAGGGGGGCGAGGACAGTCAAGAGTCGATAGACGGACCCCGCACCTGAGTGGGGAGAGAGGGAGAGAGAGAGAGAGAGGCAGCCGCCGCTGAGGACGGAGACAGAGAAACCGTGCGACATACACCGTTCCGGTCTCAGGGATGCTGATCAGTGCTGCTCCGGCAGAGTTGGCGCGGCGGTAACATGCATCTGCCTCAGCAGCATGGTTGATCAGGAGGTCACAGGTAGATTTGAGCTCGGCGGCGGCGTATTTTCAAGAGTCGATAGACGGACCCCGCACCTGAGTGGGGAGAGAGGGAGAGAGAGAGAGAGAGGCAGCCGCCGCTGAGGACGGAGACAGAGAAACCGTGCGACATACACCGTTCCGGTCTCAGGGATGCTGATCAGTGCTGCTCCGGCAGAGTTGGCGCGGCGGTAACATGCATCTGCCTCAGCAGCATGGTTGATCAGGAGGTCACAGTGTAGATTTGAGCTCGGTGGCGGCGTATTTTTCAAGAGTCGATAGACGGACCCGCACCTGAGTGGGGAGGGAGAGAGGAGAGAGAGAGAGAGAGAGAGAGAGAGAGAGAGAGAGCAGCCGCCGCTGAGGACGGAGACAGAGAAACCGTGCGACATACACCGTTCCGGTCTCAGGGATGCTGATCAGTGCTGCTCCGGCAGAGTTGGCGCGGCGGTAACATGCATCTGCCTCAGCAGCATGGTTGATCAGGAGGTCACAGTGTAGATTTGAGCTCGGTGGCGGCGTATTTTTCAAGAGTCGATAGACGGACCCCGCACCTGAGTGGGGAGGGAGAGAGGGAGAGAGAGAGAGAGAAGGGGAGAGAGAGAGAGAGAGAGAGCAGCCGCCGCTGAGGACGGAGACAGAGAAACCGTGCGACATACACCGTTCCGGTCTCAGGGATGCTGATCAGTGCTGCTCCGGCAGAGTTGGCGCGGCGGTAACATGCATCTGCCTCAGCAGCATGGTTGATCAGGAGGTCACAGTGTAGATTTGAGCTCGGCGGCGGCGTATTTTCAAGAGTCGATAGACGGACCCCGCACCTGAGTGGGGAGGAGAGAGAGAGAGAGAGAGAGAGAGAGAGAGAGAGAGAGAGAGAGAGAGGCAGCCGCCGCTGAGGACGGAGACAGAGAAACCGTGCGACATACACCGTTCCGGTCTCAGGATGCTGATCAGTGCTGCTCCGGCAGAGTTGGCGCGGCGGTAACATGCATCTGCCTCAGCAGCATGGTTGATCAGGAGGTCACAGTGTAGATTTGAGCTCGGCGGCGGCGTATTTTTCAAGAGTCGATAGACGGACCCGCACCTGAGTGGGGAGGGAGAGAGGAGAGAGAGAGAGAGAGAGAGAGAGAGAGAGAGAGAGAGAGGCACGCCGCTGAGGACGGAGACAGAGAAACGTGCGACATACACCGTTCCGGTCTCAGGATGCTGATCAGTGCTGCTCCGGCAGAGTTGGCGCGGCGGTAACATGCATCTGCCTCAGCAGCATGGTTGATCAGGAGGTCACAGTGTAGATTTGAGCTCGGCGGCGGCGTATTTTTCAAGAGTCGATAGACGGACCCGCACCTGAGTGGGAGGGAGAGGGAGAGAGAGAGAGAGAGAGAGAGAGAGAGAGAGAGAGAGAGAGAGAGGCAGCGCCGCTGAGGACGGAGACAGAGAAACCGTGCGACATACACCGTTCCGGTCTCAGGGATGCTGATCAGTGCTGCTCCGGCAGAGTTGGCGCGGCGGTAACATGCATCTGCCTCAGCAGCATGGTTGATCAGGAGGTCACAGTGTAGATTTGAGCTCGGCGGCGGCGTATTTGTCAAGAGTCGATAGACGGACCCCGCACCTGAGTGGGGAGAGAGGGAGAGAGAGAGAGAGAGGCAGCCGCCGCTGAGGACGGAGACAGAGAAACCGTGCGACATACACCGTTCCGGTCTCAGGGATGCTGATCAGTGCTGCTCCGGCAGAGTTGGCGCGGCGGTAACATGCATCTGCCTCAGCAGCATGGTTGATCAGGAGGTCACAGTGTAGATTTGAGCTCGGCGGCGGCGTATTTTTCGATTCTAGCTTCAAAGATAGGGATACTGTCTAGAGGACCGCCTAGCTGCTCTGTGCAGTAGCTTCCCGTGGTTTCTTCCGTACATAGCAGGTGTAGTAGATGCAACACGTGGGAGGTGTCGTGCTGCGAGTGCGACTACATACGAGGTCAGAACGGGTTTCAAGGGATAGTTTGTATTTAAAGTGGATTAAAGTCAATATGCAATAATAGTAAATTGAAATTTAATGCTTGTATAAATACAAAGGTTGTTTTTGTGAGACGTAAACCGGAGGACCATGGAAAGTTTGTAAATTTTATACTCTTCTTTCTTGATGGTAAAGTTACTTATAGTTCGTTGTACTGCAAGCACCAGCCCACATCACTCGGCTGAGTGTAGGAGGTTGGCTCCAGGCAATTCGGCGGTGCGAACTGGAATGGGCACGGACTCAGTGACCGAGCTTTGCGAGTTTGCCGGCGCGAATTTAAAGGTAGCGGCGTGTTGGCCGTGCTGATTGAGTGGTCAAGCTTTGGTAGGCGAAGCAGGAACAGCCGACTCGTTCGCGGGCTGTCTGCATAGCGAGTGTGAATACACTCGAGCGTTGCTGATAGATAAGTAGTAGAACAATGCGGACAGATGAGTAGTGGAGTCACCTCTGTTTGAAGTCTGTTGTAGTTAGTGTTCTGTCATTGTTCTCTGAGTTCTGTTCTCTGTTCGAGTTCGTTCTGTACGTCCGAGTCCTGCGATTTTCTAGTTCTGTGATCTGAGTTCGTTCTCTGAGTGAAGTTGGGGTATTTATGAATTGGGGGTGTTAGTGACGCCGTGGGAGAGTCACGTGACTTCGATTTTGCGCCTATGGTAGGCGGTGAAACGCGATGTGCCCGCGATCGGCTTCCTATTCGTTGGATGCGTCTTCGGGCCCGGGGAGAGGAGCGTCACGTGACATTCGCGGCGATCAGATGCTGAGGCGATGTCACGTGGGGTGCTCGCGATGGCGGCTACCGTTTGTTGTATGAAAGTTTTGTTCTCACGGGAACCGCGACATCTGGCTAGCAAATGGAGAAGGTGCGGGGTGGCCGCGCGCCTGCGTTGCAGATGCAGGTCTCTTTGTAGACGAGACATCTTAATAGTGCTGTATTGGCGAGGGAGGTACGTAGCAATTTTCAGTAATGTTTGTTTACATAGCGGTCAGTGGCAGTTAGTGGAGCAATCAGGGTGTGAAAGGCGACCGCTCTCGGGGTTGGGTCCAGCCCTTCGCTAATGATGTCTAAGCCGCCAGCCGTGGCGGCACCGGGAAGTGGTCAGTGCACGCGGACGGTGAAAGGCGGGGGGAGGGGTTGCTTTTGAATTGACTTTGCCTTATTTTACGTGGCTAGACTCAGGCCATGAGGCCTGCTCTTCCGTCTGACCACGCAAATTTCGTTACACTCCTTTCACCTATCATGGGAGAAAGAAGGTATTACTTGGGCGACGAAACAGGCGATTTGAATTTAGCTCAGAGGCATCATTTAGGCTTGAGGATCTTTTACATGCATGGGACAGCCGGCTTTACTTCCCCTCCGAAGGAAGGCGTACGAAGGATTTTTTCGCCCTTAAAAATCCACGGCTTCGGTCGGGTTTGAACCCGCAAACTTGGGTATAGCAGTCCGATACGCTAACCGCTACACCATCACCGCCTTTAGAGTACATGCTTTGGCGGAGGTGTCGGCGCCGTGAGAAGAGACCCACGCGAAGGCTCCGCGAAAATGATTTTATTGGCCATTTGTATTGGGCTTTCTTTCAATACGGCTGCGTGCTGGAATGCTCTGGGAGTGGGCTCTGTGAGGGTGGGCAAACGCATGTTCTGAAAGGTAGGTATCCGCGCGGGTTGAAAGCAATTAGAAGCCGCGCCCTGATAGCGAATTTGATCGCGAGATTGAACAGCAGGCGAATGCTGAAACTGTAACTTGACAAAAGGAGCGTGTGCGATTTTTCTATTCCCCTCCTCCTTTCCCTCTACAGACATACCAAAGTGCACTACACTCCTCATGTTAAAAGATCATTCGTGAGATTGGAGTTTGTCTCGGCTTGGGTAGTGTGCAAAAACCCCCGCGAGCCGGCACAAAAGCGTCGTCGTGGTCGTCAAATCTCACTTTATAATGTGAGGAACCGCTACCTCCTGAATAGTAAAAACGCATTTCACTTATGGAAATAATATCCTAGGTAGTTGACAATAAGGAGGTAGGAAGCAATAAATACTCACTCTAGCGCACTCCACTCGTCGCACTTGCTCACCATGGCAGATTGCGCGGTGGTTTCGTTGAACCCTGCGGAACACGGAGGCATCCAGAAAAGTAGAGGAGTTTCGTAATCCATGTTGCTTCCTTAGTACATAATCAGATCTGATTTGTTTAAATCCCTTGGAGTTAAAATAATATCAGTAATAGGCATTAATTATACAGAATTACAATGTAGTGTGATGAACCCATCCTGCCCCTACGGCAACACACCCATGCGCGCAATGCGCGCAGCTCCGCGGTCTGGGCACCTCACAAAGGGGGGGGGGAAATACCGTCACACCGAAGTGCGTCGGTAATCAGCTGACAGGTGTGCGCGTTAAATTTATCAATGAAGGGCGCCAAACGGGCACTTACCTGTCACCTGGCACCGGCATTTCGAGAACCTCAGGGTAGGCACTCTTGAATGAGGGCATGCACTGGGTTTGCTACTACTACCACTACTTTACAATAATCACAAAGTTTTGTAACGTTAAGCGTCAATCACCTGAATGGCAAGAACACATATATTGCTTTTGTTTCTATAATACAGTTTGGGTAAGGAAGCCCTTAAACTAAATTATATGTTATTTACATTAAATGACACCTTTCCTATTTTTTAATGTCTTTGGAATAATTACAAAAATGAAAGTCTTTCGTTCACCTCTTTCGATGATTGCACATCCGTAGTCGTCCTCGAAGCAGTCGCTGTCGCGAGCCGCACCACGGCAAGGCGCAGCCAACCGGAAGCAGCAGTGCGTGCGGTGCTAGTGCTCCTGGCTCCGATCGGTGGTTATTGGAGGAAGTCGTCTGACGCCACCCACTCTCACCAGGCCAGCCTCAATGACTCGGCTGCACAATCATTCCTTCCGGAGGCGCCGGCCCGTTGAAATCGGAATAAATTCCTGATTGTCTTTTTATACTGGGCGGCCTGCACTACGTTGGTCGACCCCCAAGTCACTGCTCCCACTACCTCTCATCAACACCGCAGTCTCAACTCTGTCTCGTTCTCTCGCCTTCTATCTGTCTTCTGCCAAAAATCCGCCGCTCTCGAGCTTCCTGCGTCGCACCCCACTCTTTTCTTAGTTTCGTCCATCGCTCCTTCACGTGATTGGAATTTTGAATGTTATTGGCCGAAATCTTAGTTTCCAGAATATTCGACGCGAGTCGGAAGCCGATAGGGTATTTTCAAATTAACCTCATTTTCTGGGCGCCTGATTGGTGGTCTTTGTTGTGCGTGTGTTTGGTCAGTACACCGGAGATGAACAAAGCAGTCCTTTCTGCTGTCTTCGTGATGCTTATATGGGTCCTACGGATAACTTCAACAGTAGCCGGGATTTCTATAGTTTACTTGTTCCGGTGCCTAGCCGTGCACGTGGACTGGCCGCCGTTTGCCTGAAGGGCTGTCCCGAGAGACAATTGCACCCTAATCGTAAATCTTTTGACTATCCTGGCACGCGTTCGCGCGTCTTGCGCTGAGCCGTGTCAAATCAGGACCTTCCTAATCGGCGTGACAGAGGGGAAGTTTTGGGTCCGGCGACTAGCAATGACCTCATTGCAGTAGCTTGAAATCCCTGTAAATTGTCGGCTGAAACGTGAGCCATCTCGATGGAATCGCCGTTCATCTCGTTTGCCAAGAGTCAATAGATATCTATATAGACCGTCTCCTTGGTTTAAATAACTTTATTTCTACTTTTAGTTGTCGGATGATTTGAGATACTATGTTGCTATTTGCGTTCAGTGTGAATTTGAAATGTTCATGTGAATGGTTTCCGCAAACCGATGCCCATTCCAGGGTTATTTCAGCATTAACGAAGGAAAAAAAGAAGATAAAGTAGGACAATGTGAAAAGAATACAAGACGAGGAATCGTAGGAGTGGAGGAATAGTAGGAGTAGTGCAGGAGTAGGAAGAGGAGGAGGACATATGTGAATACGTGTAACGAATAGTAGGAATAACAGTAGGAATAACAGAAGGAATACGAAGTGAAGAAAAACAGGAGTGTGGCAAATTATTACGAGCAGGCGTGCTGGGAGAAATTCAGCAAATCCCCTTCTAGCTTCAACTCACCACCCATCTACACGCTAATCAAAACGACGAGTGTCCTCCAATAGGCGATAGCTGTCCAACATTGTGAAGAGTCACTCGCCATCGCCATGCTGGGCTTGTGTATTCCGCCAGCGGGCGAGCGGGCTGCGTGGTGCGGCGCGGCGCGGGGAGCGAAGAAGATATAATCTGACTACCGCACGTGTGAGGTCGGGGGGGGGGGGAGCACGGAGAGGGAAGCGGCGGGGGGCGGGGGGGCGGCGCAGGGCAGGACGGCGCTGGGGAGAGGAAAGAGGGACGGGAAATGACGGAGGGTGGACGGGGGTGAGAGTGGAGGAGAGATCGGACGCTTGGCACTGGGGGCGCGGGGACAGGAGAGAGGGACGTGGAAATGATGGAAGGGGAGACGGGGTGGAGAGATGGAGGAATGAGACATCGGGCAGCTTGGCACTGGGGACGGCGCTGGGGACAGGAGAGAGGGACGGGAAATGATGGAAGGGAGACGGGGGGAACTGGGGAAGGGGACTGGGAACGGACTGGAGAGGAAACAGCCACCACGATGGGAGGGGCGGGGCAGAGAGGAGAGACATGGGGCAGCATACAATTTTGAAGTGAGAAGTGCGGTCAGAGCGAGGACGTGAGAGCGGCCACGATAGCTCCAGGGAGGGGAGCAGGGGGGGAGGAAAGGGGCGGGAGAAAAGGGAGATGGAGGTCAGCGATGGGAAAAGATCGGGTAGGGGAGAGGGGAAAGGGAGAGGGACGTAACAAGGGGAGGGGCGGGGCTGTGATGTGTAGAGAAGAGGAGTTGGGCAGTGGGACTTTGGGGAGAGAAGGAGCGCGGAGGAGGAGCGCCAGGAGGCAGGGTGAAGGTGTGAAGGTAGTACGGCTCTCGGGAGAGGAGAGGGGGGTTTGAATGACGACAGGGCTGGAGGGTAGACTGACGGAGAAGACGACTAGAGCAACACGGAACACAGGAGGCAAATAGGCCGGGAAAAAGATGGCGATCAGTACGTGAGCCATTGAGGCCGTAGGTGGGGGTGAGCCTGGACATGGGGGGGGGGGGGCAGGTTGTGGGGAAAGATGTGACGGTGGGAAAGGAAGGGGGGGAAGACGGGAGGAAAAATAATGGATGGAGAAGGGAGATAGGACAACGCTGCGGGGAGGAGAACAGAGCGGAAAATAACGGTAGGACGGTTTTCGGGGAGGACAGAGAGACGAGTAAGGAACAGGGAGATGGGAGTGGTGGCGGCAGGTTGGGGCGAGGATACAAGTCGGAGTGAGTGTCTCACAGACGACAGAAGCTGGGGCGCAGGGCTTTGCGGGCGGGAAGGGGGGCGCGGAGCGTCGCAGATCGGAGGACATAGGGCATGAGGATTTCGGAGAACAGGGGCGGGGATATGTGCGAGACGGTGATAGAGACGGGAACAGGATGACGGAGCAGTGGCAGGTGGCAATCCCCCCCCCCCCCTCAAGGTCTGGCTTCTGTTCCATTATGCGTCAGTTCTCGAGCTGCCGGCAAGGATGCAATCTGGAGGATCACTCTGCCAATGCAAATAGAGATATTCATCGATAACGAATACCAATGACTTGACAATTGCTATCCAATAAGGTTATTTGAACCGTCTTAGTGATGGTTGATTCCGATATCTATTTGAGAACGGAAATCTTAATATAGTTGAAATGTTCAATTTAATTTGATCGTTGATGCACTTTTTTAAGTACCAGATCAAAATACAAAACCAAAATTTATTAATAGAGAAATGAGTTTAAAAAATGTTTATATAATACATATTTGTAGTTTCATTATGTTAAATCACAAACAGAAAATAAATTTACTGTGCATCTATTGGATGAATAATTTTAAACCGTATTCATTCGATTGATAATAAAATCCAGTTGAAAAGAATTAAAAGTTCTAAAATTAATAAAAACGTTTAGCATTGATTATCTTTTGAATTATTGATGTTCACTTGACATACTGCTTTTAAAATTAAATGGAAGTATATCATATCATTGATTCATCTACCCTAAAAAATGTTTATTATCACAAAATAAAAAGATAAAATAGCGTGAAATGGGAAACTTCCAATCAACGGGGAAATTAATTGTTTCTCTATTATCCTGTTGTAGCACATTCATATTCATTGCATTCTACATGCAGTTAACTATATTGAACTGTTACGAATATTTTAAACCAAAAGCCGTACTTCTCTTTTTTCAGAGCTTGTTGAGCAAGTGAGAGGTCCACGTAGTGGGGTTTGTGACAGCGGATCAACAGTCTCACCTCGACTCATCAAGCCAGGAAAATTCTCTTTATTCGTCAGAAATTTGAAATTTGGAATTTGGAATTCAAGATGTCTCTGCATTAAAGTTGCAAGCTTATGGGGCTGGTAGAGTGGTAGAAAATAGTGCTTTGCGAATGATCCTATATTGGGACATTTCATAAATCGAAGTTATACAAGTGTCATTTGTCCCTACCGGGAGAGGTGCTTCAGGGCATCAGGGTATGTCACGGCTGTGCTTCTGATCGGGAGGTCCTATGTTTGAGTCCCAACGGTGGCAGGATTCTCGACATTACCTCGATAGCTACATCGAATTCAGTTGCTGTCTGGGGGAGACGTCTAGTGGCCGGCTGCTCTGATTGGTAGTTTTCCGTGGTTTCTTCAATCAATACCAGGCGAATGCCGGAGCAGTACCCTAACAAATGGGCCGCGGACCGCGCGAGATCAAACATTCGTCTTCCTTGTTCTTTCCTCGTTCCTTACTCTCTCTCTCTCTCTCTCCCCTCTCTCTCTCTCTCTCTCTCTCCCACACACACACACACACACACACACACACACACTTACTTGCACTCTACTACCATACATGCGGGAAGTCCAGTCGGGAGCTTAAGCTTGTCCCGGCTGGTGGAAGATATCTTATTGAGGGAAACCCCGCTATCCGACAATGTCTCGGCCCCGGATTTCACTATCCAGCAGAGAATCCAACTTCGGATAAAAAATACACTACACTTACGGGACTAATGACCTTGGAAGTTGATGCGCCCAGGATCACTAATCAAACATTTGTCCCTAGTAGTTAGACAACCCATCATACAGAGATTTTCATCAAGTAAATTAAATCACTTAGGCTACGCGAAAACTTTACCTGTTCAGCATCACAGCATAATATGTTGCCAACAAATCAGGTTCAAATGTTGAATGTGTAAGAAATATCTCACTGTATATTCTTTTATATAAAAAATGCCTCATCCACATGCCTTAGGAGTTTGTTCTATTTATTCTGTACATAAGTATTGAATATCAGGATAGACAATGGTTTCTAAGGAGCATTGATGATCCGTCGCTTAACATAATAAAATTAGATCATATGTCTATTGCAACTTCCTTCCTGTGTTTCTCTTTGATACTTTCATTAAGTGAAAATTAAACCTTATTTTAAACTACATTTTGCATAATTACACAGATACTTCATGTCCCAAATTTTGTAACACTATTATTAACTCGTAATGAATCACATCACTGCAAACTCCGCCATCCGAGCACATACCGTTCAAAACTACAGAAGGTTTCGAACAGAAACTAGTTGAAGGTCTGCCGTCTATCTTCTCTATTAGGGACCGAGCGCCTGATCGAAAATCGCATTCCCGACTTCCAATATCGCTAATGCGCCGCTGTCTGGATATAGCTGGAATGTCCTCAGTGCAACAGTCCGCCCTCCATTGTGGCGCTCCGCCCGTGCAAGAGGCCGCGCGGTATGGGCACACAGGCGCTTGGGCGCGGAGAGCGAGGTGGGGGGGGGGGCGACCACCGGGCAACTACAAGCGCTCGGTCAACCGGAGAGGGCCGGGGGCGGCGCACTCCGCGCGTGGCTCTTCAGCTTGCCATAGAATCCCCACAATCTCTCCTGGTGTTGCCCCGCTGCACGCTGCTCTGGCTGGTCCCGCGCGATTCCGCCCATTCCCGACCCCGCTCCCCCTCCTCCCCCGCGCCCCCCGCGATTCCCCTCGCTTCTTTCCGCCGCCCCCCCGCCCCGCCCATCCACGCCCATCCCCGCCCATCCCCACCCATCCCCGCCCATCCCCGCCCATCCCCGCCCATCCCCGCCCATCCACGCCCATCCACGCTCATCCCCGCCCATCCCCGCCCATCCCCGCCCATCCCCGCCCATCCCCGCCCATTCTCCCCTGGATTCACCCCGCCTCTTCCCTCCATCTTTGCCGTTCCCCTCCGCTCCGCCCCGCCTCGTCCTAAACAGCGCCTTTTTTTTCACTTTGACCCTTCGACCCATAAACCTTCGTCCACCTCGTTTCACCCAGTCCCGTCCAAAACCGCCTCGTCCTCTTGTTCCACCCCGTTCCGTCCCACTCCGTCACGTCTCTTCCATCTAGCACCCCGTCCAATCCATGTGTCAGCCCCATATTGTCCCCGTGCCACGTCTCGTCCAGCCCCCCTCCCGCTTTCTTCCCCCCCCCCCTTTTCAACCCCGGCCGCCGCCGGGGCGCTTCCCGTTCCGTTCCTCTCCGCCCCGCCCACCGCGCCGCCCGGGTACGCGAGGTAATTAGGCAAGCACTATCTGCTAATTATTACGTCACGCGCGGCCGGAGGCGCTTGCGCAGGTGCAATGAGGACGGAGGGTGAGGGTAGGGATGGGGCAGCGGCTACTGCCGCAGCGTTTGCGGTCGCGGGGCAACTCATGGAACGGATAAATAAGTTACTCGCAGGCGGTTGGATTTACTTCCAATTTTGTCCTTAGTCCGTATCGGAGCGTTAGGAGACAGGTTTCTCAAAAGCAAAGTTGTTGAAGAATGTGCCCTACCTTTTGCAGCTTCCGATTTGTCGAGTTTTTTCCAGTGAAAATAAATCAGTACAGAATGATGTTTCAAATAAATAGACTCACTGCTATTGAACACTCTTCTCAAATTGTTTTGGACAATTCAAGTAACAGATAAAAGTAGAGAATGTAATAGGAAAAGAATACCGCTTATCTAACAGATAAGGTTTCGAGAGATATATTTTGATTTTGGTGTAAACAGAAATAAGTTGTAGTTGTGTTTTTGACTGTCACATGAATTTAGATTATTGTTCATGATTTCATTGATTTACTGGCAGCCGTACATTAACAAAACCATAAATTGATAAATTTTAGAAAACATTTTGTTTTTTAAATAAATTGTTATTTTTTAAATCGAAATATTATGAAGTAAATCGTTTGCATTTTAAAGGGATTTTATCATTATTAATCCAATATGAACTTATTAACACATCACTGCCAATCTCAATGGAATCATGAACAATAACCTACGTTATGATACAATACAAATTATCACAAGTTATGACAGTCTTAGTAAGAGTTATTATGTCAATAGCACTTTAAGCAATAGTTATTTCTGAAATTTCAGAGGTAACAGTAACTGCTGCTACTTCTAACGATTGACTTATCGTTGATGAGGTATCAATGACGTCAACAACTTGTCCGCGGTAGGGACGAACAATATTTAAATGCGTTGCTTAGACGTAATTAATGATTATTGGCTGTGACTGCTGGCACATCAATGTCAATTAATGTTGCTGGAAGCTTGATGACAATTACGAGGCAATGGACAGATGAAGGGCGTACGCTGGAAGGGAGAATTGGAAATTAGTCGTTCCAAATATGGCATCGATATTGAGGGAAATGTTTGTCCCTTTATTGTTCCAGAACGGTAATCTTGTGACATTTGATCACAGAGTACACATGCGTAACTGGTATTCTGAAATGCAGTTTCAAATATTGCGTTTGAATGTGTTCACTCCTTGTCTAAGCTCCATGTTTCCTTTTCGTCTCCGATAGATCGCTTTTGTGGTGTTTCATGATTCAATTAAATAATAAAAAATAAATATTCTTTTAGGTACATCATTTTTAGCAATTCTGCAAATAAATAGTTGATTTAAATTTAAAAGTAATGTAACAAACAATATTTAATTGTCATATAACTTGGCTATCCATACACACACAAAGAGATTTAGATCCAAAACAACGAACCTTTTAAACAACAAATTAAATTCGCGACCGTAGAAACAATATTAAAATCTGAAGCGAACGTTGAAATAGAGCAGACTTTTGGATTTGGATTTAAGAACAAGAAATTCGTTGCTACGAAACTGCGTCTTACCAAAATATTCAGAATATAATTTATAAAACTGTTTTGTTTCGGTATTTGAAAGGATAGATTTTAAAAACCCAATTTTAAAAATGTTTAATTGATGTGGACATGTCAATATTCTCGAATATCTGTTCGTATTTTTAGATTACAAAAGTAGATTGTTTTCAGTACGACCCCATCTTTACAGAACTAAAAGAATGTCTTCATTTATGAAGACTTTATATTAAAGGCTATATATTATTTATATTGAATAACACATGAAAATTATGAATATTACATATTTAATGAAAAATGTTGATATACAGGTTGTTTTATGGAAACAATAAAGACAAAATTATTTATCCTCAATATCAACATTTAATTGTCTTTAAAAATGCGTAAAGCCTACAGGAAAACACGGAAATGCGCTTTTATTCAGGATTACGTCAAATAAATAAATTGATTGCCTAAATAAGATAAAAAGTTTGCGTAAAATAAATAAATAATTGTGAACATTTAACGTACTTATAATTGTGGAAATGGAGAGTTATGTTGACGAAATGAGATATTTGCCGAAGAAATGCAGCATCTCTAATTAACTGCACTGCCCGCCGGGCGAGCGCTGGCAGCATACGGGAGCGCCCGGCGCAACGCGACGCGCCCGGTCGGCTGCTGAATAGGCGCTTGATGTGCATCGACGGCGACAGCGCGCCCTATCGGATCTCCGCTGGATTTGCAGCGAACAACGGCGCCTCGCGGCGGCGTAATGGAGGCCAGATTACGTCACGTTTTCGGCCACCGCATTCAGCCCTGGCGCCGCCGCCCACGCCGCCAACGCGCTCCCCCCACCCCGTACCCCCCACCCCCTCACCCGACGCGTCTGAGAGCGGGCGCGCGCGCGATTACGCTCAGTGAAGGAGATACGCCCGGTATGAACGGCGCCCGACCAAGCGAGTGAGATGGAGGAAATGATGGTGTAAGTAATTGAACGAAAAATGCCCCTAGAAACACAATCTGCTACCGGTGTAATTATGTGACAATCACCAACAATAACATAATATTGGCACTAGTGTGTTCGAGTCTCGATGGTGGCAGGATTTTCGACACTAGCTAGATAGCTAGGTGAATGTCGGAGCAGTACCCTAACAAACAGGCCACGGACACGCGCGTTCTTTCCTTCCCATTCCTAGTCCTATCCTACTCTTTACTTGGACAAACTCATATGCACTACACTACCACCCATGCCGGCAGACCGGTCCGGAGCTTAGAGCTTGTCCCGGATGGCGCGGTGCCCCGCTGATGAGAGATACCTGGTCAGGGAAAACGCCACGTCGGTAGGTCGGCGCCGGATCACATCACCCACCGGAGGAAGATAACCGCCCCCTCTCGAGAATACAAAACATCATCACATTCTCAGGACTAATACAACAGTTGTCGTGTCCGGATCCTTTAATCAATCCAACTAATACTATTACCTAAGTAGAAGCTCAGTGACGTCAACGTCACATTAAACGGTTTTCAAAGTGTTTTTGATATGTATATTTTGAAAATTTTAATTAGATCAGGATACGAAAAATGGCCAAAACACCACAGGCAGAAGGAGCCACTACAAATAGCACGTCAAACGGTAGTTGGAAATATATTCCCGCATATGACGCAATTACTATGAGTAGGATTTTAACTAATTATTCTATCTGCTAACAAATGGCAAAATATCCCTAATTACATATTCAGCAGTCAGTTCTAACTTACTAAACTGAGAGTTTTGGTCAAAGAAATATCAAATCCTAGTTAATAAGAGTATTTCTTCTCATTTATTTCATTCCGAAATGCCGTAGTATCTATGGCACATTTCGAAATAAACTAGTAGTGCTCAAATAGTACGTACATTCTCGCCGTACATCACGTATTACATTACGCAAAATTATGCGAAAAGTACTCAAAGTGTCGAAAAATTGTACCTGACGCATATTTCAAAATTATCTTTGAGGAACAGATTTCATTAAGAGAAAAAATCTTTACCTTCATAATTGTAGCTGTAGGAAGACGCTGAAAAAAATTGGAATTTTTTCAATTTTCGAAAAATTACATTTTTTGACGAAAATGAAACCTGCATCATTCTCTTGAGCGTTCTTTGCACTATCCAACATCAAAATTTAATCAAAATCAATGGCGGAATTTTTTACATTTTGAAAATGGCCTAGGGGCTTCATGTTCCCAAAATTAAAATATTGGTTCCAAATTCAAGGGGCTGCGACCTAAGCCAGATCGATTGAGAATATCAATTTTGGAGGAAATCAACTAAACAGTTTAGGCGCTAGCGTTGTGCACAGATGGACTAACGGACAGACGTTTTGTTGTCATTCATTTTTCGGTACCAGGGACCCACAAAACATGGATTATGGGTACTCCACATGTTAGATGATTTTTCTCTAAATTTAGCAACTGAATTTATCTACTTTTTCGTAACGAAGGCCTTCTAATAAGAGTTTTCTGCCGAAAATTCGCCGTTTTTTACGCGCTGGATTCCATAACTTTCTCTCTACTACTTAAACGGTAGGGAGAAAGTAAAAGAGAATTGATACCAGAGTGCATCTTTTTAAATCAGTAAAACAGAGAGAATTTTATTATTAAAACACAACTGCTTTTTTCCCTAAATATTTCTACTACTCTTTTATTATATGCAATTGATTATATAACTATTCAAACGCCATTCAATGAATAAGAGCAGCTAGGGACATGAATATTCATGTAACTGAACCACCTTAAGGAAAAAACATTCCCTACATCTTGTATCTAAAGACTCCGGTGCAGCCTGTTTTGTAGGTAGGTGAGGCTTGCAGCCGGCGAAGTAAATATTTGGATTTCACAGTTTTCATCTAATTAACGTGCAAGAAGCGCGTGTAAGTCTCGTTCTTTATGACCGGCAGCATGTCTCAGGCGTTTTCAACGAGTAGGAAGATATTCATATTATTTTACCAACCGCAAGGCATAGCAGCGTCGATGGAATTCAGAATGCCAATTTATGAGCGAATGACTCGCGGGCTAATAGTGAAGAAAATGCAAACGATAAGACCAGTATGCGAGCGAACAGCAATGTACCATACATTTTTCGTTAATTCATGCTTTCTGTATAGGCTTAAATATGCCATGACTCCTTCTTGGTCATATACATTGCAATATTACTATTGTTGAATGGTAAATCAGTCGTTGAAATATCAAAAATAATTGTATTGGGACGCTCGGTTTTATACTTTTGTGATAGGTAGGATCTCACATAATTCGCTTGCAACATTTATAATTTACGAGAAGATGAAACAAGATAGTTTTGATAGAGACCTTGAATTTTAAATATAACAGAATATATTTGAAAATTATCCAAATTACCTTAAAATATATTCTTGTGTTCTCCTTCTTTTTTAAATATTTTTGAAATAATAGATTCCAATTTTGTTTTCAAAGTATTTACGAGTTTGTTTTGTGGCTTTTCATCACAATTAATGAAGGTATCATAAAAATACCGTGTTCCAGATTTGTAATTGTTTTACGCAGAACTTCACTGAGTATAATGCTTAGTTGTTTATGAAACATTGTAAAATTTGTTCTTAAGACGTGAAACACTAAAGAACTATAGAGAACACTTCATTTACCAGTGAGTCGACGTGAATGAGCTTAAGAATGACTTATTAAGTTCCATTGCATATATTTACAACTAGCGTCTACCCGACGCGTTGCTGCCGCACAAGAAATAATTGTAGAAATATCGTTTGATATTTGAAAGAGATATTTTGTACTTTATTCTTATTCAAGAGTTACTATATATTTTTCACTCTCCCTCTCTTTCTCTTTTTTCCTCCCTCTCTCTCTTTCTCCCTCTTTCGATCACTCTCTTTCTTCTTTTATTTCTTTCATTTCCTTTTTTTCCCTTTTTTTTTTCTCACCTCTCTCTTTTTCCTCCTTCCTCCTTTTCCCTTTCCCTTTTTTCTTTTCCTTCTCCTTTTCTTTCTTTCC
The DNA here is from genome assembly GCA_964035755.1 of Teleogryllus oceanicus. Classification (NCBI taxonomy): domain Eukaryota; kingdom Metazoa; phylum Arthropoda; class Insecta; order Orthoptera; family Gryllidae; genus Teleogryllus; species Teleogryllus oceanicus. The sequence goes on from CAXIVR010000006.1 coordinate 97,906,683, forward strand.
TTCTCTTTCCCCTTTTCCTCTCTTTCTCTCTCATTTCCCTCTCCTCTCTCCATCTGGTGCCGCTCACTCTTCCTGTCCTTCTCGACCTTGCCCCGCGTCACACGGCAACGCTCAGCAACAATGAAGTTCAGGCGCATTGGCAATTGCATTCAAAGAAAGCGACATTTCGTGCTGCAGCGCCATCTAGCGGAGTTATAATAATTGTACTATGCATATATCCTTCCTACAATAAGTTAACAAAGTTTTATCGCAGTCGGTGATCGGTACGGCTATGCGTACACTGCGGTTCTACCGCATCGCTGCTGGCCTCTGGCGGAAGATAATAGGAACCTGTCTCGTAGCAACTGGCCCCAAATAATGATCGTGGTGCATCTACCAGCATGTTATTTGAATTATTCATTTTACGCATTTGCGTTGAATTAATATTTACCAAACTTTGAAGGACCTAAAGAAGAGCCGTAAATTTTTCGTATCTATTCATACACTCTTTTTTGTAAAGTCGATGTCGATTACATGTCGTTGAATTCACTTTTATTAGTATAGATTACATGATCTTGGAGATGACTTAAATGCCGTTAACATGACCCAAGCTATATTTTGCTACCTGATTTGATAATATATAATTCAGAGAAGTAACCAAAAATAAATTAGATCAATCGTAAATCGACTCGATCAACTTTTACTAAAATCTCGTTTGTTCAAATAAACAAAAGTTCTGTCATTTTAAAACAAGGAAAATGTGTACTATAGTGGATTTTAACACCCTTTCATGTTTCCTCGCAGAACCTGTTTTTGTGAATCTTAAATATGTCAATTGGGCAAAGCAAACAAATATCATGCCCAGTATAACATTGCCTAAATTATTGCCATAATAACAATAGCCTGTTGATCGATAACCGTGAACATATTAAGTGTGTTTCTGAGAAGGCTACACCATACAGGCCAAAAGTGTCTCACAGTTTTTACGTGGGATATTGGAAAACATCCACATCTGTGCTACATTATTTTTAAGGAAATAGGTGCAAATCTGGAACGACGTCAACCACTTCCTCACCAACTTTGTGTTAAGCCGAGCTAAGACACCTTTTGAACGATGCGTGTTCGTAATATTTTACGCCTATTCACTCACTCGCCCCACGACAACGCTGGCAGAGAACCACGTCTTTCTCTCCGTCCCTTACTCTCCCACTTCCTTCCTCTCCTATCGTCTTCCTCGTCTGCCTTGTCTTCCCCATCCCCCCTAACGTGAACGCACGCCGCCGCAGCCTCCTCACAGTGACACTAACTACGAAGAACCAGCGTTAATTGAAGCAAGTCTTCGAATTTCACTTTTAACTCAAACGATACACAAAAACACAAATTACTATTAGTTTAATATTTTATGACTGTACCATAATTCTTGGGCCCCTAAGTATTATAAAACTGAATTCATATAAGAGGAAAAAAATATTGTTTATGGAATCGAGCAAAAAATATTTCTTGAAAGGGTTACTGAATTTTAGCTCAGCCAGTTGGCGATTCATAAACTATTTTTGAACATATAGTTTTAAATTATTTTGATAATAGGTTTTATTAAGTTATGATTGAAGGCAAAAAATATAGTTTTTATATGCTTGTACTTTACCCTTTGACTATTAAATAAATTGTCTTCACAGTAGGTATATATAGGACAACGTTAATTCTGTGCTGAATTCTAGTATAGGGTAAATTCTCCACACAATTGCTCCTCTTCTCCGTTCATTACAGTATCCGTGTATTTACAGTTTTTCAGTTTTCCGCATTTTCCGTGTTTAAATAAATAAATGAACCTATATATTGATATTCTCTCTACTTAACGAATACTCTCTATCCTTTGAGTATTCTCTCTCTCTCCCTTTCTCTCCCTGTCTCCTCTCTCTCCTCTGTCTCTCTCTCTGTCTCCTCTCTCCCCTCCGCCTCTCCTCTCTCTCATTTAGTGATAAAGAGAACCTCTATCCTTTACTTATTTCCTACTTCATCACAAGTAGTGCTTTCTATAATATATTTCCATACTCAACATGAAATATCCTGATAACTTCAAACAATTTTAAATCGCTGTTCTTATCACTAATCTCCGGAACCCTTAGCGTAAAGCCGACGTTTTGCTTTCGCGCCATGTTTTATGCTATTGGGCCCACTGCACGCCTCTTCAAAGCCTGGCCCGTCCTCGCCTCTTGCCCTCGTTGCGGGGGACATTAGCGCTCCACGCGGGTGTTTTGACGCGGCCCTTCGCCACGCGACATTTAACGTTATTTAAAAAGGAGACGAAATTCATTATTTAGAACGAGCCACTCTGTTAATTGCGAAGAAAAGATTCCTTTCTTCTCGGCTACCCCGGAAGGTGTCGTCAACTCTTAAGTGTAGCGACAAGAGACGAGCAATCGACCGTCATGACGTGGCGGGGTTGAAAGAACAGCCAGGGACATCCTTGAAGCTGAAAACAAACAAACATTGAAAACAAAAATATTGTCTTTGTTGACCTCAGGAAAGAACGAGTAGATAGGGAACGTTTCTGGTTAATGAAACACTTAAATGATATTATAGTATCGGTGACTTAGTGCCCACATGTTGTGTGTCCAGAATTCCTGGTCTCGAGAAAACCAAGCTTGGAAGTTTGTAAAGTTGCAGTTACTTGGGAAGCGTCATTGTTTGCTCTCTGAAAAAAAAGCATGATTCCTCTGATGTAGACGTACAATATTTGTACAATATAAAGATATGATCGCAAAGTCTCCAAAAATGACATTTACTCAAAAAATTACCATGAGTAGTCTTACAATGTTTGTACAATAAACCAACGATGTTACATAACCTTGATATTAAATTCAGTATTTTAATTTAAACCTTCTTGATGAAACCTGACAGTTAACACGGTTTATCAATAGACGCGGAACCATGATTATTCCTTTTATTTTTCAGTCACTTCAGTAAGTAAAATTATATGTTTCTTGTCCTCCTACAAAAATAATTAATTCCTCTGAGAGACCTCAATTCCAAGGAGAACAGGAGAGGACTAATGAAATATTCGGTACTCTAATATAAAATTGTTTATAATTATAAGGTGACATAGAAATTATTTAAAGCTCTTTCTACTTTCTTAATTAGGTTTCGTTTCATAGGTACTAGTAGATAAAAGCTATATGAAATCACGTAATTATAAATAACTCCCAAAAACAGTGGAGTCTCATAATTTTCTAGTATCTGCGTTGCTCTACAAATACGAGTATGTTAGCACCACGATTATTCGCATGTTGGAACTCAAAAATTAATTTAAAGTGCCAAACTTAACTGGACAGTACCATACAGGTAAATTTATCTCCTTACATTTCTGGGTGTAGAGTGAAATTGATAAGACTTCTTTTCAGTTGTGAACACGAGTCTGCACGAAAATCATCCTTACAAAATCAACTTTCCCATTTCCTCATTGACCACCACACACGACGGACAAACACCACTACAGATAAATATTGAACTCGCGTGCACCGTGCCTAGGAACTTTCGTTCGAACCCGTATTTGCGCTTGTCACTTCCGGCCGCGGCGCGTGCAAACACGAGCTCGTATGAGAACCGCATGGCACGACTGGCGGGAACACTAGCGCTGTGTTCTCGCGTCCATTAGACGAGCGATGCTTTTCTGTTACCTCCCCTTCCGCGTCCCGCCCCCTCCCCCTCCAGCCGCGCGTTCGCCGCGCCGCCCCGCGGCTGCAAATTGTTTTGCGGACGTCGTGAGCGAATTATATTGTTTTTGTTTGTTTAACGGGCCTCGCGCTGCTCGGGGCTAAAGCCCAACCGGGAAGGGGGGGGGGTGCGGCGTATTGCGGGGTAAACGCGTCGCCCGGAATGCGGCGAAATGCGTTAGCGAAAGGATAACAAAATCGGCTCCGCGATCGGCGACTTTTTTCCATTGTTGTGCGGACGTGTCGCAGAGAGGGTGTGCGCTAATGAGGAAAGAATCATTTTTGAGATTTTCGTAAAAAGTTTGGATGAGTGAAACTTCGAAGAGGGAGGTACAGGAAAGGACAACGAATGTTTTTATAGAAAAGCTTCTTTTGTTATTAGTATAAATTGAATATTTTAATATGCAAATATTGATGTAACGTAATAATATACTCATAATTATGATAAATTTAGTATTTTATTATTTAGTAATGGAGGAATATTTATGTTTCTATGTTTGAGAAGGAGGGGTGTATTATTATTGGTAACCCTTATCAACGCCCTCCCCTTAAATCCACTCAGTACGTGGTTAAGATTTCTGGTGTAGAAAATACTGTTTTTCAAAATTCCTGCTGTGTGATTTGCGTTGATGGAATGAAGTTTCGATTGAAAAAGTCTCTAAAGTTCCACTTTACACACATTGTTGTGAGTAGAACATACATGGCCTTTCACTTCGATGCTAGTTGGAAGAGCGGTTTAAGTAAGAAGAATAATGTAAGTACTCAACATTGATACATTGAGATACGTCAAACAAGTATTTATTCAAGTATTTTATGAACTATCATTATTTATTTTTTCTGTATTTCCTGAAAGGCGAACGCAACAAAATATATAATCAAATTGAAAGCAAATTTGGCTTCTTCAATGTATTTTCCTATAATCATGCAGTTGTCAGTTAATGACGGAAGAATTGAAGCTTGTTTGGACTGACTGTTCTGTGCTAAGTGAGCTTTGGTTTTTACGTTTTTTAATGCGAGAGCGACCTGTGAATCAAACTAGATGTTTTAGTTCGTCAAACTGCATCTATTTTGGGTTTTGTAATTTATATCAGCCTATGGCTATCATGGGGTAAAGCGTGCTTCGAGTAGAAAAAAATACAGATTGGTATAAAAATTTCAGAAAACCAAAAGGTCTTAATATAGAAATTTAAGCACCATTTCAGTCATTTTTGTGAATGAAAATAACGTAAGTTTATTTCCAAAATAATCGTATCATTATGAATTCTTATATTTGCTTCATATTTTCGTTTGATATTTGGTTTTATCTCTACGAAAGTTTTGTGTTAACAATTTTTCACAGATATTTCATTTAAGTCGTATTTTTCTTCCTATCTAGACGTGTATCGAAACAACTGACGTTTGAAATAGATGTTTTAATTTTGGATGAGTGTAACCTGCTAAGAGAAAATTGCAAGGAATCAATTTGGCCCATCGCCAATGTGAGTGTTGTTACTCTTTGCTGTTCATCCGTCTGGGGAGATCCAGACAGCCTTCACGTCAATCATCGACGCTATCAATCAGTTTCCAAGACTCTTTTCCAATCGATTCAACGCCAGCGTGTTTCTCTCCCCTTTTCCAGGGGGAAAAGTTACTCGTTTAGATTCTTGGCAACTGACTGCGCCCCATCGATTGAAGGACTGGTCATCCGCAATGAAATACTTGACGTTGTTTTAGTTCTCCCGTTTCAGCAGGTGCAACAAACATTAAGTTTCTGGATAACAAGGTTATATGTCATGACGTTTGACGGACATTTTGAGGATTGTTTAAGAAGAGAAGAACCACAGAAACCATAGATGAATAAAAAGTTAATATAATTTAGCAAGATTACCATTACATGTTTTTCTAATAGATTGGTTGAATTTCCTTTGGAATGCACTAATTCACATATTGTGAGTGATACTCCGAACAATAGTGAAACTTCGAACTCATTTTCTTTTCTTTTGTGCATCACCAACACTGACTATATTTACTCATGTAAATAGTCAACTAATACAAACAAATAGTAAGCGAAAGCAAACATATAAATAAATTTGAATGGATATATTGATTATGTAGTTCATTTCCATTCAGGACTGTATCAGCATCCTACGAGAGTCTCATGAGTATTTAATATTATTTGTCAACTCTGTTCGCAATAAAATCTTATATATGAAACAATAATTTATCAATGGTTACTAGGATAATGAGAAAATTTGAAGATTTGGAAAAGTGTTTATATAAACTAAGGGGAAAGCTTAAAGAAATAACTGCCTTTATTGTATGAGAAACTTGCATTTACATAATCAATATGTAAATACAAGTTTTTCAAACAATAAAGGCGATCGTTTCTTCTACTACAATTATTCTATTAATATGGTATATTCTGTTGAATATATCAAAGAGAATAATGTCCAGCACAAAAGAATAGTGTGTTATAAAAAAACCATGTGCTAGTAATGTTAGGTCAATTCAGTGAAAAGTCAAGGGGAGAGACGAGGTTTTAAGTGGTCATGAAAACTCAAGAGAGCAAGGAGAAGTGACGATAGAGTGCTTCGGATAAAAAGTGCAAGAGAAGCTGGAAGAAAGTTTGATGGCTGTTCTTATTTTGGAGAGTTATAGCAAGAAGTTGGAAGAATTCGAAAGGGAATGCGGTGCGGGAGGGAACTGTCACAATTAGTGTAGAATTAATTGAGACATTGATTGCAGCAAGATCCATCGTTTGTTGCCCAAGGAAATAATAGGGTTGCCTAATTACAGACAAGGATTATTCGAGCAGGTCCAGATACCATCGCATATACCGAAAAGTAAACAAGATCTAACTTGAAATGCCCACAAGGCGTCCAATATATTTGAGATCAGACATATCAATAATCGCTTAAAGAATTAAATCCATTTTGTTGATAGGCAGTTACAATACATTTTTTCATCTTCCCTTTGAATCTAAATCTGAGACCGAATAGTCAAATCATGTTTTGCAAAACTCTGTGAATTATTCACATGAGCCTCACCTTTTATATGTACTATTCCAGATAAGTTTTACGAATGAATGGTAATTTTACATGTAAATTTGCATGTAATTTGATACTTATGCCCATGGAGTCAGAAATGATCTCAGACAAATTCTTTATTACATTCCTAAATCACAGGACAAATTATAAAATTATGTCAATTTACGTTGTAATGTATTATGTTGTGGTTTCTGAATATAACATTTCTGACATATTTGTCTATTGAGAGTTGGTAGAAGTGTTTCAAACATTCTCTATAACGTTGTGGTAAGTTAAGCATCTCGTTTCAGTTATGAGTATATTTCTTCAGCAATAACAAAGTTGCATTTTTTGCCTGAGTATTGTACTATTTTATCATTACACTCTTTTATTTATTACTCCATTGTAAGCACATTTCCATTCTGTTAAGCATTTCGTTCTTACGAGTTAACATTTGTAATTTTTGATATTATACTTTGTTAATTAATACGGTATGATAAATAAATAGTATTTTACATCAGAAGGCAAGAAAGTCAACCATCTCATGACGCATTAGTAAAGTTCACCTGCCAAGACAGGTAGGCATCGGCAGGGAATTCTGTCGAACCATGAAATGGGTCTTTTGTCGTGTCATGTACCATATTTATACGAGACCCTTTTTATGCATATTTTCCTATAATTAAATAATAATATATCCATAACTAGATAGATTACGTAACACTTTTAATGACAGTCATTAAAAGTGTTACGTAATCTATCTAGTTATGGAGATGACTAAGAGAGTGCGCGGGGTGCGCCGAAACCACCAACCACCGCGCTCTACCAAGGCCGCAGCAGTGCCCAGCAGTAGCCCCTGAGGTCTGTATTACGATGTAGTAGTACGAGGGAAAGTTTCTTCATTTATGTGTGCACCATTTTTGTCAAGTTAAAGTTTTGAAAGCAAATGTGTTAGTTTCACTCGACAAATTGTAGTGTGGTTATCACTCGATTATTTGTTTTGTTAGCGTGGCCAAATATTTGTTGATTGTTCTTGTTTTTTTTTTCTGTTGTGGTGACGACAATGCCAGGTTATAGAACCTATAGTTGCAGCTACATCACTATTGATGTAATGGAAGATAATGTGAATATCATGGGAACTCCGCCAGATATACTAGAAAAGCAAACTCCGCAACTTTTGACAAGTTTCCGTTAAAATCAAAAGCTAGATGTGAAAGAATGTAGGGAATTTTGAAAGTGGTGAGATGTAAGATGGGTAAGAAATGTCTTAGAAAACGTACTTCTCCCATTCTTTTCCAAAATGAGTGGAAAGTACCGTCAAAGAGCTCTTTAATGGGTTGTTCTATTACAATTAATGTAAATAGTTCCAAATGAAATATTGATAAGTGCATGTTTTGACTGTACTAAAAACTAACTCAATATATTTTGACATGAAACCTTTGTTCCGTGGCTTGTTGAATGTAGTTTGTTTTTTAGCTAGATGAAGGCATGGCTGATGCTACAAGTAAAGGTGCTGTAAGCATTGCCAAACGAAACTATAAGACGTTAACCAACACTAACTAACGAAAGTTTAACATAACGCAATGCTCTTTGGTTCCTCGTGGGCAGCAGTTACATGGTGACAAGTTGGTGACAGTGGATTCACGAAAATTTCATTACAGAACTCTTTTATCAGAATCGTCATGTAACTTTCTGGCTACAAAACAGTACAACAATGATCAACTCTCGGTCTCGACATGCAACATTTTTCATTAATTAATCTAAATAACCCCCTTTAAATGAAATACTTGTAAAATATTGTGTAAAACGGGAAAAGTAAAGTATTGGGTTAATTGAAACTTTTCTAAATAATGGTCTTATAAGATTTTACATTACATTTATTTGAACTGCAATTGGTATGACCGGTGGCAGTTAATTAACAATAATTACAATAATAATAACACTAACATTAATAATAACAACAATATTAATAATAATAATAACGATATTAATAATAATAAATAATAATAAAGGAGTACAGTACAAACCGAACATGCAATAATCATACTATCACTAATATTAAGTATTATAACAAATATTTCAACTCGAATGATATATAATAATTATAATTATATGTCGGTGATGCTAAAATTTAATACAAGCTACATAAATATTGGCTAAATTTATTTTTTTTAATTCATTGATCCGTTCACTACAATTAACTGCACGACACTGCACTGCACAACACTACACTACACTACACTACACTACACTACACTACACTACACTACTCTACAGTACACTGTTTTGCTTTGAGTTACACTGACCAGCACTATCGCACTTCACCGCACTTCACAGCACTTCACCGCACTTCACCGCACTTCACAGCACTTACTCATTTAATGTCTATTACTATCATATTGTTCTAACTTATTTCTAAAACTTCGGACACTTAGAGGAAAGGCTTTGAAAATTGCTGCAGGTAAACTGTTCAATCTTTAATTGTTCTGTTACAAAGGAAAATTTCCCAAGATCTGAATTTTGTTTCCTTGTTCGAATTTTGTGAGTGTGATCCTTCGGCGAAATAATTTGGTTTTCTAGTCTAACCTGAATTTCCTTCAAGCTGTTTGACCTACGTATGATTTATAAAGAGCGCAAAGCCTCGCCCTTGTTCTTCTCATTTCTAGAGGTTCCCATGCCTTTTTATCGCGTTAGTTCTGTAGGTAAACTTATTCGCTTTTCTCTGTATTCTATCTAGATTTTTCCGGTGCGACTTTCTGTATGGATCCCAACATGCCCTCCGTATTCCATGAGAGGGCGAACCAGCGAAAAATATGCTAATTCTTTGCGTTTGCAGAGCTTTTCTTTAGAATTCGCATTACAAAATGCAAAGACTTCCACGTTTTCCTAACTACCTGATTTATATGCTTCTCCACCTAATTTACTATCTAGATGAATGCCTAAATACTTGCATGAGGAGACTCTTGGGATGATGACCTCACCTAAACGATAGTCTGGTTCCTCATAATTTCGTCACCCGAACGTTATTGTTTTTCTTTTCGATCCGTTAATTCCATGTCATTTTTTCAGCCCAATCACGTAAATGTTCTAAATCCTGCTGTAATATTTGTTCGTCAGCGCTACTTTTGATTTTTTGGTATATAACACAATCGTCTGCAAATAAACGCACCTTTGATTGTATGTTAACGTGGAGATCATTTACGTACGCTAAGAAAAGTAATGGCCTATGACACTTCCCTGTGGAACCCTGAAATAACAATAACCGTAGTCGAAAACTGAGTGCCAATTCAACTTTTGTTTCCTGTCTCTAGAAATTCGCTTACCACTTCCGACTCTAGCATCAATTCCTGAAGTTAATAATTTCCTGATAAGTAGGTTATGCGGTACTACGTCGAATGCTTTCGCAAAGTCGATTACGATTGCATCACCCTCCACCGCGTCAACTTCGTCAGCTAGATCTTGCAAGAGAAACGATTTGGCTTTCGCACGAATATTTACTTATAAACCCATGCTGTCCGTGAAAATCCAGTTCGCTTTTCCCATTCGCGGCGAATGTACCCGGCTATTAAATGCTCCATTATTTTGCATACTACTGATGTGAGCGATACTGGTCTATAATTACAAACTTTCGTTTTATCACCTTTTTGAAAATAGGACCACTATAGCTGTCTTCCAATCGTCTGGTAGACTTGCATTATTGATTGAAACATTGAATAATCTTAACAAATACGCAATACTGCCTCCCACCGAGTTTAATAAAATCTGTCGAGATGCCGTCTGGTCCGCGTGATTTACCGTTTTCAGTGATTTTATACGTTTGCGGTTCCATGCATGAAGCTTGAACTGGTTTTCTATTGGAAAATAATGAACTTGCTCCTGCGCCCGTTTTGGTTTGAATATTGATACAAAATACGCGTTGAACGCATTTGCTTTCGCTTGGTCGCCGTGCAATGGCGCGTTATCTCGTCTAGAATTTCCTGAATTTCTTCCTTATTCCCGGCGTCTGCGGACATATTTGTAAAGTCTGACCATTATTTCTTCCTGTCTCAAAATATTTCTTAAAAATAATTCATGCGCAATTTTCTTTTCTTTTCTAATTCCCTGTAGAATTTTTAAAGTTATCATGTCAGCAATGCTGCGATGTCTCCTATTAAATGCTAGTCTAACTTTCTCTTTAAACGCCGTACCGCCCGTTATAATATTCAGGATCAGGTTACTTTTCAGTATTTTGCAGGAACGAACGTATCTAAAGCTGTTTCTACGATTGTTTTAAAAGCCCCATTGTTCCTCCATACCCCTTCTGTTCTTAGAAAGTAGTCGTATTTTTTCCCCTTAGAAACTACGTAAACCTTCGACGTTTGCTTTTCTATATTGCCTGACTATCGTTCCTTTCACCTTAGGTCGCGTAATTACATTTGTTTGTACTTCTACCATCACTGCTTTGTGGTCGCTAATCCCCTGAAAGACGTCGCAAGAAAGGAACATTTCTGCAGGTGAACAAGGAAAATTCAAAATTGCGCTCTGCCGCGTGGGTTGGTCGACTACCTGCGTTAAACCCTGCTCCCATACTAGTCGATTGACGCGCTTTTGAATTTTCCTGTCGCATACCTCTCCTTTCCAGTTAGCGTCGGGAAAGTTTAGGTCGCCAGCGACAAGAATAGAACGACCGTTTCTGTTTTCCACCCTATCACCGATTTCATCTAAAATTTCATAACCGTCGTTTGGCGGCCTGTAACAAGCAATAATTTCCACGGAATTATCTAGTACGTCAATTACCATTCCTAACATTTCAAAGTTGTTACTAAACCAACTATTCCCAACTATTAACGAGGTCTTGACGCAGAAAAACGCCCCGCCTCTTGTTTTCTATCTCTTCGATATAATTTATAACCGTAATGTAAAATTTCAGAATTAGCTACCTCATCTTAACACGATTCTGTCCCTATCACTATATCTGGATCCATGTATCAACTAAGTTCCAAAAATCAATGGTTTTATTAATTATACTTCGACAGTTTACCTGCAATAATCTTGAAAGCCCTTCCTCACCTGAACATCTCTGGTCGCCGCCGTCGTCGCCGCCGTCTCCGCCGCTGCCACGGTCGCCGCCGTCGTCGCCGCCGTCGTCGCCGCCGTCGTCGCCGCCGTCGTCGCCGCCGTCGTCGCCGCCGTCGTCGCCGTCGTCGTCGCCGCCGTCGCCGCCGTCGCCGCCGTCGCCGCCGTCGCCGCCGTCGCCGCCGTCGCCGCCGTCGCCGCCGTCGCCGCCGTCGCCGCCGTCGCCGCCGTCGCCGCCGTCGCCGCCGTCGCCGCCGTCGCCGCCGTCACACACGTCACCATTGAATCTTCCGCCACCAGAGCGAAACCCTCAGCCTCCGCTCCTATCGCCATTGCCCGCCATTCGACCGCAGGGCGCAAGATCAACGGACATTCACAGCGTCATCGGGCGACCGGAGGGCGTGTGCAGAACTCAGCAACTCTGGTGTAGAGGCCACTGAGTGCCGCCACGCCCCTCCGGTTGAGGTGGACGCCGTCCCGAATTTGTGAAAGTTTGTAAATATTAACGAAATTGTGCATTTTTGTTCGCACATTAAGATTTGACAGGTGGACAGGGAAGTCAAAAAACACTTTTTTCTCCCCCAAAAATATTATTATTATTATTATTATTATTATTATTATTATTATTATTATTATTTCTCACAAGTATCTACATATTTCAATGATTTATCCATTCCAAGCATGGTCATACGATTTAGAGCCTGGTATTATAATAATGTATTGCCCAGGTTGTCATTGTAACGTTGACATAGTACTTCTGTTTGTTACATATTGTGGTCTCCTTCTAATGACAACCCCTTTCCAGGAAGAAATGAATGTTTCAAAAGTAACAATAACTTTTGGTTTTCACTTCTCCCACATTATCCACAGCCATCCCTTCCTTAATAACAAGTATGCAGGTACTTCACTCGTATCACACTTCACTCATACTTCTCACACCCATTCATATCATACTTCATTCATTTCACATGGATCTCGGAACAAATTATCATAAATTCACGTCACACGACAGTTGCGCGAATCAGCCCACCTGGTGAGCCGCGGTCGTCGAGCAGCAAGCGGAGGCTTCGCCGAGCAACAGGAAACTAACTGAGCACGCCCGTCCTTTCCGCTGGCGACGGGACGGCTTCGGAGAAGGCGTTGGTAGCGGGGTGAGTGGCAGGAGCGGGGGTGAGGCGGGAAGAGAAAGGCTTTGGGGGGAGGGGGAAGGCTTTGAGCAGGGGGGGGGGGGGGGGAAGGGGGGGGGGGACAAGACTTGGGGATTGGGGTGGGTGAGGTCTTGGAAGAGACGAGAGAAGGAGTATTGAGGCGGGGACATGGCGTTGGGTGGGGAAGGGTGGGGGTGGGAAAGGGCGGGGGGGGCGTTGGGGCGTAGGGGAAGGGGGAGGGGAGGCCCGCGGGGGAGAGGGAAAAGGCGTTGGGAGCGGGTGTGAGGCAGGCGCCAAGTGGGCGGTTTGCGCTGCGATCGATTGGCGACGCGACACCCGAGTCCACACGTTAGCGCCGCCACCTTCTGCTAACCAGAACTTTCCTGCTGCTCGCTTCTCCCGCAGCACACTCCAACCGCGACCCCTACAGGCTGGTGGGCGAGCTTTCCGTCTGGGATTCGGAACATTTCAAAAATTGTCGTAGCGTTGTACGTAGATATCGTCAGAATTCTTTATTTTTTTCTCCCCCTTATTTCTTCATTGCTCATTCATTCCTTCATTTGTTCAGAATTCGTTCGGTCGGTCATTCTTTCCTACATTCATTCATTTATACATTAAGTTTTTTTATTTATTTATTTATTCATTAGGTGTCATAAACATAATGATTTATTAATTTATTCTCGATTTCAAGCACCAGAATCTTAATAAAATTTAAAGCTATTCCTTTTAGTATTTGCCTCGAGACTTTCTCTGTCACCCATTGTTCCTTTTGATTCATCACCTGCGTCTTTTACGAATTAGATTTTCTACCTGCTCCGGCTTCTTCCTACTTGTAGTTTTCGTGGCCTTTCTTCATTTCCTTACATTAGAACTGTACGGAAACAAAGAGAAGGATTCTCTTCTTGCTCATTCTCTGCCCATAGGGCAGCCTCCTTTTCTGTTTTTGTTCTCGTTTTTGCTTTTAATTTGTTTTGTTTTGTTTTTTTTCATTCAAATCTCACTGGATGTCTTCGATTGGACTCGAAGACTTTTGCTATTTTCGCGAAGTGTGTTTCTTTTCATAGTAGAAAGAATTCGCATGGCTATGAGTGTCTGGAAAGTAATGGTATGGACGTCAATAATACTTTTTCATATCAGTATTAAAGTGGTGTTAAGGCATATCTTATAGAATGTGATGACTTTATTTTCTTGCACTCCATCTTAAAATTCATAACGTTGTGTCACATATCACTTGGTTATTAATAATTTTCATGTTTGTGTTGTTGGGTGGTAATTTCACTCCAAATATTGAAAATATGCCACTTGTTGGACAGACAATTTCGCAAAATTCGTTTTCTTTTTATTCAATATTTCTCTTTAAAGGATTTGGTTTGCATTGATATATTACAAAGTTGGCAGAGGGACTTTTGTCTCCGCCCCAGAGGCGAAGCGGTGCGCGAATACAAGGAATCTGGATTTAAATCTCTCAAAATCATGAGTTGAAACGCTCTCCGTTTCTGTCAATTATTTCTGCATCCGAGTAGAGGGCAGATTTTAATGAAATGTCACTTTTTCTTTTCACTTTAGAACAATACCGTTTAGTATAGAAATGCATTGTATGTTATGATAAAAGGAAATGACCCATTTTATTGGTCATTATTAAGCATTTTTGGTCGATTTCGACTAATAAGTCATTTTGACCTTTTCCCGTCATTTTAACGCATTTTTGCTGATTTCAACGCTTTTAATGTTATTTTAATCGTACTTGCTTCAAATAATATTTACGAAATGCAAACGTTCTTCACATAATTACTCAGAACCGTATTCTATTTGTTACCGTGTTACCGAGAATCCTTTCCATTTTCTAAATTTTAATCCGACCATGTTCGTCAGCAAAGGTTTTAACTTTATCATATGTCTATTGTAAAAACGTCTCATCATGTGTCTATTGTAAAAATGTATATATATATATATATATATATATATATATATATATATATATATACATACCACACATACATACATACAAGCAATCATTTGTTTATTTTAAAATTAATTACGGATGTGTAATTTATCCTACTCAGTACTTCATATCAGTTAAAAGATATTAAGGCAGTGGTAATTTCTTTCAATCTTCGTCAAAGTATTATCTGAAATTACATCTTCATACTACTTAGTTATGATCTTAAATGTAGAAACTCACTAAGCCGGCAATAAAATGGTTTATTTACTCAATACAAACTAATGAAAGGGACACGCAAATATCTGCCACTTATCCCGCTTCAGCTTCTCCATAAAATACGACACACTCTACAAAGAACGAAACTATTATTTTTCTTGCATACATTCCATTAAATATGTAAGAAATCGCGAAGCAAAAAGGAAAAATAAGATTTATACTTCCATTCGCGGTGCTCTTTGAGTGTGCAACTTTCCTTTTTCCCAAACAGCGTCCACCACTTAAAATATTTTTGAGTAACGAACACCGAAAGTAAACATCAGCAAACGTGCATCACGGAGGTATGGGTGTAGCTTAGCGGGTTGGTCCGAGAGTTCAACATTTCGAATTACCAGCCGAGCAGCGTTTTGATGACCGGTTTGACTGCCTGCCGCCGCCGCCGCAGCCGCGTTGCTGCACGCGCTCTTTCTGCTGATCGCGTGGGCGCAGCGATCGCGTAATATTCTCCCGTAGTTTACGATCGTGTCGCACCGGGCGCTGTGATCCTCAAGAAGAAACCATCTTGTGAAGGGAGTGATCTGCCGTGATGAGGACTTTAAATTAAACCCTAATCTGCGTATTCAAAAGAGAGCAAGTCACGAAGGAAGATTGAAAGGGACAGAGGGGTGATGACAGAGGGGCGGGGGATTAAGGAATTTAAAAAAAGGGGCTGATCAGAAACGACGGAGTGAGAGGACTTGAGGAAGAGGGATGGAAAGAGAGCGAACTAGACAGACGTAGAACTGGGGAGACGCAGGTATGGGGTTATGTAGGTTTCGGGTGATAAAGAAAGGAAGGGAAGGTAAGAACAGGTAGAAAGGGGGAGGGAGGGGGACGAAGGAAGAGAGGGGACTGGAAAGAGAGAAGGGGAAGAGGAAGCGAGAAGAAACTGGAGAAAGAGAGAGAATGAGAACTGGTAGAAGAGGGAGAAAGCTGAAGGACAGAGGGGGTGGAGGAAAGGTTTGAATAGGGGTCTGGTGAGCAAACACCGAAAGGGAGTTTTAGTGGGGGCAGGACTGGAGGTGGGAGACAGAGATGAAGCTTGAGGTTGCGTGTCGCGAGGCCTCTGTTAGCAATTTAGTAACTTGGCGATGGGGTTTTCGTTTTAACTCCGCCACGCCTATGAAGTTCGTTTCGCTATTTATGGCTTCCGGTATTGAGTTTTGATGTAATGTGTTTCTTGCGAACGAGGTTTGCGGGGAGTAACCTCTTCTTCAAGGAATTTTTACCTGTTGATTGTTCTCGTGAATTCATCACGTTTTAATGACGATAAGAACTATGGTATCGGATACGATTTAAAGTAATTAGCGTATTTTCGCTTTTAGTGAGGCACTATTTATTATTATTACGAATATCTAAAAATACGCGAAGAGGAAAATTTATTTTTGTGACGTTTATCTTTTCACTCACTATTGATAGACAAACTTGAAAATACTGAAAAATATCACAACTATTGTAGTACCTATTTTGTATATAGCATTGTATAAACACTATTTCTTGTATCAATACAGGAGAGTTAAAAAATAAATAATGGAAAACACTAGCTTTTGTAGAAGTCATGCCCTTCAGTCGTGTTGATACTTCTTATTTGTTTATTTTTATGCGACTCTCTACTTCCCCCTTCGTCGCGTCCCTCTATCATATCGTGAGTTCACTTGAGTCGCCAAGAAATAAAGCATGATCTTAATGGTGGCCATTGCTCAACGGTGACACACTGCAACAAACTCTGCAGTAGATGCCCAAGATAGTTTTCGAGTGACCTTTTCTTATTGGGTTGGCCTATACAGTGACACACAGAAATAAATCGCCAAGTCGTTTGGAATGTATTAGTATACAGTGACATACTAGGCGCTATTACCATTAGAGGCGTATCCTTCATGAATATCTAATTCGATTATGTAGTATATGGTAATTAAATGTTCAGTCTGTAGTGAGGAGAAGGAATACGAGTGAGGGTCTTACGATCAGTTCAGCACTTTTCCATACATCCATATGTATAATATACTGATAGTTGCAGTCCCTCTTTTAGGTCACCTCTGATGCTGCTTATTCTTGTATTCAGTTCAGTGAGCGTCAAAACTATTCTGCTGAAATCTATCATTAGTCAGTACTAGTCATTGCTCACAGATTTGACAGGAATATACGAGTACAACATGCTACACTAGGGTATATCAGAAAGCTTGTTTTATTCGGTTCAATATATCTAATTAAAAAATCCCAACAAATGTGATTTTTACGGCTATGTCATATCCAAGGCAGTTCTGAGGTCAAATCAGCCTATTTTAAAAATTAGTACTAATTTTTAATTACACTGTTACAATTTCTTTTCCTTTTTTTGGTAAAAAGGATGTGATTCTTTCAGACACTTTAAAGCTGAATTCAGATCTGTGTTCTTATTTTTTTTTCTATCAGGAATAGTTTATGAGTTATTTTGTTTTTAATGTGTGAGTTTGTTCTAACATTTACTTACATTATTAGAGGTTAAACATGTTACAAATGAAGATCCTTTGTAATTTCAATAGTATCAAGACAATTGCAATAATAACTTTAATCTTTTACCATTATATAAACACAAGAAGAGATAGAAGCAAGCAATTTACAGAAATTCGGGGAATTCTGATTTGGTGTTGTTGACGTTCTCATGAGAAGAAATAAAAGAGGTCATCTTCGTCAACATACGACAACATATATTGACGAAGATTACCTCTTTTATTTCATCTCAATTTACAGCAATTTTGTAATCAAGTCCAAAATACAGTGAAAATGAGGAAACAATACATTCGACACTTTTTGTCTTTTGTAGATATCAGAACTGTCCCTTCTTATTTTCCAACAAAATCAGCCAGTATTTTTGGCATCCACTTCCCCTGATATCGTCTCTCCATGGTCTCTATATCTTTATAAAATCTTTCACCACGCTCGTCCACAGCCCCACAGTTATCTGTGAAGAAGTTGTTATGCGAATATAAGAAATGAACCGTATGGGACATATTGCATCCTAAATCTCGGTAAGCATTCAACAGTTCTTTTACTGTAGTTTTATAGTCAGTTTTTTGTTACATTTCTTTCTTCTATCTTCCAATTTTGTTCAGATCAAGATCCTTATACATAACGGGACAGTCTTTCCCGATTATGCCATTCACAAAGAAAACAAGGATATTTGGTATAACCTAGCTTCTTTCCCAAGATTAGAGCAACGATCTTTAAGTCCCCACATACATATGCCACGTGTTTTAACCACACAGAGTTGTTGTAAGTATATGATGCCATACATCATAAGTCTCCTTTGCAATAGTGGCATTGGCGATTGGAACAGAATGCATTGTATTGCTATTGTATAATAGAATACCATTGAGACTAGTTTTCGAAGAATCTATCAATAACATCTACTGGTTTGGATCATACCTGAATCTCAATACCCCCATCAAACCACATATATCAATGCAGAAAGATGTTCTCTTACTTAAGCCGAGATCACGCACTATGTCATTTAGTTTTGGTTGTGTTACAAGCTGAGGCGTTGAATCTGCTATCTGATTGGAAGGATTTTTTTCTTTCTGGGCGAAAGACGAAAACTCTCCCAGTGCACAATTTTGTCACTCTCATGTGGTACATTTGGTTATGATAGTAACGCAACAGGAAGTGTTTCAGAGAAACTGGCCTCCATGTTGATGGTAATTTCTTGTTTTGAATGGACTTCTTTGATCTGCGGTTAGTGAAGCCTTGCGTATTTGTTATACAGAAATTGTTATCCGTAAGGTGTTTCCTGGACTCTCCATATTATAGGCACAGCAAACGACATACAACTACCATTCTCCGACTTCCAATTAATTAATTTCACATAATAACTGGAACAACAAAAATGAGGAGCCCATGTCTTCTCTCTTTATTTCCTATTTCTCAACCAAAGTAGTGTTTACAGGCTCTCAATAGGAGTCATCTTCCTATCGAGAATATAGCAGAAATTCTCTGCTTGATGTCCACATTTATGGTGGGACATATTCTGGGAAACAAAATAAGTTAATTTAAAAATGAACAAATTGAAAACAGTGTATTTTCAATTATGTGTTACATATACTAAGCTGTTTGAAATTGTGGTTATGGTTAGACTATTTTAGTTGGAAGGTAGGTCTACAATTTCAATACCAATAAATAATATTTCAATATATGAGCTTACCTACCAATTAATCCGAACTTACAAATGAACGTACAGTGAGTCAAAATTTGTACACAGACAAGATAACATTTCAATGGAATATAACATACAGTTTATACAGTCATACGATCGTTGCTGTTACAAGAAACAATGTAGCTAGTAACAGAATATTTAGCACATAATCAATGTAGCCAATTTTACTATAAATGCATTACCTCTTTACTAGATACATAATACGAAACTAAGACGAAATGTTTCTGAATATGTAAAACTACCCCTGATATGCAATTTTCAACCTCAAATTTGAATTTAGGATGTAAAACTCATTAAAGAACACACATTTTCACTTCAGAAAAAGAATCCTTGTAACACGTGTAATTAAAACTTAGTACTTATTGGAATTTTAAAATTTACTTTTTATAGTCGCGTCGACTGCTCAGGTCACATGTGCGTTTCAATGAAAATAATACAGGAACATTCATTGTATTGCAATTGATAGTTGGGCTTAGACTTTTTCATTAATGGCTTTATTAGAAGTGAATTTTGAAAAAATATGCGACTGAAGCATAGTGCTTGCCGTGCCATCTTCTCCCCACTTACAGAAAAAAACATCAGATTTCCTACAACCCTCTAATTTGCTGAGGACTCTAGAAGTGTGGAAGCGAATGACAAAAGGCTAATTTAGACAGGAGCCCTACCTCCTCCCACCTTAAACAGGTGTTTCCTGTTGCATATAATTGAACAAAAAATATTAAAAATAAATAAATAATGTATAAAAACAACAGAGTATAAATAAGAAACAATAATTGGAGTTAAAACGGTAGTTGGAGAGGCGTGACGTTTCCGTAAGACGTGAAAGGGCACGCCCCCTGCAGCAGCTGCCTGGGGGC
Organism: Teleogryllus oceanicus; assembly: GCA_964035755.1. Taxonomy (NCBI): domain Eukaryota; kingdom Metazoa; phylum Arthropoda; class Insecta; order Orthoptera; family Gryllidae; genus Teleogryllus; species Teleogryllus oceanicus. Next base: position 97,926,823 of record CAXIVR010000006.1, read on the forward strand.
GCGCTAGTAGGGCTGCATGCCCTCGCCCTCGCCCTCACGCTGCAACCCTGCGAGCCCTCGAGGGCGCCGCGCCGGCCGTCGTTATTCGTCTCCGAGGGGCTGTTTTTGTGCCCTATTACGGCCAAGTTGCTGCCTGCGACGATCGATACACACCTCAGGAAACACGGCAACTTTTCCAATCCCCTCGCCCTCCCGCTCCGCTGCGCTGCTTATTCAGTTCCTCTTAGGTCCCCCCCTTTCTTCCCCCCTCCCTCCCACCCTTCCACCTATACTCTTCTCAATCACTCGCTTTCCTTATTATATGCTGGTCTTATTGTCACATTTTTGTAGTATCATTGAGATCAGTTATTTTTTCTTGTTCATGCTTTCCCTCATACACACCTCAGGAAATCGCTTTTTTCCCCTCAATCCTCTAGTTTTCAATTCAGTTCCTCTTAGGTCCCCCCTTTTCTTCCCCCCTCCCTCCCACCCTTCCACCTTTACTCTTCTCACTCACTCGCCTTCCTCATTATATGCTGGTCTTATTGTCTCATTTTTGTAGTATCATTGAGATCAGTTATTTTTTCTTGTTCATGCTTTCCCTCATACACACCTCAGGAAATCGCTTTTTCCCCCTCAATCCTCTAGTTTTCAATCCCCTCGTTCCGTTGCGCTGCATTTTTTTATGTCGCCGGGTTTTCCCTCTCCTCACTCTCTCTACATCCCTCCGGCCTCTCCTTACTTACTCACTCTCTTTCTTTATTACATGCTTCTCCTATTATCTCATCTTCATTATATCAATGAGTATAGTTATTTTTTCTTCACTTCCACTTTTCTCTCATTACTAATCGTTTCACCACTTACTCCATTTCCTTGAATGTAATGCAATGTTGTATTTCAAGAGTCTACTATTTCTTTTTTTCATGTTTCCCTCAAAACGTTTCTTACCACTGCGTTCAAATACGTGTAGACACGGGTTTTACATAATATTTTAAAATTCAATCCATGGATATACATTGGTCACTTTTTTTAACTAATATGAAAAAATACCCACAGATACCGCTGATTTTCTCAAATCAACTTACTAAGTTATTTATTTCCATTAGCAATTCTTTCGTGTTGCTGCCATTTCTTTAGCCATCTTTTACGTTATCACTTAAGCATTTTTATCTGAAGCCCACGTAAACTAAATTCAATTCTAAAGCCTCTCTCTCTCTTGCAAAGACCTCGAAATTTGATTTCTGGTCCCAAAAAGCCACAATGTTTTCATTTTCGTACGTACAAGATGTAAAAGTTTCATGACCTCTGATACTCTAGATACACAATTTCCATACCATATTCGCCACCATAAATTTTGTCATTACATTGCTACTATATTAACTTATTACTCTTTTTAATTCTTTTTTAGATATTTTTAACATTCTACCAGATACTTCTTTTAACTGGAAGTTAAAAGAATTCAAGAATTCAAAAAAAATTTTTCAATAACATTTTAGAATACTACACATCTTTTTTTCAATGTACAGTGTTTGGTTTTCAGATGCGCTAATATTTGACGTTTTCCGTCCATCTACTTTTGTAACTACACGTGTGGCTTTAATCGATTTTTTAATTGTCAAGTTCAAAATCTAGGCTTAAATATAGTTTAGCAAATTCCTTCGCACTTTGGAAAGAAAAGTATCTTTAGATTCTATACCGATACCTTGAGCCCACACTGTTTAATATTGTTAAGGCATTGTCGCTGCTTGATATTTCTTTTGTTTTCGCTGATCTCCTTATGACATCATTACACATTCCTTTCCATACAATGTTTCCTTTGTTCTTCTCTGCTCGGCTTCCTCGAACTACGGTGTTCTTAATATGTATTGTCTTGCTTAAGAATTTTCTTTCTTTCTTTCTTTCTTTCTTTCTTTCTTTCTTTCTTTCTTTCTTTCTTTCTTTATTTATTTATTTATTTATTTATTTATTTATTTATTTATTTATTTATTTATTTATTTATTTATTTATTTATTTATTTATTTATTTATTTATTTATTTATTTATTTATTTATTTATTTATTTATTTATTTATTTATTTATTTATTTATTTATTTATTTATTTATTTATTTATTTATTTATTTATTTATTTATTTATTTATTTATTTATTTATTTATTTATTTATTTATTTATTTATTTATTTATTTATTTATTTATTTATTTATTTATTTATTTATTTATTTATTTATTTATTTTATTTATTTATTTATTTATTTATTTAATCCTCCAATTACTTGCATTCCGCCTTCAACTTTTGAATGAGTATCTTTTAATATATTTTATATTATTCTCTTGCCTAAGCTAGTTTTGTTAATCCTCCAATTACTTGCATTCCGATGAGCAATATGTCACTCTCGATCATTTTTTAAAGTTCCTAACTGATCTTTTTCAATTATGAGCTCACACAACGCACACAACACAGCTCAGTAAACAAGTTGTGTATCTTTTGTTCACTAAAGGTTTCTTTTCTTGAGTGCCATACATTCTGTAAAATCTTCTTATCTTAATATCTTCTATGTCCCCTGAATAAGATTCCTGATGTAATCTACGCCTTGTCCATCAATTCCGATGCTATTCTTTGTCTTCTCGGTGCCAACAGTAGCCGTCAAAAACGATCGGCCCTCCTCAGAGCAGCCTACCGAAATGCCCACCCCTACCAAAACGGCCTTTCCCCCTCTCCGATCTCCTGCCTGGAGCCCATCAGCTCCATTGCGTCGGGGGCGGGTGTCTCGGAATATCTGATCCGGGCTGGCATTACGAATGGGCTTAGTTGCCCCGGGGTTAAATATTCAGTAGGCGGCGGGCGGGCGGCGCGGCGCCGAGGTGGCTGGGCGCTCAGGAGAGCCCCTGGCAACTGGCGCTACCTACGTGCTACTGCACAACAGGGCCCGTGCATCGCTGCACTCGACGCAGTGCTACTCGGCTTTTAACGTCATTTACCCAGTGCCGGAGCTAGACAATTTTGGGCCCGGGGCAATGCGGAAACGTATTACCCCCTCCCCCGAATAAATTAAAAATGTGGAAGTTATCCCAAGAAACTGTATAAGTTATTTTATTACAACAAATAACAAAAAAAATACGACGTTGAAACTGAAAGAGTTTTGGAATATATAATTTAAATAAAGTTTTAAGTGCTTTGTGATGAATTAATTCAATTTCCATGGTGACCTTAAATTGTTATGTTTAGTTAACGTTTAATAAAATACTTGTTTAAATAAATAATAAATACAAATTTCAGTAAAACCTACTTAGATGTTAAATTTTTTATTCATTTCATAAAGTACTATCTGATAAGTATAAACTGTAATTTACTGTAATTATCATTTAAAAGTAAAATATTAATTGAAACTTTTGTGAAATGTCAAGCTATTGTACCGCGTCTTCTAAAATTTCCTCGAGTTCGTATTTCTTTTTCACTTTCTTACTAATGTTTTCCCATCAGTCTCTTGACTTGCTAGGGCGATTGCCTGGTCTGCCCTTGCTCAGCGAGGGCACTGAAATTACCAAACACTTCTTCTGATTGATACACTGGTTATTTGATGTTACCGAGTGAGTAGAATATTATGAACATTTGCACCGTTAGTGTAGTGCATGTCGTATCCCAGGCAGTGGCGGTATTCCTCCTCTACTGGAACTTAGTATCAGGCGCTGACGTACACGAGGACTTGCGAAGTTTCCTCTTCGAGTGGTGGGAGTTCTGATTTGGTGTTGTTGACGTTCTTATGAGAAGAAATAAAAGAGGTCACCTTCGTTAACATATTATATATATTGACGAAGATGACCTCTTTTATTTCTTCCACTTCGAGGTATCTCCGCCAGCAGTCAGGGATAAAAATACACTAATTAAATAATTTTTTTGGGGGGGAAACCCATTACGTTACGAAACTTTTGACAGCCGGTAGTTCTTGGTCAAAAATAAACATCCATATCTTCAAAGCGGGATGCTTGAATATACAAGCTACTGGACTCAGGACCAGCATGCATACGAACAGAAGAAGCTAATCACGACGTTTTTAATCGTGAATATATTTAGCAAAACTGAAAGCGTTTAATACAAGTGCATAATAACATGCAGAACAAAAAAAGCTGACAGATTAATAGTTCGTCTACCGAAGGGTTTTTGGATCCTTGAAATACTAAAAGCAGAAATGAAAAGCCCATAGAGTAGTTGTTTATGATATGTGCGGTAAAAGGGACATTTTCTTTTGCAAGTAGGAATCGTTGCGAGACGTGGCCGATGGGCCCAATCCTAGGAGCAAAAGAAAATCATTTTTATCATGTGTGTCATGTACTATTTTGGGGCAGTCGTTACGAATTTCATTTTATTTTAATTCAAGGGTACAAATTACCTAACGATGCACTGAGGTCAGTAGTAGCTGAAACGGTCAGACGAAAATGTTTTGTTTTCTTTGTTACATTCACAAATTTATCGAAACAGTAGGGCACATTCAATTATATTTATTTTACCATACGTTATGTATTAAAGCTACGCTGCTTTAATTATGCTAGGTAAAGAATTAAAAGATAACAAATATTGTTTGAAAAAAGAAGTCAGTTTGTGTATAATTTGTGAGAGAGGATGAAGAAAATTGGGAACACAAATTGCAGAGATATATGTACGAAGAAGGAGAAAATGGAGGAGTATAGGGAGGACAAAATAATATTAAATGCGTTTTTGTGGAATGGGGAAGGGCTGCTGACTTCATACAGAATTGTAGAAGGATAATGAAGAGATGGATTTGTTGAAAATGTAAATCCAACATGAATATTTTGTGTAGATTATACGTAAATAAAAACTATTACTACTATTAAATGCGTGATATGTTGTTTGTTAATCAGATTAAACATGAATGTTATTACAATATTATTCATATATTTGTAGAGGATTTAACAATATAGATACCCGTATAACTTGAAAGAAGCGTTGACAACAATAAGCTCATAAGCTTTTGTTCCTATTATCTCAAGTAACATTACTAAATCATCATACCAATGAGATTAAAGAAGTATATGCGAATACGAAACGAAAGTATGGTATATCTCTACTTAAAATTAAAATTATGTTTTCCTGTCTTCTTTCTTCAATATACTATAATAGTTTTGGTCTTTGATTTTTAAAGACAGAACATTTTTTATATTAATATTTATTACATAATACATAACGAATTCATTTTTCTCTGTATTATGTAATAAATATTAATATGAAAAATGTTCTGTCTTTAAAAATCAAAGACCAAAAATATTATAGTATATCTCTACTTCTATGCACGCCCAGAAACTAGGTTTTTTCTGAAAGACATTTTAGGGCGTTAACTAAGAAACAACTATACCAGAGAATTTTTTATGAATTAGAAAACAATAAAAGTTATAAAATGTCCGTTAGGGTATCTGAGTATTTTTTGGCGTTAGACAATTATACGTTTCTATTACAAAATAGACGTATTACGAATACTTTACTCACCGACTTTACTTATCATAACCACTTTCAAACTTATAGAAAACGTGAAATTACGTGAGAGATATATCAGAAGTTTGAAATTAAATAGACATTTCAGAGAAGTTTTAAAAAAAAATTCAAAGGCACAAACTTTTCTGAGACTTACACGAAGCCAAATGAAGCAGAGCCTTGTGTAGTTTCGAAACAACGTGTGGTATGTTGTGGGAGGTCGAGAGCGTCGACACTAGCTTTTCAGCTAGGTCGAATTCAGTCGCTGTCTGGAGGAGAATTCTAGCGGCCGGCTGCTCTGATCGGTAGTTTTCCGTGGTTTCTCCGATCAACACCAGGCGAATGCCGGAGCAGTACCTTAACAAACAGGCCACGGACCGCGCGCGATCTGCCCTCTCTCTTCCTTGTCCTATCCTCTCCCCTTACACACCTTACACTAACATGCACTACACTACCACATATTCCGGGAGACCGGTCGGGAACTTAGAGCTTGTCCCGGCTTGGGCGGTGCCCCGCTGGTGGGAGAGTCCTGGTTAGGGGATACCCCACTAGCCAACGGTAAGTCGGCGCCGGATCTTGCCATCAAGCGGGGGAAGATAGCCGCCATCTCCCGAGAAAACATGCACTACACCAACGGGACTAATGTCCAAAGCAGTTGACCCGCCCGGAAACACGAAAAAATGAATCAATCAATCGAGAGCGTCGAATAGGCAGCGCAATGCCAGGGCCGTGATCGTACCTCGCTGGGTACCGGCGACTCATAGCATCCGCCAGGAGGCGCAGGGGAAGGGTGAGGATGGGAGCGAGGAGGAAGGGAGGAAATGAGCGGTTGCTTCTGAATGAGCAGGATCCCGGGCGCAGCTCCAAACTCAACTCGCATTTCGACGCACATGAACACGAGTTGTGGGAATCCTGACGCGGTATTGTTGACGTAACTACAAGAAGAAACAAAAGAAGTCATCAAGTTAACTTAATATATTTATTTAGAGAGCCGGCTTTCGACGGCTTTGCCGTCATCATCGGTCTCGCTGTGTGTGGCAAAAGTTGGGAGACTGCGGTGTCTAATAAACAAGAGTTGCCTTTTGCACGAACAATTATTCGCAGCCGATCTTTTGGGTAGTACTTACAAGCTACATAATACGCGTTGTGCTTCTGTGGTAGGATAAATAGTACGGAAAATATTGTTGTACTAAAGTGAACATTTCTGCAAAATTTAAGGTTAATCGTAGACGAAAAGAAAAAAAACTTCAACTTATACAGAGAATTTAATAATTAATATATGTATTAAAGTTTGCAAAAATATTAGAACGAGAACTACAAACAAATTATTTGTGAGCAACTTCCAATTTACGTGTCAAATATGAATTATGAAACGTTTCATGTTCGTCTTGTAATGTCGTTTGTTGTACTAGAAAATTATAAGCAAACAGATCATTGTGAATACGCACAGGGAAGCCATCAACACACTGCAACAGTGTTAACTGGACACAGATAAATTCAATAATATGCCTTCATTTTCACTGTAGAAAAATTTAAATACAGAAGGAATCTGGATAATACGATTAAATTTAATGCTCTTTAATATTGTTTGCTTAAGATATCGACTTGCAATTCCATTATGTTAGCAAGAAATTCTCTTGAGATGTCCTTAGCTGAACACCGGTCTACTAGCTTATGCTTTCCGAACACGCAAAGGGGCGCCACGGCTGGACGGAAGTGGAGGGGGCTTCGTAGGGAGAGGGGAAGGGGAGCAACGGCCAGGGCGGAGGGGGCGGGGTGCGACTCCGCTGACTGCAGAATGAGTCGGGGCATGCGTCTAGATTAGCGGAGCGACGGCCGCGACACCAGCGGTTGAGACGCGAATTAAAGCGAGCAACTTCCCGACTACGCCTTCGTCGCTGCCTTCAACGCCCACGCCACCGCGGCCCCCAACTCTGCTGCTGTCGGCCGTGGGACTCGCTTCCTCTCCTCCAAGTGGGACCGTCTCGCTCGTTCTCAGCTTGCTCTTGCTTCATTCCAACGTTCTGCTACTTCCACATTGATTGATTAGCGTTTCCGGGACCGTCAACTGCTAATTAATTCATTAGTCCCGTACGTGTAGTGCAAGCTTTATCGCGGGAGGTGGCGGAGATATTGACCTGCTGGATGGCGAGATCCGGCGCGGACGTACAAGACGGCTTGCGTGGTTTTCAACATCTAGGTATCTCACCAGCAGGGCACCGCCCCATCCGGAACATGCTCTGAGCTCCCAGGATGTGTGGTATATATGACATGTACGAGTATGTGTGAGTAAATAGTGAGAACAAGACGAGGAAGAGAATGGAATCATGGCGCGTGGTCCGTGGTTCGTTTATTAGGGTACTTTTCCGGCATTCCCCTAGTGTTCAGAAGAAAAAACACGGAAAACTGCCAGACGGAGGCTAAATTCCATCTAGGTAATGTCGGAAGTCCTGCCACCGCCGGGACTTGAACCCTAGGACCTTCCGGTCAGAGGTACTGCAGTGACATCATTTGATGCCGTAAGCTGCCTAACCGATCGCACCATCAGTGCATACGCCATCGAAACGCCCCCAACTCTACTGCTGTAGGGCGATGGGACTCGCTTCCGCCCCTGCAAGCGTCAGCCTTCTCCTGCCTCCTCCCAGAATGCTCCTACTTCCACATTCATCCACAACGTCACGTTTTGCATAGTTCTCTAGAGTCAGGTAAAACTTTCCCCTTACCTGAAATGACATGCTTTTTATAACTGAAGCAGCTCAGAACAGCAACTGTTGCCACAGCAGGGTTTCCGTCCTGAGGATTCAAGAGACCAGAACTCTCGATAGGTAGTTTACATTGGTTTCTCTGTTCAAGAGGAGACGATCTCACGATCTATCAAGGGATGAATTCAGCAACCTTCTAGGATACTACGAGTACTACACTTACGGAACTGATGACCTTAGCAGTCACGCACCTGGATCAAATATTGAACGTAGTATCCTCTTGTTAACCACTAAAGTATATGTAATTTCATTCTTTACCATTCATCGAATTTGTACTATTTCTAAAATTTCCTTTTATGTTTTTGATAAATGACAAATCTCCATCTCTCATGATTTAAAAAAAAAACTTAAAACCGTAGTTTGTTTGGATGTAGATTTACTTCAAAATTAATTCAGTCTCGTACTCCAATGAACCATGTTTTCACTACGTTTGCCACGAAATGCTGAGCATTCATAATTATTATAATCTTCTCTTAAAGAGGAATTTGTTTCTAAAGATCTGAAAGGTTTCGTTTTGCAAAGGATTGTGTTGTTTTTCCTTGTTCAGCCTCATTTCCTTGTTCATATCTTCTGTCTCTCCCACATTTTCTTTTTTTTCTTTTCAGACCAATGAGGGTAACTCCATTAAAAACCCACTGCTCTAAATGCTACCTTTCTCTTTCAAAGCTTCTTCCAACGTTCCTAACCTTTCATTAATTACAGTGATCCCGCCCACATCTAGTCACGGAAATCCATACTGTCAAAATTGCCATCTCCCCACCACCCATAGTATGCGATTTATTGACATGGCTCACCTGAAACACTAGTCGCACCCATTGCTAACTGCGATATTGTCACCCTTCATTCTACATATCATACCATTCGATTCTTCATGGCTCCTTCTCCTTTCCCACACGTTCTCTTTACCCCTTCATCCCTCTGGGCTCTTCGCTCCTTTGGCGACTGCCGCTTCATCGATTCGCCTCAGCCTCCCCTCCTCGACCAAGACCCGCCTTTGCGGCGTGGAAGCCCTGCCTGAGAGGCTGCCACCCTAACCGACCCATTCCCCTCACCCTCCACCCCCGCAACGCCAACCGCCCCCGCCGCCCCGGCCGCCCCCGCCGCCCCCGCCGCCCCCGCCGCCCCCGCCGCCCCGCCGCCCCGCAGCCCCGCCGCCCCGCAGCCCCGCCGCCCCGCCGCCCTGCCGCCCCGCGCCCCGCCGCCCCGCCGCCCCCGCAGCCCCGCAGCCCCCGCCGCCCCCGCCGCCCGAACCTTTGTGTGAGAGCTTGTAATTAATTTATGGCCGCGACTTGCAATGGAAACCGATTGTTGCAATTCCGCGAGGGAGACAGGGTGCTGGCGTCTGCTCTTCAGAGGTGCTTTTCTGGCTTCGTGACATTCTTCTTAGCCTGGCAACGACTCTCCGAGTGGCCATAAAATCACTCCTGAATGCAAGAAAATCGTGCTCTATCGGGGTTGAAGTTGTGCGAGTGATTTGACTTGTGTTTCAAACGGTACCGGAGATTTAAACGTTAGTTTCCTGTCGTAAATGCTATTACTTGTTAAGTCTCCATTCTTGACAGCATATTACCCGAGCCTTTTACTATAAATAATTAATAATTTTGCATTTTCGTGTAGACGAGCTTTAGATTAAAATTCAACAAGCAGATGAAACTCATGGTAAAGTAGTAACGTATTAAATTTAAAATTTAAAGGACTGTTTTGTGTGAACATTAATGTATTGTAAAAATCTAATCTCATTTCATTTAATTTCCCATGATTTCAGAGCAAGAATTTTAATAGATTCGTGTTTAGAATATTTTCAGCATAAAAGGATTATTACTCAGAAAAAGGATATAATGTGAAATAAGTAGATAGGCCATAGAAAAGTAACATTGGCAATTACTTAACAAAATTCTTTAAACTCGTTTCTCGAAGTAAGAGGAATTCTTCGAAAAGAGCTTTATACCACTCATAATTTGGAACATTTACTAATAAAGAAATTCACCTATGAATGTGAAATGAAAATATATTCATAAAAATCAGTTCTCCTATGTTAATAATGAATAATGCATTTATTTTAGGAATGAATAGTTCTATAAAATTAATAGTAGGCTTTCATTTCAAATATTCCCGAAGAGATGGAAAGTCATGAAAGCGCGTTAGGTCTGGATTTTTTTAAAATGATATTAGAGAACTATGAAACATATCTGTCGCCATCGCAATTGCTGAAGTAGCATAGATAATGGAAGTTATTGCGGTTTTAAGTTTCTTATTGCAATATTCAATACGGTGAAAACCATACAATTCGCTTGTGAACGGGGATACCCTTAAATTATGTTTTGTCTCTTTAACTGAGTGTGCTGATGATACGTGTATCGTCTGCAATGAAGTCATTTCGATGGCACATCGTTATTTTTTCTCTCCAGTTCTTTCTGTACAAATAGAAAGATACCCAAAATTCACTTAAAAATTATATTAATGGCATATTCATAAGCGCATGCGAAAAGTAGTTAATATTTAAAACATTCGTTTCTAAATTCAAGTATTTATGTACTCGTACATTTATCGGCTATATATTTTGAATGGCACGACAGAAGCCGCGTTTCTTTTTTAATTTACCTGAAAGATGAGATTTTAGTTTTGGAAATACTTAGAACTATTCTCAATAGCTTCAAAACACTGCAGAACTGTTGTGCAGAAACGAAATGTTTATGACAAATGTCCTTACCCAACACAGTGCTTAATAGTTAGAAAAAGAATGTGTTGGGTTACTTGACCTGGAACGATCGACACAAGAGACTAGCGGAGAGACTGTCGGGGAGGGCAGATACCAGGAAGGTCGAGAGGCTATGCGGCGTCCTGATCCAAAATATTAACATTAGGAATACAACATCGATGTCGATGTTTTCAAAACAAGGATACTTTTATTGACAGCCTTTTTATAATATTCATGTTTAGTGCTCAATACTTTGTTTCCAAAGTCCAATAATCACATTTTTTAATGTTAAAATATGAAATAACTGAAAAAACACTGTCTGTTCCCATGTTGGAACGCAGCAAACGCTTTTTGTACCTTCACGGACCAAGCTATCTCTCACCAGAGAGATGACCTGGATGCCTTAATATATTTCCCTCCCCGTTTCTTCATGTTTCAGGCGGAGAGGCGGACAATTATTAGGCGTATTGTCTTTCCCCTGCTTTCCGAATCTTTCTACTGCGAAAAGAACTTCTATCACCTTCAGATGACATTAGGAGCTCAGATTCAGGTTTGTTTATTATTATTATTATTATTATTATTATTATTATTATTATTATTATTATTATTATTATTATTATTGATTTTTTCGTGTTTCCGGGCGAGTCAACTGCTTGGGTCATTAGTCCCGTTAGTGTAGTGCATGTTTTTTCTCGGGAGATGGCGGTGATCTTCCCCCGCTGGATGGCGAGATCCGGCGCCGACCTACCGTCGGCTACCAGGGTTCCCCCTAACCAAGACTCTCCCACCAGCGGGGCACCGCCCCAGTCGGGACAAGCTCTAAGCTCCCGACCGGTCTCCCGGAATATGTGGTAGTGTAGTACATGTTAGTGTAAGTGTGTGTGTAAGGGGAGAGGATAGGACAAGGAAGAGGAAGGAAAGATCGCGCGCGGTCCGTTCTTGGATCAGAGAAACCACGGAAAACTAATGATCCCGGCCTTTTCCTTCAACCTAGCTCACACGCTAGTGTCGAAAATCCTACCGCCGTCAAGACTCTAACCTAGGACCTCCCGGCCAGAGGCACTCCAGTGACATCAGTTGATGCACCGAGCTACCGCTCCATGTATTATTATTATTATTATTATTATTATTATTATTATTATTATTATTATTATTATTATTATCGTCTTAGAGCCAGTGCGAAATTAATGTCTCCCCCACGTGAATATTAATGTTTTAGCTTGTAACGTTAGAGGTCACATGTTATTACAAAGATTTTTGGGTGATGTTTTATCAACCTCGATATTCTCATTTTGAACATCGATATTTTGTTATCAATGTCGCATCCCTAATATACATACTATGAACATACATTCACACCAACTCACACAATACCTGAGCATACAGTAGAAACCCGGCGTTCCAAATTATTTGGGGGTGTGGTCCGTTTGGATTCGGAAATGTTCGGATTATCCTAAAAAAATGTACTGTACATATACAAATACATCTACAGGATTACCAGACATTATGTAACGCGCAACACACAGCGTGCGATGTCAGAAAATGGCAACGTAGCGTAGCGACATGGGAAAGGGGCATTGTTGCGAAAAGAGTACAGTTCGTACGACCGCATGCGGTACTAGTTGCTACATTATTTAGAAGAGTTTAAGCACAGTTTGTGTCACAGTTGTTTACGGGTATTCTACCTACATTATTCAGAATTGGGTTAAGTTACACTGTGTTCATGCTTTTTCATTCATAAATTAACACAAATCAGGTGATTTTTGTTTATTATTTCCTCCATCCGGAATGTTGTTCAGATTATCTGTAATTTCGGATTTGCGGGTTGTACGGTATAATTGGTACTTTGAAATACCATTTAACAACAACTGGTACTTTGAAGTAAAAACCGAAGGAAGGTTCCCGCCACGCATTTCCAAAAGTGCTCTAATTTATTTACTTATTTATTTTACGTCCAAAAACAGTTTAAACTGTGAATGACGTTCTATGGGGAGAAGTGAATTGTGTGCACATAATTCGCGGGGAGCGGCGTGGTGGGCGTGTGCGTCGAGATGGCGCGGGCGTCGGTGGCCCTGCGGAGCTGGTTGAGCCTCCTCAATCAATTGCGTCCGCACAGGAAATGCCCTCCGCCGTCGTCAGCGTGCCCGCCCACCTCACGTGACCACAAAGCGTTGCCATGGCGACGGCGGAGGCTAGCGGGAAGCGAGACCCGCGCAAAGTTGGCCACTTCCTCGTGCGAGGCCGGCGTCAGGCGAAGAGAGAGAGAGAGAGAGAGAGAGAGAGAGAGAGAGAGCGACAGTGGGAGAGAGATGGCCCTTCGGAGGGGAAGGGAGAGGCCTGGCAAAGAGAGGGTGGTGCGAATGCTTCATAATCAGTGGCTTTGCGCATTAAAGGATTATGTAAACTCGCCTTCATCGTTCAAATGTGATTTCATCCGGGATGATAATGAATCGATGGTACACAATGCAATTTAGTATAAAAGCCGGTTAAAGATGTATTGATTAAGTGCAATTTTACAAAACGATTTGTGGTGAAGGAAACGCCAGCACAGGTTAATGTCTGGAGCGGAGTACTTGTGCTCCTGACCATCTTCTTTGCTCGTATTGGTGGTTTTCAAGGTTGTTTTAAGCTGTTGTGGTTCTCCTCCCAAATTTGTTTTCTTCCCTTGCGTGTTTGTCTGTTGACAAATCGCCATCTTCATTTAATGCGACGCTCCGCGAATTGTTATCCCTACATTTGTATGGAAGCAATATTAAAAGAAAAATTGCAATGATAGGACAAAATGGCTAAGAGAAAAGAAGAATAGTAAAGTACTAGTATGTTGGCCTGGATATTTAGCCTCATGATAGAAGCTCTCTTTGACAATAAATCAATAATTAAGAAGAAATAAAAGAGGTCATCTTCGTCAACATATTAGCTTTATTAAGATAGCCGGCTTTCGACGGCTTTGCCGTCATCGTCATTGTCGCTACTTTCGGCAAAAGTTGGTCGACTGTGCGACTGAGCTTCTTGACACAGTCGTCCGACTTTTGCCGAAAGCAGCGAGACTGACGATGACGGCAAAGCCGTCGAAAGCCGGCTATCTTAATAAAGCTAATATATTGATGAAGATGACCTCTTTTATTTCTTCTTCTAAGAACGTCAACAACACCAAATCAGAATTCCCACAAATCAATAATTATAAACCATTTACGTTATTTCTAAAATGTAATGGATCATTCTATTTCCCCATCTTTATCCCTTTCGCCTTCGTTTCACTTCTTGTATATGCTTTTAAACGTTTTATTATTTTTTCAATGCCAATAAAAATTGTTGAGTAACTTTCATATTAATTTAATAACGTACATAGAAGCTCAGTCCCACGAAACATGATCTCAGAGTTTTTCATCGCATATGTAGGCTAAATAGAAACATCACAGAAACATTGAAAAATGTTTTTCGCCGAATTCGCAAGCCTTTGGCCTCTAACGCTACCCTGATAGGTTGCTCATTATATCGTGTTACAGCCCAGCTTGTAGTGAATTGCTCTCTCGATCAAGATAACGTCGCGAGGAATAATTGAAAATTTATTAGCGCCCATGAAGAGGTAATTAGCGGAGGCGATGAAGCTCTGATAACCTGTCAGGGCCTCGAACGAGAGCCTCCGTTCCCCGCCTGCTTAGCCGTGAATCCAAGCCCGTCCCCATGTTCGATAATCGATGTGTAACGTGTTATCCGGGGATCGAGCGAGGGCTTTTTTCTGGAGACCGGCGCGAGAGAGCGTTCATAACGGTTGAGGACGTGTGGCGGGAGATGAACGAGATAAAATGAATTACCGAGTTCGCGAGCGCGCGCGCTGAGGTTTGAACCAGCGACCTTCTTGCGGACCGCTCTATAAACGGGGCGTTGACCGCAAGCGCAGTCTCATGTGGCTGCCACCGCCGCCCCTGCAGCCGCGGCCTTCGCCAGGCAACGTCCACTGGCTCAGCATTGCTGCTGTCTTTTTCCAGCATCTCACCGGCTTAGGTGGCTCAGGGCATCACTTGATGTCAGTACATTGCCTCTGACCCGGAGGTACTAGATTTCGAGTCCCGATGGTATCAGGATTTTCGACTGGCTATGATGAATTCGACTAGGTCGAATTCAGCCGCTGTCTGAAGGAAGTTCTACGAGTCGGCTGCTCTGATTGGTATTTTTCCGTGGTTTCTCCGATCAGTACCAGGCGAATGCCGGATTAGTACCCTAATGAACGGGCCACGAACTGAGCGCGATCTTTCTTTCCCTTTCGTTGTCCCATCCTTGCCCCTTACTTAAACACACTTACATTAACATGCAATACACTAACTACCACATATGTCGGGAGCTGAGATCTTGTCTCCGTAGGTCGGTGCCTCGCTGGTGGGGATAGCTGGTTGGGGAAAACCTGGCTAGTCGTGGCATAGATCGGCGCCAGATCTCGCCATCGAGTGAGGAAGATCATCGTCACATCTGGCAATAAAAACAAGCACTACTAACGGATCTAATGACCTTTGCAGTTAATGCGCCTGGAAACACTAATGAATCAAATCCTTCAGCATCTCCGTCGCAACACATCAGAGTGAGTGACAGACTAGACCTAACCTCTTCCCTGAGACAGCGGTACATTTCGTTGCCACGCAGTGAAGAATTGGGTGGTGAAAAAAGAATTATTCTCTGACTTCCCGTACGCTCTTTCTCTCGGTGGTTATTTGTTTGAAACGTTCTTTTGTTCCTTTGTTTGTTCCGCCGTTACTTCCTTCGTTTTCTCTATTTGCGTCTCTCTTGGATCGTTCCTTCTTTTTTCGAGAATTCCTGTGTATGCATGTCATTGAAGGTGGGAAGACAGGAAAACAGAGTAAACAACATATTTGTTATCGTCTCTACCGTTGTCCTTTTTGCTTTTCCTGTAAGAGTGCATATGACCTTTAATCCATTTCAGGATGAGTTAATCTGAAAGTAGTATGTAATACTCTGTTCACAGGTACATAGCGCGGAATATTGGCAAACCAACATGCGAGCGTATTTCTTCTGTGTACAATATCTTTAAATTGCAAGTGAGTGTGAAATTTTCTTCCTAATGATAGCAGACCTTTGTTTAAGTTACTCTGATTTTTGTGGGAATTTTTTAGTATATATTTATCCTTATAACTAGAATGATATAACAACAATGAAGTTAAATGTAAAAACTTGGGAAAACACGTAAGTATGCAGTGTAAAATGATTTTAATGCAATATGAATTTCACAATACTTCTTGGACTTCAGATTGAAATGTTGCTTAAAATTATATTTTTACACAATGGAATGAGAGTCATGTTTATCGCTGTGCTCTTTATGAGTTTACTCCAGATCTTCTAACTTCTTAATTAATCAAGGATTTTGGTTAATCAAACGTTCTATTACTAAACGTTCTATTGTAGTGTGTATGTGTATGTGTGTGTGTGAGAGTGTGAGAAACATACTTCAAAATTAACAACTGTATATTAAATTCGCCGTTCAGATATTGAACGCACTGATTACAAGAGAAGCGTAGAGTAATTACCCAGGTAATGAATTGCCTTTCTTTTGTCTGAGGAAAGAAGTATGCGATGCTGTCATGTTCATGTCACAGACATGTTCTCTAATAACGCTATAAAATCTTCCACATTAGTATACTAATCAAACTTAAACGCAGAATCGTGCATCTTTTGTAGGTTTGTTTCTGCACCTAGATTGAACGATAATCTTGCTCCGCAAGTGAGCATGCTACATAAAACACCAGAGCCGTCCGTGTCGTATAATCTAGCACGTCCACTAAACCTCGAAAAGATGTCGCTCTGGTCCCGGCCCTGTGCGACAGGGCGTGGAGAATCATGGGCCGTGTCCAGAGGTTTTATTCCGAATTAGAGTCTGCAGCGCGCGGTTTGATTTATGCAATATTTAAACTCATTGAATTAGTTTTATTGCTCAAGCCCATCGGGTTGGCCACCCTGCTTCTGTTCAACACTCCACTTGTCGTATGCTCCATCGCCAAGCGCAGTGGCAGGGAACGCAATAACTTGTGGTAAATATATGTTTGTGAGTAATATGGAAGGCTCACTTCAATTTCAGTCACGAACTTAGATAGTATCAGTGTTTTAGTATAAGTAGATACCTCTCCTTCAGTTTCGTTTGTAAAGGCTTTAGACGTGACACAAAGGATTATAAGATGCTAAAACGGCATAACACACCAAGCAATTCGTTAGTAGAATAGCTTTCATGAATCTTCTCAAATTAAAGATTAAACTGATAAATAATAAAAATTCACTTTTACACAAGTGCTCCAGGAAAGGTAATGTGTTTCCATCGCAATTTCGGTGTTTCAAATCGTGTGCACTAACATCACGTGTGGCGGGTCACCGTCATCGAGCAATGAATAAACTGTAGATGTGCCGCATGAACCATAATTGCGTTAGCCCTTGTATTTCCCCATTACTTGTGTACATGCCGATGATAAAACATGTGTGAGTGATATATCAGTGCATCAACGACGTGGGCAATTGAGGTATACAATGTAGTATGAAAGTAAGATTTTTAATACCCGATGATTAGAAGTATGCCAAATTAAATCTAATTAACTGCATTTACTTTTTAGTATGAGCATTATACGTACCCTAAAAATTATGCATGACGCAAAAATGTTCCACAAAAATGTTTCATTTTAATTGTATTTAAAAAGCTGTTAAAAAATGTGCTTCAAAGCAGTACTTTAAATTTAGTTCTGTACTCAGTAATATTTTTTGATGGTTGACGTTTTAAATACTCTTCGAATTCGTGTTTTTCCATTTTTTACTTCATTTAATTCATTAAGAAATGTTTTTAATTCTTGTTCTCTGGAACATACCACAATTTTTTTCACTTGAATTAACGTATTCCCATATCATTTACATATGAACTCTCTGAAAGAAAACAAAAATCCAAATTGACAAAACATTTTAAAATTACTTCCATTGCACAACATGTAAGTTTTCTATATTTTTGTTCACGTGTTAAATGAAAAAGTAAATTAGAAATTTCAATAATGTCTAAACAACAAGCTTGTCATAATTTTGCACTTTACAAAAACGGCAATAACTTGTTTTAAACAATAAATATAGTCTTGTACTATTTTAAAACTTGACTATTTTTGCATTCAAAATGTTCATTAGAACAATGTTTGAATTAGTAAAATAGAACTTTTAACCATATTAAGCAGTTGTTAATAACAACCCTTTATTACATTCACAAAGCATACTCAACCCTAAGGCAAAAAATCCAATTCCACTTGGGGTACTTCAAAAATACACTTTATTGTTATAATTTTTAACTTTTAGCCGAAAAGAAACACTCAATATATGCGATTGAATCTTCTAAAATTATTTCACGAGACTCGACCGATATCACAAATAACGGACTCAGTTGAATACAAAACGATATAAACAGTACATTTGTTTTATATCGTTGTTGTTAACAACCAGATCGAACGCCGACCGTTAAAGTGGCTTTACGTTATTTTGGTTGAGTTTTTTTGTTGTTGCGATATAACAGTACGGCATTACGAAAATTTAATTAAGTAGTTAACAAGAAGCTATTCAATGTTTCGGAAAATTAAATCGATGCACCCGAAGCTGAGAACGCGACACTGCGATCCTGCCCTAGCCATCCCTTCCGCTCTTTAGGGCCGCGCGAACCGCTCCCCGGGTTTTGTGCTGCCAGCCCTGCAACCCCTGGCGTGCGGGCTGCGCATATAAATCACGCGCCCAGGGCTGCCACCCTCCCGACCCCGCAGCCCTCGCTCGCCCAGCGCGCTCCCCCCTCCCCTCTTCGCACCCGCCGACGTTCGCCGATTCGTCACCAGAGGGCATTTTCCGCACTGCCCGGGCGCCAGCGGCGGGGTGGCGCTGTGAGACTTCCTCTGGAATGGTGGGCGCATCAGCGCCGGAGCTAAGCAATTTTAGGCCCGGGGCCAGCGTTGGGCTGTATTCAAATACTTATACTTGAAATACTTGTTGTAAATCCATTTTATATTTGAATAACTGTATGTTTTGAGTTTTTTAGACATGCATTTTAGAGATGTATTTAATTACATTTTTATAGTGCATGTCCAAAAATCTCAAAAATACAGTTGTTCAAATACAAGTATTTAAATACAGTATTTAAATATAGTATTTAAGTGCAGTATTTAAATACGGCCCAACCCTCTCCGGGGCAATGCTGAATCGTAGCCCCCCACCCTTCGAAAAAAGAAAATTAAAAATGTGCAAGTTGCATTGTCAAGAAACTATAGGAGTTATTTTATTCAACAAATAACAAAAGCTACAACGTTTAACCTATAAAAAGCTTTTGGAAGTATATTTTAAGTAAAAATACTTAGTGATCAAATAATACAACTTCCACGGTGAGCTAAACACTTTTAAAAAATGTTGTGTTTAGTTAGTGTTTAATATAATCACTTGTTAAATTCATGAAATAATACATATGAATTTCAGTAGAACCTACTTTAATGTTAGCGTCAGTTAATACACTTCATAGAGTCCTTCCTTAGAATTAATTGATATAATTCACTATTTAAGGTAAACATTTAATTGAAAATTGTATGAAATATCAGACTACTGTACAGCGACTTACCAAATTACGATAGAGGTTTTCTCCAATACTAATTTCTTCATTAGTTGTTTTACTTATGTTTTCCCGTCATCGAGCCCCTTGGCTTGCGGGATCCCGGGCGATCACTCGGTCTGCCCATGCATCGGCACTGGGACGGAACAATTTGAAGAATTACGGTTGTTCACTTAATTACAAAAAAGGTTCTTTAGTTTTTTCGTTCTTTAAACTTCTGAAAATGTGTGTTGCTTGTCTAAGATCATTGTTTAAAACTGTTGAATTTCACGAAGACTATTTTATATTGACACAACCTATTATACTAAGCAATGAGAAATAGATATTTTTGGATTATTTTAACAAGTTCATAAGCTTCATTCATTTCTGCTTTATTGATGTATTGATGAGGTGGTGTTAGCGTGTAAGTTAATTGCAAACATTCTGTGTAAATCTATCGTTTTAATACGTATGTCTGTAATCAAAAGGAAGACGTAAAACCATGATCATTAGAAAACAAAAACAAGTACTCTCCAAATGTTGGCAGAATTTAACCCAGCAAATTAACTTCCCTCATAAATATTTGTATCGATATCTGTAACTTTCCGGTCTTTGAATAATTGTTTGTGAATGTTGCAGGTCGTGAATTTCATAACCATGAATGCCTTTTCTTTGCTCCAGAGGAAACTCCAATACTCCTGTACCGCGTTCCCCTCCTTTCCTGACCACCCCCCTACCGCCCGGACCGCTCCCTCCCCTGCTTCCCAACGCTACCTCACTGCTGGTCGAGTGACCGCCTGATATTTATCGACCCCGTTACGGAAACAGATAGCGCCTGGGCCCACCGATAATGGCTAGCATCCGAAATCTTCTCTGATTCTCTGTTTTTGCTTTTATTCATGTCCGCGGAAGGGCGAAGTGTATTCACACGGACCATTGCAATGCACTCGGATATTTCTCTTTTTAATGTCTTGGCAGTGTAATATATCGTACGTTCTCATTTAACGAAACGTTACGATGATCTGTAAATATCCCTCGGAGTAGGAAATGGACATATTCAATTCAATAGAGAGGTAATGTTTTTATGAGCCCAAGTTTTCGAGCAACTATTGTTTCGGTTTATTGAAATATTTTATTTAGTATTGGTCAAACTTTTTCAGCGAAGTTGAGGAGCACTGTAATTACAGTATTACATGCTTATATTTCTTTTTGGGTTCAGCTTTTATCTTATTACGAAATGGAACTTCTGATGTAATAATTCTTCTTTTGAAAGCTTGTTGTACTATAACACGCGAATGTTTGTCTGGACACATAAAACGATGATAAGTAAAGTGCAATAAAATATCCATCTTTATTTCTGCTTCCAAAACTCTGCAAAATCACAAGAGCAGCATAAATGAAAATAAAGCACAATCTTCATGAGTAATAAGTCTAATGAATACGTTCAGAGCGTGACTACACTGACGTCGAAATTTAACCAACTATTCTTTGCTTGACATTCGAATATATG
Organism: Teleogryllus oceanicus; assembly: GCA_964035755.1. Taxonomy (NCBI): domain Eukaryota; kingdom Metazoa; phylum Arthropoda; class Insecta; order Orthoptera; family Gryllidae; genus Teleogryllus; species Teleogryllus oceanicus. The sequence goes on from CAXIVR010000006.1 coordinate 97,947,846, forward strand.
CTCGAATTGTTGGTGTCGGAAAACTGAGTGTCTGGGCTATCGACTCTTTAGGTGCTTAGTTGCTTCAAGGTAGTTTCTGGTGTATTAATTTTGTTTTAAAAGCAAGACGGCAAGAAGTTCTCTCTCCCTCTCTCTCTCTCTCTCTCTCGCTCTCTCCCTCTCTCTCTCCCTCTCGCTCTGTCTCTCTCTCTTCCTCTCTCTTTCTCTATCCTCTCCCTCTTTCACTCTCTTTCTTTCTTTCTCTCTCTCTTCCTCTTTCTTTCTCTCTATTTCTCTCTTTTCCTCTCTTTCTTTCTTTCCTGTTAAAATCAAGTACCAATAAATGTCTACTTAAAAAAAACTTCTTGTATTCTGTTGATTTTCCACGTCGTTAATATTTACACAATTTTTTTCGTTACTGTAATTGTGAGAACATGTGCTTCAAACTGTTTCTGAAGACTTTTCTCAAAATTGCGCAGCAAAATTGAATCTGACAAATTGTATTTTCAAAAATGCTTAAACAACATTTTCTCAAAAAAGTCACCTAAGTTTTCAATGGAAATTTACAAACGGGACCAGGTTTTGGTCTCATAATGTTCTTACAGTCATTTTTCAATTTTTCTATTAGTAGACCAAAAAAATAGAAAAGGTTTTTAAAACACCATTTTAAGCACCGATAGATAGCAACAGGGAAGAGGGTAGGGAAAAACCGCAAAGATACTAAAGAGATTAGGAAACTAACCAGTACAAAAATGTCTGTACCATTCTGTATCACTAGTGCAATAATTGTATTGTGGGCCTTCTCCTCCAATTATATCCTTGTAATTTCAATTTTAAGCAATGTTTCAGCAACCACCCCAACGAGATGGGTCGTTGTGTTGAGGTCTAGAACGTAGTTTAAACATGATAGTTTTGGAACCAGACATTTATTACACGTATGCCAAATTGAAAGCAGTTGAACGTTTACATATCTCAGTTTACTTTTCGAAAAAGAAGACTCATGTGATAATATGATGTTATGTGATAATATTCGTTTTTGCTATGTTCGAGGTTTTTCTTGTGTACGCATATTCTTAATTCAATCAATGAAACTGTCCTTAAAATCAATGCAGACTACACTCGTCTTTGCCCCTCTCAGCCGCATGTTCCTATCCCCACTCGAGGAGAACACGCGCCCGAAGCGTTCTCCCGCTCCTCCTGCAACAAATCTCGCTTCACGGAGTTGTAACTCTCGCTACGGGACCGGCAAAACTGTCGGCGGAACTAGCGGAAACGGAAGCGACGGTGAGTCGAGGGAAGAGGCGATGGGGCGAGACGGGCAGAAGGGGGCCCGTATCGCTTTTAGGCCTTTTCGAGACGTTCGGGTAGTTGGAAGTTAGAAAAGGGTCTTAAAAGCTTTCTTCGGCTCTCGGGAACGTTTATGAATATTTGACGCCCCTCAAACAGAACGCCTCGGCCAACGCGTTTGTTTAAAACTTCTCGCAGAAGTTTCCAGACCGATACGGCGTGCATTTGAGTGCGGTAAACGCCGTTCTTGCCCCCCCTCACCAACCCCTCCTCTCTCACTGGCTTGTGTCCTCCCTCTCCGTCCCTCTTTTCTGCCTTGTGCTCTCTCTTTCCCTTCAGTCCTTTGTGCATTGTGCGATTAACTAGCGAGGGAGGGTAACGTCCTTTTAACGACGAAGTTTCTTGATATCATCGTTGTTAATCGCAGCCGCGTGTCTTCGTAGATCAAAATCCTCTTACGCGTGGCTTTTATGAAGGCTTTTTTTATGTTTTATGTACTTTCCTGATGCCCGTGGAAAGTCAACAGTTCATGCTGAACTGTTGCAGATACTACCTTGTTTAATGAGAAAAAATAACTTTCTGGAGGAAAAGTTTAACAGCGTTTGTGACACTGAATACTCTGTGTTCAAAGTTATTGTTTTGTCGTGACCTCAGAATTCTAATGTCATTATTTACTTTCATCCTAGTAACATGGATATTAATATTTCCTTTCTGTTTTATATTTCTTGTTAGTTTCGAACTATTTTCTTTCAAGTGTGCGTTCATAATTTCATAATCTAAAATTACAAATGACAAAAACCTTGACATTGTTTGTCATTAAATTTATTTTGATCGTTTTAGCTAAACAAGAAGTTTAGTAATGCAATGGAATTTTGTGAAAGAAACGTTATAATATTTTGTCTGTTTTCTCTTTCACATAATGTGGTATTATTATTCCGTAACTATATTATGTCTTTGGGAGCGAGATTGATGATGTTCGACCTTAAAAAAGACAGAAAAGAATTGACACGAAAAACTGCGACTATGTTCCTGTTTAAGGGAACCGGTAATTATGCGTGTATAATGCGGAAATTTGCAGATGAATACTAAAACAGAATAATTACAGTGATATTCAAAATGTGAGATCTTTCCATTTATTTTATCTTTTAGCTTAAACTACTAGTATTATTCTAAAAGTCAACAACACAATGTGTGAGCGCTAAACATGTGGATACACATGCCTCATAAAGTTCTCTCTATCGTTAAATTCGTTGTCAGGTGTGAAGAATCAGTAAGAAGAATCTCATTTGAACAAGAATATTTGTAAACCTTTTTTGTTGTTTCGTTTTGAATCAGAAATGCCAAAACTGCAGTGTGAACATAGTTACATAATATGCTTCTCAAATTCTCTCCCCGTTTTGTGAAGGTGATCCACAATCTATCCCCATTTGTCAGAAATACTGCAACATCTTAATTCTATTCATGCAAAAATATGCGGCTCTTCTGAATGAATACAGGAGTCGCTCCGCTTGCAAATCCATTTCGCTTATCTCAGCGAAACCCAGGTTTTCCGCTGTGTCGGTGCCTTGTGGAGTGCGACCCTAGCGGCCCGGCGGCGAACCTTGCGGTGACAAGTGACTGGCGGTGAGCGACGCCGCTGCTGCAGGCTCGCAGCCGTCGACAAGTGGATTGGGCGGGCGGTGAGCGAGCGATAACTCTTGCCAGTCTCCACCGCCACGCCGCCCATCTCCCGACCACCCCGCCAGCACCCCCCGAATAGCGTGGTCGAATTCAGTCGCTGCGCTGTCTGGAAGAGAATTCTGGCGGTCGGCTGCTCTGATCGGTAGTTTTCTGTTGTTTCTCCGATCAACACCAGGCGAATGCAGGAGCGATACCCTGAAAAACGGACCCTGGGCCGCGCGCGATCTTTTCTTTCTCATCCTCATCCCTTACTTAGACGCACTTAACACTTACATACAGTACTCTACCACACACGTCGGGAGACCAATCGTGTAGGGCGCCGCCGGATCTCGCCATCCAGCTAGGGAAGAACGCCGCCGCCTCTTGTGATTAAATCCTGCTCCACACTGACACTATTGACCTTAGCAGTTCGCCCGGAATCACTTGACAATTAATCAATCCGCCAACACCCCACGCTGCCGCCATCCACGACTGTCTCGACTCCGTCACTCGCGCAGACCCCGCCTTCCCTTTACTTCCACCGTAACTCCACCACTTCCTCCGCCCCTATCGTCCACCCCCACCCCGCTACTGCTGACGCCTCTCAACCCCCACCTCCTTCCCGCGTTCCTCCACTCTGCAGTATTGGCAGCTCCCGTGCGAGGGCGGGCTGCCCCAGGCGCTGGGCGAGAGAGGCAGGGGCGGGGGCGGGGGCGGGGCAGGGACGGGCACAGGAGCGTGCTGGCGGAGGAAAAGTCGCAGAGGGAGAGTACCGAACCTTGACGGGAAGTTATCAAGCGATTGAAGGATCTAGGGAGGATAAACTGTAGGGATCTCCAGAAACCAAATCCCTTTCCATTTCGTTTCTTCCTTCCACCTTTCTCCCACAATGTCTTTCTTCTCCCCTCCCTCCTTTCCCCTCCTCTCCCTCCATCTCCCTCCTCTCCCTCCATCTCTCTCCATACCCTCAATCTCCCTCGTCTGCCTCCTGTTCTTCTTTCACCTTCCATATCTCTGCTTTCTCTCCATCTTTCTCCACTCTTTCCATCTCTCATTTCTCTGTCCATCTCTTCCCTCTATCTCCGTGTGTTGTTGGCGAGGATCAACTGGAAGAGTAAACTCTGTTTTCCTAAGGAATGTCAATTAAATCTTTCTGTCATATTAGAGCAAAATTTATTTCAACATAACTGAGAAATGAAATACATAGAAGGTGCGTCTTACAATTACTGTTCATAGACTAAGTTATCTTATCACTGTCATCATGACCTACATTTTGCATTTACTGTATGGCTCATTGTTGTCGCAAGAACCGTCCACTAAACGTCATCGTGGAAATTGCAAAAAGCTCGAGCTAGCTAGTTTCTCTCACATCGCAGCAGAGTGCAAGGTATAGTCGAACGAGAATGGATCAAAATGGATAGGAAAATAAGTTTTCCGAGAATCTGATGTTTCCACAGGGTCTTATCAGCCAGTGGCAATCAAGTCCGAACGAAGTGCGACCCAACAACGCAAATGATCAAGGTGGCTCGACACACTCCACTAGGCGCTGCACTGGTGAGATTCGGGAGGATTGAACCGACTGGCACAAGGCTAACGACGGCGGCTGTGGCTGATATAATTGATTGTTAGTGATTTCGGGCGCGTTTACTGCTAAGGTCATTAATCCTGTAAGTTTACTACATGATCTTTCCTCGGGAGGTGGCGGTGGTCTTCCCCCACCGGATGGCAAGATCCGACGCCGACCTACCGTCGGCTAGCACAGTTTTCCCCAACCGTGTATCTCTTCCCAGCAAGGCACCGCCCCAGCCGGGGCAAGCTCTAAGCTCCTGACCGCTCTTCCGGAATGTGTGGTTGTGTAGTGCATGTTCGTGTTAGTGTGTGTGTGTGTGTGTGTGTGTAAGAGGAGAGGATAGGACAAGGAAGAGGAAGAAAAGATCGCGCGCGGTTCGTGGTCCGCTTGTTAGGGTACTGCTCCGGCAATCGTCTGATGTTGAACGGAGAAACTACGAAAAACTACTGATCAGAGCAGCCTGCTGCTAGAATTCTCCTCCAGAAAGCGCCTGAATTCGACCTAGCTGACAAGCTAGAGTCGAAAATCCTGCCACCGTCGGGACTTGAACTTAGGACCTCCCGGATAAAGGCACCGCAGTGACATCAGTTGATGCCTTGAGCCACCTTTCTCGGTGCGGATGTGGTGGCGCAAGTAAGACAGATGACTCGTCAGTTCCGTATTTTCTCCAAGAATGTTTGCACAACCACTGCCCAGTGAACCGATGTCTTATGAAATAAAAAAACGGCACACATTGAGCAACTTTTCACCCCCTCCCCACACGAGTTTCCGAATAAAATTTGAGGTTGAAGTTAATCTCATCCGGAAAGTTTCTTATCCTCAACCAACGATCTCTTTTTTCATGGGTTCTTATGTTCTTATTTGTTTCTTCTCATTAAAACATATTTTGGACGTCATGTTTCGATTTTTATTTTTTCTACCGTATTTTGGAATCGTGCATCTAATTTAAATATTTGTGTGTAATATTTGTGATATTTGTGTGTTTAAAATGGTTAGCTCTTTGTTTAATCTAGCTTACGAAACAAGGTAATTTACAGACCTCCCAAAAGGCTGCAAAATTTCCCTGTGAGCGTTGGAGACCACTTTGAAGTATCTCTTGGTAAATGATCTGGGATTTTTTCCATATCTATTATTAGCTTAATGCACTACTGGTGAGAGCAGAGGGTGTGAACTAGATATGTATTGTTGTGGTAAAAAGAGAAAGAGTCAACTTGAGGAGTATAGAAAGTCTCTCCCTGAGTTGTCTCTTGTTCGCCGTGGAAAGTGAGTTGTGTCGAGGTGATGTGTTGAGAAGGCATGCGGCCGGATGACCTGTAGGTGGCGGAGCGTGGCGAGAATAAACGGCGGGAGCAGAACAGCGTGACGTACTAGGTAGAGCATGTTAGGACGAGTCTTGACAGAGGGGTGGGATAATGCGATATATCGGTAGAGTTGATGGCAGACCGTGATGGTTGGATTGATTCATTGTTTGATTGTTGATATGCCGTCAACTGCTAAAGTCATGAGCCCCGTAAGTGTAGTGCATGTTTTCCCCACGGGATGTGGTGGTGTTTTTCTCCTGCTGATTGCTAAGATTCGGTGCCGACCTCCTTTTCGGCTGGCTGTGTTTTCTCCAAAGAGGTATCTCCCAGCAGCAACGAGGTCTCCTGGCATGTGTGGTAGTGTTGTGCTTGTAATGTGTGTAAGTAAGCGGAGAGAATGGACAAGGAAGGGAAAGATCGCGCGCGGTCCGTTGTCCGTTTGTTAGGGTACTTGATCGAAAAAAACAAAACTACCGATCAGAGTAGCCGGCTGCTAGAATACTCCTCCAGATAACTGCTGAAATCAACCCAGCTATCTAACTAGTGTCGAAAATCCTGCCACCGTCGGGATTCGAACTAGAACCCCCGGTCAGACGCACTGTAGTGACATCAGTTGATCCCATGAACCACCTCTGCCGGTGGGTAGTTGGATTTGTGGGTGGGTTGATCGAAAGACAGAGAAGATCACATGGTGAAAGATTGATCCAAAATTAAGTCATTCAAGAATATAGACGGACAACCTGCAGAGTTCCACCAAAACCCGTTTCGTTTTCATTTCTTCCATCCCACCTCTCTCCCTCAATTGCTGTCTTTGCCTGTATTTGACTTTCATTGTTTCTCATGCGTCTTCCTTTCTCCGTTTCTCTTCGTGTCTTCCTCTCCCCGCGTCTTTCCTATTTCTCCATCTCGCACATATTTCTCCATTTCTCCCCTCTTACCATTTCCCTCCTATCTGTTAAACTTACCCCTCTCTCGTGAAGGCGGATGCGGGAGAGGGGGTCCCTTGAAGGTGAGGATGGTCGGAGAGGATGCAATGGTGTGATGCTTGGGGTGTGATAGGTCAGGTGCGGGACGGGTCAGGGAGGCTTGACTTGATATCATGTCGGGGAGTGAAAACAGATTGGAGCGGGTAGCAAAACGGGGGGCGTGGTGGAGTGCGATGAGCGGCTCAATTGAGCTACTTGCAAGATCTCATTTCCTCCGCAATCGCATCAGCGATTTCATTTGTTATTTCATAAAGGGGAAGATAAAATGAAGGCTCGTTTTATTAAACTCCGCTACCCTCCTGCACTCGGTCACTTCTACCGTTCTCTCTCCCTCCCCCCTCCCTCTCACTCTATTTCTTCCTCTCTCTCACTCTATCTCTCCTTCTCTCTTTGTCTCTTTCGTTTACTCTTTTTCTTTTTACCTCAACAACCCTCATCTTGTTTACACACTCGGCTCCCCCATTGTCAGACCCCTTGACCTCTCTGTCCCTCTCCCTCTTCTTGCATTCAATCGTGCTTCCTCTTCCGGTGTGTATTAGTTACTCAATTCACTTTATATTTGCTTCTCCCTTTTTATTTTCATTTACAGTTATTTTGAAGGAAATATCCTCAATTAATATTGTTCGTTTTCCTAGCTCATCAATCATCGACCTGTTTCTCATTTCCTCCTTTTATTCCTGCATTTTCTCTGCTTCTCTGTAATATTTCATACTCTTCGCTTGGTTCTCACTTATAATTTCTCAGATAATTTTCGACAAAGGCCATTTTAAGAATAATTTTCGTATTCACTTGCCTTCGTATTATTTGTAGGTGACTTAATTGCACATCTACATGTTCTTCGTTCCAAATCCGTGAACCTCAACTCCCTCCAACCTTCATTGACGTCATTCTATTTGTCTTGTATTATTTTTGTACTGGAGATACATTCAGTACTTAAATCCTAATTCCACTTAAAGTCACCCTACCTTTTATGCTGTGCTCATCCCTCTCTTCTCTCAACACCACGAACCCCGGCGGCCCCGCCTTTTCTATTTTTACCTCAGCCATTGTTTCCCTGCTGCTATGGCAACAGCTGGTTGTTTGCGGGGTGTGTTTTATGACTGGACTAACCCGATGCCTACAGCACTTCTTTCGCATCTACTCTTGACTCCACCTCCGTCTTTTGTCCTTCTCTTTAGATCTGTTGTTGTTGTTGTTGTTGTTGTTATTATTATTATTATTATTATTATTATTATTTTCTGTGATAAGTAATATTCCGATTTATGAAACAGTATAGACAACGAAATCAGACATGTCGTCAGATAATATGTTTAGCTTTCGATGGACGAGCTGATTGCGATTTGAAAAGGATTCAGAATGACTATGCTCGCGAGAAACGTGATGGTATTGTAATGTTAATAAGGAAATAAACTTTATATTTCTTGTACAAACTCATAAAATGTTATTTGCATTCACCTGGTCTGTTCTCTCATGATTCTAATTTCCGTCGCTTGCCTTACCTCCACTTCCACCGTCTATTTTTTCTCAACACCTCAGACTCACCATAGAGTAAAGAATTACCTCTATCTCTTTAGTCTATGCTCTCACCTCCGTGTCTCCGTCCACCAACCTATACCGCCCTCGCTCTGTTCTGCATCCTCCTTCTCCAGCGCCGTCCCCCCTTCCTCCCGCCGGCCCGCCCCCTCGCCCTGTCACGCGAGCGGCGCGCCGCAGCTCTTCGCCGCTGCCGTCAGTCGCTGTCGGAGATCTGCGTTAAGCGGCGCGGATGGGAACATTCTTCTTAATTGGCCACATAATTGAATGAGACGCTAAAGACGCCCGGGCGCAGTCGGCGCGGGCGAAGCGGGCAGGGGAAAGGGGATGAGAGAAGAGGAGAGGAGGTGAGGCGACGCCTCAGCCGAAGAGCTTCTTGGCCCTCTCTGCCCTCCCCTCTTTTCGCCACCTCTCTCTCCCCTTCCCCTCCTCTCCTTGCCTTCCCCTCACCCCTCATTCCAATATCCCCTTCCCTCTTCTCTCGTTCCCCTTCCCCTCCCCTCCATTCTCCCTCTCCCCCTTCCTGCCCATTCCCCGGCCCCTCCTCTCATCACCCTGCCCATTCCCTACTGTTTCTTCTCCCCTCCCTTCCTCTCCTGTTTCGTCCTCTCCCCCTCCCTGCGCCGCCCCTCCCCTCCCTCCCCCTCCTCTTCCTTCTCCCCCCCTTGTGCATTCTCCAACCTCTCGTCCCCGGCGTCGCCGCCCCAGCCGCCAGTAATTGTTTATCTTTGAAACGTAAGCTCGAGGGCCGCTGCTCGGCGCCTGCCAGCGAGCCGCGCCGCCTTTGAAGCCTCCCGGGCGGCAATTGTGTCAGTTCCAGCGCGTGGCGGCTGCTGCAAATGGTCTCCTTCCGTCGGCGCTCAAATATACTGCATTTTAATTGAATTCGTGGACCTGGAGTTGGTTTATTATGCCACATGATGATTGAGGACTGAATTGTTTTTGAGAAATGTATGTTCTAAATGGTATTTTTCGCCAATGATGGTCGTGCTTGCGTAGCCGGATGTATTGAATAGCTGTTACAGCGAGATGATTCAGTAATTTTAGAATTTATCTCTACTTGACCCAGGTACTCGCTTTTCAAAAGTTAATTACAGTCTGAAAATACTAGAGGAATGTAGTAATTACCGTATGTGTTTTCTGAACGAATTTTACTAGAATGCAATTAATAAAGTGCTTACGCTCTTTACGTGCTTACGAGGCATACGTTTTCGCTATTCGGATTCGTTATACGTTATCAGTAATAGGAGACATATTTATAACATCGGGAATTGAATGAAAACAAAACAAAATATAACCAAATCATAACACAACTTATTGCGAATTATATTACTTTATATTAATTCCCAGGTCCGTGCAATTCCAGCGCGATATTTTTAACGCGGTGATTTGAAGGGATGAGCGAGAATTCAGAATAAAATATGAACTTTAATTTCCTTTTATATTCATTGGTGTTGAAACAGTAAATATTATCGCAATGAAAACATGCCCATGAAAGTTAATTGTAAAAAAAAATTAATCAGGAAGTTGATGAAAACTGATACTCTGATCTGATTTTTTACGCCAAAACACAGTTTTAAAATGTATGTAACGTTTTCTGTGGGGACCAGAAAACGACATTCAGTGAACAAAGGCAAAACAAGACACCATAAAAATAATAATAATAATAATAAATAATAATAATAATAATAATAATAATAATAATAATAATAATAATTGTCTTTATTTGTGGCGATACCCAGATCTTTAATGCCTACTCTTGCGCCTAAGCACTTCAATAATAAATTTACCATTTCAAATTTTACAGTTAAGCATTCGGATGTAAGGAACATTAGCTGACATTTCAGGTCATAGAGAAAAGAAATTCAATTTAAGACTACCGTCTACATGAAATTATCTATGCGAGACAAGTGAATTTGTCATTTTTTGTTTATTCTTGAAATGTTGCAAAATGGAAAGTTATGATTCAAGGGACATCCTAAAATAATGAAATAAAAAGTGCTACTACTTTTCCTACTTAGAACCAATTATTTTAATGTCATCCAAAACGTCAGTTATTATTATTAATACCTGAAATGACTCAAATGTGAACAATAAACAAAAAGGGTGTATATTTTACATTTATGTCCGGAATGCAATACTAGGGACCATCCCGGTATACGCCTTGAGTGATTGAATAAACGCAGAAAAAAAAACTCAATCAGGATGGCGGCTTAAGGCCGAATAATGAGCACAAGATACATCAAAGTTGTGCGTGTATCTATCATGTTTAGGGAAATAAAACATTTTATTACGTAAAGTTACGAGGCCACTTTCGATTGATTGATTGATTTTTTCGTGTTTCCGGGCGCGTCAACTGCTTCGGTCATTAGTCCCGTTAATGTAGTGCATGTTTTTTCGGTAGATGGCGGTGACCTTCCCCCGCTGGATGGCGAGATCCGGCACCGACCTACCGTCGGCTAGTGGGGTTTCCCCCTAACCAGGACTCTACCACCAGCGGGGCACCGCCCCAGTCGGGACAAGCTCTCAGCTCCCGACCGGTTTCCCGGAATGTGTGGTAGTGTGGTGCATGTCAGTGTAAGTGTATGTGTAAGAGGAGAGGATAGGACAAGGAAGAGGAAGGACAGATCGCCCGCGGTCCGTGGACCGTTTGGTAGGGTACTGCTCCGGCATTCACCTGTTGTTGATCGAAGAAACCACGGAAAACTACCGATCAGAGGAGCCGGGCGCTAGAATTCTCCTCCAGGCAGCGACTGACTTCGACCTAGCCGAAAACTAGTGTCGAAAATCCTGTCGCTGTGGGGGTGGGAACCTAGGACCTCCCGGTCAGAGGCGCTGCAGTGACATCAGTTGATGCACTGAGCTACCGCTACCGGTGCCACTTTCGAAATTTCCAGAAGGCCACAGCCCACCTGTCTTTCTCCCAGTTGGCACGTTCATAGCGACACGCGGATGACGAAAGCGCGCAGGCGGCGGGCAGCGGACAGCGGGCGGCGGGCGGCGGATGCGATTCCGCGTCGCAGCGCGCCGACCAGTGCAGCGGCTGACAGCCTGACGCTCTCACCGGGAGGTGGCGGTGGCGGTGGCTGGGCCGAAGCGCGGCGAGGCGAGACGCGGGCAGGCGGAGCGGAGCGGTGCGGTGCGGGCGGCGCAGGGGGCGATTTACAGCTGTCCCTCTCTGCCCAATCGATACGGCGCCCTCGCGCGCTGCCCCGCCCCCGCGCCCGCCCCTCGCCCGCCCACGCGCGCCGACGCGGACGCGACGCGCAGTGGGCACGAATCGCACCACAAACAGAGCTGAGATTGGCACGCGGCGGGTGGAAGGCAGTCGCGGTGCCTGGGCACTTTTAGACCAATAATTTGTTAGACAGGTAAATGAATGCAAGTTGCTCAAAACTCGACAAGGTAAAGAGCGACGACACAAAGAAAGAACTAAATGTCTTTTCCTTAGCATCTTAGATCGAAGATAACAGAGACAAATGGCCCAAAATACGTCGAAAGAATGATGACCGGGAGAGGTGGCTCAAGCCATCAACTGATGTCACTGCAGTGCCTTTGACCGGGAGGTCCTGGAGTTCCAGCCCAGACGGTGGCAGGATTTTAGAGACGGGCTAGAGAGCTACGTCGAATTCAATCGCTGTCTGCAGGAAGTCTAGAAACCGGCTACTATGGTCGCTAGTTCTCCGATTAACACCAGAGCAGTACCCTAACAAAAAGGTCACGAACCGCGTGCGATCTTTCTTTCCCGTTCCTTGTTCCACTCTCATCCCTTACTGACAACCGGGAGCGGTACCTCAGTGCATCAACTGATGTCACTGCAGCGCCTCTGACTGGGAGGTCTTAGGTCCTAGGTTCGAGTCCCGACGGCGGCAGGATTTTCGACAATAGCTTTTCAGCTAGGTCGAATTCAGTCGCTGTCTGAAGGAGAAGCCGGCTACGCTGATCGGTAGTTTTCCATGGTTTCTCTGATCAACACCAGGCGAATGCAGGAGCAGTAGCTTACCAAACGGGCCACGGACCGCGCGCGATCTGTCCTTCCTCTTCCTTGTCCTATCCTCTCCCTTTACACACACACTTACTCTAACATGCACTACACCACCACATATTTTGGGAGACCGGTCGGGAGCTTAGACCTGTCCCGGCTGGGGCGGTGGCCCGCTGGTGGGAGAGTCCTGGTTAGGGGGAAATCCCACTAGCCGACGGTAGGTCGGCGCCGGATCTCGCCATCCAGCGGGGGAAGATCACCGCCATCTCCCGAGAAAAAAACATGCACTACACTAACGGGACTAACGACCACAGTAGTTGACGCGCCCGGTAACACGAAAAAATCAATCAATCAACCTTACTGACATGCACTATATTACCTCCCATGCCAGGAGAGCGGTCGGAAGCTTAGAACTTATTTAGGTTAGGGCGCTGCCCCGCTAGTAAGAGTTACCTGGTAGGGGAAAACCCACTAGCCGACAGTTAGGTCGGCGTCGGATCTCATTATTCACAGTTGAGCCAGGAATCACTATACAATCAATTATCAACGAAAAACCCACGCCTCATGGACATTTTTATGAAATAATTTATGAGACTGATAAATGAATGCAAGATGTTCAAAACTTGCCAAGGTAAAGTGTGACGTCAAGAGCAAAAGGGAAAGAGTTATAAATCTGAAGGTACTAGAGATCTTGGGCGGCCAAGAAGGGGGTTGGAAAAGCCGGGAATAATAATAATAATAATAATAAGATGATGATGATGATGATGATGACGATGACGACGATGATGATGACGATGACGACGATGATGATGATGATGATGATGATGATGAGAAGGAGGAGTAGGAATAGGAATGCATTCTATGTAGTGTTAAGTGGACGTAATTTTATGCATGAACCCACCATACTCCTCTCCTCTCTACCGAACTCCGTTCCGTTATGACCCGCCCCGTTCCATCCGCTTCCCCCATCGCGCTCTGCCAATTCTCCGCTCCGTGCAGGTCGATTCAAAATCATCTCGTCCCTTCCAGCTAACCACCCCTCACTGCATCGCACCGTCCTCTTTCTCCGCCCACTCCATCCTCCCCGTCCCCGTTTCCATCTCACACCTCGCATCGCCTCGCATTGTGTTAACAATGAATTAAAAAACTACGTTTTGGATTGAATCACAGCTGTTTTCATTCTCGGTCGCTCAAAAACATATCTGTCTTATTTTTCCAGCCCAAATACTTTTTAAGGAGTCCTAGTTGTTATTGCTTGAGAAGGAACCAACTAGTAAGGTTACTCCGCTTTCGACGTAGCATGTACACGGTCGCCAACCTCTCCCCAAAATCCTAAGATAAGATAGAGATCTTTTTTTGCTTTGGAAATGATAATAGACGTAGTACACACAAACATATATTCTGATACAAAAACACACTTGAGTGATAATGACAAACTGACACACACAAAAAAAAAAAAAAAAAAAAACACAATTCACTCTTACGATCTAAATGTACAAACATTAACAACTGCATGCAATTACATTGGAGATAAATTCTAATTTCATTTATTCGAAACAAATCACTTACTTTCCAAATTTAAATTAAAATTTGGTAGTATTAAGTACACTTGAATATACATCATGAACTTTTAATGACTTAAAAACCTAACTGGATTTTGTTCGTTGTTACTTGACAAATTCATCAATCATGCAACATTCACATTACATTGATAAATCACAGTAAAAATTTACAAGTTATGAGTAACAGGAACGTCTACCTCAAGCGGTTTCCGGAATGGGAAACAAGGGTCATCTTTTTCTTTCAGAAAAAAGTGTGTTGTGGCTCGCCCCTACCTCTTGTAACGACACAGTATTCTTACACCACTCATTGGCTGTGTATCCAAGAGTAACGTAATTTCGCAGGACATGATTTAAAACTGATTAGCTGCTACTCTGACGCAGGTTTCGAGGTACGATTTCTTTTGAAATCATCGCAGCTAGTCGCAAGCAATTCAGATGGCTTTCAGCGACATTTTCAGCCTCTCAACGGTCACAACTTACATTCATTTTCATATAATACATGATTGAAAATTGCCTTCAAGCCGCGAGGTCGGACTCCTACTACCTACGATGATTCTTGTAGTTTGCTGGGTGAAATATTTTTGCGATTTTTTTAAGAACAGGATCGTCTCCTATATTATTTCAGTAGTATACCTTTTGCGGTTCTCATACACAACCAATCTTTATAAATGAGGTATCTGAAGAAAGATAATTTCAGGTAGATGTGACGAATTGCACTTTGACTTTAAAAATATGAAGGATTTGTTTAAAAAACGAATATAAAGATTCATGTCAAATGCAACCCGCAACACTAGACACTAGACACAACACTTTTTTTTTTTTTTTTTTTAAATCTTTAACGCTTCAGGCACTTTTACTGAGTTATTTTTCTTGTGTCTTGATATCTTCAATATTCCTTCGAAATATCTAGCAATTTTTTTGTATCCTTTCTATTGTATATTTAAGAAATATTTTAAGTTTTGCGAATGTTAATCCAGGGGAAGCACTAGTTATCCTAACAATTTAACTGATCCTGCTTTTTTTGTATATAAAATGCCTTTTTATTAGATGTGTCTTATGATGTGATTAGATGATTCGCCTTGCGATGTGATTAGATTGCTAAAACAAACTAAATCGCTCCGTAACGCTTTTGAAAACCTCCAGCAACTGCCACCGCGAATTATTAAAACAACAAAATCTCCCTCGATCACATGAAAAGCAACACCTCCTAGTAAATGTATGACTAATGTGGTGCCGCTGTAGTGGCAACAGTAATAGTAGTCGTGACATTAACTTTCGAATAATAACGAAAAAAACATCCCCGATCGTAAAAACCTTAAATCACTGTGGTGCAGCAGATGCACGTTACAGCCCAATACCGGCGCGGGCGTAAGTTACTTGGACGTCCTCGATAAAGATGATTTAAAACCTGCTGAGCGTGCTTAACGCCTTATTGTGCTGCATAAAGGGCGGCTTTGATCACCCCTGAGCGACGCGCGGACAATGGGGCAAGCGAGCCGCGGTAAATTTCCTTCGGAAATACGAGCCCGTGCAACGAGGGAGTCCGCAGCGCCAGTTTTCAATGCCGTATTCCTTCATAACGAGGTCTAGTAAATCTCTGGGCGGTGGCGTCCGTCGCGACTGGCTCGTAAGATGCTGGTCCGGCTGCGCGCGGCTTGTGATCAGAGCGGCGTTCCTAAAGGCGTCACTCGCGGCGGAATCCCGTTTCCCCATGCGAAAGGGAGAGTGATCTGATGGGACGTGAGGAGATGGTCAGCGCTTTACGTCTTTCGGTGTGTCGGTGTTAGATGATTACGCGAACGTTGTGGACGATTTCGATCTCGACTGGCATTTTAAAGCAAATACACTGTGTCATCTGAGAGAAAGCAAAGTTAATCGATTTTATTCGAAATCCTGAATGATTTCACTGATCCATCACTTATTCAAACAACTTGTTGTTTCACCAACTGTTAGCGAAAAATTATTTAAAATAAATTCCTGCAGAAGCTAATTTGTTACATATTTAGACGAGTAACACGATGTGCAGTTCCACGTTTGTAATATACAAGAAAAGGAGCTAAATTAAAAAGAAAAAAAACGATCGTGAATTATGTTACTCATTTCCTAATCCGCATTAAGACGTCGAAATGTCTTTAAAAAATTACTTATATAACAAATAGTAATTTCTAGGAAACTTTATGCAGGGTCGTTATCTATATGTCTTCACAATTTTTTTGGAATTGCGAAATTTATTTAATTGACATTGGGAAAATGAAATTGGAAAAGATTTTGAGAATAAGGAAAGCAAAAATTCTGAGTTGCAATATTTGTACTCGTGTAATTTCACTTGTCATTTCTCCAGCAAACTTTTGACTTTACAGAAGTAAATTTGAAATGAATATTTGCCATTTAAATTTTTTACGCTTTCTTTCCCTCTCTGAAATTTTATCTCGTTTAAAACTTCTCTCTCAAAGCTTCTTTCCGGTAGATTTAGCATCAATTACTCGCAACTCAAAAGATGATTAATATGTTAGCATATTTTTTGAAGAGTGCAAAAATAAACGTGAAGCGAACCATAAATGAACTAATAAAACGACGGAGAAAATTGAATAGTCGTTTCAAAGCAGAGATATTGGGTCACGTTTTATTAAATACTAGCGATTTGGAAGCTCTCCATCAATGATTTATTTGAAGATTCGTTCAAATAAATAGATCATTTACATTGAATTCTTAGTTTACTCCGACATCCTATTATCAAAAATCGAGATATTATGTAACGTGTGCAAAGATATTATCACGGAAAATTAGATTTTTGTTTATGAATTCTGTGCATTTATGAACCTGTACGAATACGAGCAGCTGAGTATTAAAGTTTTTGTATAGTTTAAACATATCGTTATTATATAAAGAGAAAAGTACCAAAGCCAAGGCTCAAACCACTTCGTTAGAATTAAAGAACACAACTTCCTTCTAACACATCCATTTAACACACGTGTCTCAATTCCTTAATTATTCAAAATATCATTTTTCTTGTCCTTTATCTAAAAACTCTGCATATTAAAACTTTCAAGAAATGCAGGTGACAGCGAAGTTATTTCATATCATGATGACATATGTGCTTGAATCTTTTATTTGAGACTTCCTTTTAATTTACATCCGAATGTTTTACATAATTTCGTTCCGTTGCATTAACTTAAAACGCTCTTCAGCAAGTTCTAGTATTTAAATAGTGCATTCTGTAATGTAAGTTGACATGTACAGATTTCACTTATCATTTCTAATCGTGATCGTGTCATTTCTAAACTATCTCTTTGTAACGGAAAAAGATGCAAGACCTAAATATGCCCATGTGTTTTTATCCAGCAATTTTAATGATAGTAATTGGGAATGTATAAGTTGAATCAGTGGAGTTTACAAAACGAACTGAGCGCCCCGTTTCGTCTGAAACTGAATGAAACGGGAAAGAACCATACTCTGAAAAGGATAAGCATTTATTGCAGTTTGTGGTATTAACGGAGTTTTGTAGCTGAAAGGTATAAATGGGGCATAATAATAAGAGGCACAATTAACCGACATCCTAAGTGCGGTAGCGGAATACACAACGGGAACACCATGTGGTGAAACGCAATGTAGAGCCCGACATAACCGCATGTAGAATTAGGACTTGCTCTCGCACCTTGTCTCCCCTCCATGCTCCTTTCCCTCCCCTTGCCACCGAACCCCTCCGCGCCCCTTCTCGCCCTTCCCCTCTTTTCCCCTCCGCGCCTCCTCGGGTCCCCTCCGCTGCCCGCCTCATCGCCCCATCTCGCCCTCCCCGCGGCGTGATCTTGTCGTTAATGGACGCTACAATTCATGCCCCGTGTCGCCCCCAACAGATTCCATTGTGGCGCACAACAGCAAATTGTCAACCCGTGTCTCGGGGCGCCCTCTGCGGCGCTAGGTAGCGGCCGGGAGGCGGCGCGCAGGCCGGGGGGCGGGGCGGGCGGGAGGGGGGCGGGGCGAAGTGGATGCGTTGACACTTACAGCGGAGCGCTGGTTGACCGGGGGGAATAGCCGGTTGAGCGGTGAGTTGAGGCGGTAGAGCGTGCCGCCTGCGGTAGCTCAGGGGCCACGGAGAGCGCGTGATCTTTTCTTCCTTTTCCTTGTCGTATCCTCACCCCTTTCTTACACGCTTACGCTCGCACTGCACTATCATACATGCCGGCAGCTCAGAGCTTGTCCCGGCAGGGGCGGTGCCCTGCTGGTGGGAGATACCTGGTTGAGGAAAATTCCCGCAAGCGGACGTAGGTTGGCGCCGGATCTCGCCAGCCAGCGGGGGAATATCACCGCCACCTCCCGCGGTGAAAACATGCACTTCACTTGAGGGACTAATGGCAGCCGTAGACGCGTCCGAAATTACTAATCCATCAATGAAACACGCGCGATCTTTTCATTTTCGTCCATGTTTCCCTCTCTCCTTTCACACACACACACACACACACACACACACACACACACCAACACAAATACTTACATGCCCTTGATTACTACACTTGCAAGAAGGCCAGAAAGCTTGTTTCAGCTGACCCCTCTTGGAGGGTTATTTGAAGAGGTTAAATCGAGTCGACGTGTAGCGCCGAAACCGACAAGTCAGAGCCGGATCTCACATTGCCGTACAGGAATTGCCATCTTCCGGGAGATGTCATGTACAACACTTACGGTCCCAAGTAGTAGACGCGCCCGGAAGTAATACTCACTCACGTCGAAGGATATAGGGTCATATATCATTATTTATAAATTACTGAATTATCTTAAACACACTAGAAATTTTGTACAAAACTAATTGTTTTAAAACTAAGATATGATTGCAAATTCAACAACAGAGAACTGCGTTAGATATAGCGATAAATATTGTTACTTATCAATGACATTCATAGAATTGACATCTCACTCTGCCGTGTCGCGGCGTTGCCATTCTCGTATTACGGAATGATAGAATCAACAGTGGTCGTATTTACAAGAAAACTGCTATTAGACCTACCAAAAAAATATACAAGCACATACGTATTTATTTTCTCGTTGTTTAAAACTTTGTTCTTGTTTATCTTGAAGCAATTCGTATTAAGACATTGCAAATTGTATGCAACTAATTCTTCAGCTATCTTGTGAGACTCCCTTCACCAAGAAATGGAGTGTTTCTAAGTTCACGGATTTGAATGATCATGAGTTACGCATAATTGTAAGCGTACTTTGGTCTACTCCAAAAAAGCATTCCAAGAAAAAGTGCCCTTTGGTATTGCTGACAATCGCTCTGTGATTTGTTTACATTGACATTTCAGAAAAGTTTCTCAAAAGTAGAAAAGAAACAACTTACATTTCGAAAAAACTGTACATGAAAGATATAGTGTCGAGAAATATATTGCACTGTGAAATAAATCTCAAAATCCAATATTGAAGGCGTAAGGAAAGTTCGAAAAATACATTTTCATCATTTAGAATAAAAAACCATTCAAATTTTCTTTCGAAAAATTGCGTTTTCTTTTCTCCGACTTTACAATGCTTACTCTATAATACGTAAATATAATGTTAGAAAGTAAAAGTACTTTATACGTAAGTATAAAGTTAGAAAGTAATGTTGTGCTACTTTTAAAACTAAGGAGTAAAATTGTACTACATTTTCAACGAATTTTCAGTCCAGATGTTTCCCATTTTATCCCATAATAGTGTTCTTATGTGATCTCATGAGAGATTTAAGTAATAATGTACCAATGTGCTGAGATGCTACTTTAACTTTCAAAAAGGGAAATTTACAATTTAATTTCAACAGACTATCGGATTGAGATGAATACATTCGTCAAAAGTTAGTAAAAAGTGAAAATCATATATTACATAACTTATTAAAAAAACAAAAGTCTGATTCAATGAAAATTCGGGAAATGAAAATACATTGTACTTTGGCGCTTTTTTACAACAAAAAGAACATTTAATTCCTTTTTAAAATGCCTAAGAAGTGTCAACACTGCAATGTTATACACAACTAATATTTATTACGGGTTCATTTGAAGACAGTCAACGCTGGTGGGAACGCTGCCATCTGAGTGATATTCATATCTCATGAATACCTACCTATGCACGCATATCCTGAAAGCGGTACCACTTGTAGAAAAACAGAAGTGCCCCCATAAGCGTTGGCAAAGTAGTGAAAGGAGGACTTTGAGTAGAGGAGACTAGAGGCAAATGGCGACTCCCAAGTGGCCAAGGTAATAACCAGCGGGATCAGACGTTGCCGAGGTGGAGTTAGGGGCGGCACCAAATATAGCAGCTGAATCACCAACAAAGTTAGCGACGCTACTGTTACGATGAAAACGAGGGAATAGATCTGATTAGTGTCACTGGATGTTGTTGTGGTGACTGTAGGGATACGCGACACTAAATTGCTTCAACCGCAGTAGCTTACGCAGAGGAGGCAAGCGACTGCATTGCTGCTTCGTCTCTCAGAGCGCGGTCTAGTCGCTGTTCTGTGATAGAAGTTATCGTAGTAATAATTTTGAAGTATGTAAAATGTCACTTTAACGAAATCATTATACAAAACAAATGAATTTTATTATTTAAAAATGGTTGATGTAAATGTTATATTAATTTAATGAAAATTCTGATGTCGCAGGGTCAAGTTTCTTAAGTTTCTAACTAAACCTACCTACTAAAGAACTTTTACTCTACGACCACATAATTATTTACACAGAATTGTGCTTTAAAAAGAATGTCATTAATTGTAAGTGCCTGCCAATGGATAGAGATGTATTTCATCGTGTGAGTGGAGAGGTTGGCGGTGTGGCCAGGCTTTATGGAGGTAGAAGGCGACGATATGGGAGGAGAGAGAGGCAGTGAAGATGGAGAGGCAGAGAGTAAAGTGATCGGTGATGCAGGCGGAGTGGACGGAGAGGGTGGCAGTGTTGTCGGCAATAGAGGAGCTGTGGAGGAAAAAAGTGATGGTGTGGAAGAAGAGGGTGGCGGTGAGGACGGAGAGGCGGCGGAGTGACAGGGAGCGTTTGATTTGATTTTTTCGTGTTTCCGGGCACGTCAACTGCTTTGGTCATTAGTCCTGTTAGTGTAGTGCATGTTTTTCTCGGGAGATGGCGGTGATCTTCCCCCGCTGGAAGGCGAGATCCGGCGCCGACCTACCGTCGGCTAGTGGGGTTTCCCCCTAACCAGGACTCTCCCACCAGCGGGGCACCGCCCCAGCCGGGACAAGCTCTAATCTCCCGACCGGCCTCCCGGAATATGTGGTAGTGTAGTGTATGTTAGTGTGTGTGTGTGTGTGTGTGTGTGTGTGTAAGAAGAGAGCATAGGACAAGGAAGAGGAAGGACAGATCGCGTGCGGTCCGTGGCCCGTTTGGTAGGGTACTGCTCCGGCATTCGCCTGGTGTTGATCAGAGAAACCACGGAAAACTACCGATCAGAGCAGCCGGCCCCTAGAATTCTCCTCCAGACCGCAACTGAATTCGATCTAGCTGAAAAGCTAGTGTCGAAAATCCCGCTGCTATCAGAACTCGAACCTAGGACCTCCCAGTCAGAGGCGCTGCAGTGACATCAGTTGATGCACTGAGCTACCGCTCCCGGTGACAGGGAGGGATGTCAAGGTTTCGATGACGGAGGTGAAATGAACGAAGAGAGATGCATGGTGACGGAGGGGGGCGGGTGGACGGAGCGGAGTGCCGGATCGAGAGAGACGAAGCGGACGGCGAGCGAGTGAGTCAGAGACGGAGTGGTGGGAGAGGGGCGGTGTGGTCAGAGAGGTGGGCGGAGAGCGCTGCCCACACCCCGCACCCCCACCCCGCGCACAGGCCAGGCCGCGCGGGTGGCCGCGAGCATAATGAAGCGCGCGGCATGATTAATAATGCGCGTTGCCTGGCTCCAGCCGCACCTCCGCTCGGAGGCCTCAGCACCGTGCTCTGGCCTGCATGGAAGGACTGGAACACCAGAGCCTTGGCTGACAGCAACAAGTCTCAAGAATTTGATTGGTGCGAGATCAAAATTTTCAGAAGAGTAGGAAATACATAATTTAAATCCATAAATGAATGTTAAAATAATTTTAAGTACGCTGAACTCCTAAAAAAATATTCTTTATATAAATTGAATCATATTTTTTTAAAATTTTGGACACTAGTTACATAATTTGGCAATGCCATAAAACAACGATACTGTCAAGCTCGCTTTATTTATGCTATCTAAATATTTTGTGACATGTGGTACATTTTCAACTCATAAGAACCGTTTCGAAAATTTGCCATACTGTTAGTTATGTGGTTACCTTGAAGTACTTTTAATTACATGACTATATTGTATTACAAATGACATGGTACACCATCTGATATTTTAAATTGGTCAAACAAGGTATAAGTCCTCAAGAAAGAGACAGGAGCTAAGCCCTTTGTGTTTTCACGCATGTTAAAGGAGAGGGGAAGGGACAGACAGATACATGTGGGTGAAAGAAAGAAAAGATGTGTATTTTAAATTTTTGTTAATAAAACGCTTTTTTATTGCTGAACAGTTACACGATAGATGATTGCGTCACGATAAGTCTGATGTTTTCAAAATCGAATGATAGGGATCAATGTCCATTGTTTTATTGTTCAAAGATCTTTTTTTGCACTGTTGCCAAGTACATTACCCCGGCTTAGGTGGCTCAGGGCATCAACTGACGTCCTTGCAGTGCCTCTGACCAAGAGGCCCTAGGGTTTCAGTCCCGACGATGACAGGAGTTTCGACACTAGCTCGATAGCTAGAACGAATTCAGCCGTTGTCTGGAGGAAAATTCTAACGGTCAGATGCGTTGGTCGGTCGTTTTCCGAGGTTTTTTAATACAGGCGAAGGCCGGAGTACACTAAAAAGCAAATCACCGAACGCTCGTGGTATTTCCGTCCTGTTTCTTTGTCCTGTGCTCACCCTTACTTACACACACTTATTCTTATACTTAAATGCACGACATTATCACACATCTTGGGAGACCAGTCTGGAGCTCAGAGCTTTTCCCGGCTGGTACAGTGCCCTACTTAATTAGGGAAAATTCTGCAATCCTTTAAGCCGACGTGTAGGTCGGCGCCGGATGTCACCATCCAGTGGGGGAAGGATCACCACCACTTCTTGCGATAAAACATGCATTACACTTATTGGACTCATGAAAATAACAGTTGACACGCCCGGAAATACGAAATAAATCAAACCAACTTCATTTTACGTTATGTATTGGTTTATGTGGAAACGCGAAATTTGTCACAGTTTAACTTTATTACTGAATTTCCCAACTGTGGCTACACTTTCACTCTACTGAAAGACAGGCGAATCCTTGCGGCCGCAGTTAGTCCTCTGAAAGAGCTGTTCGACTGAGTGCTGGTTCACACATCGAACAATTCTCCAAACAAACCTATCAAACCAGAGGTCGGCCAAAGCGCTCTGCCATTTTCTTAAATACAATTTACTTCCTGACACCGCTTTCTGGTTTCCTGTGAGTGTGCTTATCATTACGAATGTAACGCAATAACATATTTTGAAATGTTATTTGTCATTTCAACAGGATGCGATAATTACTTGTGCTTTTATTTAAGTTGATTTCTATTACCAGGATTTCACTTGTTTATAGGATTCTCGGTGATGTGCTACTAAAACAATAATGATGTGATGACGAAACAGGTGAAATGAGGCGCACGTGAAAACTTACGATACAAAGGATACGTGTCATGAAAATGCTATGTTCACCAAAAATTCCACAAAAAGTAACTGAGGATCCAGGTACTCTGGTATCCAGTATCTGGCTCGAGACTGGTATCCAGTCACGGAAAGTAGTCAATGACATGCTCCCTCTTTAGTTGGAGCAGCTAGTGGATCTCTATAAGGCAATGCCTCTGTGTAAACGGGAATGTGCAAAATGAATTTATGTTGCCCTACCAATCACGGAAATACCAGTTAAAGTTGAACTTGAATGAAAGAAGAATGCTACTTTATTACAATGTCTGTAATATGTTCCAGTACAATGTCTGTAATATGTTACAATGTCTGTAATATGTCTGTAATATGTGCAATGAAAGTGATTGCTTTTATAACATGTTCACAATATTATATACCTATCACGCAGCGGATCTCAAAGATTTTTCGAATCACTTTCAGCGACATCCAATGAAATTGTTTTGACAAAATAATAGTAACTTTCTAAAACTTTTCTTTTGCAATTCCTTTGATTGCTTTTCAAGATTAACTTACAAGTGATTCGCTACGCTAACTGTAGAATGAAAATGGAAAATACTTTTTACACTGTTCTGTCACATTCGCAACATCATTCATAACAAAGAACACTCAAAACATAATAAGAAAAAGCGTTCTTTTTTGTATTCCTTTTCTTTTGGTTCACTCATGGAAACTAAACTTGCTTATGAACAGCACGAATAGGACTGACAAACATGACGCAGTCTCTAAAGGAATCATTGAACACCTACGAACAGTGTCGACCAGGTGTTGTCCAGTTTTTATGAATATCGAATATAAAGAACAGTCATGTAAATAATAAGCGCTTGCTTCCCCAAGGCAGCAGACACCGAGCGCACTTGGTCATTCCCACACGTTCCCTTCCTTTCCACAATGTCGCCCCGCACCTTTTCCCCGCCCGCTATCGCGCACCTGAACCTTGTTTTGATAAGCCTTCCGTCGCGGCGTGCAAACGGTGTAACATTTCGTAAGCGACGTCGAGTCTCGCCGGGCCGTTTGCAGCCGCCGAGTGCCTGAACACGCATACTGCTGTAACTCATACGCTCGCCTCGGTGCCCCGCGTTTCTCCGCCCTGCGCTGCACCGCCCACGTCGCGCCGCACCGCCCGCCCTGCCCCGCCCGCGTCTCCCCGCCCGTGGTGCTCCGCCCGCTCAGCCCCGCCTGCGCCGTCCCGCCCACGTCGTCCCGCCCGCTCCGCTTCGCCCGCGCCACCCCGCCTGCGCCACCCGCCCGCGCCACCCCGCCCCGACCCTCCCGCCCGCACCGCCCCGCACCGCCCCGCACCGCCCCTCCCGCCCGCGTCACCCCACCCGCCCCATCCCGCCCGTTCCACCCGCCCGTGCCGCCCTGCCCGTGCCGTCCCGCCGACGCTGATCCTCCGGGCCTCCCCGCCGGCGCCGCCCCGCCACGTCGTCCCGCCCGTTCCGCTTGGCCCGCGCCCTCCGCCCTCGCGCTCCCCGCCCGTGCCGCCCCACCCGCACCACCCGCCCGCGGCACCCGCCCGCACCACCCGCCGCAACTCTCCCCGCCGCACCGCCCCGCACCGCCCCTCCCCGCCCGCGTCACCCCACCCCGCCCCATCCGCCGTTCCACCCCGCCCGTGCCGTCCTACCCGTGCCGTCCCGCCGACGCTGATCCTCCGGGCCTCCCGCCGGCGCCGCCCGCCCACGTCGTCCCGCCCGTTCCGCTTGGCCCGCGCCCCTCCGCCCTCGCGCTCCCCGCCCGTGCCGCCCCACCCGCACCACCCGCCCGCGGCACCCGCCCGCACCACCCCGCCGCAACTCTCCCCGCCCGCACCGCCCCGCACCGCCCCCCCGCCCGCGTCACCCCACCCCGCCCCATCCCGCCCGTTCCACCCGCCCGTGCCGCCCTGCCCGTGCCGTCCGCCGACGCTGATCCTCCCGGGCCTCCCCGCCGGCGCCGCCCCGCCCACGTCGTCCCGCCCGTTCCGCTTGGCCCGCGCCCTCCGCCCTCGCGTCCCCGCCCGTGCCGCCCCACCCGCACCACCCGCCCGCGGCACCCGCCCGCACCACCCCGCCGCAACTCTCCCCGCCCGCACCGCCCCGCACCGCCCTCCCGCCCGCGTCACCCCACCCCGCCCCATCCCGCCCGTTCCACCCGCCCGTGCCGCCCTGCCCGTGCCGTCCCGCCGACGCTGATCCTCCCGGGCCTCCCGCCGGCGCCGCCCCGCCACGTCGTCCCGCCCGTTCCGCTTGGCCCGCGCCCCCCCGCCCTCGCGCTCCCCGCCCGTGCCGCCCCACCGCACCACCCGCCGCGGCACCCGCCCGCACCACCCCGCCGCAACTCTCCCGCCCGCACCGCCCGCACCGCCCTCCCGCCGCGCTACCCCACCCCGCCCGTCCCACCGTTCCACCCTACCCGTGCCGCCCTGCCCGCGCCGTCCCGCCAACGCTTATCCTCACGTGCCGCCCGCTCGCACCACCCCGCCCGCGCACCGCTCGCGCCACCCCGCCGCGCCACCCCGCCCGCGTGCTCCCCGCCGCGCGCTCCCCGCCCGTGCCGCTCCGCCCGCGCCACCCCGCGCCGCGTTCGTGTCTTTTTTATGAGCGGCCTGCTCCGCGCTGTGCGGCTCGGCAGGCTGCGCGCGCAGGAGCCAGTTCGGCCTGACTGCGGGAGGAACAGATAAGCATCGGGCCTTGTCCCCCGGGAGCGAGACACGTGTTCCGGCGCTCGCCTCCGTAATGCCTCGCGCCCGCGGGACGAGGAGGCGGATTCGCTCTGAGAATGTTTTAGGAACTTCTAGCTACTTATTAAGTCGGTAGGCGTTCTATCTTTATTGTTGGGGATGTGGTGATGTAAAGATTCGACGAGAACATTGTAATATAATTTTATTTATTTCTCAAAGTCAAACAGTAGCAAGCATCCGATGATTTGCAGAGGAAAGGAAACACGCAGTGTCCTGGGAAAGTAGATAAATCCTTTTCTTTGCGAAAGAAGTACAAAATGATAGAGGGAAAAATTAGTTACGAAATGTTTAAAGAACTCATGCCATATATCAAGTCATTCGGCGTACAATCTTTATTGAAGGGGATATTGTGATAAAGATTAAGTGAGAACGTTTTAATATATTTTTATTCATTTCTCAACGTCAAACAGTTGCAAAGGAACTGCATGCTAGGATTTGGGAAGGGAAATACCGAAGTAAGACATGATAGAGGGAGGAATTATTTACGAAATGTTTAAAGAATTCATGATTACTTCTTATGTCGGTAGGCGTTGTATCTTTATTGCTGGGAAAATGGTGACTTAAAGATTGGATGATAAAATTGTAATATAATCTTATGAATCCGCCGGCAACAATTTGGGAACAAAGAAGTGCACATTGTGTCCTTTGAAATGAGACAAACCTTTTTTTCTTTACAAAAGGAATGCCAGAGAGAAGAGTTATTTAAGAACTCATCCCTCATCAATATAAGTCTGTAGGCGTACTATCTTTATTGTTGGGAAAGTGGTTAATTAAATATTGGATGAAAACGTAATACGTGATACAGGGCGTCCGGGGAGCAAATGTCAAAAATTCGAAAATAAGCTCTTAAGACAATTTTAAGTTTATTTTGTCTTATATCTACTTGGAAATTCTGAATAGCTAAACACTCAAAAGTTCGTTTGAAAAAATGCTATCTAGGCAAACGTTTGCATTGCAGAATCATAGAAACACTCCAGAAACACATAAGTTGTTTATTATTTACAAAAGAAATGAATAAATTTGTTCAGAAAGAAAAATTAACCGAGAAATAAAAAAGCTGTCGAAATGTGTAAATTGGATGCTAAGAAATCGAATTGCTGAAATTGAGTGTCAAATCATAGATATTCTAGCCCAACCCCCACTTCATCGACGTGTTCGCCCATCCCCCATATTATCAACATGCGGGCCCTTCTCCCACTTTATCCAACTGCTGGCCCATTTCCCACTTCATTATCATGCTGGCCCCCTTTTGACAGACATGCATTTGTGCATTCCCCACTTTATCGATTTTCAGGCCCATCTTCTACTTCATCAGCTTGCTCTCTCATCTCCCACATCAACAACTTGCTGGCACATTCCCAATGACATCATCAACGCCACTTCAACTTTCTGTCGCATCACAATGCCACTTCATCGACTTTCTGCCCTATTCACCACTTTATCGACTTGCTGACCCATACCCAACTTCAATGACTTGCCCCTCTGATCGACCGGCTGGTCTGTCTTCCACTTCATCAACACGCTTGCCCATTCTACACATCATCAACATGCTGGTCCATTTCCATTTAATCGATTTACTCGCTCATTCCCCCCTTTATCGACTAAAAATTCGATCCCGCACTTCATCGACTTGTCCATACTCCATCATCGCTTTCTTCCCCTTCATCAACCAATTAACCTCTTCCTCATCTGTCTGTCCCATCCTTTACTTCATCGACTTATTTGCGCATCCCCGACCTCATCGACTTTCTGGTAGATCTCCCACTCTGTTTTTCCGCTTTGTCCCCTTATCCACTGGCTGGCCTTTTGCATCCCGAACTTCCTCGACAGCTGGCATCCGCCCATAATTGACTTGCTCGCTCATTCCTCTCTTCATCGATTTGTTGGTCCATCCTTCATCGATATTCAGGCCAATCTCCAACTTCATCAACTTGTTCCCGCATTGCCCACTTCATCGGCTTGTTCACCCATCATTCACTTCATCGACTTGCTGGCCTCTCCCCCACTTTATCCACTTTCATTGACTTGTTGACGCATCTCCGATTTCAACATGCTGACCCATCCCTTACTTTATCGACTTGTTCGCCCATTCCTCACAGGTGTAGGCAGAGTTCAGTCTGATGATGTGTTTAAAGTGTGATGAGGTGAAAGTGTTTAAAATCGTGGCAATGTAGCAATTACGCATTTGAGCGGAAAAGTAAATTTTTCATAATATTAGCGCAAGCATTTAAAATATGGAAAATAGAATACATATTTTTTAAATAACATTATCGTGCGTGCACCCTTCATAATTTGTTGTGTATCTGCTTCACAGCTCAATGAGGAACAGATGGTGGTATGTAAATTCTTTTGACGCAGTGATAAGTCTATCACTTATTCCGGCTTCAGAACGAAAACCAAATCTATCATCAAATATCGCATTCGGAAAAAATATTTTTAAATCCAATTTTTTTCTATTTAAATTTTATGTATATATTTATATAATGTTCAATATCTTTCTTTGACGTAGCTACCTTAAGGTCTAATTTGCTATTAGTTATATGAGTTTCTACTGTCGTCTTTGTTCACTCATGCGTTTCATTGATTAAAAGAATGGCAAAGCAAGGTTGAATTTCTAGCTTTTGGACCAAAGAGTATTCAATACTAAAAATGATTTTAGACGTTTCTATACCTCAAAGTTGCATCCAAGAAAATTTTATCGGAGATATAGTGTATACTTGTTAGATTTCGAAATCTAATTATTCAACACTTGAATGGATTTTGACATGGATTCAATAACGAGACATCAACCCAGTTGCAAGTTCCAAAAGTCCGATATCTATTTCGTCTATTCTATTACTCGTTAAACTCATTACAGAACGCAACAAATATCACAAAATCAGAAAACGAACTCAAGAATTTTAAAGCAAACTTCAAAACTTATTTCGCGTAACATACAATTAAAAAATATTTTTGAAAATAAAATTGTTTGACGTCGAATACAACCTCCTTTTATCTGTCGTTAAATGGGATTTCTCCATAATATATTAAATTGACTACTTTCCGTGATTACCACAATAATCACCGTACGTGATGGAATCTCGGTCATATTAAATTGGTATAATGAATGAATAATCGACTCTGTTGCTATTTCATTATTCAAATCATTTATTAATTTTGTCGATAAAACCCGTACAAGTGAAATACCACTTACTAAAATGAATTTATAGAATTATCTAGTAATAAATTACTTTATATTTTATCATTTTTCATTTCTGATTCTGATAATTTAAAAATGCGTATTATATTGCGAAATAAATAAATACAGTTACGTATTTATTAATTTAAGCAGAATACAACAAGCCGTACCTCGTGATAGAATCAACAGCTTCAGATGCTGGTAGATTAAAATACATAAACTCGAAACATTTATCAATTGAATTAATTACTCGAAATTATTGTTTGGTTTGTCTATAAAGGCCTTTACGCTAACAGATTTCTATACTTTATTTTGTGGAACACAATTAAGTAATTAAGTCTAATTAATAATTAAGCTCTGAAATCAAATCAGAAAACCATTTTTTAATCATGCCAGGAGGATTATTGTCGGCTGATGTCTCCATTTTGAGAAACTTTTATTGTGACCTCTCCTAATCTGTGTGCTTTTAAATGCTTGAAACACTGTAGGCCGTAATTGAAGTTTTTAGCACAGTATTTTATTTTATGTTCTTGGCCAGTGTGTGGCTCATTTTTGAAAAACCAGATTCTTTGATTTTATTCAGCAGCAGTTTGCCTCCTACATGCCTCTTATAAATTACTAAAAGCTTAATTACCTTTTCTATCTCATTCTACAAATTCTTACTAAGTCAATATAATTTGCGACCCTATGTTTTTTTAACGTTAGTAGGGTTTAAGTTAAGTTTAACCATTAAAAATGATTACTAGAAAAATGGAAGCGCACTCTTCCAAGTTCCTCTTCTGCCGATCATATACAAATAAAACCGGTCGATTCTTGCGGGCTGGTATCAGTTGAACGCCGATTGCTTGATGTCTCTATAGCAAAAAGCACTCGGGATTGGAGGTTTGGTTGGTTGATTAGTGATTCCGGCCGCGACAACAGCTTAGGTCATTAGTCCCGGAAGTGTAGTCCATGTTTTATCCTCGGGAGATGGCGGTTGTCTTCCCCCGCTGGATAGCGAGATCCGGCGCCAACCTACCGGCGGCTAGAGGGGTTCCTCCCTAACCAAGCTCCCATCAGCGGGGCACCGCCCCTGTCGGGACAAACTCGAAGCCCCCGACCGGTCTCCCAGGATATGTGATAGTGTAGTGCATGTTAGTGTAAGTGTGTGTGTGGAAGGGGAGAGGATAGAACAAGGAAAAGAAAGGAAAGATTGCGAGCGGTCCGTTTGTTAGGGTACTGCTCCGGCATTCGCCTGGTGAAGATCGAAGAAACCACGTAAAACTACCAATCAGAGCAGCCGGCCGCTAGAATTCTCCTGCAGACAGCGACTGAACTCGACCTAGCTGAAAAGCTAGTGTCGAAAATCCTGCCGCCGTCAGGAATCGAACCTAGGATCTCCCGGTCAGAGGCGCTGAACTGACATCGGTTGATACACTGAGCTACCGCTCCTGGTCGGGATTGTACATCCAGGTAACCTTCAACAAGTAATAAAGGCACTTGAACTAACCTAATACAGATTATCTTGGCTGTCCGGGTGACGCGGCGTTGAAGACTGAATTGCCGACGATTCCATTTTTGCGATCTTCTTCAGGGCTGGTCTGTGCTCGAGTTTATATTTGGGTGGGAACCAAGTGTATACGCGGCGTCACCCGGACAGCCAAGATAATCTTCATGATTCTGGCCGCGGAAGCCTACGACTTCACTTAAACATAATACACTCAAATTGCTAATAGATATAGATAAAATACAAAAAAACGAAATGAACACTGCCAGATTCGTCTATCTCCTAAGATGTCGTCAACCAGATTGCTTTTCCGTAGAGGTAGACCTTTTCAGTGCATCGACAGTGAGCGCAACTTCAAAGGTGACACAGTGTCGTGGGTCTGGCACTGCGCTCGGGGAAGAGCAAGGATGGTAAGGGCAGAAGGTTCCCTCTGGGCCGTTCCCTATTCTCTTAAAGACCTAAGACGGATGAGAGGGAGCAATAAGAACAGGGGACGATCCCAGTCAGTTTATTGGGAGTAGTGTCACTTCCATTGGCACCTGACGTAGCCCAGTGTCGCCAAGAACATTTCTCCAGAAGAGAGACTTTGCAGCAGCCCTCGGACAGGTTTGCGGCACTCGAAGTGCACAGCAGTCAGGGGAGAGGGCGGGAAGCTGGTAGCAGGACTCTGGAAGGTCGGTCTGGACTAGCAGGGTGGAGGAGAGTCGGCAGGGCCAATTTGGACCGATCTGAACCGCCTAGAGGTGACAGGAGGTCGGCATGGCCAGTTTGGGCCGATCTGAACTACTATGCTTATTAGAAAAACTACAATGCAAATTTTTTCATCAGGAGGTCCCGACCTACCACCGACTAACGGGGTTTTCCCCAACCAGGTATCTCCCACCAGCGTGGCACCGCCCCAGCCGAGACAAGTTCTAAGTCCCCGACCGGTCACCCGGCATGTGTGTTAGTTTAGTGCAGTGTTTGGACCGATCTGAACCGACGGAGGGGTGAAGGAAGGTTGGCAGGACCGGTTTGGGCCGATCTGAACTGACTAGAATTGATTGAATGTCAGTGATTCCGGGCGCATCAACTACTGAGCTTATTATAAAAAAGTGCAATGCATATTTTTTTCATCAGGAGGTCCCGACCTACCACCGACTAACGGGGTTTTCCCCAACCAGGTATCTCCCACCAGCGTGGCACCGCCCCAGCCCAGACAAGTTCTAAGTCCCCGACCGGTCTCCAGGCATGTGTGTTAGTTTAGTGCAGTGTTTGGACCGATCTGAACCGACGGAGGGGTGAAGGAAGGTTGGCAGGACCGGTTTGGGCCGATCTGAACTGACTAGGGGTGAAGGGAAGTTGGCAGGGCCAGTTTGGGCCGATCTGAATCGACGGAGGAGAGGAAGGTCCGTGCACACGGGCGACGAGCTTACGAATAGCATTCGAACTTGGTGTGTGCTGCTGCGCTCCTCTCGCACTCCCTGGGTTAACAAGGCACTGTTTTCTACCCTAAACGTCTCTACCCTTTCTCTAGCATACACACCACCTACGTGACAATTTTACCTGTTCGTGTAGCCGCATCTCTTATTTAACCCATCAACGCCTTGCATTCTTATTTCAGTGATTTCTAGGACGTCAACTAATTAGTGCAGTTGACTACTAATTTGTTAGTAGTATTGAAAGGCCGACTTATAATCGTGTAAAAACTTTTTCACCATGTTAATTCTTATCGTAAAGTGAAATCTCCTGGTTAAAATTGTGCATCACCCACCTCTCAGACAATGAATATTCCTGTAATTCCTTTAAAGTTCGGTTAAATGAGTCGCCGCTTAATTAAAACTCGCTCTTCTTATTTAGGCTAACATGCAGTTTTTTTCAGTTCACGTGTCAGCTTCCTTCTAGTAGAGATTCCACCACATTAATTCATTGTGGGAATTCTGATTTGGTGTTGTTGACGTTCTTATAAGAAGAAATAAAAGAGGTCATCTTCGTCAACATATTAGCTTTATTAAGATAGCCGGCTTTCGACGGCTTTGCCGTCATCGTCAGTCTACAAGATACAGAAAGATACAACAAAATTATAAATAAATACACAATAAGATAGAAAATTAAATTATAATTAATGGATACATCTAAAGTATTTAGTTACAGATAGCAGATTAATTCACCAACATTGTTCTCGATCGTCCTCAATCTGTTCTGCCATCAAGCATAAACAGATCGAGCATTCGTTTGGACAGGAAATTTTAAAAAGTATTTTACAAATATCTAATTTCCTCGTACAATCCTCTCTTTCATGGACGAAAATGTAAACTCCATACCATAAATTTGGTTCTAACTAGTTCCAAACGTTCTCTGAGAATCCGTTTGTAACAAATTGGATCTATTAAACGATTAACACCAATAAATTGTAATTCGATTGTGTGAATTAATATTGCAAGTGACTAAAGAGCTTAACTGTGTTGTGCTCAAAGCTGGTTTTAATACTAGGACATTCACAATATTATAGTGTTATTGTTCAATCAGTAGTAATAGCTTGTTTCATAGGTATAAATTCTGTTCAGCTAACAAGGTTGTTTTAGCTCACTTAACTAAGTCGAACCAACGTAACAACGGATTAATTGTGCCAATGGCAAGAGTATCTCAATTAACTGGAACCGACTAGATTTGGGTGTAATTTTAATATGTCTGAAAACAAATTAAATTATCAGGTATTAATTTGAATTTACGTCCTTGAAACAGATTTGCAGTACTTCCAATAATAATTCAAGCTGTGCAATAGCTCCCATTGCAGTAATCTCGTGTCAGTTTTGCGCAAATATTATAGGGGGATATCGAATTTCGGCCTCTTTCACATCGTTAGGTTAAATGAGGAAGTGCTTGATTTTAATGGTGATATAATCCGTTCTCAAAAAGCAGAGATGTGAATCAGGCATTTCGCGTGTTAATCACACGTTGATCGAGTTGGAACTTCTGTTACGTGCTAGAGTGTTCACGAGTTTTCCTGCTCTTAAAGTTAATTTTCAAAAACGGCCTGTTATGAAGCACTTCTGACTGAAAGTTCCACTTTCACTTTTCTGCAGCTAAAGCGCGATTACATTTGTAACTAAGCAAGATGAATTTGGTGCATTAGGTTAGAAAAGGGACACTTTATATAGCATTTATATTATGCTAAAAAATGTTTGCAATGGTTCGTGATAGGTTCCTTGAGAATGCAAGTGACATTAAACTCGCTGAAATTACAAAAGAGGTGTTTGAATAACAGGCATCTCCATAGCATGTGTGAGAGTGCCGAAAATGGGCCTAATGATCAAAGATAGGTGGCATTTTTCAGTGTACAAAACTAATAAAAAATACTATCTTAATCCTCTCGTCGACACACGAACTTTTAACTTTGAAGTATGATAACTCATTTGTTATATTTTTTAATTTCTTTTACAAAAGCACTAGATATTCATGTATGAATTTGACTCTATTCAAAGACAGCATGAATCCTGGAGTTGAGTTCTACAGTTGCTCAATAGAAAACTTCATGTCATTATGGAAATACCTTATTTTCAAGCATTTTAACATACTGATGTATATTCATATTAACAACACAATGACTTAGGACATTTATTTAGGATCATAACGATTTATAATAAGCAAAAAAATATTAAATAATTTAAGGAGTAACTAAATATTTGTCATAGGAAAGATGTTGCAATGTGCCAGTATCGAATAATCAATTAAGCATTACGACATTTTTATTCCATAAAACATTGAATTATTTTTACAAATAAAAGTATCCAGAGATTTTTATGACAATAATTTATTCAGTAATTTCACAACGTTTTTTCACAATGTGGTATCAACTGTGCGAGAGTGAGATTTTTCGTAATGGTTCCTTGAATGTTCTGCTGATGTGGTAATTCAATGGCATAGCGTTCCTCATTAAGTTTAGCACCTGATGATGTAACAAAACGAGTTACGAAACGTTATGAAATTACTGAATAAATGATTGTCATAAAAACTTTGGATACTTTTATTTGTAAACATACTTTGACAATCAAGAAGAAATATTATTGAATTATTGTAACCAAATTTTCAGAAATCAATTGAATTATCATTACAGAAACTGAAGTGGTAGTCCTTTGCATCCGGAACTCCTATCTAACCGTGAGCCCCACTTCCGACGCCCGAGCATAGAGTTATCAGCGGCGATATCGCGTCGACTTCTTTATTCCCCTGGCGCCCTCCTTTCCCGCGTCCAGAAGGAATGTTCCTGCCGGAGATACCAATCTCCTCTCCCAGATATATGTGTCGTCCCCGGCCCCAATTGTTGCTTTTCTTCATTTGTCCGGCGACGGCGCCACGTTTCCACCGTCTTCTGTCTCCCAGCCGCCCGGGAGTGGGGAGAGGAGTATGAGAGGAAAGGGGAGGAAAGAGGGGGAGGGTGGAAGGAGAGAAGGGAGGGGGTGCGGCGAGGCGCGCAGCCCCCAACACTCGTCCTGGTTTGTCGGGATTGAGACAAACTGCCGGCGGAGCGACGATCGAACAGCGTTAGTTTAAGTACCCTTGCGGGCTGGGGCGGCGCGGGGGCGGCGCGGGGGCGGCGCGGGGGCGGCGCGGGGGCGGCGCGGGGCGGCGCGGGGCGGCGCGGGGCGGCGCGGGGGCGGCGCGGGGCGGCGCGGGGTTGCGCGGGGCGGCGCGGGGCAGCGCGGGGCGGCGCGGGGTGGCGCGGGGCGGCGCGGGGGCGGCGCGGGGCGGCGCGGGGAGGCGCGGGGCGGCGCGGGGCGGCGCGGGGGCGCGGGGCGCGGGGGGCGCGGGGGCGGCGCGGGGGGAGGGCGGCTCGGGGGCGGCGGGGAGAGGACGGAATTGATGCCTGACGCCCGCGCAGGTCGATGAGACGGGCGAGCGCTCTGCATGCTGAGTTGCCTCCGTCGAGTGACGGGGGAGCTGCCCTGTGCTTACAGATTCCTACTCGAAACGTCCGCGGCTCCAGTCACACAAGTGCGCGGATTTCCCTGCCGCTCTGAGTATTCGCGAAAAAGGCTCCTCACGTGTTGGTAAATAGAGGGAACAGCTTGCGATGGTGGACGCAGCTTTACGACGCTACTTTCTGCAAAAGTTTATTGACTCGAATTTAATCAGTGGCGTACCCGAGGGGAGGGAGTCATTGAACTTCAGCTACCTCTCCACCCCGAAACCAATGATACATATTCAAAAATTTGGCTTGTCCTAATTTTCTATACAAACGAAACTCATTAAATTTATCAATAAGTATTGATTATATATATATATATATATATATATATATATATATATATATATATATATATATATATTGTGACATACCAGACTGTCACACAATATTTTGATGGGAATTGGGGACAAAATTATTAAATTCTTCGTAAAAAGTGTAAATGTTGAGGGCATAGGCATGCACGCAGGGCGTTCCTTAGCAACCAGGAAGCGGAAGTCAGTAAACATAGCGCGGCAAGTAACGGACAGAAGATTGTGATATAAGGGCATGTATGATTGGTGGTAAACTAGTAATGGGTATGACGTAGAAGAAAACTGGAGATTGTTGTGTAAAACAAGTGACAAGATGAAAGTTATCGAGGGTTGAACTTTTTGTCATATTAGGAAATGAGCATTAGACCGCGTACCGTGCACATCGTCCTGCAGAGGTTATTGTAAATGATAGATGCGGGACTTGGTGGAATTTTGCTGAAATAATTGAGTAGTGAGGACTTATATTTTGTGTGCGTAATTCTATTTGGAACTTTGAATAATTCTGGCATCGGGAGCGCGTAAATCGGACTTGAAGAAAATACAGACGTGAAGAAGCTCGAGACATATCTTGTAGTTTAGGAGATGAAATTTATGTTTTATCGCGTTTAAAGTTGAAGGAATCAATTAGAATAAATAGATTTTCGTGTATCGTGATTTAAGCAAAACGTGACAGTCTTTGAGTTAGTGCCCATCTGTGGCAAATAATAGGTAAGTAAGTGAAACAATTAATAAGTTGAGGCGGACATTGACCCGGCAGCAGACTGAGAACAAGAAACAAGAGGGAAGATTGGTCGGAGCGGTGGATTCTTCCTGGCCCCATCGTCCAAGAGCGCATGGATATCTAAATTAGTAAGAATAATAACGCAATAGACAATTTTTACGATCGGTTATGACCAAGGTGACATTTGATGTTAAAAGGATTAATCGATGAATAAACTTATAACGTTCACATTCTGAAAAAGAATAGCTGATTATCATTCTTTAGCATCTTGTGCAATCCACAGTTTAATAATTTCTTTCCAGAAACAAATTTCAGATTTCTCGCTTCTTCCGTATGGAGAGCGGATCGAATGATCGTTTGCTAGGAAGAAAGTAAGTACCGGCGACGATTATTTTCGTAAGAACCCAACCGGCAGAGCTAGTGGGATAATTATTTCCCTTTAGATGTGTTTGCGGGAAATTTAAAATCGCAACTTTTACTGGCGCCCAAAATGATATAAATTCGGAAACCGGTTGCAGAAATAATTTAACAAAAACGGAGATCGTTTCAAGATATATTCAAAACCTGCAGCCCCTCCACTTGAGAAAAATCCTAGGTTCGCTTCTAAATACGAATAATACCAAATAATACGAATAATAACAAATATCACTCGGTTATAGAAATCCGTTTTTGTGACGTACTGACCCCTCGTACGTATCGTGCAAAATCAATTAAAGTTAAGAGAAAATTTTTTGAGTTTCACAATTTCCATTATAGTTCATAATTCATCACGATCATTAATGCGTTTCGTGAGTAATGTTTGATATATCCTGCCTCATCAATCAATATACTGATCGTCTCTTTAAAATGAAAGGACTTATGTCTACCATGCTTACTTGACAATTGAAACCAGCCGGGCCTCATTTGTACTTCTTCGCCCTACAATTCCTTGTTTTGAAATGTATTCAGAAACATAGACAAGAAGATGATGTGTACAAAACCCCAAAAATGATGAATACACTCTACCCTCTGGGATAAATTGGAGCCATACATTGGCGAATTAAATTAAGAGAGTTAACATCAATAGTCATTTTAGGTTATCAAAAACCAAGGACGTGGCGGGGCGTGATCCAATTCCCGAACAAGTGGGTGTGGTGAATGGTGGGTAAGAAAGCACATAAACGCGGCATGGGGTTTGGATGGAACGGATGACAAGCGCCGATGTCCTCGTAGGGGGCGGAGGGGAGGGGTGAGGACAGCCCGAGGACGTGGCGGGGCGTGATCCAATTCCCGAACAAGTGGGTCACGACGGCCCTCGTGGCCGGCGGGTGGGCGGCGGCGACGGCGGCGGTGGCGACGGTGTGGGCGGCGAACGATCTAACAAGTCGAAAAGCAGAGAAGAGCTGAGCGGCGTGGCGGCGACGGCGGCGGCAGGGCGGCGGCAGCGGCGGTGGCGGCGGCGGTCACCGTGGCTGTTGAGTTTGTGTTGAGAGAAGCCCCTGGCCAAGCTCATGGTGTGGGAGGGAGCAGTTCAAGCAGACAGACGAGGGTGCTTCTCAACTCGAGTATAATGCTCGCGCTTAATCAATGTAATGTGTTCCTCAGGTACAAACAAAAAATCAATGTTTTTTTAGTTTAGTTATGTTATTCTTCTTTCCATTCTAACACTTGTGGTGAGCTTACTAAAAACTTTTGGCATCCCTAAGATTTATTTTTTCTACAATTTTCCGTTTTCTGTTCCTTCCAATGTCTTCATTTAGATATGTGTTCTATCCTGTGTTACTTACTAATGAAAGTTTTTTACTAATTTTTATGGGATAGCAAGGAAATGTAGTTCTCATGTGTTTCTTTAAGCCATTTCATTTTCTTAAATTGAAATAAAGTATTATTTGAAACAGGTTTCTTAATGTTTCCGCAATGTAATACAGAGAATTTCCACCGATAACCTCCACCTGCGCAAGCAACACTATGTTTGCAAACACTTTATTTACCTTAAGTGGTACAGAAATTGAGTGATACCCCAAGTGATAAGCCTTAAGTGATACCCCAAGAAAAAGAAACAAGAAGCCATCTACGGATTGAGAAACGGAAACGATTTGGGACAATGAATGTGACCAAATTTAAATGACTTTAGGAAGAATGGAGTTTGGAAAGGAAGGAAAGAGTCCAGTTCAGATTTGATGTGGAACCTAAAAATAGGATTAAAACGGAATTTTCATCGTAAATATTTCTCATAAAAATCAGATACTGAAGACGAATTTAAGACAATGCAGTCATTCCTTGGAAATAAAATTATTGAAATTTAATCCTGGGTTAAATGTGACTCAATCGTTACGTGCCAATTGCACGGACATACATTGAAAGGCGACATTTGGATCCCTTCTCTTTCTTCAGAACTGCAATAGTCTGTACGAATTTATTCATATTCCTATTTATTCTTTTTCTTTTTAATAGTAGATTTTATCTTATGAATCACGTGATGATTTGTACCTTTCCACAAGCCGTTCTTTTAAATCATTCTTTCATTTCTATTTATCAATTTAGTGACATCTGAGTCATCAATGATTGCGGACTTCCAGTCCAGCGTGACTTGCCTAGAATAAGGAAATTATGGTTATATGAATGAATGATATATATCATATATCATGAATGATATATATCAAGTAAATAATCTTTAAAATATTTTTATCATCCTCCCTTTAGCATGTGTGTTCCTTTTAAACCTAGGCTAATCTAGTACTTTATCCACTTTTGGCTACTTTGGACTCAAACTCCTCCGCGACTACTGAGGTTTGAAAATATGTCACGACTACTCCGGAATTAAAAGAAAACCTGGTTGAAGCATAACGACTCACCGCGGACTGGTCCTTCGGCCTCCGCCCTTCCCTTTCCGGCCCGCGCTACCCGTTTCCGGTGGCGCCTCACCGCGTTGCGCCAGATAAGAGAGCGCCGCCGCGGCCGCAGCGCTCTTATTTGCTCTCTCTTTGCAGCGCACTTCCGCAAGCAGCGAACCCGTGGCTTTCTGAAAGGTTTCCTATCGACTGGAATCGTCGCAACCCGTCCTAGTGTTCGGGTTTTATTCTACTAAGCGCTGGATGTTTGTTCCTGTGGGCGTGCCTTCGTGTATAAAGGAACGGCGTGGTAATGCTCAGGGTATTTACGTGGACAAACGCGTACCAGTATTGTCAATTCCTGGTCACATTTTCTTGTGTTTGTTAGTTTTATGTGTTGACTTCATTACGTGTCTTGAAGTGATCGTTATTATACCTTGATAGAAACCTTTGCATTAGTGAATGATGAAGTGATTCCCGAACTCTTGAACACACCCTATTCTAATGGAAATGTATTATCTATAAATTGTTACAGTTCAACACGAGTAATACGCGATTGACATAAAATGCCTCATGATAATAATAATAATAATAATAATAATAATAATAATAATAATAGTAAACTATAAAAAACAGGGCAAACTATCAAGGTGTTTAAAAATGGATTCGGTATAAAGGTGTTGATTCCCCAAAAATGGTCACGTGCACGAGCCCCCGGGAGAATATGACTGGGCCTCGGCGGGTACAAGAGGCGCGCTCGCTTGGTCATAGGATGGCCAATTCGCGACAAAAAGAATTATAAGTAAGCATTTGACTAAGCGCCACATACCTGTCTGATAGAGATACGTATAATCTACGATATCGGTCCAAAAGTGATCTCGTTGTTTAAGCATATGATGTTGAATTGGCGAACAAAAGTCGTCCTGACAGTACCCGTAAACTATATCGAAAGATAAACGATAAATGTACGTTTTTTTCGGAAGACTCACTCAGCCCTCTCTATTGTTTGTCGTCTGCATGAATACCTTATCAAATCTGTTGAATCAGTCGATATCAGTCGATATATGGTTGCCCAACAGTATAATCCGTCCAGCACATTATTTTGGGACGCACACATTTCTCTGGTACTGAATATAATATTTTTTAATAATAATAATAATAATAATAATAATAATAATAATATTTATTTCCAACTTGTTTTACAGAGATAATATACATTGTTGTTTCTTGGAATTACTAACAATCGATAACCAGTTGTGATGGTTAGCAATACTAAATTTATAATTTATTATCTGTCTACTTCTACATAGTATTTTTTATATGTGGCGTGTTTTTTACAATATTCTTATTTTTTTTAACATTTACAATATAAGTTTTTGTGAACATAAACAACGACACATAAACAATTTTGTGATATAAACAATGACATCACTCAGTGGCGAAGATTTTATACCAAACGTTGGCAGAGAAATTATAACTTCTCACTGAAGCTAAAGTGCCACATTTTAAGTATCATCCTGTATGTGTGCTGGAAAACGAAGAATGACATTCGTATTCGGATAGAACTGTTTTAATACATCCGACAGTAATGAGCAACAGACCATACCTGGTTGTGTTAACAAGAGAGGGAAGGGGATGTGTCGCATTGATTGATATCTTCATCCCAAACACTAGAATCTGAGAAGTTAATACGTCGAAAAAATTAACAAATACTCATACTTCTCGGGAAGTTAGTTGCAATTTGGTGTGGTATTTATAATCAACCGATTCTTAAAATCTTTAGTCGTAAATTAGAATAATAATAGTAATAAATATCAGATTCATATTACACGCAGTATCAAGCAGCATAGCACCGTACGTCAATACACAGCAGAGCACAGAGAGTTTAATGCAATATGTAAGGAAGACTTGAAAACCCAGTACAGTGAACGTGCATAGATCATCTCATTGTCTGCATTGACCTTATGTGTTATCATGAAAACTACGTGTCGTGGAACAATCGCCCTTAAATCAATATATTTAAAACACTAGGGTTTTCGTTTAGAAAACAATTGAGCATTATACTCAATCAAATTTTGTGATTTTGCTTCGAGTGAAAGATAGTGGGCCCTAAAAGTGTTATCGTTTGCTACTATTGACCAGTTTTGCAGTACAAACACTAAGGTCTTCATCCTAGCCATTAGTATCAAATTATACGTGTAGTTTATGGGTGTAATAATTACCAAATAAATCTTATTTATTAAATAATATTAAATATACAATATTAAATTTCTATCTATTAAATAAAAAATAAATAAACAGTGATTGTAATGAAATAGTAAAATTGGAAGAAAGAATTTTTATCTTCCGTAAATTGTCCATTACGTCGTTTGTTTTGTCAAGACCTCCACAAAGTTCTTGTCCCAGCGCGAGGAAGCCTGTGTAAGAAAGAGTTTATAGGGAGATGCTAAGATAGCTAATTTTGCAAGTTCGAAGATTGAGCGTTTTTAAATGCACAGAAGTGTACAAAACCGTTATGTCTAGTAATCGGTTGACACAATTGCGTTTGCAAAATAATTTCAGCGATTATTAGGATATGTGATGCTTTACGTTTGTAATCGAAGATGAATAGTAGGATTTTCTTCTCGAGTCCAAAATTTACAATTACAAAAACATTTGAATTATGTTTTGTAAAAAGTCTAACTTATGCTCTAAATTCACAGAAAATAGTGACTATATTGTTCCAGAAATGGTAAACCTTCTTCATTTGTCTTAGATAACAAGAACTGAACGACATGAAACAATATTTTTGAGAAATTTCAATTTTCCGTATCGTGCATATGTTGTTCTTTTGTGTTGTAACTTTCGTACAGTTCCTCCGTTTGTGCGATGTAATCGCAAGGGTTCAGCTAGTAAAACATTGAATTCCGTCAGCGCCAGCCTGTCCCCGCGCGGGCGGGCGCGAGGGCCAGCGGGTGGGCGCCACAACACTATTCAGCGCCGCTGACAGGAACATGTGCCGCCTCGGGCGCCTGCCGCCCAGCGCCGCGCCGCGCGCCGAGCTTCATTTGTCGCGCGCAGGGCGAGGTGGGGGTTGGGGGTTGGGGAGGGGCTGGGGGAAAAGGGATGTGGGAGAGAGGCTGGGTAAAGTGTGGGATGGGGAGAGAGAGGGAAATGAGGGAAGGGAAGAGGGGAAAGGAAAGAAGGAGGAACAGGCAGAGGCAGAGCGGGAAGGAGATGTTAGGGAGGAGACCGGCAGTGTGGAGATGAGAGGAAAGCGAGTAGGAGATGCACAGGGCTAGGCGATGAGGTGACAAGAGGGTGGGCAGGAAGGAGAGAGGTGAGATTAAAAACAAATGCGGAGCGGGTGGGGAAAGAAGGAAGACGAACGAAGCAGAGAAAAGAACGGACTCCCAGAAGAGGGGGCAGTGCGAGGATTTTCGGGAGAGCAGGCGGGGCCGGGGTGGAACATGGCGCGAGCGGGGGGGTCATCGATCCAGGAGCGTCGGGGTTCGAGGGCACTGGCTGTGCGATGCGATGGGATGGGGGTGTGGCGTGGAGCGGCGTGGCGCGGCGGCCAGTTGCCGGGGCAACTGAGTGGGGCTGCTGGCTGCGGCGAGCCCTGCCGCTTGAATGCCCCTCGTTGCTTGTGAACAAGCTTTCGGCATCAGGCGAATGAGAT
This sequence comes from Teleogryllus oceanicus, assembly GCA_964035755.1. NCBI lineage: Eukaryota > Metazoa > Arthropoda > Insecta > Orthoptera > Gryllidae > Teleogryllus > Teleogryllus oceanicus. Next base: position 97,991,247 of record CAXIVR010000006.1, read on the forward strand.
GTCCTTCTGATTGGAATTATAAATTGGCTACTAAATGCGACTAATTCTGGGTGATGTGAAGATATCATTTTGGACAGAGAACGTTATTCAAAATGAAAGTGCACGAAATGCATTGGATCAGTTGAGAATGAGCGTATTTTTCCAAAGTATGTCTTTAAATTAATTTCCCCGAATTGATACTGTTCAGATACTGTTCTTATTAATATATATATATATATATATAATATATATATATATATATATATATATTATTATATGTTAAAATATGCTGTATCATTATTTTGAAACGCGAGTCAGAAATACCACACAAGGCTGGAACATCATGCAAATCATCTCGCTATCAATCTATTAGACAATGGTGAAGAAACAAGAAGACTTCAGCACAATAAACCACTAGATATAACCTATTGATTTGTTTAAATAGGAATGGCACTTTCGAGTAACATTTCCACTCGTGTGAATATTATTATTAAACCATTTTCCTAATATTTCTAGGGAAATAAATTGCAAATAATTAGAATTCATAAGAAAATATTTTGCAACGTTTCTATTTAACAAGGGTTGACCCTAAAAATATGAAATATGAGTTCTGATAAGGATAAATATAATACGAGTTACCTGTTCATGGCGGCTCCTCAATTCTATCGTGAAAGATTAAATTTGTCTTACACGTTTAGATTGCAAAATAGCACCCTTCAGAACATACATTGGAAGGGAGCACTATTTACCATTCAGTAAAAGCTCTGAAGTACGGACGAAATGATCCGAATTTACGCGTTTCAATGACATTTTCCCTATTTGATGCTTTTGAGACGACTTGTGGTTTGGTATATTAGGGAATCGTACGCCAAGCACGCAAAATAAAAGGATCTGGATTATTCAGTAGAACGCTCACCGATGCGGAAAAATAAAATTTGCATTTGTGGGTGGTGTAGCGCCAAAATGTCGCAAACCTCCCCGGTGGTAGCGCTTTAGGTTTCAGGAGCGGCTTCATTCGGAGGATTGGGAAGTTTTCGATGCAGTCCTCAGTGTTCAGCTCTTGCGACGTGCTCACGTGTTAACAATATTGGTCCGCTTTTCCGCACTACCGAGTATGATCGGAGATACTGAGAATGTGGAGAAAGAACTAAACAAGAGTTTGTAAATGGAACTCCAATATTCAAAATTGCCCCAAGTTATTTACGCGATATGAAATCTCTCCTGTATACAACTCATAACTATTTTATTCTGCAGCATTGAGACAAATACGTAATTCTATGAATATGTTTCATAGTGATAATTCTGAAATTTAATTTTATCTTTTAAAGAGCAAGCTCGAAAAATTCATCAAATACTTTTTTCTTCTTTTAGCTACAAATTAGGAGTTAATTTTGCAACTCCTCGATTTTTGTCTTTCAATAAACCTTGAATACTGGCGATTTTCGGAAATATAACTAGTAGACGATTTGACATCTATGAGTTTTGTTCAAGTGCTTTTCTACAACTACTAAGACAGTGTCTTGTAAAGCAACAAAAACCATAAACAGGTCCTCTTTTTATTGTCCACATTTTACTCTACAATTTCAGGTTGTTGCTAAAGCTAAGACAAACTCAGCCGGTGTCTGGAGGAGAATTGTAGCGTCTGGCTGCTCTGATCGGTAGTTTTCCGTGGTTTCTCCGATCAACCTCAGGGGAATGTCGGAGCAGAACCACAACAAATGGGCCACGGATCGCGCGCGATCTGTCCTTCCTCTTCCTTGTCCTATCCTCTCCCCTTACACAGCCACTTACTCTAACATGCACTACACCACCACATTCCGGGAGACCGGTCGGGAGCTTAGAGCTTGTCCCGGCTCGGGCGAGGTCCCGCTGGTAGGTGATACCTGGTTGGGAAAAACTCTGCAAGCCTAGGAGTAAGTCGGCAACGGATCTCACCATCCTGCGGAAGAAGATCACCGTCACCTTCCGAAGGAAAATATGCACTATACATACGGAACTACTTACCTTTGCGGTTGACGCGCCAGGAATCACTAATCAACCATTAAACAATTGCAATGAATCTTACCCTCAAACAACGTCGAGTGCACTGGTATCACATGAGAACTCTGCTACGTTGTACCGCGCCTTACAGCGAGAGAACTGCCCATCTGCCAACACCTCAGGAGAGTTGCTCCCCTGTCGAAGAGTCTCTTCGCCAGCTGAGAGGCTGGCGGCGTATGCGGACAGCCTTCCTCAGCCGCAAATCGCTGGTTATTACGGAAGCGCTGTCTTAAACCGCCCATTACGCCATTACGAGCGTCTGCTTGCTAGCTCGCCAGTCCCTGCCTCAACGCCCGGGATCGAACTCCGCCGATGGCTCCCAGTCACGCAGTGATCGCCCCTGCAAGCCGTTCTTTCACAACCATTTGACGTCGTCGGTTTCCCAACTGAAATTAATGGTTTGCGAAGCTGACAAACAAGAATATTTTTCCTTACCATACTCAGTAGGATATTGTGTGGCTTCACAGTCCCCTTCCCACAAGTCAATGATAACATTAAAAATAATACAGCATTTACTTATTTTCTATACCAGCCAAAGTCATTAATGTTTCAATTTTTACGTTATAAATATTAACTATAAGTTAAAAAATATATTTTATATTGAGCTTGAATAATTTTTAAAAGAAAACATCAACTGAGTTGAACAGTATATATCTAGCCCTACCCCCATTCCCCACCCCCGCGAGAAAAATCCTGGGTACACCTCTGAACGTGGATAATGGCGAGTGAAATTCAGCAATTATTTTATATATTACGAACATACAATGTGTCCCAGTTGTAAAGCGACGCAGTAGTCAGAAGACAGTACAAAGCTTCAAGGCATATCACACGAGAATGACAATTTATGAGGAGGATAAATTTGAGTTTGTCTTGACACAGTCTTGATGCAAGTCTGTGAAAATGCTTGTTAGACGGTTCGTCGAATCTGTTGTTCTCGAGCTGGAGGGTATGTATTGTCAGTTGTTGCGGAGTAATAATTTAAGTGGTTATTTCTTATTCTGGCGTCAGAGGCATTTAAAGAGGTTCTTACTGCGCGAAGTTACCTAATGAATAGACCTCGAATTTTAGGAAAAATTGCCTACTTTGTTCCTTAGGAGATTATGGAAAATAATTGAAGATGTTTACGAATGATGAAAATATAGTAGCGATGATAAGCTCAAAAAAGTCAAGGATGCCGATTTCTAATAATGAAAATTCTCATGTATTGAAGCCCTTGAAAGACCTCACGGCCGAACAAGAAGTAAATAAATGAACAAAAAACGAAAAAATAAATCTACTAAAAGCATCTATAATGCCTCAAATGTCCTGAACGGGCAGTTGATGCCTGTTTTAATATTTTTTCCCTAAAACTGACTAAAGCACGTAATTCTGATGAATGGTCGTATTTTAATTACTCATTATTAAATTTATTATGCCAAAACGCAAAATCCTCCCCGAATTTCCCGAAAAGCGAATATTTCCTGATCAAATACGCAATTGACTACGCACTGAAATCTCACACCCAACATAAGGAGCTCTGCAAGTCACTGTAAAGAGGATGTTTCAAGCTCGTCTCCGATCTGCACGCACTTCTTAGGCAAGTGCATTCATTTCCGATGCAGCTGCGCTGTTGACACAATGAGAATGAAAAGTATGAAAGAATAAATGAAATGAAAACAAATGAAAGTGAATAAAATAATATGCTTGTAGTCGCTCTTATAAATTTAAAAATACGGTATCCAAGTATTGTCAGGAAAAATCCCTCGGAGTTAATCTCAAAAATACCAAAATTATGAAATTAAAAATGTCAGGCAGAATGAGATCAGAGAGGCCAATGAAGTATAGAGGTGAAATTATAAATATGGTCAAGCAGTACTCGTATTTAGGTATCCAATTCACAATGTCAAATTTATTTAACTATGCAGCTGGCAATGCCATGACCAAAGGAAACACGGCATTGCGTTCAGTCTGGAAAATCTGAATATCAGGGAAACTGATAGCTGGGAGACTGATAGAAAACTCTTCGATTCCATTGTAGCAACTACTGTGCTATACGCTGCAGGTTTTGGGGATCTAAGATACACTAAGCAACTGGATAAGATACAAACTTCTACAAACGTCTTTTCGGGCTATTGAAAACAACTCCTGGGTCCATGATTAGAAAGGAAAGTGGCTCAACTGAAATAGAATCAGAAATAATTAAAAGATCATTGACTTATATGACAAAACTGTAATCTATGGCGCCTTGTCGATACCCACGTATAATTTTCAACAAACTTTTAGACTTAGGAAATGCATATGTTAATTGTTGTAAATACAGCTGGGTGTCCGTTCTGGACGGGTTGATGAATGATTAGGGCTTTTATAACTTAATTACGGAACAAAATACGATTGTATTCAGAGATAGTCTTCCTTCGAATGTTGCAACAATTGTAAGTAAAATCTTTATGGATAACACATGTAGATTCATGAATTAATCATACAGTCAATCATTATACAATATATCAAAAAATTAGGGAACTGGAATCTTCAGAAACAGAGAAATATCTAACTTTGGCTCTCCCCACTTTCATTACTAGAGATGTCGCTCAAATGAGGATGCCCAGTGACAAAGAGATCAACAACAGAAGAAATATGTAGCACAAAATACACTCAAATTCAATCTGCTCGATATGTAACATGCATACTGCAGAAAATCATTTTGTGACCTATATTAAGAGCATAAAACGCTTTTCATGCCTATTAGTGCCTGACTATATAATTGTGTAACATATTTTATGTGCATAAATCATCACTTTTTTGTACCTAAAATTGCGAGGTCCACTGATGAGTCTGGAATAACGTTACGTTGGTTTCTTTGTTGATTATATTGATTTCTTTAATGTGTGAGTGTGTATGTGTGTTCAGAGAGAGAAGAAAACGAGAGTGTGTGTGTGTTGTAGCGTCATAGACTTGACTCCCTGCTCCTGAGTTGCAAGGCATGGGGATGAGAGAGACAAATATCCGAACAAAGGCCACCCCTCACGGAAATCCCAGACGCCGGGCACAAAATGCGCCGTCGGTGGCACTCGCTTCAAGACGAGTGCGTGGGGGGGGCAGATGACGTAGGAGGTCATGAGACTCGGGCCTATATTAAGGTGCGTCGCAGGACCATTCGGGGGTAACGTTTCTGGTTTCCTCGCGGCAAAACACCGCAAAACTTGTCCGGCCAAGTCTGGCGCGGACGTGCTGAAGGCACAAGTAGGTGTTCGAGGTTCGGACACGGTGAAGTATGCCTTATACTTGAGGGCAGATGGTTTGCCGAGGCACATGAGGTGCCCAGTTGCGAATCGGCCGAGGTGGCTACTCGCAGGCGCGGCCACAAGGCGCGTGTCGGGAGAGGGGGGCTGCGGCAGGTAGCTCCGACAAACGCCTTAGAGTGAGGTTTTAGTTCCTGTACGTAATTTATTGTAAATAAATTGTAAATACGCCTCATACGCCTAGACCGGGAGCGGTAGCTCAGTGCATCAACTGATGTGACTGCAGCGCCTCTGACCGGGAGGTCCTAGGTTCGAGTCCTGATGGCGGCAGGATTTTCAACATTAGCTTTTCAGCTAGGTCGAATTCAGTCGCTGCCTGGAGGAGAATTCTAGTGGCCGGCTGCTCTGATCGGTAGTTTCTCTGATCAACACCAGGCGAATTACACTAACATTCACTACACTACCAGATATTCCGGAAGACCGGTCGGGAGCTTAGAGCTTGTCCCGGCTGGGGCGGTGGCCCGCTGGTGGGAGAGTCCTGATTAGGGGAAACCCCACTAGCCGACGATAGGTCGGCGCCGGATCTCGTCATCCAGCTGAGGAAGACCACAGCCATCTCCCGAGAAACAAACATGCACTACACTAACGGGACTAATGACCAAAGTAGTTGACGCGCCCGGAAACACGAAAAAACAAACCAAACCAAACCGACCGCCTAGTCCTAAAACCGCAGGTAAAGTAATAGCAAGGAGCTACTCTTTCGGATTCGCAGTATGCTGATCGACCTCCGGCGAAGGTGCCGCGCGTCAATCACGCAAAGGCGCTCAGTTAAGCGACAGTTGCTCGGAAAGCTCTCCTATCACTTGCTACTCAGTGAGCACGTCTTTTAAATTGATTGCAATCAGTTACGAAGTTGTTAACTCAAACGACAGATGAAATTTAACTTCCTATCCCAATACACAAGTTCCCATTTTTGCAGGATGTAAGTGTTGATCGGAAGATAATTCACTATCTTAAAACGGAATAGTATATAACAATATACAAATGAAAATAATAAGAAACAGTTAAGAATTTTATAAAAAATAGCCTTCAAATGTTACGGAAAATGGAAACTCACAATACCATGCTATTATGAAAACTTATTCAAAGTGATAAAATTCTTCTTTATGAAACTTTACTTTTTCAAAATGTATTTTCCCTGAAATCTCTTTTCTTAATGCCTCCGCTTTCATAATGACAAACCAAGACTCTGCTTCCTAATGTAAAATAGTGGTGCTGATTCCTAATGTAAAATAAAACGGCACATGCTTTCCCGCGAAAATTCAGAGTTCAACAGAAAATAGACTTGCGCCATTTTTTGGCGTTATTTGCTCTATCCAAAGAAAAAAATTAAAAACAAAATTTAGAGCCTTTTTTATAAAATAATGGTTAAAAAGTGCCTATATTTCACTTACCATTACAAGAAAACTGCTCATATTTTTGAAAATGTATATAGTCCCTTATATAAATATCTACCCTTAAAGGTCCTATTTCATAAGAAAAAATATCTAATACTGTTGTTGCAGGAAGATGCCGAAATAAATAGCCCAAAAGCCTTTCTAATTTAAAAAAATTCAGAGTTTACCTACAATGAGACCCCATTTTGGGATTATCCAAGAAAACATTTAATCCAAAATTTCGGAGCCATTTTTTAGAAAATTTGGAAAATATTGTTAAGGGTGCGGGTAAAGTACTCCCAAAAATCAAAATATCCGATTCAAATTCGCAGTACACTGAGTGCGAGAATATCGCCAGATCGCTCGAGGAATATCAATTTTAAAGAAAATCATGTGAACTGTTAGCCGGTAGCTTTGACCAATGACGGACTGACCGACAGACAGTCGTAATTCCGTAAAGTAATATTTCAATATCAAGGACCTTTTAAATGTGAATTTTGATTACACAACGTGTTAGAGAAATTTACTTCTCATGGGAACAATATTTATCCTCTTTTTGATTTCAGAAACCCGTAATACGAGTTTCTCTGACGAACATTTGCCACGTTCCGTTAAATTATTACAATGATTTCTCGGTACTAAGTAGTGGGCAAGTAAGTAGTACTATGTTGGTGAGAATGTCAAAAGAGTTAAGGAAACAAACTTGTAATATATTTTCTGGACACCCTGTAAAATATACAAACAACATTTTTCACAGAAAAGAAGACCGGTTATTTCTCGTATATAGAGCAATGTTTCGTGAATAAGGCTCTCTAATAATGACTTTGTGAGAAAGCCCATTCAGTCATGCATAAGTATGGCAATCACCAATTACAGCGAATCTTGTTTACTATTCATTGTCTTTCGAAAATGCCGGTAATTTGTCTCCAGCGCCGTGAAATTGCAGTAATATTCATTGCTTCATGAAAAGAACGGAGAGAAAAAAAATTAGAAAAACGAGTGTTCGCTGCTCGTTTAGTGTTTGCACAGTTTAAAGCAGAACTAAATATTGGTGAATGGTACCCATTAATGTGATAACTCGCCGTGAATTAATTGTTTGTGTGTTTTAAGTGCTCCGGCAAACAGAACCCAATTGAAACTGTCAGAGCGTACACCCATCTCTCCGTCGGCCGATGGTCGATAAAAAACACTGCGAGGCAAAAACTGCGACATATAAATTCCGTTGTAATGGAGTTGGCGATGAAAAGCACAAAACGGACTTTTCTAGAAATTCTAACGCACCGAAACAATCGAGTGTGTTGTAATATGACGCAAACTGACTTTGCACAGGGTTTTGTTTTACACAGCTAACAACGCACCGCCGTTCATTAGCTGTATTGTAATCAGAATGGATTTGAAATAAAATTGGCATATCGTTAAATGATGTCATATGTGCTTTTTATCGTTGTTGGTTTCTTTTATTTTATATGAAATTAGGGTAAAATGTAAAAATTATGGGTAAATTGTGCGGTAAAATGTATTACCTAGATACATGAGGCCCTTCGAATATTTATTTAAAGCAACAAAAATAGGGGTCGAAATGAGCGTAGTATTTGATAATCAAAATATTATTTTGAAGAACTTTTTTTTTTTTACTTTTGTACGGATCGTGTTTTTATTTCAGACATTAACCAGTTGTTTTGTACTCTTATTTGGAGGTGTATTAAATGCACTAACAATAATATATTTATTGAATGTTCTTGTTCTAGTGGTTGCAGTGTGCAGCAAGCAAGCATATCCCCAATATATATATATATATATATATATATATATATATATATATATATATATATATATATATATAATAGTAGTTAGGTTTTTAGCAATATGCAATAAAACCGCCTTCGATTTGGTGACGTTCAAAAGCACATCATCACTTTCTTGGTTTTCCTGCCCAAGAGCGATGCTCTCCCCCAGTAAAATCTGCCAGCTGCGCATGACCAAGGCAATATCCGATCCCTACGTGTTCGCCAATCTCTGGGATAGTCCCCCTTTTAAATTTGACGATTCTTCCGCTGGGCCGTCCCCTCCCGGGCGCGCCGTCAATAAAACGAGGATAGGCTTCATTAGGTCTCCGGAACGAGCCGAGGGTTCCGTTGGCGCGCGAGGAGACGAGGGGAGGCGAGCAGCGAATTGAAGAGAGCGGAGCGGGGCGAGGCCGGGGGACGCGGGCAGGTCGGCGGGCGTAGGGTTGCTGGGCCGCAGCGTGGGGTGGGGACGAGGACAGGGGGCGCGGCGGGTGGGACGGGACGGGACGGGACGGGACGGGACGGGACGGGACGGGACGGGACGGGACGGGACGGGACGGAGACGGAGCAGGACAGGACAGGACAGGACAGGACAGGACGGGACGGGACAGGACAGGACAGGACAGGACAGGACGGACAGGACAGGACAGGACGGAGGACAGGACGGACAGGACAGGACGAGGACAGGAGGACAGGACAGAGACGGACAGAGACAGAGACAGGACAGGACAGGACAGAGACAGACAGAGACAGGACAGAGACAGGACAGGACGAGACGGACAGAGACAGGACAGGACAGAGACAGGAGACAGGACAGGACAGGACAGGACGACAGGACAGGACAGAGACAGGAACAGGACAGGACAGGACAGAGACAGAGACAGAGACAGGACAGAGACGAGAGACAGAGACAGGACAGAGACAGAGACAGGACAGGAGACAGGACAGAGACAGGACAGAGACAGAGACAGAGGACAGGACAGAGACAGGACAGGACAGAGACAGGACAGAGACAGGACAGGACAGGACAGGACAGGACAGGACAGGACAGGACAGGACAGGACAGGACAGGACAGGACAGGACAGGACAGGACAGGACGGACAGGACAGGACAGGACAGGACAGGACAGGACGAGACAGGACAGGACGGACAGGACAGGACAGGACAGACAGGACGGGACAGGACAGGACAGGACGGACAGGACAGGACGGACAGGCAGGACGGACAGGACGGACAGGACGGACAGGAATGGACGGACGGACGGACGGAGGCAGGACAGGACGGACGGAGGACAGGATGTGCGGACGGCGGGCGGCGGGCAGGACGGGCAGGGAATTGAAGCTGGGGGAGCGCAAGGTGATGGAACCAATAAACCTAAAGACGAAAGGGAATAAACCGTGAGGATTGAAGAATGGGTATGGAACGAGAGGTAGTAATTGAAGCTGGGGGAGCGCAAGGTGATGGAACCAAAAACCAAAGAAGTAGAAAGACTAACCATGAAGATGGCCATGATAAGCTGAATGAAGGGCGAGATAAAGAGGGTGGAAGGCAGGAAGAAAAATGAGTCACAGTACAGGAGGACGGAGGCTAGCCGCAATGATGGTCAGCGAAAGAGAAATGCCAGGTGTCGTCTGAGAAAGGGAAAGCGATGAACCAGAAACGATGACAGTGAGCGGGGGCAATAGGGAGGTGGCGACCCGTTGAAGCAAGGAATAGAGGCTGACTGAAAATGAAATATTAGAAATGATGAGTGCTTGGTTTAAGTCAAAACTTCGTTCTAAATGGGGTATGCTAGAGTAACTGGAGAAGCGAAATTTAAGAGGGAAAACAAACCGTACTTCAGTCGACCTTATGATGTAGACTAGATTTGGTTTATGTAATTATAGTCATGGATTGTATAATAAAAGGTTCTAGCAAAGGCTAGAGGTTGTAACAAGTTAAAACGTCACGAACACTGCCGAAAAACAGAATTGAATAATTTAATGTGTACTATGTAATGAAAAAGCATTACAAGTACCTCGCTTGGAGTGATCAGTCTATGTTTATTTAATAGGGGATGAATACAATTGTATTCAGTGATATAAAATTAACACATTTACTTTGATAAAGAAATAGAATATTCCGAGTTAAGAGAATAGTAAATCATGTGATTAAATTTTGGAAGGCGACGCAGAATATATTGACGTAATATTGAATATTTTATTGAAGAATAAATGCTGGACACTGGTACATGAGATACAGAAAAAGGACATTTAGACTGATAAACGTCATTGGAAAGGTAAATTGGATATTTTCCTTCGGCATCAATTTATCTCATTTAGACAGACACTCAGAATAAAGAGAAAACGAATTGATCGAATGAAATAACACGGTTTGATTCTGCTGGTAGATGGATACAATTCAACAAAACCAATATAACAGTTACTTTCATACAAATAAGCCCAGGATGAAACTAGTGGTGCTACACAATTGCACAGACTTTCTGGTATTAGTTTTGTAGTTTCTTTGGTCTGGGCTAGCTATTGAACTTTCTCTTGCCAGCTGCCATCTATCGCCGTTCAAAATATACTTTTTTTACATTCTTTCAATTTTTCGGTTTCTTAATAGTAAAACCAAAATATTACTTTAAGAATATAACAGAAGAGTAAAACACTCGTCCTAAATAGAAAATCTCATTGAAAAATATCGAGCCGTTGAGAAAGTGGTCATCAAGCGTTACTGTAAATACGAAATTTGAAGCTCTTTTTTAGAGAAAATCTTTGAATTTTCGAAAACTTCATTACAAGTCATTTGAAGCACTTAAACTCACAAAGGCAATAGTGTTTACGAATAGCTGGAAATTTGCATATTAACGGCGTGAGAGATATTTTAAAAAATACATTTGTGTAATCTTTGAAAAAATAAAGAATATGCCAAAGTGAACTTTGTATCGTATTAAACAATGCAATTAGCACTATCCGTTGGAAAAGTTTGAGAAACATTTAGAGCCATTTTTGAGGAAATGGTATTTGAGCGTTTCTGAAAATGCGGAGTTTTGAACTCATTTTCTCAGAAAACTGTTTAGTTTTCGAGAAACTTTACTTGACAATATTTAAAGTAAATGTACTTATAAGTATAATAATGTGAACAAATCGTCGATAATGTAAATATTAACGACGTTGGAGACAAGACAAAAAATTTAAATTTTTTGAAATTTTTTTTGAAAACAAAAGAATAAAGTAATATGGCGTTTATTTAATGTTATAGAGTACATTTAGCATAAACCCTACCAAAAGGTTAAAGAAAAAATTGAGTCATTTTCGAGAAAATCTTGTTGTTTTTTTAATATTGAATTGAATTTATACGTTATTTTACGTGGCGAGACTCAGGCCTAGCAAGCCTGCACTTCCGTCTGGCCTCGCAAATTTCGCTACGCTTCTTTCACCAACTAGGAGAGAAAGAAGGTAATACTTAGGCGACGAAACAGGCGATTTGAATTTATCTCAGAGACTTCATTTAGGTTTGAGGATCTTTTACATGCAGTAACTCTACTAACTTGGTACAGGCGACTTTACTTCCCCTCCGAAGGAAGGCGTACGAAGGATTTTTCGCTCTTGAAAATTCACGGTTTTGAACCCGCAAACCTGGGTATAACAAACCGATACGCTCACCATTACACCATCGCAGCAGCCCTTATATCATATTGTCCATATTTCACGTGATATTACGCGAAAACTACTGATATTTTCAAGAAAAATGTACATGAACTTAAAGAAATAACTAAATATGAAGAAAAATTTTACTTGAAGAAAAAATATTGTGGTTGGTCTAATTTTGTAGTTGTAGGAAGACGCCAAAAAATTCAAACTTTTGAAATTTCCAAAAATTCAGAATTAACAGTGAGAACATTATGTATTCCATCTTTGTAAGTGTATTCTACTCTGTTAGTTTGAAAAATTTAATGAGAAAAATTGCAGTCATTTTTAAGAACATTTTGGAAATGTCCCAGGGGCTTCATGTAATGTACCCGCAAATTTTAAAGAAAGTTTCTCGAAATCCCTGCACCTCAAGTCGAGCCAGATCGACCGGGGAATATCCATTTTGGAAAAAATGCTATGCATGGTTTAGGCGCTAATGGTGTTCACAGGTGAACAGACGGACAGACGAACTGAATTAAAAAGAAAACAACACTTTTTCGATATCAGGAGTCTAAAAACATGTATTTCCGTTGAAATCTTGTGATCGATTTTTCGCAGCATTACATTACTTTCTCTTTATTATGTATATTATTCCATGTATAGTACAAGTACGAGAAAGTAAAAACTATTTTTTGTGGATTGGTTTTTTGTTGTTTTGATTTCTTGGGAAAACATCAACAACAAATCATTATCCCAAACTCCCGGCAGAGGCGGTGCCTCGCTGCTGGGAGATACCTGGTTGAAAAAACTCGCAAGTCGATATGTAGGTCTGCTCAGGATCTCACAATCCTGCTGGGGAAGATCACCGTCAATTCCCGTGAAAAAAATGCATTACACTTACGGGAGAAATAACCATAGCCCTTGGAGCGCTAAAAAATAATCAATATATCGAGAAACAGAAACAAAAATGTCCAAACTCACGGTCGTACGCCAACAAAACCGTCTTGAGAATCGCGAAGGAACCGCATTGCAATTGCATGTTTGTGCCTGCTCGACGTCAGAGGTGAGGCGGAGGAGCCCTGAATTCCGAGGCCTCCTGTGCCCTTCCCTTTGGGCCTGGCCGCGCCGCGCCCCTCGTCCCGGGGAATCGCAGGGGCTGCCCAGTGCAGCGGTCAGTCGGCAACGCCCTCGACCACGCCCCCTCCCCTCACAGCCCCCGCCCCCGCCTCCGCCCCCCGCCCGCGGCCCGGCGGCCCCTCGCGGCGCGGATTAACGGCATGACGTGCCTAATACGGCGAATATAATTAGTAATACTGAACAGCATTAGCTAGGGCTTCCGTGCCCGGTAACCTTATTTCACGCGCGTTTGGATGCCGGGCGGTGGGCTCGCGGCCTGAAGTGCGATGACATCGCGCGAGCGGTCACGCGACCGTCATACTCCGCTCCGCCCACGCCTTGTAAAGGCCCATTCACAGTGCAAACAGAAACAATAAGCATGGCCTAAACGTAAAAGTTCAGACTATAAGCGGACTCATTCATAATGCGTTCGCATAAGCATAAAGGCGGCTCCACACATTCGTTATTCGGCCAACACCGAGCAACTGCTCGCCGAATCCCGAGTAGTGTACTTGCCGAGTGACGAACATTCGGGGTTCGCCCTACCTACCGCGTGTCGGTCTTTTGGACACATCAAAGGAAGCGAACATTCGCCGAACACGTCAGCTGCTCGGGATTGGGCGAACACTAGCTCGCTGGTCGGCGAATGGCGAATGTGTAGAGCCGTCTTAACGCTTGAAATGTTAACTTATAGCCAGCAGGGTTCAAGCTTCTGTTCTTATACTTATGTCAGAAATAAGAAATGAACCAATCACAATACATTAACTCAAAATATAGTATCGAGTTGGGTTGGTGAGTGATTTCAGGCGCGTCAACAGCTTAGGTCATTAGTACCGTAAATGCAGTGCATGTTTTCCCCGGTAGATGGTCATTTACCCCGCTTGCTGGCGCGATCCGGCTCCGACCAACCGTCGACGAGCGGGGTTTCCCCCTAACCAGGACTCTGCCACCAGCGGGGCACCACCCTAGCTGGGACAAGCTCTATGTTCCCGACCGGTCTCTCGGAATACGTGCTAGTGTGGTGCATGTTAGTGTAAGTGTGTGTGTGTGAAAGGGGAGAGGATAGGACAAGGAAGAGGAAGGAAAGATCGCGCGCGGTCCGTGACCCGTTTGGTAGGGTACTGCTTCGGCATTCGCCTGGTGTTGATCGGAGTACCCACGGAAAACTACCGACCAGAGCAGCCGGCCGCTAGAATTCTCCTCCAGACAGCGAGTGAACTCGGCGTAGCTGAAAATCTAGGGTCGAAAATCCTGCCACCGTCAGGATTCGAACCTAGGACCTCCCGACCACAAGCGCTGCAGTGACATCAGTTGCCCTGAATGATCTGCAGATCAATTTTTATTAAAGTTCTTTTATTAACAATATTCATATTCAGTTTGGTAGCATGCCGAAAAGTGTACCGTGAGCGGTGCCTCAGTGCATCATCTGATGTCACTGCAGCTTCTGTGACCGGGAGGTCCTAGGTTCGAGTCCCAACGGCGGCAGGATTTTCGCCACTAGCTTTCAAGCTAGGTCGAATTCTGTCGCTCTGTCTGAAGGAGAATTCTAGCGTCCGGCTGCTTGGGAGCAGGCAGGTTGTAATAAACACATAATATTTCCAGAGATTTTAAAATCGTTACAAAAGGCAATACGGTATGAGGAAGGTGGTCTTAGACAACAGGCTTCCTGATGAATGTTGGTAACAAAAATATCACGTTCTTGTCATCTAAAACAAAGTTTCAGTTGACTTAAAGATATGTGGTTTACCTTGTCTTCGCTCTTAACACCCTTACAATATTCTTATTTAGTTCCAAAAGCGATGAAAACCACAGATCGTATAACACTGCAACAAAATCCCATTCGCTGAATTATCCTTCGACGAGGAGTTGAATTTCACGTAACTGCTTTGCGAGTAACGCAATCGAGTGTTGAAATGCATTCCATCGACCATCATCCAAATGGCCGTATGTTTCATTAATTACACAAAATAATGAAAAATGTTGTTTACCTGGGTCCGGTGACACAAACAGAACATTCTGTGGTCAAATCCCAACACACTTTAAAATCAATTTCGGAGATGAATATTGATTTCAGTTCATAACATTTGTTTTTTTCAAAAATTATTATCATTCTCCAAACCGATTCTTACATTTTCCTTCACTCCTTGTCATTCATTTACTTCATTTCATAGAAAAGTGAAAATTCACTCTTACTTGCGTACGTTTCAGAGCCACTTGAACATTTATTAGACACGCACAATGTGCCATAGTTTGGGTGTAAATAAGTCACGTTGTTGAAGGCGTGTATTTTACGTTCCCTGATGTGAATGGATATCTGAGTTCTATCAAATGAAGAGTAAAATTACTTTGTTACTAACAACTGAGCCTGGTGAGATAGTAGTGTTGCGGCATTGGCACCACATGACCTACTAGTTTCTGCAGTGAGAAGCATGTGAGCGCAACCAAAAATAGAAACACCCATGTTAATATACTCACAGCAATTAAACCCTGTTTCATATATATTTTTATGGGTTTCCATCACCCTTTAGTTTTCGATGATAATTGTGAGCGCACTAGTAAATATTCTTCAAAAATAAATACCTGCATGTAACAGCAAAATAAGTTTCTCCAGCACAGCTACACAACGCAACTGAATAAGAAGCAGCACCACAACTCCAGTAAAGCAATACACTGAAGACTGATCGCCTCCCACAAACTACGAATACAAAATAAGCGCACGAGTGTATGCGCACAAGTTTGACATGTTCTAATCATGTATTTTCAGTGCAAATGAGAGCGTATCTATGTACCAAACGACGTGAGTACGAACTGTTAGATATTATGCAATTTAATTCAATCAATAGCAACTCAACTGCCTTCTGAAGAATTTAGAAATAAATAAATTAAATTTGTTGCTGACTCACCAGACCCTTTCCCCGTTTTCCCCTTATTGTGCACGATTGCATCGCCTCCTTCTCTCATCTCTGCCGGTAGGTTGCCTCTGTGTGTTTATTTCATTAACCGCTGTTAGTTCCTGAGCGTATTAAGCAGATGCTTCTCTTCGGTAATTTCATTTAGCGCACGTGTAATATCATGTGGAGAGACTGTTGGATTTCAAAGCATACCCCAAGCTGATATCGACATGTCGCTCTCTGCAAGGTCGCAATGCTCCCGTTTTGCTGTCAGCCACTTCTCATATTGATGCGTTATCTAATTCTCCCGTATTCTAATTATTCGCTTTTTGACGTCATTATCACTCCTAATCTTGTGATTTAGCTACTCAACCTAATTTTCAACGCTACACTTCAGTTTCGATTCCGAATATAAGCGGAACTGAATGGTAGTTTACACCGCGTTTCAGTTTTACAGTTTCAGTTAAATAACGAAAGTAATCAAGCAATTGAGTTCCTTATATTAGATGGTTCGTCTCGTTAATTAAGGATAAATAGCAAATTCCCTTGTACTTTCTTACTTCTTTATTTCAATGTTTTCTTTGAGAAAACGCAGGTTGTCTATATCATGGTATGTACCAAAATCGAAGAGATTTTCATTTATTTGTTCACTTGCTAACATTTACTCGTTGGTATTTAACTCACTTTCACTCAGCACGCACCCACACTCGCTAACTAAAGACTGTAAATAATGAATAAGTCAGCTAGTGAGAAAACTAACGCATGGAAGAATCTGACAACCAGATATTCAATTTATGCTTAGTCATCTATTCCATTAGCGCAATTTCTTGCATTCTGGTTTTTGTACAATCCACGCTAACCATACGAGGAATTTTTCCAGTAGTATGTAGCAATTTTAACCTCACCGTCTTATTTAATCACGTGTAACCGCCCATATGTCGGTTCCATTGATTTTTGAGAAGCACCCGAGAACGTCAAGACACGACAAGATGCAATTATAGTGTTACCGCATTGCAAGAGATCGCGCTAACAGTAAATGGTATCCCTTGCGAGAATTTATTAAAGTTTCTGAACGCACTCGCGTAGAATCGAATGACAACCAATCAAATATCACCCTTGAAAATATCAGTACTCGCGCAAAGCACTGCTACGAAAAGCTTTCTCTTTCGCTGCCGGCCGCCGATCTGATCACACCGAAATTGTTCGTGTTGGACGGAGAGGAGAACTCGCCGTATTTCGACGATAAGAAGCTTGAAAAAGGTAATTCGTCTCATCATGTTAAAATAACGATATCATTTATGAGAGAATTGAGAATTTTAAATCATGAATATTCTGATAAATTCACGTGAATGCAGTACGTAGAAATATACTATTTTTCTATCAACGAGGAAATAATATATTTCAACGTTCAAGAACGTATACTGAAGTAGAAAGCATGTGCTATAAGAAATGTTTCTTTCTATTTCCGGCTTTTTTTTGTCTTTCGTCTTGGCTTACCACATAAGAAATTCATTACGCGGAGATATTGCAGTCATATTGTATAAAATTCGATTCACCAGAGCACTTGTTCGCCGAAACAAGGGGTTTCCACAACCTTGAAAGGATCTGGGTCGCCGTCGCCGCTCCAAGTGTGGAAATATTTCTTCGAGACGACGTGTCATAAGTCAGAAAACTTCACTAGAAATTCTCAAAAAAGAACTGTTTAAAGAAACGAGAATTATTCTACAGAGATAGAATTCACCTCACTTACAGACATAGATAGTCGAATAATTATATTAAAAATTATTTAAACGTAATCTTTTACAATATTGCAGTCGTAAAAGGAAGCCAGATAGCTAATTCCTGTAAAGAATTGTAAAAGCCAATTTTTTTAATTTTTCTATTAACGACAATATTTGTTCTTTTAGTGTGTGTTTTCAATTTATTGTTTTATATTTTTCAAATTGTTCAAAACCAATAATCAGTAAAAGAGTTATTAATGATTGTACGTTCATTGCATAACGATATTTGTTTTCTTTGCTGGCTAAATTGTGTAAAGTAATAATCCACGTGAAAGTTGATTTAAAACATCTTGTACATATTTCATTCACTATTCAAGTGACAATTTCTTTGAAGGGGTCTGTTAAGGCTATTTTGGTATGTGATTCGTTTTTAGTATTTTGTGTTTCCATGTATTATTGTCTTCTGTACAGGTATTTTATTATGTTTTTTTGTGAAGGGTAATATAAATTTATGTAAAGTGTTTATGCAAGTGTTAAAACGCAACTGCAGTTGTCAGGTAATCACGTAATTGCTAAACGCAAAGCAAGTGATAGAATTTTTCAATGCAATGTGTAAATGCTAGATTAGAACTGTATTCAATTATTTAACAGAATATATCTAGAACTCTGTTCATAGTTAAGAGATTAACTTGCCTATGTTTATTTTATTACAAAAGCAGGTTAAAAGAAGAACCCACTTCTGTAGGGCAGTTAGGACATATAAAACCATTCCTAATTTTTAGTGTGCCATTGTCGTAACATGTCACAGGTCAAGTAATACTACTCGGTTACTTGAGTGACCCGCTGTAGACGTTTTAGTGAATATAGTGAAAGGTAGAGCGGCCACACACGGATACTTTGTTTGGCAATATTCTTGAGTTCAAGAAATATAAAATTACTTCGCAGGGGTGTAATATTCTCCTTTTCTTCTAATTTCTCAGCAGATGTTAGCAGATTCTTGCGGTGCGACAAACTAGTGGTGAGATAGTGTAACGTATTGTATTAACAAGCAGGAAGACCGGCACCTTGCAGGCACCGCGTCGCAGGATTAGGGCAGGCAGAGAATGCTGGTTAGAGAAAGGACAGTACAAGGGAATAGACGGTAGCTAGGGCGGAGGCACCCCGAGGTATTTTGGGAACTTCCACAAATCCATGAAAAGGGATGCCCAAAACGCGTGGCGGAGCGACAGTCACATGGCATGAAGTGCCCCGCGAAAGCGAGATGACGTTGCGTGTCACGTGGTCTGGAAGGTATATAAGCGAGAGCGCAAAGCGCGGGGGTGGGTTTTGAGCTGAGTGTAAACCTCGAGCGAACGCACAAAACTTGCCCCCAGGGCGATGCGGAGACGAGCTATGCTCGCAGGGCAACCCATGTGTTGAGACGCCGCTGTGCAACTTTTTTTTCACGGGTGACTACGGTCGCTGGGGCTTTACGCGAGTGAGCTCAATGAGGAGTGGCGAGGGACACGAGTCAGGCAAATTTGCATCTTTTAAGGATCGCTCTTGCGATCGGGGTATAGGGTCTATCAGAGTTGTACATAACGGATCAAACTATTTATTTGTAAATACTCGCCCTTCTCCTCGCATCTCTCCCTCGTCCCTTCTTACTTTCCCCATCCCACATCTCCATCTTCTTTTCCTCCTGGCAAGTCAATCCTAGCCTTGCCCATTTTTCGACCGTGTCCTTTGCCCCGTCATCTTTTCCCGCCCTATCCTTTCCCGACCCGTCCTTTCTTCCATCACGGCTTCTTCCCCACTCCGCCCTTTCCACGCCATGCCCTTCCTCACCACCCCGCCCTTTTCCCGCCCCACTGCATTTCTGTCTCCCCTTCTCCCCTTCCTTTTGTCCTCCCCCGGCCCTTCCTCCCTATCCCACCCTTCTTTCCCGTCCTATCTACGTCTCCACCTCGCCCTTCTCCTGGCACCTCTCCCTCGTCCCTTCTTGCTTTCCCCATCCCACATCTCCATCTTCTTTTCCTCCTGGCAAGTCATTCCTAGCCTCGCCCATTTTTCGACCGTGTCCTTTGCCCCGCCATCTTTTCCCGCCCTTCTCTCCCTCCTCTCCCTCGTCCCTTCTTGCTTTCCCCCCCCCTTTTTTCCCCGGTTGCGCCTGCCTGCGCGGCGACTGCCTGCTTGTGTCGCCCACCCGAACCTTTGGGATCCAGCGGATTCGGCTCACGTCACCGCCACAAAACTCCAGTGCGCGCAGCGGCTGCTGAGGGGCGGCGGCGGCGGCGGCAGCGCGGCAGGCATTGGGCAGTGCGACCCGCCCTCCGGACGTTACTGCTTCACCAGTAACTCAACCCCGGCCCTTCGCCCGTGTCGGCCCTTTCGGCGGAGACGGCGTCACGCCCCACACATAGAAATTACGTAATATTACGGTTCTTGAAAAAGCCCCGTGTAAAAACACAAACGCGAGCTGTCCATTTAAGAGGAAGTTTTGGGTTCTATTATATACATATAGCCGTTTCATCGCTAATGTTAAGATTTTTGCACTTCAATTTTGTGCACAATTACCCATTCATGTATATTTTATTGTTTTACATATTACACAAAAATGTTTTGGCGCGTGTTACGAAATTATTATATTTATTATATATTTGTTATATATTTATTATATATTATATATTTATTATATATTATATATATTATATATTTATTATATATTATTATATATTATATATTTATTATTATATATTATTATTGATATACATAGTGTGGAAATGATGGACTGAATATATGAATGAACTGTGGACCCAAATCAATCTAAATAATTTAAATTACAACTACTTGTAGTTACATGTCGTCTTTGATAGTTCAAACGTTTTTTGGGCGTACGTACTATGTCAATATTCGTGAGAACAAAAGAAAAAGAAGTACGCGTTTTATTTAGCACGAATTAATATGTAGAGCTTCGAAGAAATAAAAGAGAAACCTGATGTCTGTAAATGCGCACGACTTTGTACAAAATCGTTTACAAAATTTCGCTTTTGAAAAGTATGTCGATGCAAACATTATATATTGCAATATGATAAAATCCCTAAAACATTACTACAATTACCCATCAATACATTTTGTTTGCATGCAAACTCTACCTCTGATATAGAGAGAGTTCATTATAGATAAATATTATAAATTCGGGTTACAAATGTTCAGTACACACTTTGCCTAGATGTGTATTCACTAATTAAAATACGAGAAATAAAACACAGTAAAGTGTGTGATATGTAGGTCTGCTTTCAAATTGTTACATTGTCATAACTATAATAATAATAATAATAATAATAATAATAATAATAATAATAATGTCTTTATTAATGGCGAGGCTCAGGTCATAGGGCCTGCTCTTCTGCCTAACCACTGAATCTACATTAATGCAAGTAGTAACATACAAGAGGGGGAGGGCATGCTGTACATTTACGTCTGGGAGTGCAAAACTAGGGACCATCCCGACATACGCCTTAACTAAATGCTCAAATTAGAATCGCATGATAACATTGCCATAGTTCCAAGTCAGAAATGATAACACACAATTGTGTTGTCATTTAAGACCTAGACTTACTTTGGGAGAACGGGTAGAAGAGGCAATGATGAAAAGAGAATTGAGTAATGAAGACTACATCGAGAGAGAAATATGGAGGCTGGGATGCGAGAGACACCCTAGGGTGTAATATAACTCGTCATACTACTACTATTGCGTTGAAGAATGCTTCTATTGCGTTGGTAATTAGAAATGTTTTTTTACAACCAGGAGTAAAAATCAACTTTTTGCTGTGATGTACACAATGTGAAGTTTTGCGTAAAGTAAAAATATTGACTACTTTACTTATTGTTTATTATTCCATGCGCTTGTCATAGATGCATTATGTTCAGTGCAGCTACAAATAAGAAAGTCCTTTCGTTTAATTGTAGATAGTAAGTCTTAAATAGGATATGGATAAGAAATAAAATTAAATTATTTTGAGTATTATTTGTTATGATTTTTATAGAAACACATGCGGGATTCTGAAGCAATTGCTACCATAATCAAATCTGACGCTAAAGCACTGAATTCATTGAATATTCATAGAACTTTTACATTTCTTACGATTGTAAATACGCAAATTTACTGGATCGATTTTAAATAATACTCAAACCAATTACGCAGGTTTATACCACTTTCTTGTAATTATTATACTGCAGTTCTTTGACTATTGCATGCAGTTTGTTTCAAACACAATATGATCCAGTTAAGTTTTCTAACGTAAATCGTTCTGAATAAATGAATCGTAAATAGAAAGGTAGTTAGGAAAACATTGTATGCCACACACGTCCGTGGCTTTGGTGACCATAGAGCGTTCAAAAATTATTAGCCCACTTGTTCCTAAAAAACATGCTGATCATTTACAAGTAATATAATCATCTCCTTCATGCTCTTATTGCGTAAGTAACTAGTATTCCTGTTGACCAAAAAATTAGATCTGTTTATTTGTACGGAAAATACTTCACAAATATGCATTTCATTTTATGACACGATTTAATTGCTCAAAACCACATTTGTGCGATAACAAGCCATTTACTAGCAATTATCTGCATCAGTAATGCAACATTGAACTTCTTTGGCGATATGTTCGATATATAAACTCTCTCTCTAATGCTGTTCGTTAAACTGAATTACGGAAGTAGTTAAACACATTGCTCTTGATTTGCATTATCTATTCTGCTAATGCCTATATGCATTTTGTTCTTGGGTACTTTAGTGCAATATTCCTTACGAAAAACTGAACGCAACGAATATATTAATAATTTTTCAAATTTTCCTTCGTTTGGAAAACATTATTCTATAAAGTATTGAACAGAAAATGTATTGTGATTCGTTTATTGAGGTTTGATTGAGGCAAAACTGTAAACGTTAAGTTTTTTGAAGTATAAAAAGTCATTATTATTACTATTATTATTACTATTATTATTACTATTATTATTACTATTATTATTACTATTATTATTACTATTATTATTATTATTATTACAGTTTAATGATAATAATATTTCAATTTGTATGGATAAGGAACAATTGGGTTGTCTTAAGAAAATGCACCAAAAGGAAATTATAAACATACTGTAGAGATATGAGTGGCTGGAATAATCAAAGCAGCGAAACCATGTTCAGCGAGCACTACACGAGCAAACAGCACACGATATCTATATTGGAAATTTCATATACAAGTGTCTCAGAATAAACGTTCCAAACTTCTAGGGCATGTAACGGGGTCAGAAATGATTGCTTTTGCCGTTGAAGTTGTGGTGAGAAATTTCGTAATAGTATATAATGAAACGATGGGTATTAATACACGAATGTGATATTATGAAATGAGCGAGGAAGGAGCGAGTATCGTAAACTTCACACGAGTGTACTAATACCCATTTTCGATTTTCATACTATACTTTTTCTACAACTTTTATACGTTAAACTTTTACATTGAATCGTTTCGTGGCAGTTTACATGCAGGTATCAGCCAAGGTCACCTAGCAGAGAGCTACCTAACTCTACTTTGCATGTTGACGTAGGTGACTGTGATTACCAGTACGCCTGCGAGGGAGTACTGCGCAAGTCAAATATGTTCAAAGTCAAATTACAATCCTATTTATTTTAAATAATATTCCACAAAAAATAATAATAAAAGAAATTAAAACTGGCAACCATCACATATTATCAAATGCAATTTTAATGTACACAATCGAACGAAACATTTACTATTACTAGTAGGAGTAGAAAACGAAACGTTTTGCAGAGAAGCGTTTGCACAATACAGTGCGGAACAATGGAAGAAATCCTGCGAGCATGTGTGGGGAATAGAGGTGACAATAATTCACAATTTGATGGACCAAAATACGATGTATTCATTTCTTTGGACACTCCTGGGAGTGCGAGTTCCTCTTTTGACGAAGGGGGCAGTGATGACGAGTGATTGTCAGCGCGATCGCTCCGTCTTGCAGTCGCCTCTCCTTGTCGCCTACGCGCTTCCTTATCGCCGAGAGGGGAAATTTCAGATGCCACAAGATGGGGGCAGCCTCCGAGACTTTACTAAAGGTACGTCCGCCATGATGGATTTTTTGCGAGTGGTTCAGCTAGATTATAGAACGATTCTCAATAATTAATTCTCAATCAATACTTGGTTTGTAAACTTCTCTGTGATTGGGTAAGAACCTGTATCATAATAAAATCTGTATCGTAATGACAATGAGTATCATTATGCAACTGGTTGCAGCCATCAAATGAAAGCAGTATACAATGGAGGTAGAAAAAAAAGTTACACATGCAACATTTGCTATAATGTTAGGTATACGGCAGGTACACGAAATATCTTTGCGCTGGAACGTGTCTTGTGGAATGAAAGTGCATGCGGAGTTGCCTAATAGAGACATGGATGACAGAATCGTGCATTTCCTCGGCTCGATTACTTCATTCTGAAATAAGAATGGTTTACAGCAGTGATGTCGAGGTCGATGCCTCCAGCAGGAGTCCGCGACATGGGTAGCACGCTCAAATCACTCCTCCACGCAGTTGATCACCACGAGAGAGCAGGAGGTAGTCAAAGTCGCCTTGAACGCTTTTATGCTTTACACAGGAAATACGAGAAGGTGTAATTTTGATAAATAAATTTAAGAACATTTGTAGTTATTTTTATTTATATTTTTACTTTTTCTGCGGCGGCGATGGTGTAATGGTTAGCGTAGCGTATGTTAAACCGAAGTTCGCGGGTTCAAACCCGATCGAAGGCGTGGATTTTCAAGGGCGAAAAAATCCTTCGTACGCCTTCCTTCGGAGAGCAAGTAAAGTCGGCTGTCCCATGTTAGTAGATTTACTGCATGCAAAAGATCCTCAAGCCTAAATGAAGCCTCTGAGCTAAATTCAAACTGCATGTTTCGTCACCCAAGTAATACCTTCTTTCTCCCCTAGTAGGTGAAAGGAGTGTAACGAAATTCGCGTGGTCAGACGGAAGAGCAGGCCTCATGTCCTCAGTCTCGCCACGTAAAATAAGGCATCAATTTAATTTTATTAATATTTTTACTTTCGTACCATCACTATCGTAATACGGCTGGGTTAATATTGATAATTTCATTTCCCAACGCTAGTTGCACTGAGAAGCTCATGGCATGCCAATGTGCCATGAAGCGTGCTAGTAGGAGTCCTTGACATCATTGGTTTACAGCGATGAGTACTCCCTGTTTTCAGTTTCACCAACTCTCTCGCTCGCTTGTCCGTCACCTCCTTTTCAGCGGCTGTGACGTAAGTGGAGCTCATCGTCACTTGTCGTGTAGCACGTATCCGCCAGCGTTCTCGTTTGCAGCACGGCCGCGTCCTCGCCCACGGAGTTCCTGACGGCTGTTAATAACGTCGCTCGCTTGTTTGCGATGGGGGACTAGGGGGAGGGGCAGAGTGCCTCCACCGCCCCGTCAGCACCTGCGCCTGGCGCCGACGCACAGTGGTGGCGACGTTGGTCTAAAGGGCCCCATACACGATCAAGTGAGGCTTGATGAGCCTTCGACGAGCCGGTTGAAAACTGTTTTAACATTGATTGTGTCCTGTTTTCGGGTGCGTCAATTGCTATGGTCATTATTTCCATAAGTGAAGAGCATCTTTTTTTATCGCGGGATGGTGAGATTGGGCGCTGACATATATGTCGGCTTGCGGGGTTTGCCCCAACCAGTACTGCAGCGCCTCTGAACTGGAGGTCCTAGGTTCGAGTCCCGACGGCGGCAGGATTTTGGACACTAGCTTTTCAGCTAGGTCGAATTAAGTCGCTGTCAGGAGGAGAATTCTAGCGGCCGACTGTTCTGATCGGTAGTATTCCATGGTTTCTCCGATCAACACCAGGCGAATGCCGGAGCAGTACCTTACGAAACGGGCCACGGACCGCGCGCGATCTTTCCTTCATCTTCCTTGTCCTATCCTCTCCCTTACACACACACACTTACACTAACATGCACTACACTACTACATGTTCCGGGAGACCGGTCGGGAGCTTAGAGCTTGTTCCGGCTGGGGCGGTGCCGCGCTGGTGGGAGAGTCCTGGTTAGGAAACCCGACGGTAGGTCGGCGCCGGATCTCGCCATCGAGGGGAAAGATCACCGCCATCTCCGAGAAAACATGCACTACACTAGCGGGACTAATGACCAAAGCAGTTGACGCGTCCGGAAACACGAAAAAAAATCAATCAGGAATGTCCCACCAGTGGGACACCTCCACACCCGAAACAAATTCTAAGCTCTCGACTGGTCTCCCGAAGTGTAATTCTTTATGTATGTGTGTCTAAGTAAGGATTAGGAATGGATAAGGAAGAGGAACGAAAGATCACGTGGAGTCCGTGGCCGTTAGAGTACTGCCATACGGCATTGGTATTGATCGCAGAAAAATATGGAAAACTACCGATGGGAGCAGCCGGCCGCTAGAATTCGCTTCGAAACAGCAGCTTTCGACCTAACTATAGTGTCCAAAATCCTGCCACCATCGGGACTCTAACCCTAGGACTTTCCTGTCCTCACTTTTCAAGATCTGTTAAGTAAACGCGAAAGTCCTTCTCGGCTAGTTACAATGTTTCACCATTAAATTGAATTGAATTGAATTGAATGTGCCTTATTTGACGTGGCGAGACTCAGGCCATGAGGCCTGCTCTTCGCCCTGACCACGCAAATTCCGCTACGCTCCTTTCACCAACCATGGGCGAAAGAAGATATTACTTGGGCGACGAAACAAGCGATTTGAATTTAGCTCAGAGTCATCATTTAGGCTTGAGGAACTTTTACATGCATTAAATCTACTAACATGGGACAGCTTTACTTCCCCTCCGAAGGAAGGCGTACGAAGAATTTTTTCGCCCTTAAAAATCCACGGCTTCGATCGGGTTCGAACCCGCAAACTTGGGTATAACAGTCCCACACATCACACCATTGGTGCCGAGTTACCTCGTAAGTCTCCCTCGGTTACATTTAGCCTGATCATGTTGGATGGCAAATACTCTGGGAGACGAAGGAAGAGGTTTGAAATGTAATGCTTGGTGGTTCAGAGACCCCATCCAAAATTTGAGGATGAATTTATGAAAGTGAAAAATCCTCCGATTTACTGAATTTCATATGAAAAAATTGTTTTTGTACAACAACAATTCTGTCGTCACGGAGTAAACGTTCTTAAGTCAATTTTTTGGCGAAATTTCGTTAAGTACTTGTTGAAACTACAAGTTAAGTCTATATTCTATTTTAGTAAAACGACCGAATTCATATTGCCTTTCTAACGGCAAAAAAAGTTTGGAAATACAGCTTAATCGGTTAAATATAGCATATGTCTCAATAATATAACCCTTGTTTCCTCCAAACTAAGATTTTTGACTTAAGAACTATTACTCCGTAACCACAGAATTTATAGTTTTATTTTGACTATTTACAAATAATTATTTAAATATTTCATTCACGTTTACAAGCGACAGTTGTTAATTTTTACGTGTAATAAACGTTGAAGTATTTGACTGGCAATTGGGATGAACATACCACCTTAACTACCCGAATCAGTTGTCCTTATTAAAACTCTTAAAGTAGGTATGTAGACCACGTTGGATATTTGATCCAACGTGGTATTTCTGTGCCGTCCCCCCTTCGAAGCTGAGTTTTCACCTTCCGCTGATCTGCCCTCACGTTCCGCCCTTCTGCCCTCCATCCCTTCTCCGCCCCATCAGACGATGTGGCACGTCCGCCACGTGCGCAGCCTAGCGGCGAAGCTCCTCCATTCGCGCGCTGTGTTCTGCCATCTTCCTGATGACTGCTGAGACTGCGGCAAATGGCCTCCGTTCCATGGCGCACGAGGCAATTCGCGCAGTAATCTCAGGATTTGGCAGTATGGTTATATTCGAATATATAATGCTATTTAAATTATTTCGTACATTTTAAAGTAGCAAGTATCCTAATATCATATTGTCCCATTTTCGCTCTGCAGTTACGAAAATAAACAGTTTGCATTGTAATTGGCCACGCAGATGTTGGCGAATTAGAGTGTACACGTATTTAAAGAGTAAATCAGTATTAACAATATACATACAGTATTATAAATATACCTAATAATTGGCAGTCTAAATCGGTTTAAGTTATAACAATAATTCCGTAAATAAAAGAGAGGTTATCTTTAAAGGTTAAACAAGTTTGAAGAAAAATGATTGTATTAAAATGTTTTGTATTTTTTTTTCAGATACAGTCTTGTAAAATACCAAGACTTAGTAGTTCTTGTTTTGTAATCTTTCGTAGAAATTTATTCAACAATTTATGTCCAACACCTACTCATCACCAACACATCTATTGATAAAACCTCCAGTAGCTAGCAAAACATAGGAATATTTTATCAACTTTCTACCTAGAGACAAAACCTGCTCTTTCACGACTATCTCCGCTCCCTTAAATCTCCCCAAAGTTGAACGCTGGCGTTCATTTCGCAGGCAGCGCCGTCCATTGTCACAGCAGATCGAGCACTTGACACATGTGAAACGCGGAGTCGCGCTTTAAATTCATTGCGCATTGTTCGGCCGTTGACATAACGAGCGGTATCGCGGAGTCGCAGCTGCCAACTCACAAGTCCCGCGTTGCGCCGAGCTGGGCAGGGCAGGGCCAGGCCGGGCCGGGCCGCTCTCATTGTGCCCTCCACAAAAGGATTAGGAGGCGGCCGGGCGGAGCCGCTGCCCGACACACAGGAGGCCACGTCGAAGATCACGCAGGAGGCCGCGACAAACCTCTCGCGCGCGACACGCCTCACACAATTCTCTTGCTCTATAAATCAGCCCTAAGATCCTCAATAACTTACTCAGCTGCAATCTGGGGAGAGGCCGCTTCCAGCGTATGTAAATTGGGGACCAGAAGGAAAATAAAAGTTTACAAAATATATAAATTGGGGACCAGAAGGAAAATAAAAGTTTACAAAATATGTAAATTGGGTACGACTCAGAGAAGGGCATAATTAAATTGGGACCCATTACCCCATCTACTTCCAGATAAAAGTGAAAGATGGCATTTTATTTTCGAAGAATATTTCCATAGCCATTATTTTTAAAACACAACTCCGTTCCTGATTTCCAGACATAGAATTTTTTTCGAAATATAGTTTGGTTAAAGTTGTTTATCATTTAATTGAATCATTCGTTGATTGAATAAATCCTGGTTATCCAGCCATTTTTATGTTCTACCTTTTCTCAGCTGATATTCTCTAACGTTGAACACGACATTTGGATACTTTTCTTGTGCTTTCGGTGCTTTTAATTTTGATGTAGGAACAAGTCTGACAGATTTTCAATGAAACGCAAGGAAAAGTTGGACAGCAGCACGGCGACGGCAGTCTCCTTAACGCTCTTAGCTGATCAATCAGTTCGTTTCTTACCTGGGTCGGTTGGTCCCAATATACTTGTAGAATTGGAAAGTAAGTTTCGTGAGAAAAGATGGAAATTTGTAAATTGGGGACCTAATCGCTTGATCTTTTTCGCAAAACTTTCCAATTCTACATGTAAATTGGGAACCAAACCGACCCAGGAAGGAAAAAGCAGGTAAGCCCGTTATGGGGTCACTGTAGTGCATCCATTCATTATACATAAATAAATCGCCCCTAAATAAAAACACGAAGTGGTAATCCCACTAATCTGGTTAAATAAATTTAAACGAACGCCTCACCAAAGATCAAAGACGTTTGAATTGAATTAAACTAAACTCATTGAAAGCTCTGCTGGAGCGGAATAATATGAAGGTCGCCATTGTGGTGGAAACGTGCGTGCTCATAGGACGATATTACACAGTAAAAGATCTTTGTCAAAGATCCTTAATAAAAGAAATATGACACTGTAATATCTAATATTTTATAAAAGATTTCTTTTATAAAATTTCTTGATAAATGTAGTCTGAAGCGTCTAAGTTTTATCATACATTTGGTAACATGGCGTCCGATATATGGGTATTGCTACAACTGAAGTTTTAATTGCAAAGTGCGAGCAATTAAAATGTTTATATAATATTGTCCTTCCGGACTATAAAAGTAAAACCAAACGAATTGACGTTTATAGGACACATTTTCCCAAGAAGTGGAAAATATGGGGTTTGGAAAGGAATAATTCAGGAAGATATTTTTTTAATTTCCAAATCAGAACACTCAATTTCGAAAGAAGTAAGAACGACACAGAAAATTTAATTTTTCCTCATCCATCCTCAAATAATTCTTCATTCCGAAGTTCTTTAATTAATGCTTCATAATGCGCGAACCATAACCTCACCATGGAGGAATACCATAGCGTTGTCCTAAGTCCTCACATTTCCTCTTTACGTTTTATTTCATCAACGTTAAACATTGATTAGTTATTATAAAATATAAAGTAGCACCAACACAAACTTTGTGCGTCATCCATCGTAAATCGCGAGCCAAACTACATCAAATATTAGACGAAATGTAATTCGTTTGTCAAATTTCTTTGTCAAATTTCAAAGAACTTTCACAAAGTTCTTCATCAAAAATATAATTCAAATATCTTCTACAGTGTAATGCCGGCCATAGACCGCGTTGTAGCTGTGGTAGGAGAAAATAAGTTTTTAGAATAACGGTATGTTCTTTACGGTTCATATTTTATTTAACTACATGAAAATATACCTGTTATAGTATGCTTAAGAGTTGTCCGGCATATGTTAAGTGCACGAACAAGTTCATTGTTCCAATTTCGTGTTCAGAGTACAAGTTCGCACAGTTTGATTCTATAGAACGAAATATTACGTGAGGAATATCAGCTTTTTCCCTTAATCATTAATTAGTTGTAAATGTTGAAGACTTTTCGTGTGAAAACTTGCAGTACTGTTTTGTTGGCAACTCGCATACAAAACATTTAAACATTATCCATATACAGCTATTTTGGCCTTTCATTTTATATTTGTATTTCTGTTACACTCACCCAAAAACAAATATAATGTTGGAAACGAGCGCAATAATTGCAGTCAGATTGGATACCCGTTCCCAAATCGTTCAGTACAATGGTGGCCGCAGCCCCTTTCACTTTATCCTGTCCTGCACTGTCCGTCCACGGAATTCCCTAATTGTAAAAGTTCTCTAGACCCACGCATAGCGGTAGAGTAGCGTTGTAAATTGAATCGTTTCTTGGCAGCCAATTTGAACCACATTGGAACAAAAACCTAAAGAACGAGCCAGACTGGCTCCTTATTTCCTTCTTATTTGCGTGTTTGTTTGTTTTTCTTTAGAGGAAGCATTCACTAGAAAATAATGGTGGTGTAGTTGTGTGCTGCGTATAGACAAGATACACAAATGAAAAGTGGATAGGAGGTCTAGTCTTTAAGCCTATCTCAACATTTTTTTAAACAACTGTCCCGACACTCACTGCAATAGAATGTTTTGTGAGCAAAAATATACATCATCTTTCAAATCACATATTTTTCTGAAAATATCTTCAGGGAGTCAAATGTTATGAACTTATCAGGGAAGGACAACTCAAAAAATACTAATCCGTTTTTAAAGTAATAGATTTGCCTATAGACCCTTTTATGACTTTTTTATATCAAACATGCTGTTCACAAACTACGCGGACGAAGCGCTTTAAACACACCAGTAGCACCGGTAGCGGTAGCTCAGTGCATCAACTGTCCCTCTAACCGGGAGGTCCTAGGTTCGAGTCCTGACGGCGGCAGGATTTTCAATACTAGCTTTTCAGCTAGGTCGAATTCATCTGCTGTCTGGAGGAGAATTCTAGCGGCCGGCTGCTCTGATCGGTAGTTTTCCGTGGTTTCTCCGATCAACACCAGGCGAATGCCGGAGCAGTACCCTACCAAACGGGCCACGGACCGCCCGCGATCTGTCCTTCCTCTTCCTTGTCCTATCCTCTCCTCTTACACACACACTTACACTAACATGCACTACACTACCACATATTCCGGGAGACCGGTCGGGAGCTTAGAGCTTGTCCCGGCTGGGGTGGTGCCCTGCTGGTGGGAGAGTCCTGGTTAGGGGGAAACCCTACTAGCCGACGGTAGGTCGGCGCCGGATCTCGCCATCCAGCGGGGGAAGATCACCGCCAGCTCCCGCGAAAGAAACATGCACTACACTAACGGGACTAATGACCAAAGCAGTTGACGTGCCCGGAAACACGAAAAAATCAATCAATCAACACCAGTAGCCTTTGTACTTTATAAAACAGTGTTGTAATCACATTAGTTAGTAACATATAAAAATGTTGACATTTGAATGCTAGTTTTTGTATTTAATCAATGGGATAGTATTTGACTTCTATTCATATTTATTTAGACCTTTGCAAACGTGGATGAAGATGTAAAATTTCGAAGAATTTGAATGAGATGCAAAAATTTTCCCCCAACTTGGCTGTCCGATCAACATTGAATTTGCAATGTGGAAGAACGTCCATTAGCGCAGGATTGTAGGGCCTTTGTTCTCTGTTGAAGAGGCTCAAACACTTTCGGGAAACGTGCCAATTTTAAGCGACCCACAGGCCCTCGGAATCTGTGACAATTTCCCATTCCGTTTTCCGTTTTATAGCAAACACACACGTTTGTAGTCTCAACCCCGAGAATAAAAATGCGTGACTGACTTGAAGTGCTGAAATCGCTGCGCTGGGAGACTCGGCTCGAAAGGACTCGGGTTCGAATCGGGCATGGATGTTTGCTTGTGTATTGTGGTATGGTGGGTGTCTCCCAATTACCATGCATCACTTTACAACCATATTTCTTCCATTTGTGGAAGGTCTGGCACAGGAATTGCACTCTAGTACGCGTTACCGGGCTATGAGTTGATTCCCATGTAAGACAGGGACGCCATTTTTTGTAGCTGAGTAAACGTCACAACCAGCATGTACCCTCTAAACCCAATTCCTTTCAATAGCATTCCTACCATCCCTCCACCAGGCTATCTTTCTCCAAGATGAACCAGCGGAGACGCGGCTCTGCAGCCTACTGGAGACTATCGGAGATGAGCTGGGTTATCTCTCTCAGATGAGGAAGGGGGAGGGTCCCATCCTGAAATAGATGGACACTGGATACATGTGACGGGATGTGCAGGTCGCCGAGAGGGTCCTATGCTAAAAGATCAAGACAGATGCTAATAAAAACAACTGTGTTCCTCGTTGCCCGTATCTTGGAGTCTGTGCGGGCAATCGTGTACCGAGTACGGTAGGTACTTTGAAAGCCAGATGTTCATGCGAATTCCCCCAGGGAAAAGTGAGCATCACCCGTACAATAGAAAGCAACGCATGGACCGAAGAGCATGGAAAGTACCATCAGACGCCCGCAGAGCTGAAAACACGAGATGTGCTGTAATGAAAGGAGCAAAACTTAGCGTCGGTGGATCTCTTCTGGGTATAGTTAAAAACATGGAGGTAAATTTTAAGGGTTCCCTTTACAATTTTAGCGATTTGGAGGTGAGAGTTTCCTAAAAAGTAATTGTTGTAAAAGATGTTAAAGGACCTGATTACAATGATCACCTTTTTACAGGCACAAATCGTTTGTACTTTTTTATAACTGCATGTAAAAACTTAATCCAACACAATATATTTGAAAATGAAAACTGGTTTGTAAAACGCCATTCATTTGATAAACAAACATCATTACAATAGGGTTTTGTACCCGGAAACGCCCCCCCCCCGACTTCAAACGCCCACCGCAAACTGTAGTAACACGTTCACTGTCCTGTGATCCATATGTGCTTCACAAGACATAACACTCGATGGATTTGATCCGTCCGTGAACCACATGTGGGTCACAGACCTTTACAATTTCCACGGCAAACATTTTCATTGAACTCCCCGTAACTGCACAGATATTGGCGTGGACTTGCTTGGTCGGTCATAAAATTTAGAAATGCGCCAAGACGTGCGGAAAATATTTTTATTTTTGAGAATATTACATTAAAATTTTCTTACAGTCGGGAAGGTTTGGACGTGGGGAGATATTTTAATGCTATCGTAGGGACAGGGAACGTGGGAGGGAAACGTGAATGTGGAGCAGGGGTCGGAGGGGTTTTCACACTCGCGGCCCACGGGGGGCGCTGTGGCTCTGGCTGGGTGCCAGAGCGGACGGCGCAACGCGTCCGTGGTGACCCACAACACGCTTGTGAATTTCTCCTTCGTAGGAGATGGGAGTAATGCATATTAAAGAAAATGAAGTTAAAAGGTTAATAAAAAAAACATTATTGAGATGTTTCTACTACAACATTGTTGGTAATTATGGAACGTCTACAGACGGCGAGAAAAGTTATAAGAAGATTGATTTGTTTAAATTAATGTTCCTTACGCATCTTTTTACTTTCTCGCTTTATTATGAATTTACGTAGTAAAGACGTAATGTATTGTATTACTGAAGTAGAAATTGGCGATTTTCTAACAGAAAAAAATCGTATTGTGAGACTCTGGTATCGAAAAAGTGAATGAATCTTCTTTTACATTAAAGTGAACTGAGTATGGTATCTACATTTAAGAATGCATTCCTTTCCATTTATGAAGTATCAAAGTCTGTTATAAAATTGTGAATAAGGCCACCATTAACAACTGTATGTAAATGTCGCGGCCTCATGATAATAAAATTAAACCTTAAGTTGTATTAATGACACCAATCATTTGAAATAGGAATTCTCCAACTTATCTTCCACCATGACCTGATAAAGTTAAAACGTTAAGTTTATGGGTGAAGGTTGAAGCCGAAGGACACATGTACACTATAGTACATTTACATTTAACGTGCAGTTATTTCACCGCCGTGGGGGGTATTACATCTTTTGATTACAAGGTGATAGAGTTTAAGACGTCACGTCAAAATGTAAAATGCTTTTTTTACGAAATGCGCAAGCCCTCGCAACTTTCAGTGGCGTCTTTTGAATCGAATGTTGTGCATAACAAAGTTACCTAAAAAACCCGTTCTCACAAAGCCAAGAACCCGCGAATAGAGATAGGTTTTTAACCCGTTATTAAGCACGTTATTTTTATGCAAACAGTGGCAGTAAAAATTTGTTCAAATTACACCCGCCGTTATACTTGATTGATTAATCAACCTTTCTATATTGTCCATCAGGCTATAGAAACCTTTATTAACTCTCTTTAATAATTATTAATTCGTAAATTTTCATTCAGAAACATTTTATAAAGAATGAATCCGTGATTAATCGATGTTTACTTAAAACCGCATTGCTTTTTGTAATTTGTAATAGTAATGCAGCAGGTACTTTTTGGTTAACGCTAGTAATGATTCTTTCTTCCTCCGCACGATTTTTATTTTAATATTTCACTCATTTTGATTCTCAATGAGTTGAAGTACTTGAGTTTCATAAATTCTTCTTAACCGTTCGATACTTCCATTTCTTTTTGTCGATTTGTTTTTCTTTCTAATTTAACACTTGGTTTGCTGCTGTGGAAAAGATTTAGTAGAGTGGTTATAAAAGAACGTTCGCCTTTCTCGTGGAGGCTCGTGGGTTCGATTCCCAGTGAAGGCGGAGAATTTCTGGCCTCCCCTGGGCTCAGTCAGCTTTCGATTCAGTGAGCACCAAGAGAGCGAGAGGTTCGCGCGTGGGGAAGTCGGCTGCTTCGCCGTCTCTCCTTTCTGCCGGAGATGGAGGTGATGGTAGTTTTACCAGCAGACCCTTTCTAGTAGACCACCGAATCTTGAGAAGAAACATGGTAGATCTGAATGCGAAGAAGAATGCGTCGTGAACTGAATTACATATGGGGGGGACTAAATAATAATTCCGCGTGAGACTTAAATATTCTTTTCTGGTTATTCGAGGCAGAATGTAAAGATAAATCAACATGCATTCAACTTCTTTGTTTATAATTGCCCAGGAGTGTCAGTTGTAAGATTTCTGCTTATAAGAGAAGATGAAAGCAACCTATTAGGTCACGGTGAATGCCGCGTGATCATTCAGGTCCGAATGTGGTATAACTTCACTGTATGTTCGAAATGTTTATTTTCAAATTAAACAAAAACTTTTTATTAGGAAGAAAAATATTGATATATTCATAATAATATCACATCGCAAGAAATGTATCTAATGAAAGTGTCAACGGATAGCAATTTTGTATAGGACAATTATAAATCCTACATCAACAAGGTGGTTTACAATAAATCTTACAAATTCTGGGGCGTTTCGGAGGTCAAAAATAATCCCTTTTTACTGATGAATTTGTGGTGAAAAATGTAACTCAGTTCCACAGACTTCTTTGACAGCTCACCCCATAGTGGTAGGCAAATTTTGCCCTGGCAGGTTAACGTACTCTGTCATTAGATAAGTGTCCCCCTGAGATTTTGTGAACTCGCCAATACCAGTGTCCATAATAAATCAGACGCTCGCCGTTAAAAAAGACAGGTTTGTAACTACGCTATAATATTTCCACTAGATGTTTAGGTTGAAGCCTAGAACACGGTACAACCTAGGGAAATCGTTTAAACCGGCACTTCGCGCCGCTCCGGAGAGGGGGAAATCCACGGTGGAGGGGACGAGGGGTGGTTAAGCGATTATAAGAGGAGGCAATTTCACCCTAGTATCGTACCGGAGCTCTATTACTAAATAGTACTGCGATCGGAGTGGTGTGCCTATATGAAAAAGCTTGTAGTGTTCTTTCTTCAAAACGTGTTTGCAACTCTGCAGTTTGAATTGTCAAGATTTTCTTATAAAGTACTTACTGAAGTAGGGA
The DNA here is from genome assembly GCA_964035755.1 of Teleogryllus oceanicus. NCBI lineage: Eukaryota > Metazoa > Arthropoda > Insecta > Orthoptera > Gryllidae > Teleogryllus > Teleogryllus oceanicus. Next base: position 98,027,778 of record CAXIVR010000006.1, read on the forward strand.
GGGCGAGGAGGGCTTAAGGAAACTCCCCTCCTTTGCCCCCTCCCCTCTCCTCCCCCCTTCTCCCCCTCCCTCGCCACGCTTCTCTAAGAGTGTACCGTGTTTCCTACTTTAACCAATATTTATTAGCAAAATGTAATCATCGTTGACCCTTCCAGAAGCCCTAGAAGATTGTAACATTTATTCCAAACCATCTGTATTAATCGGAGAACACGTTTTATTGACCCAACTGGAACATTCAGCCCGCAACCTTTGTGAGGAGTCGGAATCCTCGCCTTTAACGCACCCTAATGATGTGGAGCCGCTGCCGCACCGGGTGCCACAAAAAGCCAGGCGGTGGCCGCGAGCGGCTTCTCCCCGGTGCACCCGACCTCCGCCCCGCCCCCCTCCGCTCTGAGTCGCTCGGGGAAAGCGTCCGTCCCCTTGGAGGGGTCAGGGGCGAGGGTTCGTGTCAAGCACACGTGCCATCTGTCGCCGCGGCCTCGCACCCGCCCCTCCCGCACGACGCTCACCGAGGAGCGCTTGGGTTTATTTTGACGTTCACGCACAACCTCGGAACTCAAATCTTCGCTCTTTTTTATGAGTACTCTGACTATACTTCGGTTTTTATAACGTGGCCGATGACATTAGGTCATTTTTACACCTCCTGCGTTATAAAATGAATCTTTGTAACAGTGATATGCACTTATCTGAGGCCATGAGCCCCGTTGAGAAGGACGTTCGCGAATTAATTAAAAAGTTTAATTTTATAAGGTGGAAGGTGTAAAAATCACCTAATGTCATCGGCCACGTCACTAAACACCAGTTATAAACAGAGTTATTCGATCTTTTTGATAAAGAGGCCAAAACGTAGGTTTATTGGTTTACTGAAGAGTTAATTGAGCTCGCTGAAACGTTTGATTCATTGCAAGCTCTAAGATTCTGATTGGCCTCCCGACATGTATATTTGTGTAGTTCGTGTAAGGGGAGAATGTAGAAGAAGGAAGAGGAAAGAAAGATTGCGCGCTCCGTGACACGTTTGTTAGAGTACTGTTCTTGCATTCGCCTTGTGTTGATCGGCAAAACCACGGAAAACTACCGATGAGAGTAGCCGGGAGCTATAGAATTCTCCTCAAAATAGCGGCTGAATTCGACTTAGCTATGAAGCTAGAGTCGAAATCCTACCATCGCCGTACTCAAACCCTGGCACCCCCTGTCAGAGGGACTTTAGTGACATCGGTTGATGCCTTGAGTCACCTCAGTCGTTTTCTATATTTTATGTTTGCGCAATAACCTTGGAACTTAAACCTTCGTTCTTTTTATTGAGTATGCTTACCTACTAAAGGGTTATTCGATCAAAACACAACATTTTTCAATTTCTTTTAACACACCACAGCAAAAACCACATCCATAAAGACACAACAAAAGCTCGCCTTAGTGTTGTCAGCCACGACAGAGGGATAAACGACGAAAAACTTGTTGAGTGGCTTACCACTCCGGGTAGGGTTTAAGGGTTAAAGCCTATTGAACCATTTTGAAAATAAGTTTCTCCTGGTTGTTTAACTTTTTATCAGATATTTACAGAGGTACAGTAGGAGGCCTACAACATAAAACTTCCTTATCTTAGTGTTTCCAACTTAGAAATGGCGTTTCTAATAAACTACAGGTTATATCATGCACAGAATTCATATTTGAAACACCATTCATGCAGCTCGATACGAACGAATTTCGTACTGGAAGAGGAATCATATTTGTTTGGCCTCTACTTCACCAGCAGGAATGCACTACACTACCACATATTCCGGGAGACCGATCGGGAGCTTAGAGCTTGTCCCGGCTGGGGCGGTGCGCCGCTGGTGGGAGAGTCCTGGTTAGGGGGAAACTCCACTAGCCGATGGTAAGTTGGCGCCGGATCTCGCCATCCAGCGGGGGAAGACCACCGCCATCTCCCGAGACAAAACATGCCCTACACTATCGGGACTAATGACCAAAGCAGTTGACGCGACGAAAAAACCAAACCAAACCAATTCACCAGTAGGACAGCAGCGACGTGGAGTCTACGCTGCTATCGCGGGTGACGTCACGGTTGTCACGGCGTCTGAGCCAAGCCGCACCCAGGAGGTAGAGATGCAATTGAAAGGCGGTCTAATTCGTTTTAACGGCCGACATGGTCAGTGGCGCACTCATCCGGCGCCTTCGTGAGTTTTAACTGCCCAGTAGAATTCCGCGCGCGTGTCATTCAAAAATACACTCATGTTCCTATTAAAATCAACGTACTTGCAGACGTGCTAAAAATAATAAATTTAAAATATAATGTTTACATAAATAATTGGCGAAGAGGCACTCTATCCACTTCTCTTGAATTGCTCCTCTGATCGGAGGTTCTAGGTTCAAGTCATCACGGTGGCAGGATTTTCGACACTAGCTTTTCAGTTAGATCGAATTCAATCGCTGTCTGGAGAAGAATTCTATAGCTCCCGGCTACTCTGATCGGTAGTTTTCCGTGGTTTTGCCGATCAACACAAGGCGAATGCAAGAACAGTACTCTTAACAATCGTGCTACGGAGCGCGCAATCTTTCTGCGCTTTCTTTCCTTCCTCTTCCTCGTCCTCTCCTCTCCCCTTTCACACACACACACACTTGCAACATGCACTACACTACCACATATTTCGGGAAGACCGGTTGTAAGCTTAGAGCTTGTCTCGGCTGGGGCGGTGCCCCGCAGGTGGGAGAGTCCTGGTTAGAGGGAAACCCCGCTAGCCGGCGGTAGGTCGGCGCCTGATCTCGCCATCCAGCGGGGAAAGATCACCACCATCTTCCGATGAAAAACATGCATTACACTTACGGGACTAAGTGCTATTGACGCGCTGTTGACGCGCCCGGAATCACTAGCCAACCAACCAAGTGAATTGCCACACATGCAATTTACTGAATAGTAAATTGAGTTTGCAGAAAAAATAATCACAACACAGTACATACAGTATACTAAGAGGTCTTGAGATGAGAGCGAACAGGACAATGGAGGATAAACCTTCGATACGACCATTGTAAAACTCTCGTGATCCAATAAGCAAACAATGAAGCTGGTAATAGTGGCAACAAACATGACAGCGGCACATCGCATGGTTGACCTGTAAATGGGCAACTTTAGCCACAGTTATTTTTTAGGAAAAATGTTTCAAAATTTACGAGTGCTCAAGGAATAAAGAAAAGATGAAAACGAATGAAGTCAGAAGAGACAAACAATGAACGGACTTGTTTGATCTAAAACTGCAGTTTGAAATCAATCAGTACTATTCAGGGGTAGGGGTTTGCCATGACAAAACTACCACAGTTGTGTTTTCGATTCTTAAGAAATAATGACAGCAACTGAAAATCCAGTCAATATAAAGGGAAACTGGTAGGAATATTCGTTTCTAATTTTCAATTAATACATTTGCTTGGCCATTTATTTCTTGCGGTTATCTGTGATGTCATACACTTGTATCGCTTATGTGTGTACTGCCGCAAGTACTATATTATTTTTGTCAATGGTACCGTTGTTCAATGTAGGATCAACATATTCATAATGGTTACCTGAAAACCTGAAAGTGTCATTGAGAATTTTGAGACCAGAATATCCTTAATCCTACCACTCTAGTTCTTTACGATATCCTTACAGCCATTGACACCAGAATCTCCTTAATCCAGCCACTCTAGTACTCTACATTATCGCTGCGGTTACTGGAAACTTGGCAACACGTCTTTGCTATTTCTGCATAAGCTTCTTGTGCAGAGACGTGCATCTACGGGCGGAGTCTGTGATCTTATTTTCTGCAGCTCTCACTCCCCTTGAAGCTTCATTCGATTCTCCGCACTCAGCCTCCGTCTTTCCTCCGCATTTCTCGGCCATATATGCCTCCCATCAATCGTGTCTTCTCTCTTGGTCTATTTGCCTCGTCACTCCTGCAGTTCCATTACTCAACTGTCCCAGCTCTTTCCACCGCTTTGTTACTACCCCCTACATTTCTTCTTCTTCTTAGGCGCTACAACATTCTCTTGAATGTCTTGACCTACTAACCACCTCATGCCAATTCCTAATCCCTAATCTCTTAATGTCCTTCAAAACATCGTCTTTTCATCTGATTTTCGGTCTCTCTTTCTTTCTTGCTGCAGTCGGATACCAATTATAACTCTTCTTGACCATTCTTTCTTCTTGCATTGGACATACTAGGTGTCTAAACCAGCCAAGCCGAAGTGAGATAATGTGATATACAATGTTTTTAGATTTTATGATGGCTTCAATTTTATGATTATACCTTATCCTCCAGAGGTCGCCAACAACCTTTCTTGGACCAAAGATCTTTCTCATTATTTTTCTTTCAAATACATTTAGCCTTCTAATGTCATTATGCTTGAGGGTCCAAGTCTTTGCCGCATATTTTACTGCAGGTCTTATTGCGACTTTGGGAAGTCGAAGTTTTTCACTTTTTGAAAGTAGCTTACTTCTGAATAGATCTAAATTAGCAAAGTAAGTCCTGTTCCCTCAGGCCATTCAGTTATCTCATCCTCGATTACATTGTTCTTATTTACTCTTGAGCCAAGATATGTAAAGAAGTTTATTTCCTGGTACTTTTGATAAATTATCAAAAACCTCTTTTCTACATTATCAGCTTTACGTCTCATGTACTCCTTCTACACCATTCCAGTGGCTAATTGTGTCCTCCAAAGTTGCTTTAACACAAAATGAAGCCGGAGTGGCTCATAAACAAAATGTGGCAGAGGGTGCAGTGATGTCTGTCAACGTTCATTACGCAAAACACTGTGAATCTATGCACTACAGTGCATGCACGTGGAAGCAGCCAATAACTTCCTCACTAAAATGGGTGGCGGACTAGCTTTTTCTTAATTTTTCGTAAGATTTCGTTTTCTCTGTACGTCTACTAAAATCAGTATCTTAAATCCAAATCGACAGCTTTTCACACTTCGTACCGCTTAACACACAGCTTTTTCATGAAGTTTGCTCACCCCTTGCCGACTTGGCGCACTGCTTCCCGCTGGGATATTACCGCCGGCGGCTCTTGAAGCAGGAAGCGTCGGCAAAAACAATGCGAAGGTCATTCCCGTGCCCTTCGGTCTGACTGATCTCCTCGACAGGTCACTGAGATGTTGACTAACATCACGTCCTAACACCTCTCAATGCCCCGCTGCCCTCCACTTGCTGTCTATTGTTTCGTCGTCGTCTACGCTTTAGCCGCTAGCGTCTTGTCTCCCAGGTAGCAACGCAAAGTAAACCACTAGCCTCGTGTACACATTTGGATTATTCTCGCGTATTTTATTTGCAGTTAATGGATAAAATGTAATGGGACTATACTCGCACTCCTGACAGTACTTGTTCCAAAGAAACATACGCATATAGTACGAAACAAAATATATTAAAGTAAGTAGCGAAATGTTTTGTTTGTAGCGCAAACTTGCTTCAAGTGGCTCGCACCGCCATTGTTCACATCACATGCCTTACCGCCTCGTCATTTCCTCTGCTTTGCTTCCCGCCCATTTTCACAATCTCCGCCCCTTCCTCGACGAGATGCGCCTGTGCAGTGTCCGCTGCCTCGGCAGGGCCACTTCCCGCAACACCCCTCACCCTCAACATCCATTGCCACCACTTGCACCTTCTCCACTGCCTCTTCGTACGAAATCGTCTCCCCTCTACGTCACAAACTTCCGTGGACTTGTATTATCGTCCTTCCAGCCATTCTCATCCTCATCCTCGCCCTTCCATTGTAGCCTCTACGTTCCCCGCCAGCTGCTCACCCGCACATCGGCCCGCTTTCGCCCACCCGCCCCCTCTTGCCCACGCGCCCCCTCTAGCCCACCCGCCGCCTCTCACCCATCCGCCGCCTCCCGTCCGACTGCCCCCTTTCGCCCGCCTGACCCCTTTCTCCACCCGCTCCCTCTCGCCCATCCGCCCCCTCTCGCCCACCCGCCCCTCTCGCCCATATGCCCTTTTTCGCTCAGCCGCTCCCTCTCGCCCATCCGCCCCCTCTCACCCACCCGCCGCTTCTCGCCCCTTTCACCCACTCATTCCCTCTCAGCCATCCGCCCTTTCTCGCTCACCCCCCTCTCGCCCATATGCCCCCGTTTCGTTCACCCGCCCCCTCTTGCCCATCTGCCCCCCTCGCCCATCCGCCCCCTCGCCCATCCGCCCCCTCGCCCATCCGCCCCCTCGCCCATCCGCCCCCTCGCCCATCCGCCCCCTCGCCCATCCGCCCCCTCGCCCATCCGCCCCCTCACCCATCCGCCCCTCGCCCATCCGCCCCCTCGCCCATCCGCCTCCTCTCGCCCATCCGCCCCTCTCGCCCATCCGCCCCTCTCGCCCATCCGCCCCTCTCGCCCATCCGCCCCTCTCGCCCATCCGCCCCTCTCGCCCATCCGCCCCTCTCGCCCATCCGCCCCTCTCGCCCATCCGCCCCTCTCGCCCATCCGCCCCTCTCGCCCATCCGCCCCTCTCGCCCATCCGCCCTTTCCCGCTCACCCCCCCCCTCCTGCCCATCTGCTCCTCTCGCCTATCCGCCCCTCTCGCCCACCCGCCGCTTCTCGCTCACCGCCCTCTCGCCTACCCGCTGCCCCTCACCCACCCGCCGCCTCTCGCCTACCGGCTGCCTCTCGCCCATCCGCCGCCTAACGCCCGACTGCCCCCTTTCGCCCGCCTGACCCCTTTCACCCACTCGCTCCTCTCACCCATCCGCCCCTCTCGCCCACCGCCCCTCTCGCCCATCCGCCCCTCTCGCCCATCCGCCCCCTCTCCCCACCCGCCGCTTCTCGATCACCCGTCCCCTCTTGCCTACCCGCTGCCTCTCACCCACCCGCCGCCTAACGCCTGGCAGCCCCTTTCGCCCACTCGCTCCCTCGCCCATCCGCCCTTTCCCGCTCACCCGCCCCCTCCTGCCCATCTCGCTCCTCTCGCCTATCCGCCCCCTCTCGCCCACCCGCCGCTTCTCGATCACCCGTCCCCTCTCGCCTACCCGCTGCCCCTCACCCACCGCCGCCTCTCGCCTACCGGCTGCCTCTCGCCCATCCGCCGCCTCCGCCCGACTGCCTCCTTTCGCCCGCCTGACCCCTTTCACCCCTCGCTCCTCTCACCCATCCCCCCTCTCGCCCACCCGCCCCCTCGCCCATCCGCCCCCTCGCCCACCCGCCCCCTCGCCCATCCGCCCTCTCGCCCATCCGCCCCCTCGCCCATCCGCCCCCTCGCCCACCCGCCCCTCTGCCCATCCGCCCCTCTCCCCACCCGCCGCTTCTCGCTCACCCGTCCCCTCTCGCCTACCCGCTGCCTCTCACCCACCCGCCGCCTAACGCCTGGCAGCCCCTTTCGCCCACTCGCTCCTCTCGCCCATCCGCCCTTTCCGCTCACCCGCCCCCTCCTGCCCATCTGCTCCTCTCGCCTATCCGCCCCTCCGCCACCCGCCGCTTCTCGCTCACCCGCCCTCTCGCCTACCCGCTGCCCCTCACCCACCGCCGCCTCTCGCCTACCGGCTGCCTCTCGCCCACCCGCCGCCTAACGCCCGACTGCCCCCTTTCGCCCGCCTGACCCCTTTCACCCTCGCTCCTCTCACCCATCCGCCCCTCTCGCCCACCCGCCCTTTCTCGCCCACCTGTCCCCTTTCGCCCACCCGCCACCTCTCGTCAACCCGCCCCTCTCACCCACCGCTCCTCTCACCCGCCCGCCCCTCTCACCCACCCGCCCCTCTCACCCACCGCCCTCTCACCCACGCGCCCTCTCACCCACCCGCCCGCTCTTGCATGCCCACCCACCCCTCGCCCGCCGCCCCCTTGGCCCCCGCGCGCGGCTGCGCCACTGAATATTTTAGCGCGCTTCGGGCGGCGCCGAGCGGCGGGCGGCGTCCAATTCATTCTAATTGCGCCGCCTCTCTCCTCCGCCCCGCCGCCTCGCCCGCCCCGCGCCCGGCGAGCGCTGCTCTTGACAAATATCGCCCCCGCAGCGGTTCAGCAGCACACTGCGGCGCTGGGAGCGGATAAGGCGCGCCCGGCTGCATCGCCTGCCTGTGCGGCTGCGCTCGCCAGTCTCTCGTGCGCGGATGCTGACCGCTGCAGCGGATGCCCATTAAGCACGAACGCTGGCTGCGAATTCAGAGGTGGACCAGTCATGTTCGGAATCAGTTTTTTTTTTTTTCTTTTTTTTTCTCGAAATAATGCACCGTTAAGTCGACACAACGCAACCATATTGAGGGAGGAGAAACCAATTTTAACGGATGGCGTCCGTTAAGGTGTTTAACAGTTTACCGTCTGTTAAGAACAATCGATACAGAAAATACTGTATCAAAAGGTGGCATGTGTTTCCATTCAAAGGAAAGATAATTCCTATTTATATGAAGGATGTATCAGGAAAATTATCGACCGGTATCACACATAACGGACGTGGTTGGTTATAAACCTCGGCTGTTGCCTCGTTTCAAGCTTCAAACGCGTCGGTTATTTGCCTTTTAGTGACAGTGAGGGTAACGTTAGTAACCGTTTATATCTCTATCCTCTGGGTTTATTGTCTTTCTCGATTAATGGAATACATTTCAGCTACTCCAGTTTAACTAAGCTGTGGCTGGTGCAGGTGATCGCGCACATACATTCAGAATAAGGTACTCATGAACCTATGCCGTAAAGAAACTGGGGAGCAATTTCAAATATTCCAGATTTTGTTTATGGCTGTTTTATTCATTGGATTTGTGTCTCCAGCTTATCTGATCAGATAAAATTGTACTGTTTGGAACTGTTACTTCACCCAAATACATTCCTTTATTAACGCGCAAGGCAGTGGAACGTTCAATTTCATCCCGTCATTCGAAAAGTAAGTAATTTTCTGGACGAAGCGGTGAGGTTTTTCGCTTTGCCTTAAACTGAGGAGAAAACTTTGCACTTTCTTGTCAGCTTTAAAAACAGGAAAAATATTAAATTCACAGTTAAGTAAGAAAATTAATAATTTATTAATATTGCTCGTGAGCTGGAAGAGTGGCACAATTAAAAAATAAGTATTTGATATAATGCAGTCTTCAGAATTGCATATTGGTCTACCTTTCAGAAGCAATTTTTACAGTACAGTATTCCACCAACAAATGGTAAAAGTGTGCATGCAATATTGAAACATTTTAGTACAAGGTGAAAACTTCAAACTCATTTATCTCATCGTCAGATTTTTTTAATTTCTCGCCTTTCGAAGTTCTTTTTAAGTTGTACCAGTATTGCAGCCCACGAACGGTAAACAGGATGTCCGTGAAAGAAACGTCGAAAATTGGAAAATAAGCTCTTAAGACAATTTTACACATATTTTGTTCAACTGGATATTCTGAATGGATATTCTGGAGCCGCAGTATGCACTCAAAAGTTGGATTGAAAAAATTTTCTAATCAAAAATTTCCGTTGAAAACATAAAACACCCCAAAAATAAAATTATTTATAATTTTTAAAAAAATGAATGTTTTTGTTCAGAAAGAAAAAATTGAACGAAAAAAAAAAAAAAATAAAAAACAGTAGAGTTGTATATATTGGGCCCCCCATTCCGGGAAAAGGAGTTGAGCGGTCGGAATCCGCGCGTCCTGCGGCCGCAGGCGCGTCGGAACGCCAGGTGCCGGCGGTGAGTGCGCGGGTCTTTGCTATGCATTGCCGTCGGTTCTCGTAGGACGCGGCGCGCAGCATCAGAAGCAGCCCTGGCTTTTTGTTCCCTTTCTTGGAAGCGCCGCGGCACCTCCACTTGCCGCAGCGCTTTGCCGCTCGGTTGGCCATTGCGGCGAGCAAACATCCGATTCACACAACTGGTTAGACGGCGACACACATCACGAGGATATTCTATGTGTTGGATGAGTTCTGGATTAATTCATTAGGATTAGGATATTTAGGAATGTCTTATGACAGTGAAAGGATGCAGATAATCTGAGATATCTTCTTCATTCACGACACATTTTTATAAAAGATGTGTATGAAAACACTACTTGGTAAAGAACCACCAACTAGCTGAACGTCGTTTTATGACAGTGGTGACATCACAGTGGTGTCACACAATGAAGGGATGTAGATTATCTGAGATATCTTCTTCATTCTCGACACATTTTTATAAAAGATGTGTATGAAAACACTACTTGGTAAAGAACCACCAACTTGCTGAACGTCGTTTTATGACAGTGGTACACAATGAAGGGATGTAGATTATCTGAGATGAATCTTCATTCTCGACACACTTTTATAAAAGATTTGTATGAAAACCCTACATGGTAAAGAACCACCAACTAGCTGAACGATATGTAGCTCAAGTGTAAGTAATTTACACATTTTACACATCTGCACAAATAGAGCATCCACAAGTCGCTCGTATTATGCCTCAGACTGTATAGCCATTAGTGTCGGATTGATATTAATATTACGTCATAGGAGTGCAAAACGTAATTTTGTTGAAAATTTAGAAGTAATAACTCAAAATCAAAATCAAAGAAGTCAGTAATATTTTAAGAAATACATAAGAAGCAAGAAATGTCAATTACAATTGCTAGGCGTTAGAAAACATGAAGATTGAAAGAATAATGTATTTTACATTTAAGTTGTAACGAGAAAAAAAATTAACGTGAACTGGATTCCGACGTGCCTCTTACCAGTTACGTGCCCAGTCCTTTTTTATTTACGTCGTTCAAGAATAATTAAACGTAATGTGAAAATGGTACTGTATCAATAGTACTTAATTTCATTGCCGAATCGTCTTCCTCGATTGGTACATAAGCAGCATTCACTTTGCAGTTTATTAACACAATACCACCACAAAATGGCAGAGTGAGCCACACCTGGTGTTCGAATCCAGAGCTAAATAGAAACCGCTGGAACAATTTGCCCAAGAGATTATCCGAAACTCCATTACAACCGCCAATACATACGAAGTCTGCGGTAAATGGAAGTAAAATGCAATCCTCCTCGAAATAGGAGCTAGCCGATCCAGCAGCAATAAAGTAGATCATGTTGCAATGCTGTGCGTGATATGGCAACGTTTTACTCCCATTTATGGCTCACGCATGCGTGATAACTTACAGGAAAGGCTATTGAAACACTGTTAATTGGTTAAGTTGTGTCAGTCCACAACATCCGATTAACCGTATGAAATTAATCTAAATGGTAATATTTCGCATTTATATATCAAACAAACTAATAAATTAATTATTATTTTAATTTTTCATGTGTCATTTTTGTTCCATTCTTTTATGTTTTAAAGTAGTGTTCTTTAAAATATAGGATCAAAACCAAAGCTCAGATCTCCTTTGCTTGGTTTTGTGTCTTGCAAATTTTTAATTTAACAATTTTAACCTTTTTTTTGGAATTAAACCGATTCTTTACGGACAGAAATTTTATTCATTATTTACGAATGAAATTTTTACCAGATATAGAAATGATATACTGAGAAAAACTTCTAAAATTACTTATTTTAAGAAAATGAGCAACAATCAAAATATATGTCAATTGATGCAATATAATACTACTCATTCAACAAATATAAAAAACATAGAAATGAAGGAAGTTTTTGATTCAACATGACTAGTTTTTTTTAAATAAGTCCACCATGCCTAACTTTTGTAACGGTACACTGAATGGAGCAGGGCGGCGCGGGGGCGGCGCGGGGGCGGCGCGGGGGCGGCGCAGGGGCGGCGCGGGGCGGCGCAGGGCGCGCGGGGGCGGCGCGGAGGGCGGCGCGGGAGCGGCGCGGGGGCGGCGCGGGGCGGCGCGAGGGCGGCGCGGGGCGGCGCGGGGCGGCGCGGGCGCGCGCGGGCGCGGGCGGCGCGGGCGGCGCGGGCGGCGCGGAGCGGCGCGAGGGCGGCGCGGGGCGGCGCGGGAAGCGGCGCGGGCGGCGCACGCGCGGGGCGGCGCGGGGGCGGCGCGGGGGCGGCGCGGGGCGGCGCGGGGCGCGGCGGCGGCGCGCGCGGCGGGGCGGCGCGGGGACGCGCGAGGGCGGCGCGGGGCGGCGCGGGGCGCGCGGCGCGCGGCGCGGGCGGCAGGCGCGGGCGGCGCGGGGGCGGCGCGGGCGGCGCGGGCGGCGCGGGGCGGCGCGGGGCGGCGCGGGGCGGCGCGGGGCGGCGCGGGGGCGGCGCGGGGCGGACGCGGGGCGGCGCGGGGCGGCGCGGGGCGGCGCGGGGGCGGCGCGGGGCGCGGCGCGCGAGGCGCGGCGGCGCGGGCGGCGCGGGGCGCGGGGGCGGCGCGGGGCGGCGCGGGGCGGCGCGAGGCGGCGCGGGGGCGGCGCGGAGGCGCGGGGCGGCGCAGGCGGCGCGAGGGCGGCGCGGGCGGCGCGGGGCGGCGCGGGAGCGGCGCGGGGCGGCGCGAAGGGCGCGCGGCGGCGGGGCGGCGCGGGGCGGCGCGAGGGCGGCGCAGGGGCGGCGCGGGGCGGCGCGGGGGCGGCGCAGGGGCGCGCGGGGCGGCGCGGGGCGGCGCGGGGCGGCGCGGGGGCGGCGCGGGGCGGCGCAGGGGGCGGCGGGGGCGGCGCAGGGGCGGCGCGGGGCGGCGCCGGGGCGGCGCGGGGCGCGCAGGGCGGCGCGGGGCGGCGCGGGGGCGGCGCGGCGCGCGTGGGGCTGAGGCGGCGCGGGAGCGGCGCAGGGGCGCGGGGGCGGCTGCGGAGGCGCGCGGGGCGCGCGCGTGCGGCCGTGAACCGCGTGCGCGAGTGGGCGACAGGGCCGCGGAGGGCTGCGAGCGGCGGTGCGATGGGTGGCAGGCGCGCTGACCTGCAGGGCGTCCATGCTCAGCCCACAAATGGACCACCAACCGGTTTGCAATCCACAAACCTCAGTTTTGCACTCAAACTCTCAAATACAATCTGAGTTGATCAAATGCTAAAAAAAAATCATTTAAAACGCATCTAGTAGTTGTTTTAAATATTATCCTGCTTACTTGATAACGGCTTTAGTTTCTGTTATTTCCAATACTAAATTAGCACTCCACCGTGAGCCGAACATATTCAATTAATTCAATCATTTCAATGGTAATTCGCAATCCTTTAAGCACTCTCCTGTTCACCACACTATTATCCTTGTCTGTATTACATGCTTATTCATTGCTTAAAAGCAAGCAAACATTATTTTAACAGTTCTCTTGCGGTGTGCGAATTACCATGAGATGCCGCCACCCGTTAATTGTGGAAGTACTAGCCACATACGTACGCTTCCACTTCGTAAGGTCAATAATTTCAATTACATCTACAGAGCTGCAGTCACAGTCTCTATTGCCAGCTGCGAGTGCACAGTAACGCTTACGTTCACGCCCACCACCTATCCTGTGCGCTTGCTAACACCCACATCGCCACTTCATCGCCGCCAACGCGATCCCTGCCGCCTCCGCCCATTTCCTGCACCGAGGTCTTTCGATCGATGGCGCTCCAAGTGGAATGGAGCGAAGTTGGGGAACTGGAGCCCGCTCGCTATGGCTACCACCGTCATCATCACAGCCACCACCGCCGCCGCCGCCACTGCCGCCACCGCCGCCGTCATCACCGCTGCCGCTGCCGTTAACGCTGTTGCTGCTGCCATCCCCGCCTCTGCACTCTATTCGTTTGTAGCCCCCCCCCCCGCGCCGCTGCCGCCGCCACCGCATAGACTCAGCTGTCGCCGCCGCTTCTGTCGCCACTGTCGTCGCCGCCGCCCCCGCCGCCGCCCCCGCCGCCGCCCCCGCCGCCGCCGTCATCCGCTGCCGCTGCCATCGCCGCGCGCCACCTCTCCGTCGCCCCCAACCCCGCCACCGGTACCATCCCTGCCGCTCCACCTTTATCACGGCTTCTGTCACTGCCTCCCCTTCTCCCCATTTTCCACATGCCCATTTCTTCCTCACATTTGCCTTCACAATCGGTCCCATCCTCCCTTCCTCGCCCATCGACCCTTCTGATCCATCACCGTCCAACCACCGCCCATTTAGTCACTGCAGTGGCCTTCACCAAGGCGGTCAGTACGATTCCAATTCTCGCACCTGACGATTGCGATTTTTTACTGCTTATTTAGGTCATATTCAGCGGCTGCCTGGAGAGACCACTAGTGACCGACTGCTCTGATCGTTGATCCGTGGCTTCTCCGATCAACATGAGGCTAATGCTGAAACAGTACCCTAACAAACGGACCACGGGTCGCGCGCGATCTTTCGTCCCTCTTTGCTGTCCTAACATCTCTCCTTACACATACTTGTACACTTGTACTTACATGCCCCACACTCCCACACACGTCGAGAGATCACTGAGGAGCTTACAGATTGCCACGGCTGGCAAGTTAACCCGTTGGGGGAGATTCTTGGAAGTGCGGAATCCCACGCTAGTCGACTTGTAGGTCGGCGTGAAATCTCACCATCCAGCAGGGAAGGAATCACCAGCGCTTCCCAGGATAAAACATTCACTACATAATGACCATAGCAGACCTGCGCGGCAGTATTTAATGACCATAGCAAAAGTGCCTGGCAGTATTTAATGACCATAGCAAACATGCACGGAAACATCAGTCAACCAATTCAGTCACCGTCCTTCCCCCCCTTCCATGACTCAGAATAGGAACCGCTTGCTGCTCCTATCCTCACACCCGATCTCGCCCCCTCCACGCCTTTCTACCCAGCCCAGTCCTCACCATCGTCATTGCTACCCCAACACTCCTATTGTCTGAATTATAATCTAGCCCATCTGCATCATCACTTCACAATCGACATCTGTCTAGCCATGCATTTCAAAAGAACACTAGTTCACTTACCAGTTACAATGGTCTTTCCAAAAGTACGATCGAATCTTTGGACTAACCGAAGAGTATTTCTATGTAAACAGAGATACCTCTACGAAAATGATAATTTTATTGTTACGTGGAAGTGTATCACAAAACGATTTCTGTGATACCAAAATATCTCCAATAGCTTCAAAATGTGGGGTTCCTACCACCCCGGACCTATCAATTTCCCTTCTACCACTATTGTCGTCACAACCGCAACCGCAGCTACCACAACACCTCCTCCAGCCCCGCGAGCATCGTTGCCTCCACAGCGTGGCTGCGTCTGCGTCTACGGCGGCGGTGGTGGCGGCGGTGGCGGCGGTGGCGGCGGTGGCGGCGGGGGCGGCGGGGGCGGCGGTGGGGCGGTGGGGCGGTGGGGCGGTGGAGGCGGTGGCGGTGGTGGCGGCGGTGGCGGCAGGAGCGTTGGCGGCGGTGGCGGCGGTGGCGGCGGTGGCGGCGGTGGCGGCGGTGGTGGCGGTGGCGGCGGTGGCGGCGGTGGCGGTGGCGGCGCCGTTGGCCGAAGAGCCTCCTGCGCCGAAGAGTTGGCGTTTTCGTTGTTTTTCCGGAGTGAGAGCGCGCGGCCCCTCTGCCTGTCGCGTGCGCGTCTGGTTATGAGCGCCAGTCACTTCTCCGAAGAGCCTCCTGCGGCCCTTTATTCCTCGCGTTTCGTTGTCTCGGAAAGTTTTTACTCTCCCGTAGCGTTATGTCGTATTATTGCCGTTTTAGGTTTCTACATAAGTTGTGTAAATTCTTCTGTATAAATTAACCCTCGCATGGGTAAGCCTGATATTGAAACATAGCCGTCAGTGTGGGGGACCCAAAGGACCCTCATCAAAAGTTGTTACAAAAACGCTGTTATATTCAGTTTAGAATAGTATTTTCTTTATTGCGTTTATTGTTTATCATCTTGCAATATTGTACAGGAACATTTTTTTTTACTTTGGGAAATATTTTGTAATATACTGAAACATTCCAAACACAATGTTCTTGCATACTCATCTAATCCATGTTATCATGTTTGAAATTACTATTGTATTAAATATTTGCAAATTCACATCATTATTATTACAAGATCACTTGGACTCACTTATTAAGAACTTTGAGATAATTTCTAAAATAAATATCTATCTCTGAAACCAACTGTCTAATATCTCGCTTACTCATAGTTGTCGTAAAGGCAATTTCTTTCAACTCACGCAACACAACTGACAATAATGTAAAACTCTGCCTGGAGAGTAAAACAAGGCAATCGTTAGCTACCAATACTGACAAGATACTCTAATAATAGTGATATATTAGTCACGAAACAATTATCAAATACACCAGGATATGAATGTGAAGTCAAAATATCATCAACGAAAAAGAGAAAAGAGATATAACTTGAATCGTCCCAAAGCCATTCCAATGTAATCCCAAAACAATATTACCATAAAAAGTGTGTTAAAATTGAAAATAAGAGAATATTTAAATACACAAGAGAAAAAATTATACTACTTTTTTTCCGTTTATTGCAAGGAAAAAGTAGAAGTGGAGGACCTTAGGTTCCCCGCTCGACCATGCCAGGGTTTGGTTTGGTTTGGTTTTTTCGTGTTTCCGGGCGCGTCTAACTGCTTTGGTCATTAGTCCCCTTAGTGTAGTGCATGTTTTTCTCGGGACATGGCGATCATCTTCCCCGCTGGATCGCGAGATCCGGCGTCGACCTACGTGAGCTAGTGGAGTTTCCCCTCACCTGGACTCTCCCACCAGCGGGCCCGCCCCAGCCGGGACAAGCTCTAAGCTCTCGACCTGTCTCCCGGAATATGAGGTAGTGTAGTGCATGTTAGTGTAAGTGTATGTAAGGGAGAGGATAGGACAAGGAAGAGGAAGGACAAATCGCGTGCGACCGACTAGGTTCGAGTCCTGACGGCGGCAGGATTTTCGACACTAGCTTTCCAGCTAGTTCGAATTCAATCGCTGTCTGGACGA
This sequence comes from Teleogryllus oceanicus, assembly GCA_964035755.1. NCBI lineage: Eukaryota > Metazoa > Arthropoda > Insecta > Orthoptera > Gryllidae > Teleogryllus > Teleogryllus oceanicus. The sequence goes on from CAXIVR010000006.1 coordinate 98,044,463, forward strand.
GAATTCTAGCGGCCGGCTGCTCTGGTCGGTAGTTTCCGTGGTTTCTCCGATCAGCACCAGGCGAATGCCGGAGCAGTACCCTGACAAACGGGCCACGGACCGCGCGCGATCTCTCCTTCCTCTGCCTTGTCCTATCTCTCCTTACACACACACTTACACTAACATGCACTACTCTACCACGTAATCCGGGAGATCGGTCGGGAGCCTAGAGCTTGGCCCGGCTGAGGCGGTGCCCCGCTGGTGGAGAGTCCTGGTTAGGGAAAAACTCACTAGCCGACTATAGGTCGGCGCCGGATCTCACCATCCAACGGGGAAAGATCACCGCCATCTCCCGAGAAAAAACATGCACTACACTAACGGGACTAATGACCAAAGCAGTTGACGCGCCCGGAAACACGAAAAAATCAATCAATGAAAGGGCTGGGCATGCAAAAGATAGGATGGGGACGAGTTGAGCGAGGCAAGACTAACTGTGACGAGGGGACGAGTTGAGCGAGACCAGACAGCACTGGTCAGTAAAGGGAAGGGCTGAACAGGACAAGAACGTCCCTCGGAGCACGGACGGTAGCAGCAGGGCTGAGAGCAGGGTCGGATCTGGAGGACAGAGGCGGCGGCGCTCAGACGCCCCGTTGCGGCGCCGTGCATAATTCAGGGCGCTCAGCCTGCCCCCTCCCTCTCATCCCTAAGTCGCGTCTCTCGGTGCTTATGCTGGAATGCCTTCACATCTCCTCTCCCCTCCACCTCCATTTCCAGTTCCATCTTCTCCTCAAACACCACCACCACCACTGCCATCACCGACCACCCCAATTCCACCTCCATCTCCGTCTCTTCTACCTCCACCACCACCTCCATCTCCAAACTCTGTGTAGATTGTTAGATTTTTAATAGGCATCGTATATATTTATTTCTCTCGTTTCCTCGGTATTTCGATATTTTTGTTTGAGCTGTAACGATCGTCAGTACTCACAGACACTGATTTAAAAAGATCAACATATTTAATTAATTCAGGAAATAATATTGGTATTAATAGAAAATAATTCTTCGTTCCATTAAAAGATATAATGACAAATAATAAACTCCTGAGATCGTTTTGAAAATTAATATTTCCAAGAGTGTTTCGCATTTGATAAACTGTAAATATTCCGGGAAGTCAAAACATATTTTCTGCTAAAAGAGCTTCATTTCTAGGAAAACCGCAGAAATCAACAGAGAACTTTCAAATGTTTTCCAGAAACTCGCTTAAAATTATGCTTACTGAGAGTGAGATGCATTTAAATAGTTTTTATTGAATGGAGTTCAACAACCACCAAAGTGCATTTTATTGAATAGTGAGCATCTGCAAACAATATATTAATTTTCAAAACAAAAGTCCTCAAAATAAGTAGTAATAACAGTAGCAATTACAAATTTAATACTTGAAATTGTATTTTCCTACAGCAAATGAAACGAAATATTTAATGTATTACATACGTTTCATTTGCCATGTTTACAGACGTCTAAAGCGCTTTGTGAATGAAAATGTTAAAAAAGTAAATCAAACAGCACCATCATATCACAAAACTTTACATGGAATCTGAAAATTGAAAACAATTTTAAAAAGTACAGGAGATTAGAATACAATTTTAGAAAAAATAAAATTTTGAAATAGGCAAGTAAAAATAAACAAAAAATTACTTCCTTTAGTTTTTGTAATTGTAGTGTTTCAAGATTTTTCGTAATATTGGGGTCATTGTTATATTCCAGTTCTAGCATTGTTTTGATTGTGTAACAAATGTATTCACAAGATGCCACTAATGCATAGGAAAAGTATAACGTTGTAAAATATGCGCTGAACTCTCCTTATAAACACGACAATTAACTAAGAAGACGCGAATTGAATTTATAATTTGAAGATGATATCTTAAGGCGAATGAAAAAATATAGCAACTGGAAAAGACAGAACACGAACATATGAAAGGGGAGAGAATAGAACAGAGATGAGGAAGGAAAAATAGTATGCGGTTCTGAGTCCTGTTTATAACGGTACTGCTCCAGCATTCGTCCAACATTGATCGGAGAGACTATGGAAAACTATCAATCCATGAAGCCGGCCTCAAGAAGTCCCCTCCAGACAAGCGACTTAGTTCAATATAACTGTCTCCGTAGTGTCGAAAATCCTCAACCATCGAGAATCGAACACTTGTACCTTCCGGTTAGTCGTTGCACAGATATGGTTAGTGCGGACGCAACCGGTACCGCCTGCATTGAGCACAGCCACTATTTCTCCTGGCACTTCTCTAGAAGCAGTGCGGCGCCCGACGTTTGTCTGGTTCGCATAATATTATCCCCTTTCCCCTCCCTCGCCGCCATCGCATTCCCTACCCTCCGCTGCCCTCGCCATCCACACCACTCCAGCCGTCCCCGCCACCCTGGTCTGCCTTGCCGCCCCGCTTTCCCCTCCAACCCTCCACATCTCCATTCGCCGTTCCTGTTCACCACACTCCAGGATCGTCCAGGTCGCAGGCAATGCAACTCGCTTTCTAAAGTTTGCAGGCACTGCATCCGGAGCAACTGCCAGAAATTTAAAAGTAAGGGTTGTACAAATTTCTCCCAGATGGCGGAATGTCAATGGTTACTTGAATCACGACAGTCTTTTGGATAAATCAGTTGACAGTTATTGCCCCAAAATGTGAGATATTAATTCCTTTTCCTTTACTGTAGCAAATAAATTGTCCATTAATATGAAATCCATCATTAATAATTGAACTTAATTAACAATAAAATTAAACATTCTTAATTGAGGGGATTTTGAGTTCGTAATCGAATTTACTTAAGAGTACAATAATTAAGTACACGAGTAGCTCGCGTGGACGAATTTTTACAGATTATCTACTTCTGCCCAAAACGCAGTCTATTTCTGCCCCTTCCATACCCAACTCCTCCCATCCCACCCCCTCCACCCCTACAGAAATTGATCGCCCCCCCCCCGGAGACCACCCCCTGCCGCCGCTGCTTCACCGACGTCCATTTACCCTATCCCTAATTGTCGCCATCGCACATCACCTCCTCCCACTCTCCGATCTACGTTGTCCACTCTACTACCGATGCCCAGGCCGCCCACTTTAACCTCACTCTCGACGCCATTAACGCCCCCATTTTGCAACCTTTCCGTTCCAGGAAGCTTTACGTTCTTTTAAAGCATGTCTTTGGGTTAAATATTTATTTAACATGAATGCAGTAACATGCATGAGACTTACGGGCGCGGGATAGGGAAAAGTTATATTAATGTCCAGAAGGCTACCAATTCAGCATTTATTCATTGACTCAAAGGTAACGGGACGATAAGCCAATGGAGGTCAGAGATTCAAAAATAAAAATAAATAAAATCTTTACAAGAGTTGCTACACGTTTTATAGAGTTTTAGGATAAAACAATACAAATATTACTAGACCATAGCAATAATGTCGATGTAACGGTATATTATATGTGATATTATTATTGTTTTTGAAAATATTGATAGCTGTCATTAAACATTAAATTCGGATTTTTAATCTCTCTCTCTTTTCTATATATATATATATATATATATATATATATATATATATATATATATATATATATATAGTGACGTCACGGGTTATACGAACCCGTAACGCCACCATAAGCCACTAGAAAAGACCAAAGAACTGAGAAATAGGGTACGAGGCGGAGCGATGGTCCGAGAAGGCGACATCTACCCGCAGGTTTTCGCACTCCGATGTCCAAAGTTAGCGGATAATATTTTCTCGAGAGGGCGCGAAGGAGGAGAAAATTCACCCCTCCAGAAATGTTTCCCCAGGCGGAGTTGCATAAATACCGTGACGCACTTCGGTAGAGCTCTCTTACGACTTCGACAGCGACGGCGACTCAACTAAATTCTTCAGCGGCAGTAATTGGTTAGTGCAGGAGTATAATTTACTTGCTTTAGTAAAGCTGATTTAAGAAACGCGGTAAGAAGTGATAGAATTCAGAAGCAAAGTGCATGAACAGTATTTGCACTACCATTACGCGAGTAAGCGAGCAATGTGACTGCTCGAACTTGAAATAGTTTCATAATCGAAGTAAATTCGCGCAGAAGGACTCTGAATTAAATCCAGTATTTAATTTTGTACGCCACGACCACGCACGCTCAAAGTGTGGTATGTCGGCCGAGTGCTAGAAGTAGTCAATTCAAGCACGTTAGTTATTTAAAACTGGAAGCGCGAGCAACGGGTACGCGGCAGGCGGCAGAAGGACGACTCAACACTCAAGCGTAGGCGAAAGAACTTGGACCAATCCGTGGTGTGTGCGAGTCCGAGCGACATCAGGACTCCTGAGATCGAGCGAAAGAAGTGGTGTAACCGCGGGACATCGGACCAGTCAAGTGACGTGGCGAGGACTGCGAGCGACCGAACACCCCAAGGTTAACTGACGGCGAGCGGGAAGGAAATGTCGAGGTAAAGAACTGGCAACTTCTATGCGACAATTTGTTGGGAAACTGTGTAGCGTTAAACACCAGGCGTAGCGTCCTAAAATAGGTGAAAGTTACAAATAATTACTGGGAAATATTTCGAACGTATGAGCGGCGTTTGATTTCATTCGCTGTACGCACCAGTAAATTCGTTGAATGCCATACCTTGTACAACTTTTCTAAAGTAAATTATAATTTTCATGTAATGTAAAAGTAATCTTATTGAAAAGTATTGTGTCCATTGTATGATGTCAGGATACTCAGTTGCTATAAATTTGTAAAGGGTACGATTTAGTAACGTGTGTGTCACCTTTATTCTTGTGCTAGAGTTAACAGCATTGTAATAAATGCGCAGCTCAAGGCTGACCTCTGTGAAGTCTATAAAAGAATAATTGTAGAGAATCACTTAAAGGGCCGTGCACGGAGAAAACTTTAGATTAACAAAAGTTAAATGAGGTACACGAAGTAATTGAGAAGGAGGTCAAAGCAAAAATATTGTAAATAGTGCGTATTGAAGTAATGAGGCAGTCAAGGTGACGCCTATACATTCTCTTATGGTGGTGTTATTTCTGTTCTTTTGTTTCTGTTTTCTTTGCAGTGACCATCTACGTAAAGTACATACTTATTGTATATTTGTGCCACTGTGTAATTTGTTTTACTGAATATATGCTCATTTTACCAGAATTTTATATAATTCATTGTGTCAAGGGTTCAGATCTTTCTCATACCCGAAAGATCCTGCTTCCTGAGAATTCAAAGCTCGCTTCACGAGCATTCATAGTTTCACGCTTCATCGCCACCGGCTGGAAGGTAGTAGGTGGGCGTGTTATTATATATAATTTTATATATATATATATATATATATATATATATATATATATACGCACGCGCGAGTAGGGGTTTGGTGTTTTCTGTTGGGGAATACATTTCCTTCTTGCACATTCTTTACTTGAATCAAATAATCTTGTCATCAAATAATCTTCAAAAGAGTTCCATCAAGTTTGTTGATGGACTCGTGATACGAGAAATCCCTGAAATTTTACTGGATATACGTTAGCTCGTATTATTGCTGATATGATTGACACTAATTACAGTACAACTAACTCAGCAAAGTTCACTCAACAACAGTTTCAAAAAATCTTTTCGACCTTTCAATAGCAGTATTAGCTTCTACTCCTGTTTTCTCATTCGACGCACATACTAGTTACACATTTCCAGAATGTGGAAGATAAAAATTGAAAAGACTAAAGCATTGGTCATTGATATAGAAAATTTGTTTCTTTTCAAACTACAGGCAACTCAATAAATCAGTATAATATTGTCTACTAACATTCCGATTATGAATACATTTTTTGTAGATTTCTCCACATAACCCACCTATATCTTCGCGACTATGAAGAAATCAGATAATCGATTACATCTTGGAATACGTTTTAATATCAACGATCCCAGAAAAAAAAACGCGTGCGTTTCTATAAAATCTTCAGCAGAACTCATCACTTCCGTCATCACCACGATCCTACAAAATCTTCCTCCTTTCGTATCTGCCCCTGCCCCTCGCCAACTCTTGCAAAGTGCAAACCTCGTAAGCCGTCTCCAGGCTGCGACCGCAAGCCTTCACATCCACCGCCTCCGCTTACTCGCTCCTATCGCTTCCTCCTTCACCCTCTGCTCTCTCTTGCTCCGTGGCGACGTGCTCCCGGCTGCCGCACCTCCATCTTGATTGCCTCGAGTGGGGAGCTGCCTCCCCCCCCAACGCCTGCTTCCGCTACTACTAGCCGCCGCCACCGCCTCCGCCGCCTCCGCCGCCTCCGCCGCCTTCCCGCCTCCGCCTCCGCCGCCTCCGCCGCCTCCGCCGCCTCCGCCGCCTCCGCCGCCTCCGCCGCCTCCGCCGCCTCCGCCGCCCCCGCCGCCTCCGCCGCCTCCGCCGCCCCGCCCCCCCCTAAATCCGCCCTCGCCGCCCCCCCCCGCGCATTCGCTCTCGTTTTCGCCCACGCCCCCGCCCTCGCCTCCGCCCTCGCCTCCGCCCTCGCCTCCGCCCTCGCCTCCGCCCTCGCCTCCGCCCTCGCCTCCGCCCTCGCCTCCGCCCTCGCCTCCCGCCTCTGCCCCCGCCCTCGCCTCCGCCCTCGCCTCCGCCCTCGCCTCCGCCTCGCCTCCGCCCTCGCCTCCTCGCCTCCCCCTCCCCGCCTCGCCTCCGCCCTCGCCTCCGCCCTCGCCTCCGCCCTCGCTCTCCGCTCGCCTCGCCTGCCTCCCCGCCTGCCTCGCCTCCGCCCTCGCCTCCGCCCTCGCCTCCGCCCTCGCCTCCGCCCTCGCCTCCGCCCTCGCCTCCGCCCTCGCCTCCGCCCTCGCCTCCGCCTCGCCTCCGCCTCGCCTCCGCCCTCGCCTCCGCCCTCGCCTCCGCCCTCGCCTCGCCTCGCCTCCGCCTCGCCTCCGCCCTCGCCTCCGCCTCCTCCCTCGCCTCCGCCCTCGCCTCCGCCCTCGCTCCGCCTGCCCCCTCGCCTCCGCCTCGCCTCCCCTCGCCTCCGCCTCCTATCGCTCGCCCCTATAAATTGAATATAGAATTTTTCCTTCAAATGAAATGTGTTGTCCATAAATATCTCGTTCATTGAGGTCATGTAGATTTTTTGAAAATTTTAGTTGGTTGTGTGCAACAATGCACACAATATTTGCAATTTTGAAAAAAACAAAAACAAGATTTTCTCTTAAACAGCTCCAAATTGTTTCTTTAAATTTTAGGAAGGGATAGTAACAAATGCACTTTATCCCATGACATAAACACCATATTGCTCTATTCTTCCTTTTTTATCAAAAATTACAAAAATGTAATCTTTTTGACTTCACGTCGGAAATATTTACACTAGAGACGTTTTCTGTAGAGGTGTGCTTTAAATAATGTCAAATAAAGTATCTCAAAAATACAAAAGTTTTCTGTAAAAATGAGCTCTAAATTCCGCATTTTCAGAAATGTGTCTTTTCAAAAATTACACAATTTTTTTTAAATATCTCTCCCTCTGTATACCTTATTTCATTTGTTGGAAAAAGTACTTGAAATGTCTTCAAATGAAGTTTTTCTCCATTGATTCCTGTGAAAAAAGTTTCAAATTTCGCATTTACAGTAATGCTTAATCGCCATTTTCTTAAAAACGGCTTCAAATTTTTCAACAAAAATTGGTATTTTGGACGACGTTATAGTCTTCTTTAATATTCTTAAAATATAATTTAAGTTCCACTATTGAGACCGAAAAGTTCCGAAAATTTAAAAACAAAATTCTTTGGGTCCCAATAAATGGAAGCAGGCAAGGAGGAGGAACAAGACCATACAATACCAGTCCACAACAAGGAAATTAGAAAACGTTACTACGAGAAAGTCTGTGCCATTCTGTAGCACCTCTAGTTTTCTGTGTCATTATTCTAACCACACTCTACAGACTGCGTTACCATAGCGTATGAACCAATCTTCTCAACCCATACGACTTCGTTGTTGTTACCTTTGCCACTGTGTTCGTCATACAAACCCCATTGGTCCCGCCAACGAGGTCCCACCCCAGACTCCCACAATCAGACACACCCCATCCCATCCTCCTCACGGCTATGTCATCCGTTCCCTCTCTCCCCCACCCTTTCCCTCTTCTTTTCCCTTTCCCTTCCCTCTCAACTCCGGACACACCACCGCCCCTCCATCACGCTTTCCTCCCCCCTTTCTCCCCCCCCACCGATACGATAGTGCCGACACTCGCATTTCATCCGCTTGCCACTGCCGACGCCGCCTCCACCCAATTTACCGCCGCCCTCGCCGCTGCTACCGATTTCTTTGCCTCCGCCGCCCTCGTCGTCGCCGTGCTCACACCTGCTACCCTCGCCTCGAGCAGTGAGGGCGCGGGGAAATTATCTACGGCCAAGAGAAAGGAGTAAATAAGATGAGGGAGAATGGATGTTTCCGCAGGTTAAAATGAACACTGGTCTCTGGCTGGTGTTGGAACCCATAACATTATTTCTTTCTCTTTATCTTTCCCAAGGTCGTCCTTTGACCTCTTGTTAAAAACTCTTGGATTTGAATAAAAATCTTATTTTCTGACGTTTTAAAGTTTATTTGCTCGGTTGTTCACAATGTTAACTTAGCATTTAATTAAACTATTGAAATAAACTATATTTTTTACTTTTACTTTTTTTGCAGATGAAACTTTTATGCAGATGAAACAATATCCACAATGTACTATATTTAGAATTGAGCTGAGCTTAATATTAAAAAATTTGCATTTAGAAAAAGTCGTGCATTGTTCTTTTACTATACGATTAGATACTTAATGTTTGTACTTTGCTCTTTTCTCTTGTTTTTTTGTGACATTTCATTCCTTAAATCCTGATTTAAGTGATGTTTCTTTATGTCACTTAAAATTGTTTTGAATACATTTGTATTAAGTAGGAACTCTCAATCTAATTACTGCATCTCTGTTGAAGTTTTTTAAGAGAGATATTAGTTGCCTCCTTTTTTCTATTGCTGAAGACAAGCGCGCTTCAAGTTATTGAGAACAATATAAAATGCAGAAATATTGGTATGCATGGCCCATTGGTAATGCCTAGAAGAACATCATTCCGAATGAACTTCTATCAATTAACTTAATTATTAAGCGTTCTTGGCTTTTCATAAAACATGTAATTGATGGCATGACATGGAATTGATGTCATTTGAGAAGAAACTTCGTGATTTGCTGCATACCGCAACATGAAAACAGTTTAAACCTTGCTCTAATTTTGCACAAATGTTCCAGAACATCCCAAGCAAAAATGATTAAATAATTTATGATGCAGTATATAAAGAGCAATTGGATGTAACAAGAAAATAAAATAAAAAGGAAAAATGTTAGAAAGTAATCCCTGCAATATTAATGCCGTAACCATTTACTCACCACGAGCACACTGAAAAAATGACTGAGAAGACCTTCAAAGTCGGAATGCTGTAGTACCGAGGCAAACGCGCGTCCCTAAAAGACGAGATCGCCACGCTCTGGAGAGCGAACATTTCGCACTTCGTGAACTGTCAAACCGGGAGCAGTAGCTCAGTGCTACAACTGATGTCACTGCAGCGCCTCTCACTGGGAGGTTCTAGATTCGAGTCCTGACGGCGGCAGGATTTTCGACACTAGCTTTTCAGCTAGGTCGAATTCAGTCGCTGTCTGGAGGAGCATTCTAGCGGCCGCCTGCTCTGATCGGAGGGTATCGCAAGTGAAGGCGGCCCGAAGAGGGGCTGGGCGGACGGGGCTAATGAATACCAAAATTCCGCGACTGGAGTCTACAGAAACTTCTTTGTCCAGGAGACACTGCCACCTAGCCATAGTTGCCAGAATGTTTGGCTGTTATACTGTAACCTTCCTCAGGGCAAAATGTACGGAGGTGGCTGCACGTGGATTTATATAGAAGAGAGGGTAGATTAAGTAAAGGCGCCCAGAATAGGGGTGGGTGGACTGGGCTAATGAAAGCCAAAATTAGGCAACTCAAGTCTACTGAATCTTGTTTGTTCAGGAGACACCGCCACCTAGCCATAGTTGCCAGCGATTGGGAGGTTTTCCTGCGACCTTCTTCAGGGCGAAATGCACGGAGGTGGGCTGCGTGCAACTTCATATACCTGAGTTTCCTCTCCTGCCGGTTACTGCCTGGTCAGACGATCGGCCGATGAGGAGAAAGCATGGGCCAATCAAGTAACGATTCCCCTGCACGGTACGGAAGTAGGCAACCGCTCGTGATCGGACGTAAAAGAGCAGTAGGAAACGCGCCCTTCGTGACCGAGCGTCGCAGTAAAATAGGCGTTTCCAGGCTTCGTGGAGACGTAGGCGTTGGTCACCATTCAAGTAGTGCCGCTGTTTCTTACCACGCTCTGGGAGCCGTTTCACAGATTTACATTATTTCAAATGGAAAAAGTACATTTGCTTTGTGTGTTTTCACTAATTTAACAACATTCATTTGCAATGTTTCTATTAATATATTGTATTCTTGAACATGCAGAGACACTTACCGCAAATACATTAGGAAAACAGGAGAAAATGTATTTCTCCATACACAGAAAAAAATTAATTTTATAATTTATTGCTTTGAGGATGTATTTAATATTCTTAGTTTACCCTAATTTAGAATTTGAAATACTGTTAACTTCATTCTGAGTCTCAAGAGGATTATTAGAAAATAATCGAGTATATTTCCTCTCATAATCGATTTACGCAAAGTTCATTCCCAGATGTCTGCAAATTGTTTTTCTTTCATGCGTGCCATTTAGTAAGTCAGAATAAATTAATACATCATAGGAGAGTACTTACGAAACCATTAAAATACTACACTCACAAGACTTTAAGAATGCCATCTGAATGAACCCTCATAATATTTGAATATAAGCTACAGGTGAAGACTGTAATTACGGATTTTTCAAAAATTTGTTTTTAATTTTTGCGATTGCACATCAACGTTACATAGAATTTGCAACATTTCATTGACATTCTTTCATTACCTTTGAATGAATGTATTGGAATGGAAGTGCGAAATTCTCTGCAAATATTGTCGATGTCATAAATAATGTTTCGCACTGCGCTACATGCAATAATATTTTTCACTTGCTGCCTTAAAAAGAGTTAAATAACATATAGCGCTCAAAGGAGAAATAAGCTAAGCATTGATGCGAGTAATTCGAATAAAAGGCTATCAATGAAGGTCCCGAGATTAACATAGGAGTATGATTATTAAAATATGTGTGCACATTTTTTTCATTATGTTGCTAAACATTTCTTCCAACGACTGCTCATTACAAAGCAAATGTCTAAAGTATGAGCTAGACATTCAAATTAAAATTCAAAAAGTAAATCCCTCTCCTGAGACTTGTTCAAAATTGTTGTTTTATGTTCTCAAACTGCTCTTTTATGGCAGTGCGCTGTGAAACCTGTGATGTCAGTTAAAATACGGTGAGATAGAAATGCAGATATATTCATTCATCTTTTGAAATCATTTCCATATTCCCTTACCAGTGCTGTGACTTCGAAATCGAAAAACAATAGCAAAATACTAGTCACGACATTATCGATAAATTGTCAAAACGTTTACCTCTACACAATTATTTTCAAAATTCTAGAAACTTTTACAAAGAGAAAAATGACAATTAAACAATTTGGTTATTATCAGGTATGTATTTTTGTTTTATAAACTAAATATACAATATTAATTGTTTATTTCTTTATTTATAACATGACAGTTTGATTATAAAATGCATTTTAACTTTGAAACGTTATTAGATATATTCTAATAGAAGACGAGTGTTTTAGAATAAACATTTCCTTTTCGGGAATATTGTAATATTTACTCTATCATCCCACACGAGTATATTACTTTATCATCTATATATATTTTAATCCATTAATAGTAGTACTATATACTGATTTCATTTTACATGAGCTCAGCAATCCATAAAGCTCTCATATAATGTAAATCGTTTATATTCTGGGAGATTATATTACAAGTAATGAATGGTCAATTACCGTTAACATATAAGGCAATTGCTTTAATTTCCGTGCTTGTGAAATGAAGCAAAGGAATGAAATACACTAATATAAATAAACACTAATATGTATGTTTATAGGTATTTCCCTCATAACAGAATAAGATTTACGTATTTGCAATAAATATATCACTATGAAGATCTGCAAGAACCATCAGAATATTTTATATCGGTAAAATACAGGAATAAAGGGATGAGATAAACTTAGATTGCAATTCAATAATAACCAACATTTGAAAAAATGAAAAAAAAATATTATTGTTTTTATTCTGATTATATTATTACTATTATGTAATACAATTTTTGACATCTAATCAACCCTTCCATAGAAAGCAATGAGCAAGAATAATCATTGCTACTGTAATAAATTTACTCTGCTTACCACAGCTCCAAAACACGTAAGGTAAATCAACATCCTGCTATCACACCTTCAATTTTCTAAAAACCTTAAAATTTTAATTTTGTTCCACCATTTTGTCTCCCTTTGTTTCCATTTCCATCTCTATTTCTTCTACCGTCGTTTTCACTGTATCTCTTTGCGTGAGTTTCTACTCATGACATCATCTAGATGCTTGCCTTTGCATTTGAAAGCGTATTGGCTCAAGTAGCGAACCTGCGAGCTGAGCCCGCTTATTGATTGATTTTTTCATGTTTCCGGGCGCGTCACCTGATCTGGTCCTTAGTCCCGTTAGTGTAGTGCATGTTTTTTCTCGGGAGATGGCGGTGATCTTCCCCCGCTGGATGGCGAGATCCGGCGCCTAGTGGGGTTTCCCCTAACCAGGACTCTCCCACCTGCGGGGCACCGCCCCAGTCGGGACAAGCTCTAAGCTCCCGACCTGTCTCCCGGAATATGTGGTAGTGTAGTGCATGTTAGTGTGTGTGTGTAGGGAGAGGATAGGACAAGGAAAGGGAAACGGTCCGTGGCCCGTTTGATAGGGTACTGTTCCAGCATTCGCCTGGTGTTGATCGGAGAAACCACGGAAAACTACCGATCAGAGCAGCCGGTCGCTAGAATTCTCCTGCAGACAGCGACTGAATTCGACGTAGCTCAAAAGCTAGCGTCGAAAATCCTGCCGCCGTCAGGACTCGAACGTAGGACCTCCCGGTCAGAGGCGCTGCAGCCCCGCTTATTCAGATGATAGCGTCTGGCTACTGAATTTCAATTATCATAACAGGTATTTTATGTGGTTCGGAAATATGAACTGTACTAATTGAGTTACGGTGCGCCAAATGTGAAGTTAATTCTGCGCCTCACTGGGGCCGGATGGCAACGTTGGGGGAGGGGCTGGAAGGGGGAGGAAGCAGGAATCGGGGTGAGGACGGGAGAACCTGCAGGACTGAGTTCGATATCGAACACTTTTTTACAATTACTGGTTGAGAAGCAAACTGAAAGAGAACATTTTTATTCACTTGTGACGCAATGATGCAAAGCACAGTAGAGTTTCGTAACGCAGTAACAGGTTAACTTTGCTTTATATTTTAAATATATCTTCACAGAATCTTAAGTTAATATTGCGAATCTTAAGTTAATATTAAAACTGATGACAAGAAACGAATTTTACAATAAGTGTCATATTTGCAGAGTACAAAGTTAAAAAACGTGTTCCAGACAAATCTCGTAATTATGATGAACTTGAATGGTCATTCGAAAAAGCTTCGAGAATTTGTTTGAAAAAGTAGTGTTGAAGTGTCTTCCGTTAGAAAAGTAGGATATTCGCTTAATTACCTACTAAATGACAAAACACCTCTCCCCACATTTCCAAACAGGCATAATTTTGGATAAAACGCCAAAAAGTTGCAATTATTATTTCTTCAAAAGAGGCAAATTATAGTTGCCACACATACAAATTAAAGGATTCACAGTGCTCCCTTGTCAACAATATTTTGCTCAGTAACGTAGACAGATGGATGGGGAATCAATTTATATCCCTTTCAAAAGTGTCATGGTTATCACTTTCAAACACAAATGACTCTTCACATTTTTTCCCTGGTTATTTTCCGTAAATTACCTCCAGCCTTATTCGCTGGTGAAATCAATGTTCTCATTTTATGCTCGATGCTATATTACATTTCCAAACAGGCTCTGTATTTCGTAACGGATATTTCAATAATATTATTAGTTGGCTGTAGTTTCAATTATTTAGAGTGGAAGAAGTATATCAAAATTAATCATTTTTATGTACTGAAGTAAATAAAAGAGAAATTTTGTTGATTATACTCCTGAATGTGTGTGCTTAATTCCGGATGCAATTCATGTTTTATGTTGCGGGAAAGTAACAATTATGATCAGTGACTCCCGCAACTTCTTCTAGATTACTGAACATTATATGATCGAACTCAAACCTAGCAATACCGAAATATATTAGATACCTTTGCCGAAGAGAAAGAGAATTAATTCATACCCCCCGTTTCACTGCCGGCGAATAATCTTGGAACAAAATACTCGTATAACTCAAAATTCTTGTTAGAATGTAAATGTACTACACTTAACTACTTCAATATTAATTGTTTAAATTGAATTTCGTTTTATTTTTTAGCAGAATCATCTCTAACATCACATGCAAAGTTTTAGGAACAAAGAACTTTTTTCTGCTTGTTAATTGATTCGTGAATTTGCACTTGGGCATCTCTGTTTTGTCTTTCAGAGTTTACCCTCTTCGAGCTTGGTGTTACCTTCTGATCATTATGGATAGTGGCGATCACGAACCAACTGGAGGCTATACCCTTCCCTTGATTCTTTCTCTCCTCTCCATTTTTGGGACATGTTCCATTGCATTGGGAGACTGGAAATCTGGATGACTTTGAAGATTTTTCTATGGTGTTTTTCTTCTATGGTGCTGGATTTCTAACTGGTGTTGAAATGTTTTCCTTATGTTTGCTTTCCTCTTTCTTTAATATAGAACACTTGCATACTTTATTGCAGTGATATAAAAAGTACTGTAAAAAGAAATCCTATTGCAAGTATACTTTCTCACCGCGTGGTCGATGACACTATGCCACTTTTCATGATGTTAAATTACGAAATAATGCCACTTTTGTATTTTTCAATAGCTTTGTTAATAAAACATACAAAAGAAACTAGGGGAATACAAAAACACACTCTCGCGTTGTTTGTAATTTTTCCTGTTTTCAAAACTTCAAAAGGTTTCAACAAGAAAATATCCAAGACAAAATGAATGAAAAACTTGGAGCAGTTTTGAAAAATGTTGTCTTTAAATTGTCTTTATTTCACAGAAATGTACGAGAAAACTAATCATCTATTTAAAAAAAAAGACTTCTTTTGAAGACCTAATTTTGAAGAACAGCTTTTATTAAGGGGACACATCTTTGAAGAAAATAAAGTTTTCTTTTGAAGTTAGAGAGTTGAAATTGTTACCATATCACAAGTAAAAATAAAGTAACATTTGGCAAAGTTTTTTAAAATAATATAATTTTAATTTTCAATTTTTTCAAAAACAATTTTTTGGGTATTACGGGTTAATATGCTCTAGAAGGTGGAGTTAGTTATGAAGATGGTTAATTTTTTTACCTGAATACTCCTAGAACATGTGAAAGTGGAAGTTGCTTGTAATGGTTTTAGGGCATTGTTAGTTTTTTTCAAAAAATTTCTGAATCTCTAAGAAATATTTTATTTAGTTTTTATATAATATTGATCAAACCAAAGGAAGATAAGTAATTATGTATTTGTAGCCATATAAGAAAATATTATTCCTATATATTAACAGAAACTTATTTAATTGTTTGAATGGGTTATTTTAAAAATTATGATAAAGGAGTATTTTCAATATTGCAATGTGCGACGATCAAACTGCAGTGCGCAATGTGCAAACTGCTTTCCTGCTGTATGAAGCCAATTCGAAAAGGGATTTTCAGCTCGCATGGACTTTTAAACCTCCATTTGGGATATTTAAATGTCACGGAGCCAAACTGAAATCCGGCTAATACATCTCGATGGTCTCATATTATTTATAAACATAAAAATAAAAAACAGAAAATTTAAAAATCGCGTTTTTGACCAATTTTGGTCAAATTTCACAGATGTGTCCTGAAAAAATGTTCTTTAGTGTTTTATTTGTAGGGAGATGCGAAGAAATGTGCAATGTTCGAAAATTCAGACAATTAAACAACAAAAACACAGGCAAATTTTTGCAAACATACTTTGCTCTCGGAGAAAAATGTAAAGAAAAAGTGTAGTGCTATTCTGAAGGCAAAAATGAAAATGTTGAGCTATCATATAAAGTAGCTCAAAATATCTGTTTGAAATTCAAGGAGACGTGATGATATCGGTCAGATCGACTGTCAAACATAAATTTTGGTGAAAAATCTGTCTTTAGTTTAGCATTGTTCACTGACAGACAGACCTTTTGTCGTAAACCAATTTTTCGATATCAAGGACCAACAACACGTTGATATTTACTTCGCAACGTGTTAGAGGTAGTTATTTAGTACATGAAGGAACAATAATGATCTACTTTTTCGGTATCAGGGATCCAAAAATAAAAGAGTTTTTCTGACTGTAAATTGACTTTTTCCTGCAACATTACAGTACATTCCCTATCTTCTTATGTAGAATGCGAGACAGTAAAATGAAGATGGCTTGTACAAAATACAAAGGGGTGTTGAATTCGCTCTAAGTAGTTGGAAATAGTTATTTACTTTACAAGTAGATCAAATAGGCCATTGTAAGCAAATTAGTTGTTTATTCTCGAGCCCTTGAGAGCTAGAAGAAGAAGAAGACAAGACGAAGGGAAGAAAAGGAAGAGCAGATAAAGAGAAGAAGGAGGAGGGAAAAAGAGAAGATAGAGGTTAAAGAAAAGAAAGAGAAGAAGAACGTAAATGAATGTTAAAATTTATGTTTCTTCGTTGGAGCTCTTTTGTATTTATTTATTTATTTTCGCAGACAACCAATTTGTTTTGCAGGGATTGTTTTAAATTATTTGCTAATCCAAGCACAAACTCGTAATAAATAAATAAGAAAATAAGTTCTTAAAAAAAAAAAAAAAAAAAATTACAATCTTAAGCCTACAAAGACATAACGTTCATAAATTACAATAATTATTTTCACTAAATAGAAATAAGGGAAGCCCTCCAGTTCCTCATTATCTTTGTTTGCAAATAAAGCAATGATTTATATCATCATAGTGTTTATCAAACTGCTGTTAGTACATTGGTTATAATAATTACTATAACCGATGTTTTACCTATTCTGAACGCGAAAGTAGACATCATACTCTTTTAACTATAAAAACACTTAATTTCTCATAAATCTTATAATATTTATAGTAAAACAAAAGTAAATTAAATGAGATGGACGACCATCCTTGTACTTCTAGAATTAAATGCCTAAAATGATATAGTATTGTGAAAGGTGGATATAATTAAACGGGATGAAACTATACCGAGTTCCATACTTTTAATTAAAGAAATTGCTTTTCACTCATTAATTTTCTGTGAAATTAATAAATGAAAAGCTAACCCATTGTGCTGTGTAAAGGTCTGTAAAACACCCAGTTCTCTCTTGAATAATGTGTATTTTAAATCTCCTGCAGGATAGTCAATTTACACACCAACCAATGGTCAGTAATTTGAACTTTCAATCGTTATTTGCAAATGATACCTCCAACCTACCCTGATCGGTTAGAAACCTCAGTAATGACACCTTCTATCACGCAAAACCCTTAAATCCACCGCTCTGTTAAGCGACGGTGGCAAATTATCTCCACTTACTCGTGCCAACCAATCCTTTGCATGAAGTGGACAACGAATTCCTCTCGGGTAATCCCACTGCAAATCCTGACATCTAGTGGCAAGGCTGCGAATTAATTCAAGCGCTCTCGTGTGTGACATGTGACTATCGCCGACCCGTTCTTCTGTCCACTATCCATTCCCGGTCAACCCTTTCATATGGAGCTCGAACTTCATTGCAACACCGATATGAGGATTTCAATTCTAGCCTTTTCTTCCTACTTTTTGAAGGATGGCGTGCGAAATTGTTAGAATGATAAAAGCTTTGCAATGAACATTGAAAGGAAAGAAAGAAAGAGAATGGGACGGAGGGAGAGCTCGTTTACTCATTTTGAACAGAGGTTTTCATTGGAAAATGCAAATGTTGACATAAACGTGACGATAAATCCACAAAGGTATACTGGAATACTTGGTTACCTCTTGTGAACTTTGTCGAAGACAGTTGTTTTTCCGAGACCGTATTATCTGGTTTTCTTTTCCCCATTACTTCATACAATTTTTAAACATCATAATTTCATTCATTCATTGTTCTTCGCTTTCTTTGTCTTCTCTTCTTCATTGCATGGATTAGGCTCATTGGTGACTCATACACTTCATAAGATGAGAAAAGACGAAGTCCATTGTATAAACACACAACGACGTTACGTTAGATTACACGCGTAGAGTTGAGATGGGATAAGAGAGAAGGAACTATCGGTTCAGTTTGCCCGTGTGTACGGACTTCTGCCATCCCACGTTGTGTGACTAAATGAGACGCAAATTATTGTGTCGCATCCTGGTACTTGCTGGCTTGTGACTTTGCCTACATCCTGTGAAGCGTTGATCTAATAGAAAGAGACGCCTGTAAATGGTATTTCTAGAGAGGAAGAGATCTTACCATGGGCAGTTAATGCCATTAATAAATATTTCTTTTTCTGGTCGTAGGACAGCTGTGAGATACGGCCAATTAACACACGAGAGGCGGAAATGCTGCCGGGTCCTCCTCAGAGCAATTAAAATCTTAATCGAATTAAATTAATTCAATTATTTTAATAATAATTAATTAATTAAACGAAATTAATTAAATCTGTACGTTGTTTAATCTAAATCAAAGTACATTTTGTATCTTTATCAACTAAATAATTATACATATTCACCTAAAACATAAAAGCTTTTTTTTAATATTTTGATTCAGAAGAAAAACAAAGTGTGGAAAACTTTCCTTCCATGAGAAGTTGCCGCGTTTAGGCTTGCGCCCGTCTCATCATTGCAGAATCAATTACACACATTTTAGATGTCCTTATTGTTCACTTGCTGTTTGAAGCTGAGTCCTATGCCCTCCAGGTAGTTTTGTATCTTCAATTCTAATAACGAGCTGCAGTAATTGGTCCCATCTCATGTAATATTGTCGACCTTGTAATACCGTCATTACTTTTTCAAGACTGGATGTGCAACCGTTGGATTTTCATAAAGTTTTCATTTCTGGAATTTGTAATCTAGCAAATGTCCTTAATTGGTAACGAGCTGTATTTTCCACAAAGTCTAGAAGAGCCAGTATTTCATATTGGCTCTTCTAGAATCTAGAAGTTTGGAATCTTTTGGTTTTTCCTTTTTTCACCACTAGCCTATTATTTCGCAGTAGTATTGAAAAAGGAGTTATTTCGCATGGATGTCACTTTATCCTTCAGTTTTACATCACAACTAATTAAAATTTAAAATTGGTTTTATATTACTGTGTCTAGTACAACATTTTTGGGAACAGAATGGTTGTTTTATTCCAATGTTTTGTTTTTCTATTTTGAAATACCATTAGTTTCCATTTTTAAATTACATTTGTAGCTAATTCAAATTATGAATAACGTGCAGCGTATTATTATCTTTTTCTGGTGTTATTACCGCCGGTACATTTAAAGTGTACGTCGGGGTAATTTAATAACTACTTTAAAATTATAATTCCATATCGTTTTTTCAACTCGTCTTAAAATAGTACACTTTCTCAGCAGGTATTTAACAGTGTTCGTCGTATGCGAACAAATTTCTTGGCGATTGTGATGGAGCAGGTCAACAACTGTTGTCTCTATAGAAAAGTAGTTAGCTGGATCAAATTCACCTGCCACGGTGTAGGAGAATCCTTGCAATCGGCTGCTCTGGCCGGGAGTTTTCTGAGATTTCTCCGATCAATACCCGCGAAATGCAGGGGACCATTGTCTTAACAAACGGGCTACGGACAGCGCGCGATCATTCTTTTGTCATCCTTGTACCGTCTTCTACCCTCAAACACACACACTCACACACACACACATACACACACATGCACTACACTACTACACATGCCGGGAGACTAATCGGAAACATTCCTCATCCTTGTACCGTGATCTACCCTCAAACACACACACACACACACACACATGCACTACACTACCACACATACTGGGAGACCAGTCGGAAACATAGAGCTTGTCAAGGTTGTGGTGGTGTCTCGCTGGCGGAGATACATGGACAGGAAATCTTCCCAGCTGGCATATAGATCGACGCCAGATCTCACGCAGCGGGAAAGGAACACCACCACCTCGTAGATATGCTTTGCATTACACCTAATGACCGGGAGCGGTAGTTCAGTGCATCAACTGATGTCACTGCAGCGCCTCTGACCAGGAGGTCCTGGGTTCGAGTCCTGACGGCGGCAGGATTTTCGACACTAGCTTTTAGTTAGGTCGAATTCAGTCGCTATCTGGAGGAGAATTAGCTGCGGCCGACTGCTCTGATCGGTAGTTTTCCGTGGTTTCTCCGATCAACACCACGCGAATGCCGGAGCAATACCCTAACAAACGGGCCACGGACCGCGCGCGACCTTTCCTTCCTCTACCTTGTCCTATCCTCTCCTTGCACACACACATGCACGACATTACCACATATTCCGGGGACCGGATCAATCAATCCCTTTCATTCAGCAAATATTTTCCCACTTTTTATCGTATACGGACAAATCGCTTCAACCAAACCACTCGCACGTTCCATCATTCTGGACCTTCCTTTCTGTTGGCGGGCTTGCTCTCGCCCGCGTTGGGCCGCTGGCGCGTCATCCGCGGCGGCGCGCCAAGTGCGGGCCGAGCGCCCGCCGCCCGGACGGCCGCCCATATATCGCCCGCCATATTGGCCACCCGGCGCGGCGCGGAGCGGCGGGCGCCGGCGGACGCTGCAGCAGCAGCAGCTCCCGCGCCGCACCGATGCGGTGGCTCACCCCGCCACGCCGCCCACAGCGCTGCGGCGCCACAGGCGGGGGAGTGGGCGGGGCAGGGACTCTCAAATGTTTTGAAGTGCGTAAAGGATACTTGTTCTAATTTCAGTTGTTAGTTGGTGATGTAGGTTGGTTTCATTTGTTGGTTGGTTAGTGATTCCGGGCGCGTCAACAACTTAAGTCATTAGTCCCGTACGTATGGTGCATGTTTTTCCCTCGGGAGATGGCGATGATCCTCGCTGGATGGTGAGATCCGGCGCCGACCTACCGTCGGCTAGCAGGGTTTTCCCCTAACCAGGACTCTCCCACCAGCAGGGCTCCGCACCACCCGGGACAAGCTCTAAGCTCCCGACCGGTCTCCCAGAATGTGGTAGTGTAGTGCATGTTATTGTCAGTGTGTGTGTGTTAAGGGAGAGGATAGGACAAGGAAGAGGAAGGAAAGATGGCGCGCGGTCCATGACCCGTTTGTTAGGTACTACTCCGGCATTCGGCAGGTGGCGATCGGATTAATCTCGGAAAATAGCCATCGAAGCGTTCGGGCGCTAGAATTCTCCTCCAGACAGCGGCTGAATTCGACTAAGCACGTAGTGCTGAAAATCCTGATACGATCGGGAGTCGAACCCTAGGTACTCGCGATCAGAGGCACTGCAGAGACATTATGATGCTTTGAGTCACCTAAGCCGATCATCATCACTTTTAATTATTATCGTTAAGGAGATATAAACTAGGCTAAATCTTCTCATCCTTTGATTGGAAGTCCTTAACCTATTAGATCGAAACGTTAGAAAATGAGAGATTCCAGTTATCAATGAGTATACACATGTATTATTTATGTTTATTAATTTGTCCCCAAAATTCTTCTATACAAAGCGAATGGGCAATATGTTTATGTAAGTATAATTTGCAGATGACGTGTGATAGTGTTGCCAATATAAGCGGAGCCTTAGATTCCCCGCAATGGCGAAAACTTACTTAAGAAGCAGTATGACCTCGCCTCGGCGGTGGAAGGCATGGTGCCCGCCAGAATGGCATTGTTTCCATTATCGCTTCCTTCTCCTCAGTGCTTCCGCCTACTAGTACGGCAGCTCCGCCCCACCGCGGCCATCCGTCTGCCCCGCGCTGCTTGTCGCCCGGCAGCGCGCCCTCCGCCGCCGCAGGCAGGTGCCCTGCGGCCTGGCCCCGCCCCGTGTCATCCGGAGCCCCAGCGGATTTACTGCGGCGCGTCAGCGAGACCGATCGCCCATCCGCCCAGGCTGTTTACTGCCTTCGCCCGCGCTCCTGCCCTCGCCCTCCACCCGCTCCCTCCCATGCATCCTCGCCCCCGCCAATGCTTGCACCCTCGCCCTCGCCCTCGCCCGCGCCTTCGCCCTCGCCCTCGCCCTCGCCCGCAGCCACGCCCACGCCGACACCACCCACGCCCTCGCCCTCGCCCTCGCCCTCGCCCTCGCCCTCGCCTCGCCCTCGCCCTCGCCCTCGCCTCGCCCTCGCCCTCGCCCACATCCACCCCTCGCCCACATCCACCCCTCGCCCACATCCACCCCTTGCATGTGGCGTCTCGGCCCTTGGCGTTTGCACTCTCAGGGCGCTCGCTTTCTTACGTTCTCGATGTTCACGAGAATACCTTGCCTACATATCGCCGCATGGAATTGGTGTTTTGTACTAGAACAAATTGAGTGGTGTAAGCATCGGTTCATTGAAAGTATCAATGTAATACATGAAAGTCGATCGGTGTACGCTGCGCTCACCCACGCTATGGCAGAAGTCGATTCAATTATTTGATCACGTTCATGGAAAAGACATACTATTTCCTCAAACCATTTGAGCAATCGTAAGGTAATGTATTAACTGTACTTTGTTTTACATCTATTTCTCTAATCATAGAGTAAATTACCTCTTTAGTCTATGCTGTAACTTCTGAAACTATCTTCCTTTTCACCTTCCCCCTCCCTTTCCCTTTCTCAATCACCAGATGTCCTTCTCTTCACCCTCTTCTCAATCACCAGATGTCCCCTGTAGTTATTTTCTTTCCTCCCTTCGTCTCTTTCCTTCTGCCTGTCCATCTGCTGCCTCGGTCATCGCGTGGACATTTGTCGCTGCTGCCCCTCCCCTTTTTGCCAGCGTTCGACCTTGCGTGCCGCCTCGCGCGCTGCTCTCGCTCCGCTCTCGGCCGAGGCGTTCGCAGCTTCTCCCTGGCGACGTGGGTGACCGTGACCCGACACGGGCGCGGGGCCGGGGGCGGGGGCGGGGGCGGGGAGGGGCGAGAGGCCATAAACGCCGCTCGGATAGGAGCTGGGAAGGGCGTTGCGGCGAAGGGCCGCGAGGAGGGAGCGGTCTCTTTTACAAGGCCTCGCCGCCTGCGCCGCGCCGCGCCACGCCGCGTCGCGTTCCTCGCGTGCGACGCGTCGAGGGCCGCCGAACGAATAGGGACGCTCGCCCAAAGTGGCATTGTTAATTACTTTAATTATAGTTAACTAGAATATTTAATACAGGCATGCACTCCCACTGCACAATCAGCTGCAACCCAAATGTATTCCGAATAAACTCCCGTCAGTCCAGAGTAACTGGAGGGGGCAGGGGGTGGGGTGGGGGGATTGAAAGAAAAAAGAATAGAAAAGGGACGCTTCGATGTATTTGACATCGATATTCTTTCTGAAAATTGCTCTTCAACAACTTGGTCATAGATCGACTACTATTCTTTTTTAACTGTAGTGCGAACTGTAGAGAGGACAACACAAGCACACACAAACATCCATGTCAGGGGTGGGATTCAAACCCGCCACCCTCCGAGCCAATAGGATGATCCAATATCAAATATCCAATAGGATGATCCAATACCAAAAATTTAATTTAATTTAATTTAATTAATAAAAATTAGTGTCCCCCACCCCTTCCAGCCCATGACCTTGAAGTGCAACTGTGTTTAAATCAGAGTATAAGCAGAGTGTAGAATGCACCAATCGACAGCAATATCCGGAACAAATAGTGAGTGAAGTCGAGAAAGAGGTTTGCACAAATCTATATGTCGAAATGGAAGAAGTTTGGAACTGTGGCGACAGAATGTGTGTGCTACATTTGCAAAATACCTCGTCCTCTTGATTCGTATTTTTTCGACTAGGACTGCACATCAACCATACATTTTCCTTCTCTAAATTAAAAAAAAATCATATTGTTTCCAAACACGGAGTTTATTTTTAAATGAACGGCGTTGTTCGGAAAGGAAGGAAGTTCATTGTTAGTAGCCGCAGAACAAGCGCAAGGCCTCACCGCGCGCCGTTCGGCAATACCTGACGCAAACAAAAGAAATCAGATGAGTGTATTAAATAAATGAATAATGTAATATCAACAATGCAAATAATACACTTATTTCAACGTTAGGTATATATTGAAGGCCTCGAGCTTATAACCTTTTTGATTACTTTTATGTAGACTTGCAGGAAGAAATAAAGACGTTTGTTGTTTAATGGACACAACATGGTGGAGATTGTGGTCAAACATATATTTTTATTTTCTTTGCCTTCTCAAAAACATCAAGAAAATGTATGTTCTGTTTTCTCTTATTCTCCGTGTTTTGCGTCGTGAAGTAGTTACTAAAAGATTCCTTCTACCCTTCCCGTACGGAACGAGATTCTCACAACCCTCGCGTAAATAAATTTCTCTGGTGGTCTCTCCTTCTTTTTTTGTACTCCTTGTCACGAAGCTATAAGAATAATAGAGTGCTAGCTGGTCTGTCGTGGATAGCTAATATTTACGCAAAGGGGTTGTGTATAAAAATAGCGCAACGGAGATAGATAGGAGGCAAACGGTTGTAGGAGGAGAGAAAGTTACCACCCCTGTATATTATACAATTATTAAAGTATATTATTAAATAAATGTAACTATATATATATATATATATATATATATATATATATACACATACACACACACATTAATGCCACCAATTTGATATGGCCTCATAGAAATATAGTTAGCAGCTCTTGCTGCTCTCCTGAATTGGGAAAACTTTAACTGAATGACAAGAATCTGTCAGAAGGCGTGATGACGTTTCGGAATAAAATCGCGACCAGCACACGGAAAACGGCATGGGTTTCCTTCCTATATCCGCTGCTCTGAGAGTCAATATCTATAAAACGCGAGGCTCGTGCACGTGTTCGGAGATGGGAAAACATCCAGATCGGCCTCTGGAAATCGGAAAAAATATTTCGCCGCTGCAGAACACGCTGCACGTGCGGCAGTACGGGAGCGAAGAGAGATATTCCGATACAGCAACACTCATCTAGTTCGTTACGTATTTTAAAATATCAAAATTTACAATTTAGTTATAGAGCAGAGTGTGCAGTTTTCCGGGTACCATTCTATATTAGGAATTAGTGTTTTCTTTGATAACCGGTAGACAATGTTAAGAAAATGCATCCAATGACATATATTTAGGATTGTTTCTCAAAAATGCAACTATTAAAACATTCGATATATTTAGAGAATAAATAGCTACCATCCCTCACATGCACATTATTTACATATCCGATTAACGTTCTTTTCGTGCCTTGTAGACATTAATCAAACAACAATACGTTGTTAAAATAGTAATAATAATAATAATAATAATAATAATATATTAACCGGTATTAATTGTAAATAAGAGATACAGAATAGTTCTACGAATGCAATTATCTATTGTGAATTTAAAATGTAATCAGGAATTAGGGGGGGGGAATTGGAGAAGGAAAAGAATAGTACTAATAGGGGTAAAAATAACGGGACGAAATCAAGCTATTACTAATTCATTATATTTATTAGTAGAATACGTTTTGATTAATTTAATACTTAATTTAAGTCTTGTACATCCCAAACTTTCCTTTAATATCAATAATAAGTTCTAACTACGATCCTCTAGGGGACCAAAAAGCAATTTTAGGAAGATCCTGAAGGCCCCACTATGTAAAAGTTTGAGCTATGCTCTGGTTGCCACATCGCATGAAGGAATCGAAATTTGTTCCTTTTGTGTTTCTTACAGTCTTTTATAAATACTGCTTTCACGGAATTCAACAGAGTATGTGTCGAAGATTAGGTTAACTGTGTTCCCAGAAATCGCATGTTTATGTCTGAAGCTCGCTCCAAAGGGCCTCTTCCAATCCTCTGCTTCGGGAGTAGGGAGCTCGGTCTCTTCAGGGTTGTCCTCCTTTCTCGAACATATATTTTATATATTTCCCTCATTTATTTGTTTTAAAACAATATGTATTATGATATATGCTCTTTGTAATAAATTTGTGTGTTTGGTTTATTTTACTTATTGATAAAGGACGCGTTTAATCTGATAGGGCCTTTACAATTGACCTCTTGCAGCCTTTTCCTACTCACCAACGTTATACATTACCAGCGCGCGTGACGTCCCGGGATATTTAATTCTTCTTTTTTTAAAAAAAAAATATTGTTGCGTCTACACCTTGACGCAACGCGTTTCCAAGCCCCTTAAGGGGCGTTGAGCGCTATGCACTGGGGAGTAATCCTCCATTAATGTGCAATTTTTTAATATTTGTCAAGTCTCGTCACGTCGCAGTCAGTCAGTGCCTTTTATCCCTTCGGCCAGGGGCTCGACGCCGTTAGATCCCGAGGTTCCTGGCCCAGGGTTTCTGTCTCAACAGATCTTGAGTTCCGAAGCGTGCGATCGCCCGGGCGTGCGCGCGGCGCCAACTTCCTGCACAAACGTGCAAGAGCAATTGCTGCCCTTCCATTCACTCAAACCGCGACACAGAATTACGTGTCGCGAAACAGCCGATTTGTTCCATCAAATGTCGTTCCAATTGCACCGCATTTTTATAGCGATCTCGTCGACTTTTATTTTTTTATTTCCTAGGGAGGCGTTCTACAAGAAAAATCCCTAGTTTCTATCTTCCTTCAGTTGCTCAAGGATTAAGATACAAGTTTGGGCACGCAGGAAATTATATTATAGATGCCAAGATTTAAATTTAACATGTTTTCGAGGGTCATCATGTATTGACAAAAATTAACATAAAAATGTTATACACGTATAACATTTTTATGTTTACATATGAAATAAAAGTGTTAAAACAAAAACACGATAAAAGGTTCTAAATACATCAGTGCGTTTAATTTAGGCCTATAAAGTAATAGACATTCGCACGCAGCAATATCTGAATCATGTTTAAATCCATCTTCGCATCTGAGCGTCTTCGCATTAAATCTGTGGAGAAAGCCTGTAAAAACAGGTAGCAAGCACGAGGGAGAGCCGGGCTTTTGTGCCCTAATCTCATTTACCGCCGCAGCTTCCGCGCGGCGCTCCTGGAATCCCTCCCTCTTCACCTCTCATCCGGTTCTGCGCTGCCGCCGCCACCTCTTCGGCCCCCAACGCCCACACTCCCGCTTTCGCCCGCGCCTACGCCCCCTCCACGTCGATCCGGAACCTCCGCTACCAACACCATTGAGCTCCCAAGAACCCTACGTTCTCACCGCCTCCACTCTGACACAGACCTCATACTCCCCGACCTCGCCTTTTTGTGTCCTCTTTAGCAGGTGTTGCCATGTCAACTGTTGTCTCCAATGCCAAAGCCCTCTGTATATGCCATCAGCCATCACAGGCAACTCCATAACGCATGAGCCTCCTCTTCCGCCCCTCCTTTCTCATCGCATCCGCCCCCGCCCCCGCCTCCGTCCCCGCCTTCGTCCCCGCCTCCGTCCCCGCCTCCGTCCCCGCCTCCGTCCCCCCCCCCCCCCCCCCCCCCCCCCCTTCCCCCCCCACCGCCGTCTTTCCCTTCTCCCTGGCAAATCTTGCCCGGCAGCTTGCCTGCCTCCTTGGCTGCCGCCCCAGCCGACCTCTCTTCCGTCCCCTTCCCTATCCCCCCCGTCCCCATAACGGTCCGCGCCTCACTCCGTCCTCCCTCCTCCCCCCTACGTTCACGCCTCCTCTTTTACGCCAATCCGACTCCGACTTCGGTTTCGTCTCCACCACATTCACAATTAATTCCTTCACTTCTCCCCCCCCAGCTTCTATGCCCTCATCTGACCTTTCCCCCGCGACTACCTCCACCTGTGCCTCCTCAACCGCTTTCGCCCGCCCCTTGGCTTTTAATATGTATCAAACTCACTCAATCTTGCAGCGCCCTCTCTCGTCCCTTCTCGCCGCGCAGCGCGCTCTGCCTGCCTGCCCGCCCGTCGAATTGCTTCCATCGTCAGAACATCTTCAGCTAAAGTTTAATGCAGCAGCACATTCAGCACACGCTAGGGAACGTACGCTTTTGTCTCGCAGGAATGCATTTTTCCAATTCCTAACTCACCGCCTTTTCTGTCAACAAAAATATGAATTACCACTTATTATATTGTATGTTTTATAGGTAAGTCATTAGGCCGATATGGAGCAGATAACCAGCCTAGTTCGTTATTTGCGATATCGGCCTGCATCCTTCAATACTTTCGTAATATATTCTTATAAGAATAAATCAGATAAATGAGAAATTATTTTTCTTTGAATAGAAGCAATTTTTAGGTTCTACAATTCATTTGTTTCGATTTCGGTGGACTTAAAATCTTTAACGATCGTCAGCCGATGAGAGTGGCTTTTTGTTCTTCTGTTTCGTTGCGTTTTTTTTAAATAACAGTATACTATTGCGAAAAACAGTTCAATGTGTTATGTTCCGGGTGTCGTGGATGTTGTTTACAACATGGAACTATTTTTAACCGTACACACTTAATTGTAAAAGAATCTGGCGAAACGTACAATATCTGTAATTTCAAGTGTTTTGCTGTTTCGTCTTTTTCTCGGACAATCTTTACGATTGAATATCTGTGTGAGGGAGAGTATGTTTTAGTAGCGTTATAGATCCAAAGCATTGTAAATCGCTTCTAATTCTTTCTCCTAAGCAGTTTCAAAAATATCCGACGACGTGTTTGAATTGCGTATTTTATTCTGAAACTGAAAATATGCCTTTTTAAAATGTTATTTCCGTGTTATCCACAAAAAACTTGATTGTGTGTCAAATGCATTAAGATATATTTCTGGCAACATGTGTTATAAATTTAGATTTAAATTTTAATTGAAAATTATTTTAGTTGATTTTACGATACATTATTATATTCTGAACGTATTATTGAAGGAACAGCTTTTAAATGGACATGTAAAATCCATGTTGTTTCAAGGAGCCAAAATTGCCCGTGTCACCGTCTCCGTAAACACTACAGTCCTTTCTTCCTTCCTCTCCCATCGGCTTTAACTCTGATCCAACTTCCACCGTTTTAAGCGCAAATTGCCAAAATTCAATCACTCTCTTCCATAGTGAGCAACAGATTTAACGAGGCGGGGTTTCTCGTGCATCTGACACCTTGGGAAGCTGCGGTAGCAAGAGAAACTTTGATGAGATATGAACAATGGAGTTTCCAAGTATCCTTTCCTTTGAATATGGCTCTTGTTAATAGAATTTTTTTGAAAATTATCATGAGTTGGGTAAATAGAACATAATCACACTGAGGAAACTAATGTATTTTATTGATAGTTGTTAAAACTACTTTCAATATATATTCTCGATATTATTGCAAAGGCGCAAATACGAGAATTCAAGCTGTTCAATGGCAAGGGTTCTCTTATTTTCTTTACCTTCACCGTATCTTTAAATATTTATAACCGATTATTTCATTTAGCAAATTCTGAGTTTGCAGATTCTCACTGAAATTCCGAGCTCTCCGGCTGCCGATTGTGAAACAAAGACCTCCGAATATAAGCGTGCAAACATTCTCTTACTGAAGGTCTCCATTAAAAGTTTCTTGAACTGGCAACAACTAAAATTACGATCAATATAATGTTCAAGATAAATTTACCTAGCAAAGTTTTCTTTCGAGCAAGTCACAAACTCTGAACTATGTTAATGTGCTGATTGTTATAGGAACATAATTAGTGCACCAGGAAGCAATTCAACTGGCGACAACTAAAATAGAACGATGACAATGGAAGGAAAAGTCACTTATCAAGCATAACGATTCTCAATGCCGTAAATACAAGAAATAACTACATTTTAAGCGCAACTATTGACATAGTTTAATGGGAATAGGAAGCCACATTTCCCAAAATATTTTTGTCAACCTTTTAACCGAACATGTCCTTTTATGTCGTGAGAGTATAAGTTTTTCAATTGTTCCAAAATCTAGTTTCTTTTTAAACGTTTATTGAAAGTTTCCAATGAGGTTTAAAAATTAAGCGGTGAATGAGAGCACGAAAACGATTGCTCACCGATATTAAACTTGTTATTTGATCATCGCACACTGTATAAATGCAGCTTATTAATTGGCAACGAGTTTTGTTTCATTAAATTTTATCGGACGATCCTTGTCGCGTTATCTGGGAGTTATAGAAATTTAACGGGTGGTTACCAGGGATCGGAATGTTGAAATGTAGTTGTTGGCGCCTCTTGGTTCACTATCAGACCGCACAATGGAATGGCTGTTGAATGGATTCTGTTTGAACGTAAAAACGATTTGTTTCTCGTCGCGTAGAAATACAGGTTGGACGTGTTGATGAAAAGAAAAAGACTTACACCTCGAGCATATTAATTACTCCATGAAGGTTTCTTCCTTTTTTTTATTTACGGAAATTTTCCTATTTTGCAGGCCGGAGAGTAGCGCAGAAAAGTAATCGTTTGTACGTGTTAAGAATTCTCAGGAACGTATTGGATGATGACATATTTATTATGACTATCTATTTTCTTGCGGGGGTCCTTTTGAATGGAGGAACACACGGAAATCAAGTGTGTCGTCATTGTCTTATGAAGTATCATGAACACAGTTATTTACATCGTGCGTTTGTGTGCAAATGCTCATTCAAAGAACTGTTATTACGATGGTTTGTGATTATTGTTGGTTCATTATCCTGACGCAATTAATGACTTGGCCATCTATCCTGCCTGTCAGATCTAAGAAACTTCCGTAATTTTTCTTGTTTTAGAGACTCGAGACAAATGGTTACAATGTCGTTATTACTGTCTGTTCTATACAAATATTCACTTTAACATTATTTTATAATTATTGAATATTCAATATAAAATGTTCATGAATAATAAAGCGGTATAATCTAAACACCGAAATATAGAATTTCCCAACCCATTAAAATTATATTATAATTATTTCAAATTGAGGTAGACAACAATGTATTAATGAACAAATATATTAACTTAATAAATTAATATTTAACGCATTGATATAACTGAGATCTTATGAAATGCATGTTACATTACGGTATCAAAAAAGTATAGACAAATTATTACAGTGGAAATGTAAATAATATGAAGACGAAATTTGCAAACTTTATTTTTAATTCTTTACGTTATATTCTATTTTTACATTATTGTAAAATTTTATTTGCGTTATGTAATTTGATACAAAATTTAATTAATTAACATAGTTCATATCAGGCAAATCATGAAGGCAATATCAAATATCGGAGTGTTTCTAGGACAAAATTGGCTAATATTATTATTGCTTAGTCCTTCCTAATATTTAGAAAGTTTTTCTATTCATTTATTATTATTATTATTATTATTATTATTATTAAATATTTATGAATATGCATTCATTATTAAATTCATAAAGAGAAATAACGGTAATTAAATGTTCTACTTGACGCACTATATATGGCAACATTTGATACTCCACCTCTACTAGAATGCAGTTCAGTACTTTCGAGTATTTTACCAAAAAATATTTCAAAAATGTTTTAAATAGTCCCGTTTACTTAGAAATTCTAGGAGATTTTTAGTAATGTAAAACCATAAGCACTGAGGATATTGTTCAAAGGTAAAGTATTAAATACAACATTTTCGTACAAAAAATATGAAATGCAGTTAGTATGACGAGAAATATTAGTCATACATTATCTAAGCATTTTCAAATACAAATTTACAATGGTGCAATGAAGTATCAGCACTTTTAACAGTAAAAATTAAGAAATATTAAATTTGTAACTTTAAATTTGTATGTAACTTTAAATTTGTATTATATTCGTTTTGACATCTGCCCCAAAACTAAAAAAGTAAGTACTGCTGAAATTTTGAATAAGATTTAAAACTTTTAATAATTCTAATAACATATCGGTGTTTTACAAACAAGAAATAATATAAACCAAGAACATTTGGGAAGTCACGTTTTGATATGACGTGAGAGAGCCATTGACTAATTTTCTTTACAGGAACAGAGCACAAATAATTTAAACCGTTTCCAAAACTTTACCGTAACCAACGTTAAATGACTCATCCTGAGTAACGTCTTTCCCACAGCACTAGTGATTGTTCGGAGTGTGTCAGAATGGCAGGAAGCGCACGGTTCGTTGTCGTCGCACGACGAACACTAAACACAGTGATCACGAGAGCGCTCCAGCCTCCTTAATAACACAGACTCCGCTGACGCAGCAGCGGGAGATGACGTGCCATCAGCGCCGATTGTGGTTAGTTGGTGATTCCGGGCGCGTCAACAGCCTACGTCATTAGTCCCGTAAGTGTAATGCATGTTTTCCTCGGGAGATGTCTGTAATCTTCCCCCGCTGGATGGCGAGATCCGGCGCCGACCTACCGTCGGCTAGCGGGATTTCCCCCTAACCAGGACTCTCCCATCAGCGGGGCACCGCTCCAGCCGGGGCAAGCTCTAAGCTTCGACTGACTTCGACCTAGCTGAAAAGCTAGTATCGAAAATCCTGCCGCCGTCAGGCCTCGAACCTAGGACCTCCCGGTCAGAAGCGCTGCAGTGACTTCAGTTGATGCGCTGAGCTACCGCTCCAGATATCAGCGCCGACATAACGCAAGGAACTCCGAATTACAGACCGGCTGAGGTGGCTCAGGGCATCAACTGGTGTCAGTGCAAGGCCTCTGACTGAGAGGTTCTGGGTTCGAGTTCCACTGTGGCAAGATTTTCGACATTGGCTGGATAGATATGTCGAGTTCAGCCGCAGACTGAAAGTGTCCTCTTGCCCTGGTTGCGCTGTTATGGTGTTTTGCAATAGTTTCCTGTGGTATCTCCGATCAATATCAGACGACTGCCAAAACAGTACCCCTACAGACGGGTCAAGAACCACGCGCGATCTTCCTCACCTCTTCCTTGTCCTATCCGCTTCCGTTTCTTACGCAAAAACACACGCAGAACACTACCACAGCGAGAGACCAGTCGGGCTTGTAGCGTTAAAGCTACAGGCATTATCCCGGCTGGGGTAATGCTCCGCTGTTGGGAAATACGTGAAGGTGTAAACCATACAAGTCGATGGTGTTAATTGGTATATACATCTGTATCTAACTACATGTGTTCCATCTGCCTCTTTTGAATCTTTGAAGATTATTGCTTATACTTTTTTCTCACTATACTCCGATACCTTAGACACTTCCTAAAATATGCTGGATGTGTAATGTAGATCATATCCATATAATTCTATCTATTCCAAAACAGAAATACTTACGAACCGAAAAAAATCAATAGATAAGTAATAAGATCAGTAATAAGATAGTATGTCGGATTAATCATTCAAAATCTTGTTCGGTGTTCGCAGATAATGGTGTAAACGTCTGTCATCAATATGCTAATCCTAAAAATTATTACAAAACAACATCACAGCCTTAGCTGTTGTTTCCGTACAAATATTGTTGAATTCAAACCGAGGCTAGATACACGAGGTTCCATCAACGGTAATTGTTTTTCTAATCATTACTCACATCTTAAGGCTTTTTCTCACTTGTTTTTTTTCTCCCTTCTTCTTCACCGTTTCTCATAATTCCCTTGTTGCTTTTACTTTTCCACGCTTCTCTGTAACAAAATATGTTAATTTACAACTGTATATCTGGTGCATCTAATTCTTTGGTGCCAAGAAAGCATCTTCTTTTCGTGTGGCTCGTTCTTCTCTTCGGTGTATTCCATTCTTCCCCACTTTTCCTCCGCAGCGGCTCGCGTCGCCCTCTGCCTCAGGCTGTTCGTAATAACCGTCGAAAACACTGCTCCCCAGCGCGGCGCCGGGCGCTTTCCCTGACGTGTTGATTCAATTTCGGCGAACGTTCGAGGGGCACGGTGGCGGTGGGGGAAGAGGTGGAGAGGTCCGAGAAGAAAGGGTGGGAGGCGCGGGTGGAGAAACGGTGCGGGGAAGCAGCATTGACGAAAGCGGGGTAAGGCAGCTTCGCCGACGAGCGAGTCGACTGTCCGAAGTGGCACAGAGTATCAACGGATGTCACTGCAGTGCCTCTGACCGGGAGGTTGTAGGGTTTGAGTTCCGTTGGGGCCAGGATTTACGACTGTAGTTCGATTGCTAGGTCGAAGTCAGTCGCTGTCTGGAGAATTCTAGCGGCCGGCTGCTCTGATCGGTAGTTTTCCGTGGTTTCTCCGATCAACACCAGGCGAATGCCGGAGCAGTACCCTACCAAATGGGCCACGGATCGCGCGCGATCTATCCTTCCTCTTCCTTGTCCTATCCTCTCCGCTTACACACCCACTTACACTAACATGCAGGACACTACTACATATTCCGGGATACCGGTCGGGAGCTTAGAGCTTGTCCCGGCTGGGGCGTTGCTCCGCCGGTGGGCGAGTCCTAGTTAGGGGGAAACCCCACTAGCCGACGGTAGGTCGGCGCCGGATCTCTTCATCCAGCGGGGGAAGATCACCGCCATCTCCCGAAGAAAAACATGCACTAAACTATCGGGACTAATGACCAAAGCAATTCACGTGCCCGGAAACACGAAAGAATCAATCAATCAACAATCAATCTAGAGACCGACTGCTCTGATCGGTCGTTTTCCGTGGTTTCTCCGATTTATTCCAGCCGAAAGCCCACACAGTTCTCTAACAATCGGGTCAGGGCCGCACGCGAACTTTCTTCTTCCTTCTTCCATCTCTTACCTACGCAAGCTTCCACTACTTATACTACACTACCACAAATGTCAGGAGATCATTCAGGAGCTTTTCCAGCTGGGGCGGTGTCCAGACGGTGGCAGACACCTGGTTAAAGAAAAACCCGCAAGTTGATGTGTCGACTGGACCTTACCACGCAGCAGGGGAAAAATACCCCTTCACCCGTGATTACAATATGCTCTACACGTACAACAATAATGACCGTAGTAGTTTTCGCGCCCGGAATCACGAAATAATCAATCAATCAACGAGCGAGTCGACGAAGGCTCTGGCAAAGGAAGGAAGGAAGGGCAAATAACGACCGGAAGAAGAAAACTGCAGAGGATAGTGAATTGTTGGAGGGCAGAGGCAGACACAACCGCTGCAGAAGATTCATGGCGGACAGTGGAATGCATGGGCTGGTGAAGAGGAAGAAGCGCGGGGTGAAAGCGATTTCCGAGACGAGCAATGGTGGATGGAAGCGGGCAAGACCGGAAGGTGGGATTGTAGTCAATGGTGACATTCTATAGTGTAGAGTAAGGATTCTTAAACGGTGGTCAGGGTGAATAATCTGTAATCAAATACGTACGTTAAAGTAAATATTAAAAACTAATGGTAATGACTAAATGCAAATCACGCTGTGCGTATTTGAGCTTGTATATATACATGAATTTACGTACTTTGCCATTCCACTAATTCCATCAGAATTAATTCAAATGTGAATGAACTGAATGAAGTTCAACAATTTAGGCTTCACTTGCAAAACTTTTTGTAGGACCTTTGAATTGTACCTATCAGACGTTGAGAGACCTGAACACCTTATGTGTGTGTTATATTTTAACAGAAAATACGTAAAATTTAGACAGTTTAATAGAAAATTCCACGTCATATCAGTGACGTAAAGCCAAGAAATCCATGGCGTAGTTGAGGCAGGGAAATAAGGCGCTGTGCTGGTTTAAAAGAGAGGCATAAAAGAAGACGTAGCTCAGCAGATATTCCCGGAAGGAAAAATGTAATCTTTGTTTCACGAGCACGCGAGTGGGAAAATGCCTTAATTAAATTTGTTGAATTTTCCCTGGAAAAATATTTAACTCGTGATAATAATGTATTTACAGTGTTGGAAATTGGGTTTACAGTAGACCCTATATAATTTCCTGCTCCTGCCGTATTAGAATAGCAAATCCTAATCCTAGCGT
Organism: Teleogryllus oceanicus; assembly: GCA_964035755.1. NCBI lineage: Eukaryota > Metazoa > Arthropoda > Insecta > Orthoptera > Gryllidae > Teleogryllus > Teleogryllus oceanicus. The sequence continues at coordinate 98,080,480 of CAXIVR010000006.1, forward strand.
TCAGGACCTTCCAAGGGAGGGAACTGCAGAAAAGACGAGTGTGAGTGAATAGTGTGGCGTCATACGGGTGTAATCAGTACACAGACGAGAGTGGGTTGTAATAACAGCAAGTTTATTCACAATTTAGACCGCTTGGGTAGTTGATGCGACCGGAATGCATACTCAGTTGCTCACTCGGTTATTCCGTCACTCCCTCTCTGAATCAATCAATCGTGTGCCACTCACTCACACACTCACTCTGCGGCGTCGATGGTGCAACGGTTAGCGTTTCGGGCTGTTTGCGGATTCAAACCCGATCGAAACCGTGGATTTTTAAGGGCGAAAAAATCCTTCGTACGCCTTCCTTGGAAGGGGAAGTAAAGCCGGCTGTCCCATGTAGTATATTTACTGCATGTAAAAGATCCTCAAGCCTAAATGAAGCATCTGAGCTAAATTTAAATTGCCTGTTTCTTCGCCCAAGTAATACCTTCTTTCTCTCCTTGTTGGTGAAAGGAGCGTAACGAAATTTGCGTGGTCAAACGGAAGAGCAGGCCTCGTGGCCTGAGTCTCGCCACGTCAAATAAGGCATTCATTCATTCATACTCACTCACTCGGCCCCTCACTCAATCACTCATTCCGTCACTCAGTCACTCTCCGGGATCAACGGGATGCAGAGGGGCGGCTGCGTGGACGAACGGGGCCAACGCAGGGGGTTGGCAGAGGCGCCGGTCAGCGATAGCGGGCGCTTCAGCTTGAGGGCGGTAGGCGTGGGGCAGGTAGCAGCGGGGCGGCGCGGGGCGGGGCCGCGCAGCCCTCGGCATTCCGAGCATTCTCGGGTGCCCGCCTCCGCCGCCGCCGCCCCCGGATGATAGAGCCGCTGCCAGATCGCCGCCCGATACGCCGCCTGCGTTCCATACGGGCGACCCACGTACAGTGGCGCCCACGCCGCCCGCCAAGGGCTGCCAGCGGGACGGAGGGCGGCAGGTGGAAAAGAGACAAGCGGATTGGTAGGCTTGAAAACAGCAACGTGAATATCATTTAAGAGGGGATGTGTGGCGCGGAAAATCTGGGACACGGGAAAAATAAGATTACAACTATTGTGAGTACAATTGGTGCTACTTTCGATCTTTCATATTAGCGTCTTTCGGTGTTCGTGAATATCTACATGGACTGCCAGTAATACTCAACTGTAATACTCAAAATAATAATAATAATAATAATAATAATAATAATAATATAATAATAATAATAATAATAATAATAATAATTATAATCAATGACAAGCTTCTTTGTCAACATATTAATATTATTTTCATCCACCCATCACTTGGAGATTTCATGATAGTAGTTTCGACATTTAGATAGCAATCAATAGTTTTAATATAAATCGAACAACCCACATTCATCTTAGATGTTTGCTCCAAAAGTGAACTCATCTGAAGTTTAGAATCAACAATAAGAGCAGAAGACCTAGAGCAGGAATCACAGACTTATCGTTGAACCTGCCTCGTGGAAATAAAATCCATAATGATGTTTATCATCAGCTGCTAATAGTCATATCCATTCCGTCAAGGATGTTAAAAACTCGCTACTCGAGACACTAAATATTTTTAATTAGAAAAAAAATGCGAGGATGGTTAACGACTGGAATGATCCTCGTAAACCAACATTAAGTTTTTTTTTTTGTTTTTTTCCCTCCCTGTAACAACCAAATCTTCAGAGGTCCTTGACCATTATGTTAATTACCCTTCACCAAGGTTGAACCAACACATTTGTTTTGGATTAAATGGTTGCATCCGTTACGGAGGATGGAGGAGGAATTTCTACAATGTGTAGCAGGAATAAAATCTTTCTCTTGTAATATGTTCACCGAAACCTCATGTGATTTCTATCAAGATAAAAGCCGTCCTCACAGATTCCTTGCCAAAGAATCTCATTGTTTTTCGGAATTCCAGAAGTTAAACTCACTTTAATATCTTTCAGTTTAGTGTTATCCTAATGTATACAATCGTGTGAGTTCAGAGAAAGTCGCAGATTATCCCAATCTGACTTGACAAAATAGTTGACCTTTGACCTTCTTTCAGACGACCACTTTTGCTCCCGTTTTTTCATTAACCCTCTTCCCCAACTTTCTCTTCCGGTAATTAGGGTTCGCAAGTGTTTTCTATCTCGTGAATTCCCTCGTCAACTCTGTCTCTCTATATCCCTCTCTCACGCTGGATCCTTCTCTAGCTTCTATGCTGGCTTCCTCCCCTTCCCTTTCGTTCTGGATGAGGGTTTCCTCTCTCGTGAATTCTCTTACCGTCTTCCTCTCTCTCTCTCTCTCTCTCTCACATCTCTGTTTCTCTCTCCTACATCCCAAATCTCTCCATCCCTCTCTCCCTCTCTCACATCCTCTTTCTCTTTTTCTTTCCCGCTCTCGCTTCGGTCGCCGTTAAACCAACTGCGAACTCGGGACGAGTCGAGTCGAACTTAAACTTCTAATGTAACGCGGCATTAAATCATCCCCGTTTTTTTCCTGGGCAGGCTCTCTTTCTTTCTCCAATTTCCTCCGAGCTTCTTCCTCACTTTGCGGTCGTCCTGCGGCTTCTTACACACCACTAGCGTCGCCAAACTTCCGGGGCGACCGAGTCTGACGAGAATCTTCCTCGCGGCGCCCGAAAAACGCCGGTCTCTTGTTTAGAAAGAATTGGACGTAATGTTCTCTTTTTAACGAGTTCGAATTTTCCACTTACTTCTCGTGAAGGGCTGTTACACTGAAGAGCACAAAGTTACTTCAATATATGTCGAATTATATTTATGTAATTGAATTTTTTATGCTTTAATGAGTCCTTTGTTACTTGCTGATACATTTTTATTACTTTCTCTATAATTTGTTATTCCGTAATCTTCATTTTCATTTTATAGCTCTTGAATTAAAGATACTCTAAGATAATAAAAGGTACTCTTGTTCTTCTTCTATAATGCTTTAACTTAGCAATTTTGACTACATATCAATGATAGAGGAATAGAGAGATTCGAGAGATATAATTCAGGGTTAAACGTTGAAACTTCGTTCGCAAAACTGATGTTGCAGCAGAAGAGGCATAGATGAGAAGCGCTTTGAAACGCCAGAAGGTTATAACAAAACAGAGCTCTTACTGCGGGGAGAGAGTTGGGATATAAAGTGTAATTTACGTTCGCAAAACCAATCTCTTTTGTGCATCTGGCTTCTTCTCACGATGATTAATTGATTAAACCTCAATACATTGTGACATCGTCATCTCCCTCTACAAGTTTATTTACCTTTACTATTACTGGGTCTCCATCTACAGGTTTATTTACCTTTAACAAACACTATAGCATATTTACAAAACTTTTAAAGAAACTATTCAGGTATCTCAGCGTGCTTACATCCGCGCCACTCCTGGTCTCCGAGTCCCGACACAAAAGCCACATCTCGTAGAAGCCAAAGATTGCGACCATCATATCCACGTCAGTGGAGAAATTGTTCAATCGCACGGAGATCCCTTTATCCAGCGAATCCCGTGGCCCGGCAGGTTCTGCTTGTTTAAATGTCAGGGGATGGCTTGACGTGACTCTCGTGCCTTTTGGATTCGATTTCTGGCCCACAGGCTCGCAGCAACACCCGCTGAGACATGTGTTCGCCTAGGCATGCCGGCCAGCCGTTGGGTCGTGTGTAAGTCGTAGACTCACCCTCTAACTCACTGGCCTTATTCTCCACGCTCTCCACAATAACCACTGGTTATTTCCGTTCATCCCCTGTTGTTCTGAGTGTTTCCCCCTCCCGCATTGACGTCAGCCACTTCGACAACTTAAGGCTAACAGCCTTACACCGGCCAGCCGACCGCGCCCTTGGGCATGACACCACAATTTGATGGTTCTCTTGAAAATAACTGATCTAAAAACGTTCAACCATTTTCTGAAACATTCGGTAGTGAATTCATTATCACTGTAAGCACGGGGTGCGTAGAGTGATAATTTAACAGTAATTAAAAATTATGATGTTTTAAGAATATTGTTGATCAAAAGTTTGTCATTGTACATTGCGAATAAAACTGTTTTAAGGAACTTTTATTCAAGTTCCATTATTTCCAAAAGCTTTGTGTTGCCCTAGAGCATGCGAATTTAGAGAACAACATTCTTTTCCTGCGCGGCCGGGCGTTAAGAAAAGGGAGACGTGCGAGCGCTGTGGCAGCTCGGGCGGTGAGAAATTTCTGTAAATCAACGAACCGGAAGTTGCTTCTCGCAGCCGTTCGGAGTTCTCTCAAAAATGCCATATTGTCTTTACAAATCCTGGTGAATAATCCACATGGTGATAGGACATCGTATATTCTGAACGTTGGGATTTGATTTGATTTTTTCTTGTTTCCGGGCGCGTCAACTGCTTTGGACATTGGTCCCGTTAGTGTAGTGCATGTTTTTTTCTCGGGATATGCGCGGTGATCTTTCCCTGCTGGATGGCGAGATCCGGCGTGTAATACTTCTTTTTCTGAAGGAGAACAAAGTATTAGTGACAAGTTAAATTTTGTTTTAATAGTTTTAATCATTTTAGAAGACATTATATGTAGTTATTTGGAGAGTGCCACTAGACAATAAACTATAGATTGGCAATTTTTGCTTTGAAATTGAAATGATTGAAGGCGTTGTCATTGTCAACAATACTATTTATTTCAATAAGAGCAGCTTTCGATGGCTTAGCCATCATCAGTTTTCTGCTGTCTGGAAGTCACAAAAACGACTACCTCACGAAACCAATATACCAATACAATTTTTGCTTTGCCTAACTTTAAAGCTTGTTTCTGAAAAATTACATTATTTTGGGGGTGAATACTTTTTCCTCAAAATCTACTCAGGCAATGACACTGCCATTTCTAAGGAAAGTTAAAATATAGACAGTAAAGGCATTGTAGTAGATTTATTAACGTAACTGTACAATTCTCAAAGTTATACTATGATAGAATCAAATTTCTGTATCAAATTTTTGACACTTATTTTTTTTAAATATCTGTTACACATGCTGTAGTAGATTTATAACACAAATGTTATAAGTCTACTACAGCATGTGTAGACTTAAACCATTTTAAGACAAATCAAATTTTAAGATGGTGTTTTGAATACTTGTTGAGAAAAAAGAACGAAGATAGTCAATTTAACATGGACAACATTGGACTCGTTGACTCTCCTAATGTTGAAATCTTATTATCTAGTACTTGGTTTACAACTTGTTAATCGGAAGGACGAGCAGAAAGCTTAAGAAACCAATATTTGTTTTAAATATTTTAATGAATTAACTATGTTTAATTTTAATGAATTAACTATGTTTGCAATCGATTTGTTAAATTGGTTAGAGTCCGTCTGAGTTGAAATAATTCAAAAATCACAATTTATTAATAATGTATTATTCATTCCTACAAGCATTAAAGCAGTGATGCTGTTACGTTCTCGAACGTTCCGAAAGGAATGTTCATCAGATACCAACTGAAGTAAGTCTTCTATAACTCCAACTCGCTTTGAAAACCGCTCCATAGAAATAAATTAATTTAAAATATGATAACAATTTCGATAATGCTAATTATTAATAGTTCTTTTAAGTCTCATCAACAACTATTACTTTTGGCCATTTTCTTACGGTTCCAAATGAGCTCGCTCTGCGAAACGTCTGTAGCCAATCACGCACCGTGAAGGGTTGCCGCCGGCCAAGAGATTGTGAAAATCGGTTTAGTCGTTCGGGAGTCTTGAAGACTGGAGGGCTGGTTCCGGAGCTGGTACTGCGTGGACTAATGCGTTGTGCTGTGGGAGTGCTAGAAAGGTGGGTGTCTATTTAAATGATAAAAAAATTTACATTACCATTTGATTTAGTGTCAAAAAGAACTGTAGATTTTTAATTTCAGAAAAATTTAATTTACATTATTAATTCTATCTTGACAACTGTGACGTATGTACGCGGAAAATAATGGCAGCTTGTCTTTGTAACAAAGAAATTAAATGGATAAAAGTTAGAAACTTAAGTTTTGCATGCCGGAGTGGCTACTTACCTTATTCAACGTCTTGGAATTGGCATTTTTTTGTGATAAAATACTAATCTTGTCTACTAGATGCAAAGAGAAGCTATCGCCTGGAGTAAAAGCTTCATTTATAGTGTCCTCTGGGCGTGAGTATCTTAAGGTCATTTGAAAAATGAGATACGACCGCAATATGAGTAAAACTTTATTCGCAACCATGTAACTTACAATAGCGTTTTTTTTTAGAATGTAGCTTGGTTACATAGTGTATGTCGCTCTATAGTGACCCAAAACTATGGGCCACCCTCATAACTTCTAAACGGTTCACAATATCGAATTGCAGTTTTCGCACAATTTTAAAAGGAACAATATATTGTTCCCTACCAACAGATATTCCATAAATAGTAATACAAAGATGTATCACGAGTTAGTATTTGATATAAAATAGTATAAAATTAAGACCAACTTGAATTTTAAATTGAACGGCAAGACTTGTTGTTGTAGCCCTTGAAACGGTCTCTTTTGGACAAGGTCGCCATCGCGGTGCCAAGATTGTTACGGTGAGAAGGGAGATTGAGTGGTGTGACACTGGGGAATAGAGGCGTATCTACAGTAATCCATACTCTTGTCACGACGAACACAGAAATAAAAAAATATTAAGGAGAAAGAATTTTTTTTTCATTGATTCATCAGAATTGAACTTCTGGTTGAAATTCCAAAGCATCGATGTAGAATATAGCGTCATAAATGACTGCAGGCATTTCGTCGACCTTTGCACACTACTACATATGTACACTGCTGCACAGAGCCTAATCCATAATTTATGTAGACCATTTTATTAGGTTTTTCTTTTGCTGCCTTCTCATTGTAAACTTACAAAAAGAAAAGTTGAGTAACGGCAATAGAAATGTTTCAACTTATGACCTGATGTTCTGCAGATGTTCGCTATATCGTCAATATTTCATTTAGTATGCTTGAATTTGAAGTATGTTAATATGCTGTCTTGTTCTTACGGACTTAACAAAAGTGCTAGATTCTTATTAAATTTGAACATGGCATTTTAGTATCTTCCTTACACTGCCAATTTCTTTATATCGTTCATTTCAATGACCAATGCTTTGGAATTTCAATATGTGAAAGAAATTGTCAATTCTGAGAACTCAATGGAAAGACTTTTCTTCTGATCGTGAATATTAACGGTTGTTCCTGCTTTCAAGTTATGACTATGGGTCGCTGAAATTGCGCTGCCACCCCACTCGTACTCTCCCCCCTTTGCCCGCAAGTCATGGCACCGCGAATCAAAGGGACACCGTCCCCTAAAGCCGACAGTTGCAAGAGCCTCTAAAGGAAATTTTGTTGGTTTAATTTACAGCCGGCAAACGGAAGCGTAGAGAACAGCGGATCCTGAAACCATTCTTGAACAAATTCACTTCAAAATGTAATACTAGTTGTTGGCCGTAGGCTGCAAGGTCGTCTAACGTTCGCATACTAAGTCTTTCAAATACAGTTTGCAATATTTGGGGAAATTTTTGTGAAGAGTTGAGGTGATGAGTTGGAGATTATCCACGTAACCACGAACATGAGCTGAAGATTCACATTCATTGCTGGCTATGAAGTTAGAAGTTTTAACGTAACGTGAAATGATTTTTTTTTCTGCTAGCACATCTGTTTAGACGCTAATAGGGGAAAGACTAATCAAAAGTTAAAATAAAGTTAATGATTTCGTAAAATAAAAAAGTTCATTTAAAAAACAATATTTTGAAACCTATAGAAGAGGCCAGAAGAGAAGATGCATGCATTATTGAAATATTTAGAAAGTAATGAGAATACAGAACAGTTCGTGCCACCAGAGGCTGAAAAGGTGTTCAAATAACCCGTCGTGATGTAACTCTTTAAGTAATTAATTTTTGAAAAATTAATTATTCTGCAATTTAATGTTAAATAACGATTTGTCTGATCCCAGGTTTACGGTGCACCTTAGCCTAGGCTTCCTCGATTCCTGTACCTTGACATGATCAGATTCTCTTCCATCGGTGGGCAGGAATGTTATCGTTCACCACATAGGAATCTTTATATTATTTTGAGAAACATTTTAAAAGAAATTCTCTTAAGTGTGCGTTTCATTTAAAATATTCTTATTTAAAATAAATTTATTAGCATAGATGTAAAAAACATCTACACCAAAAAATTAAAGCTTATTCGCATAAAATGCAATGGTAATTATGCGTTGGACAGACTCAAGGATGATTTGTTATCGCTTGGGCTGAAGGCCCGAGCCTCGTCCTCAACTTGGACACACTTAGCAAAGCGGCACAATTCTGCACGCGTGAACAAAACGGATCACAAACTGCATTTCTACAGAAAGAAATTTTCTAAAACATGTGTTTAAACGTTCCGTATAAGAATCATTGACTACCGTTCCCGACACAAGAATCAGAAGTGAACGATACATACAGTAGGCCGTGTCAGTAAAGGCAGAGGTGCACCGTAAACCCGGGATCAACTAACAATTTTTTATAAATAGATTAAAAAGAAATTCAAATAGTGCAACTAATTTTTTCCGCTGTGCGCAACATCAGCAGTTGACGTCCGACCGAAGGAAAGGGCCTTGCTCTTTGTTGGACGAGAACGACCGTTGAAAACGACACCGAAACCTTGGAAATTCGTTAATTAGTTTGCGAAACACTATGACGTTTCACCTTAAAAGAAGTGTTGGAAAAATTTTGTTTGTGACTATTTTTCATAATTTGAAAGACTTACTAGTCTAAGTTTTTCTTTAATTTATTTAACGTCAAAAAGTTAAATCTGCGTGGCGTAATTGGGGGAGAAGAGCAACCCGGGTTTTAGGGCAATAGTTTTCAGCTCTTCAATCCGTTCCTTACCTATTCTATTCTATTAAGTTGACTAATTAAATCGATATTTGCCTGGACATAATTATTTATTTATTTATTTTACGTCAGAAAAACAGTTAAAAACTGCGTATGACGTGCTATGGGAAAAGTGAATTGTGTGCACATTTTCAAAATTCTGTGATCCCTACACTTACTCATATACTACTTAAATCTTGAATTTTGAAAGGGAGAAAAAACAAAAACTCCCATGCAATAAAATCTATGTTCAAGGATAAACAAGCAATAAATTTTGAATTTTGAAATTTTGAAAGGAGAAAAAACAAACAAAAAAACTCCCATGTAATAAAATCTATTTTCAAGGATAAATAAGCAATAAATTTTGGCTCTTATTACTTCCTGCCGCGACAACAAGGAAACGATAATTTGAATCATTGTATTTCCCACTGAATACTAGAAGACGTGCACAGAAAATGAAGTTACATTTATGTCCAGAAGCAAAACAAGGGGCCATCTCAGCATTTGCTCAATGGATCAGGGAAACTGGACGAAAAACCTGATCGAGATGGGGAAGCTGTAGTACAATAGTTGTTACAGGTTGTTTATACTCATTTATACAGTCCAAATGGTAAATAATGCATTATGTATCATTGTTAAAATTAATGTTACTTTTCTTGTTATGCTCAGTATAGTCTCTAATTGTATAGAAACAGTTATGCAGCAGAAACGATTTCACTTGGGATTTAAACTTTTCTATTGAATTTAATCGTTTAATGTCATCTGGCAACGTGTTGTAAAATAATGTACATGTATTGTATGTGAATTTTTTGTAATGAGCTGTTGATACTGTCACCTGATGAATATGATTTCTAGTCGAGTGTTATAGTAATAGACTTCTGCATTTTCTGAAAAATATTCCCGCCCTTGAGCAAGTCATTTTTAACAAAACCACTGATTCGTAAATAAAAAGACACGGTAATGGTAGAATTCCTAGATTAATGAAGAGAGGCTTACATGAATCACGTGGGTGGGATTTGGTTATTATTCGTACAATTCGTTTTTGTAATCTAAAAGTCTGGGAGCTATAAGATGTATTTCCCAGAATATTATGCCATATCTCAGGCGGGAATGAACATTCGCGAAGTATACACAACGAGCAGTATGAAGGCTGACTGAATTTGCAAGAATTCTGAACGCGTAGCATAAAGAACTTAATTGTGTGTTCAATTCATTTAAATGGACGTTCCATTTAAGGTTTGACTGAATTGAGAGACCTAAAAATTTTGTTGCCTTAACATCAGTCAATGGTACACTGTTCATTTTCAATGGAGCACAGAATTGTTTATTTGAAATGGAAAACTGCATTAAAACCGTTTTCTTTTCGTTTACTATTAATTTGTTATTTCGGAACCAATTTGAAACATCTGATATTGTACTATTTACTGTTTCTTTATTGCAAAGGATGTTCGTATCATCTGCAAAGAGAACCGTTCTTCCGTTTTGAATCGTCGAGGGCATATCGTTTACGTAAAGTAGGAACAGAATAGGGCCTAAAATCGATCCTTGAGGAACTCCATGCAACGGGCAAAGAGTCGGAAAGGTGCGTACGTAATGTTCCATCATTCCAGTAAGGTATTTCAACTCTCTGAGATCGTTGTTTAAGGTACGAACATAACCAATCTAGAGCAATACCACGAATTCCATATGAAGGTAATTTGGAAAGCAAAATGTCATGATCAATGACGTCAAAAGCTTTGAAAGATCTAAAATAATCCAATAGGTGCCTCGTTTTGATCTAATGATGAGGCGACATCTTTAAGAAAAGAAAATATAGCTGTTTCCGTTGATTTTGATTTTCTAAATCCATGTTGGCAATCTGAAAGCGCGTCGTGTTTAGTGAGAAAGGTTTCCATTCGTACGTAAAAAGTCTCTCTAATATTTTTGAAAAACTGATAGAAGAGAAAGGGCCGATAATTTTGAATTTCATTTTTGTTGCCTTTTTTGAAAAGCGGCTTAATTTTAGCTGTTTTGAAAATATCTGGAAACGTTCCAGTGCATAAAGATGCATTAAATATGTGAGTTAACGGATGTATAATGGCATACGCACAAGTCTTTAACAAAGAATCCGGGAATTCATCTAAACCGGACGAATATTTATTTTTTAGTTTACCGATTATTTTAAGAATTTCATAGGAAGAAGTTTCGGAAACGAACATTGTGTCTAATATTTTGAGTGAACTGTCTGTTTTTGAATTTTGTGCCTGTAGACCCTTAGTGAGATCGGCAGCAATTCTCGAAAAGTATTGGTTAAAGAGATTAGCCACTGTTGCCGGATCGTTCACATTTATATCGTTATATTTTAAAACAACATTCTCTACGGGTTTTCTAGTTGAGTTGGTAGTATTATTTATTATATTCCACATTGCTTTAGTTTTATTACTTGAGTTCAAAATATCCTGATCGTTTTTCATGATTTTAGCCTGTCTTATGACTTTTCGTAACAATGTTTTGTATTTTTTAAGTAGATAAGGAAATCTTGAGATACGTCATGACGTTTAGAAATAAAATAGAGAGTACGTTTATTTTTACACGATGTTCTAATTCCTTTTGTGATCCAAGTATTACTTTTTCGTGAAATGTTTAATTTTCTCTTTTTAATAGGAAAGCATGCGTTAAAGAGAAATGAAAGCTTTGAGAAAAATAAATTATATTTTTCATTCGTGTCAATAGCGTTATAAACTGCCTCCCATGATTCTTTCAGCAAGTAGTCCGTAAATAACTTTATGTTAACTGTAGTAAATGCTCTGCACATGCGTGTTTTATTTATTGTGTCAGTATTCATGTTATTAGTAATTGTAAGAATTTGTGCATCATGGTCACTGTAACCTAGATTATTCGTTATTATTTCATATCTAGTTGTGGTTTTGGTAATTATAATTTGATCTATTGCTGTTTGTGATTTAAAAGTATTCCGTGTAGGTACGTTCACTGTAATATCTAAATTAAAAGAATGAATTAAATTGAGAAACTGCTCTTTTTCGTGGGATTCGCTCAGAAAATCAATATTGAAATCTCCACATACAACAATGGATTTAAAAGAGAGATTACTAATTTTGTTCAGAGTTATCTCTAGATTTTCTACGAAATTGAAATAATCTAAAGCTTGCTTTGTTGGAGGTCTGTAGATGCAAAGTAAGATAATTTTGAGCGTAGTAAGATGTACAACTGTTATTTCAAAACTTTTGAACTGCATATAAATTGAACTCTGACAAGAAAGTAAATTTCAGAGTTTGGCTCTTATCCTTTAGCGTGTCCTACCGAAAAGAATGTAGTTACTGCCACGAAATAGAGAACGATCATCAGATCATTTTAATAAATATATTAAAACCACCAGCGCCTAATTCAGCTCCAGAAAATTTGCACAAATAGTAAAGCTAAAGTAATCAGAAGCAGAACAAATAGCCATTTCAGCATTTGCTCAATGGATCAAGGAACTCGGGACGGAAAACGTGATCGAGATGGAGGGGGCGATTAATCCAAAAGCTAAAGTAAAATACTTATTATAGGCGTGCTTCTTTTAAAATTAAACAACGCGAAGTGTAATTATTGTATGTATATAAAGTTAAATACAAGGTTATTTGTTAGGTCTAATATACTACAAAAGTATAGAAACGGTTATACAACAGTAAAGATTTTACTTGCCGTTTCAACTTGTGTATAGATTTTAATTTTTTAATGTCGTTTGGCAGTATTTAAATTGTGTATTATGTGCGCCTTTGACGTGTGAGATAATATGAACACCTAATGGATTGCTACGTCGTGTTTTAATTATAGACAACTATATGGAATGAAAAGGCATTGTAATGGTAGGATTCTTTGCTTAATAATAAGACGTTCAGGAATTACGTTGGTGGTATTAGCTTAATAGTACAATTTATTTTCTGATCAAAAAGGCTGGGAGCTGTAGGGCGTTTTCTCACAATATTACGCCACATCTCGGGCGAGAATGAACATTCGCGAAATGAAAAATATGTATGAAGACGGTGTGAATTTACAAAATGCTGAATTCTCAAAGCAATGAATTCAAGAGGAAGTGTTGTGTGCATTGTGTGAGATGGTGAACCTGGGTGGGAGGGAAGAGTGTTGTGTGCATTGTGTGTGATGGTGAGCTCTGGGTGGGGAGGGTGGGTGTTGTGTGCATTGTGTGTGATGTACGCTGGGTGGGAGGGTGGTTGTTGTGTATTGTGTGTGATGTGAGCGCTGGGTGGGAGGGTGGGTTTTGTGTTGACGTGATGTTGAGCGCCGGGTGGGAGGGTGGATGTTGTTTGTATTTTGTGTGATGGTGAACGCTTGGTGGCAGGGCTTGTTTTGTGGGTATTGTGTGATGGTGATAGCTTTTTTTACTGTTAGTGATAGTGAGCGCTTGGTTGGAGTGCGATTTTTGTTGTGTATTGGTTGTGATCTTGGTTGCATTTTGTTTGTGGTCGGTTTTGCGAAATGGAGCTCTTTGCGTGTCTCTGAAATTTAGTGTGGATAATGTTGTTTCGTTCTGTGTATTGTTAGCTTTTGTGTACGGTTGATTTAATGTTAATGTGATTGTTTATATTGTGCAGACATTTTTTTTCTATTGTGTGTATTTTATACAATGTTAAGTTATGACTCTGTGAAATAAGGGACATCTTTGAAATAGTATTTTGCGGTTCGGTTTAGTTGTATAACTTAGAAAATATATTTTTTGCTATATGACGCCAGTTCTGTAGTGTGTTGGTACTTGCGATTTTTGAAGCGTACTTAATTGTGCAGTTTTGTTATGTATCTAGTTCCAATTTGTGGAGATTTTTTGTCTTCTTTTTACTCTGTTTTTTGGTTAGATGAGATATTTGGATAACGATTCTGCTACATAACGTTCATGATATGTTTTCATTGTTAACTTTCGGTGAACGTTCTTTCCTGGGATGTTTTTATTTTTTGCAGATTTTAACAATTGTATTAAACGCAAAAATGTTTCACTTTTTTTTAAGGAGTTTGATGTGATCAATGGTCTAAATTTCTTCAGGTTTAACTACTTTTGTTAGGGAGCGTCATCGAAGTACTGTTTATGGAGTAAAGTTGTATGTAGTGTATTTCAAGAATCGAAGTTTATTTCATGTTATTATTGATAATTTAAGACACGTTTCTAATCGATACTGAGATTTTTTAGTCTTTTTAAGATTTCTATTTGATTTCATATCACTGTCATTTTTTTGCGTTGATATGCGTCGATGTGCCGTTCGTAAAAGTTCTTGGAAATTCCGTCAAATTTTGTATTGTTTTATACACTATTTCTGCAATAACCAGCCTTGTTTCATAGAAAATATAATGTATTTTTTTCAAATAACTTAATAAATGTTTTTCTCAAGAACAAAAAAATTGTTTGCAATTTTTTATCTTCAACTATTTAGAACATAATTTTTTCAGATCTGAAAGGCCTTACTGAAATTACTTTGGTTGCTTTGCTTCTTCTCTGTCTTCCGCGTTGTTCTCCCGTGCCGTGAGAATTCTAAAATCTTCCAGTTATTTCATACCGACTCTACAAAGTACACATAATATTCGCCGCTGTCGGGCGCCTTTGCCTAAATTAATTATAAACGTTCCTTGACTACATAGTTCTCGGGTTATTCTTTGGTATACCACAATAAGATTTCAATTTTTTGATTAGAAGTGTATTCCTGAAGTATTTTTTATATATATTTGCATTTTGTATTTCATATAGATTTTCCATTTTTACTCAGTTATATTTGTATATTAGTCTGTATTACAACCTTTTTGAACTTAAAACTTTTTGTGACCTTTATGTGTACTATAATGTACCGAATTTTATTTGCTTTGCAAAGGACATATTAATGAAAAATTTATGAACTCGGGCCATGCCTTCTGTTTATATCGTATATAATAGTCCTCTTTTATCAATGTTGTTATTGTTTTTAGTGTATTTTATTTAGTTTCTAGTTACGGTTGTTTAATTTTTTGGTCGTTGTAAATATTTCAATTGAGTTATTCGGCTGTTGTGTACACATCCTTTGTTTTATTTTAACTATTAGGAAGGTACAGTTTTGTGCACTTTCATGTATTTATTTTAATATTAATTTTAGTTTTGTCGACTTCTTAATAATGGACTGCTTTTCATATTATTTTACTCCCTTCGCTTTAGATC
Source organism: Teleogryllus oceanicus (assembly GCA_964035755.1). Taxonomy (NCBI): domain Eukaryota; kingdom Metazoa; phylum Arthropoda; class Insecta; order Orthoptera; family Gryllidae; genus Teleogryllus; species Teleogryllus oceanicus. Next base: position 98,095,506 of record CAXIVR010000006.1, read on the forward strand.
CAGATATAATGGAGACTGTAGATTTACCGCAAAGTTCCTACGTTTTTATGCTAGGGGTATATATGTTTCGAGAATTTTCTATATATGTTTTAAATACAATTACCTGATATTACTTTTATCTCCGCTGTAATGGGAAGATGGTGTCGGTTTTTATTAACTTTCCGGCACTCTCATATTATCTTCCGCTTTCCAGAAAAGTTTTCACTGTCATAGTTTTTGTTTTTAAGTCACATGCTGTTTAATTTGTTGGGATAAATTATTTTTACTTGAATTGTTAAAATTTGATACATTGTATAACTGTTAACTTTGTGATGTAAACAAAATTTGTTAGTCTAATGTAATATTTTAAAGTAAACCCATTTTTTAAACTAAAAACTGATTCATGTTCTGCGTTTCTGTGCCTTTCAAGTATATCTATTTATATTTCAATGTGCAAAACGAAAAATTGCTTACTTTTATATTTGTATTTCATGTAAATTGCAATGAGTTTCTTATTGGTCTTAAGGGAGGAGTGGGTGAAAATTGGCAAAAAATTTGAAAAATACGATTTTTAATTTTGATGTGATAATTTTGTTTGGAATGTGTGGTTAATTTAGGTGTTTTTATTTTTCGTTATCGCGATTTAAATGGCTTCTGCGAGCATTTAAAGATCTCAATGCGTCGATGGCCACGCCCTTTTCAGTTTCCAAACGTTTTCATCTCATAGAAGTTTTGAATGTATTTGCTTTTGAATTTCCCGGCATGAACTTTATATAGATGTTCTCTGGAACAAATGAGCTACAGAAAAACACAAAATGCCAACGAAAGTTTGCATAGCCTGATTTGGAGTAAGTGCCCCAAAGAAATATTTGTTTCGAAGAAGAAAATAGAAATTGCTGTCACATCAGTTTCTCAATATAATACGGGTGTGAAGCAAGTGAAAAGGTAAGATCAAATATAACTGGCATTAACATGACACCTCAAGGAAGAAAATAATGGCAATGAGGATAAATGCCGTCTTCAGAAAAGTGAAGTAGCTGCACAACCAGGTTTTCAAAATGTCAAAAAAGCAACTCAAAATTACAAATACAGTTCTAGAAGAAAAGAGAAAGTTGTTGAGGGTACTATGTATGGCTCTGGAGAATTTTAAATGTAAGTTGATAAAGTAAAATGCATTTGTATAAAGATAAATTTTCATTTTCAATTTCCGCATTTCACTTTCCTGACCTTTTTTGGAATTCAAAAGTTCCACGTTCTACAATTTTTAATATATTTCAACGAAACTTTTAAAACATCTTAAGAAAATGTAGCTTCATAGAACTATGGAAGCTTTTTGTGTTATAATCATTAATTACTGAATTAAAAATATTTATTATTTTATGTGTGTTATTTATACCCATCAGGTAATAACTGTATATTTTATTATTTTTTCTCAGAAACGCTCTCATTTATTTTATTTATATTCCATGAATGTAACTATATACCTTTTACGAGTAATTCATAAAAATTCAGTGATGAATGTTGCTTCATGTGGAACGTAGAGCATTTTATAAAATATTAAGAAATTAAAAAAATTCAAAAAGTTTTTTCTTCAAAACTAAAAACAGCAGAGTAACAAAACTTTGTAGGGTACATAAGTATAATGTATTACTTCTTCTGGTAAAATTTGAAGTTATTTGAATGTAAGATGTAAATATTCAAATTTTCACCCACTCTCCTTAAGTTCAATTTAATGATAGCAATGACTTGTAGCAAGAGATGTCCAGCGAAGATTTTTAATAGGAATTAACCACCCGTCTAGAATGGAAGAATTTAAGTGCAATGTGTGAAAATAATAGGTTTTAAATAGTGAAAGTCTTAATTGTGGTGAATTGTAGGAAAGGAAGAGTTAATTGTAGTAAATCATTCTGTAGGAATTCTTTTTCATTTTCGATTGAGATTCCTAGGTTTGAAGCTTCATGGATGATGTTAATTATCGAATAAACCAAAGATGCTTTTCAATTTATATTTTGTTTATTTATCTCAAGACGGGCTTTTCGCAACAGCATTCACTATTGTTTTGGCAACCTCTATCCAACTATTGTATTAGTTAAATGATATGTGAAAATGTGTAGTTTGTGTATTAGAATTTATTATACGAAATTGATCGTTTTTTAAAAGATACCTGTGTACACGTGCTGTGTTGATTCCTTAATCATTCTTTACAGAACTGTTTTTTTCTCAAGGTCATTGCAGAAAGTACTAATTGCGCAGTTAATACCTAGTATTCTTAATGCTTTATGAATTGTGCCATAAACTTTTTATTTAATTTTATAACTACGTAGTGGAGATAATTTTCTTGTTTAAATTAATCCTGCGCCAGATAATTAACTGTCCTGAAGGAATATAGTTTTTTTGAGTGAAGCTGATTTTTGGCAATATGAACTATTTGCATGTCGACAATTATACATTGGTATGATTGTAAACACTTGTTTAATTTTTTAACAAAGTTGCTTTGCAATATTGATTTTCTTTCTCTTGAATTTAAACGTATTTTTTGTGCTGGTCTTTTTTTTGTTTGTTGCCATCAATTTTCTATGATATTTTCCACAACCTTCAAATTTGTTCTTCAGCAATTTAATTGTTCAAACAAATAGCAATTTGGGTGGACATTATTTTTAATTATGTCGAGTAGTTTTCCTTTTTCTGTTACTGTCAACGTTTGTCTGACTTCCACTAATCGCTAAAATGAGGATTGCTTAATTTTCGTAATTGTTCTTCATAAAAATAGTTGATTTACTTGTCAGATTTTCTTTTTACTTATTTTTTCTTTCGTATTTTCTTTGAAGTCAGAGCCATAGGCCTACTGGGGAAGGAGGGCTCTCTAAACAAACTCCTAACGAGTGCTTTGCCGAACCGCTAGGTCACTTGGAAGACGGCAAACTGTAATTATTCCAGAATGAAAATTGGAACAAGAACAACTTCAGTAGAGCAGCCACCTTCTGCAATCTGGAACTGATAAGAGTTCGGGCGTAAAGCGTGAGCTCCCTAAAGTAGTGCAGCCTCCTGCAGGCACAGAAGCAGATGTTCGCAAGGTTAGATCTGCTGAAATTTCAATTATTTAATTAGTGCATGAAGATATTCCCAAATGTTTTTATCAGACAATTTTTTTTAATTCTAAGCTATAGTTAAACTGATTTTAATAATTGACTTTGGGACAGTCTCTTGACGTGCAGTAAGTCTTAGTGTCTGTGTCGGTGGCCGAATTATTTAACGACGCTTCGTGAAGACGCGGAAGTTCAGCAAACCGAAACACAGGGAACTCAGAAGAGCGCTCTCAGCGGCGAGCTCCTGACCATAGGGAAAAAAGAGATTAATGACGATAATGAGAATAGACCAGGTTAATGGAGGATTACGCAATGTTCGGCGCAAATAGTGGTTATGGAAAGTTGTTACGAAAAACGTAACTGACTGGTAAAAAAACTTCTTCAGTAAAATTAAACGGTGGCGTTGTGGCACATGTTGCGAGCCCTTATTACCTACTACAGTGCTTAAAGACATACGCCTCAGAAACAAGCAGTCGTGCAAGGAAATCAAGCCGCTACCTTTATTAAATTTGCTCAAAGGAATATAAAATGGGGCCGATAATGCACACATCATTAGCAGTAATGGTTGAATCAATCCATTTGAGGTGTTGACTACGAAAATTTGCTGAAGATATGCTGAAAGTAAATGCTGAAGGTGTCCTGCTAGTGCAAGACCGTTGTTTGTTCTTAAGTAAAAGGCGGAATGCTTTCAGTAATTGAAGAAACAACTTCTTTAGGACTGCTTTAGTGATTACATACTTCACTAAACAAAACGCCCATTTAAAACTGTGTTCTGGGAAATTGTTAAATTTTTCATGTGAAGTTTTTTTCCGTTCTAGTCTCTAAATTGCCATTGTTCGATAATTAGCTTGCTTCGCATCTTAAGGGAGGGTGACAATGACATCTTGGTATAAGAATTTGAAGTTGAATTGTTATAAAACTTAATTACGTCTTTATTACGCTATTAGACATGGCAATTTGCAACAGAATTAGAATTAAAAAAGATTACTTTATTCATTGGTTAATCTTATTTTCCAACTTATCATAGTTCATTTCAGCGTTGCAGTTTTCTCCTAACTTATTTTCACATAATCAATTCAGGCTTAGAATTTTATTTGTCATTTCATTTTCTTCAGTCTACGCGACTTCATTTCTTCCTTACTGTTTGATGTACTAAGTTGGAAAAACCTCCTTTGTGTAAAGTCGCAAAGTTACTTGGCTAGCGAGGCTAGTAACTTGGCTAGTAACTAGTAAGGACTCAGAAAATCTTAGTGTGTGACTGTTCATTCGGGCTAAATGCAACAGAAACTTAAGAATTCCGCACTTTATGCACTCTTTATCGGGACAATCTTCTTAGGGACGCTTTTATTAACGTCGGTTTCAGTGTCTTGTGCGAAATGGTTAGCGACGTTTACAGTTTTTAAATGTTCATATAATGTGGGGGCTTATTTATTGTGAAGTCTCACGAACTTGCTGGAAATGAATTAGTGCGCACAAAATCTTAGTTCTCTCACAAGTCTTAGAAATTTATGGCATCTTGTAAACTGCATTAATTCTGTAATTCAAGGTTTATGAATCTTCTATCATAAAAGTGGTTGTGTACCTTTATATTTTAAGGTAGATTTAACAAAGAATTAGCTTTAGCCGAACTTTCATATACATTAATAAATCAAACCTGTTTTATTTCATTATGTTATCTCTGGTATTCAGTGAAAGATGAAATACTGCCCTTCATTAATCTTCGGGAAAATACACACACTGGCAGGGGCAATTGAATAGAAAACTATTGTTTTGGTATAATTATAGCGCACCAAAACCAGGCGCTAAATTATCACAATTGCGTTAATTACTCTAACCGCTATAATTTGCGTTCCCAGGTCTTAATAAATTATGATCTCCATGAAAATAACCACTATTAATGCGTTCTGCATGGTTTGATAATGATGTTAGAGACACGCTTGGAAATCATGTTTGAATGGCACCGCCCCTCGTCGCTTTTCTCTTGTTTCGTGAATCAAGTTGAGCGTTCAGTTAGTAAGTGAAATGCCACTATAATTACTGTCAAAATGAAAAGATGAAGAATAGCCTTATTTTCCTCATACTTTGCTGTGAGAAGGAACTTAATTTTTACGTTAAACACAAACACCAGTGGTTTCCAGGAGAAAATATTAGAGAGCAAAACTGATGCATCTTATCTTTGAAGTAGTTACGGAAACTTTAATTACTATAAATGAAGTAAAACAGAGCAGAGCGAGTTGACCGGAATAGGCAAAACCCATGTAAAAGCTAAAGTGCTAATCAATTTTGAATATGGGTTATATTCCTTTCAGGCAAATTGCCACCGGGCAAATGGGCACTTTCAAAAAAATTAAAAATTTCTCATTCATGGCTTTGAGGGGTTACTCGAAAGGATCTGTTAACTTTTTACGACACGACAGAGCTATCTTGTAATCCTACGTAAAACTAATACGGAATCTACTCCCCTTTTCAGATTCAATTGGAGGAAAGGACAGGACTAATTATTTTTTTGCGATACAATCTTTATTGCATTATTTGCGATGTTTGCTTACCCTATAAACTTCTTTTCCGTAACATATTCTCATTACAATAAAATTTCAATTAAAACATTTCAAGTTTAGCAGACACACAAACTCATAAAATTTAAACATAGATTCATACTGCCTCAACCCAACGAATCGCTGTCTGTCAAATACTTGATTGGTCAAACCACTCGATGTTCATGCGTTTCACGCTTTCATGTTGCAGAGTCGCCCAGATGTCACGCTACATTAACATTAACTGAAACACCGTGGAGGAGGAAAAAAGAAGAAATGTAAGTAGAATATACGTGTTTTGATTTACTCCTAAACTTTTGACTTAATAAATCGTATTGTTCATCATTACTCGCTCATGAACTTCAGTACAGCCGAGCAGCGTAAGCTGTCAACGCAGTTACATGCGTATCCTCTGCTAGGCACTGAATTGTGAACGTCACTTCAACTCAATTGCAAACGTTGGCAACGGAAAGTGAAACTGCTATAGTGCCGGCAGCGTATTAGCGACTCTGACAGTTCAATGCTATGCTGCGACGCATTGCTACGCTCATAGCACCGCCTATATGAGATGTAAATGAAATCTCAAAACATTAACACTTACGGACAGGCGATGACACGTCTTGATATAGTGTTCATAACCTTTGCCACAACTGTACCTTATCGCCTCCCAAACCGCGTTGAAAACTTGATGCGTCAGCTCCGGATGGCTTCGTTCTCTATTAGGCCACAATGTAGCCGCAACTCAACCCGCAGCATTGCCTAGAGGTAATAATATTCCGCCGTTCACCTTTTCTGTCTCGAAATATTCGCGAAAATATAAAAAAGTGCACGATTCTCTTTAACACTACTCCAGGTTTGCACAAGGTAAGGGGGAGTAGCCCTCACGAATCTCTCACTCGGACCAATGCTCTCAGCGCTGAGGTCACACACCAAGTAGCCTGGTACATGTAACGTCGTGGGTAGGGATCTACGCCACAAGGAACAGACACAAGTGGGTATATACAATTTATTTACACTAATTGATGTACACTATTTACAGACCTCACTCTAAGGTGTTTGCCGGAGCTACCCCCTCTCCCAACACGCGCCTTGCGGCCGCGCCTGCGATTAGCCAGCTCGGCCGAGTCGCAACTTGGCACCTGGTGTGCCTCGGTAGACAATCTGCCCCGAAGTATCGAGCATACTTCACACTGCTCGAGACTCGAACACCTACACGTGACTACAGCACTTCCGCGCCAGACTTGGCGGATAAGTTTTTGCGGTTTTTGCCGCGGGGAAACCAGAATCGCTACCCAACCCAGGGCTTCTGCGACAGCCCTTTTATATGCTCGAGTCACATGACTTCCTGCGTCATCTTTCCCCCACGCCCTCGTCTTGAGGCGCCTGCTTTTTCCGTTGCAATTTGCACCCGGCACCTCCAAGCCCTCTCCCCTTTTGGACTTTCCCTGGAGGGTTGGCCTTTGTTCGGAAGCCTATTTTTGGCTCCCCCATCCCCATATCTTGCAACTTCTCTCTGGAGCAGGGAGTCAAGTCTATGACGCTACATTCGCATAGGCAAAAGCACATTTCATTCGCACTGATACTGCTGACTACGGGGATCTTCGCGCTTCTCGACCGACCTCGTGCGAGTCAGATAAACGGCAACGCTGAACCCTGGCTGTGAGAAAGTAAACAAATCCTTGTAAGCTGATTGCTTCAGAGCAGGTCACATGACGTTCCACAGCACGTAGCGAGAGAGCTGTCAGAGTCGCTTTCATGCTGCCGGTACTGTAGGCGGCGTGGCCGGCGCGGGATCGCTGACCCAGCAGGCGCTCTGACCGGGGGCAGCGCAAATTCATTCGCTGCGCTCGTTTCGTTAGGCTGTTGCTCTCACTCAAGTGGCAGAGAAGCGGCCGCCACCGTTTGTTCCTTTGCGACTGCTGTATTCCTCGACCGTTCCGGGAGCGGTAGCTCAGTGCATCAACTGATGTCACTGCAGCGCCTCTGACCAGGCGGTCCTAGGTTCGAGTCCTGACGGCGGCAAGATTTTCGACACTAGCTTTTCAGCTAGGTCGAATTCAGCCGCTGTCTGAGGAGAATTCTAGCGGCCGGCTGCTCTGATTAGTAGTTTTACGTGGTTTCTCCGATCAACACCAGGCGAATGCCGGAGCAGTACCCTACCAAACGGGCCACGGAGCGCGCACGATCTGTCCTTCCTCTTCCTTGTCCTATCCTCTCCCGCTTACACACACACACACACACTTACACAAACATGCACTACACTACCACACATTCCGGGAGACCGGTCGGAAGCTTAGAACTTGTCCCGACTGGGGCGGTGCCCCGCTAGTGGGAGATTCCTGGTTAGGGGGAAATCCCACTAGCCGACGGTAGGTCGGCGCCGGATCTCGCCATCCGGCGGGGGAAACTCACCGCTATCTCCCGAGAAAAAACCTGCACTACACTAACGGGACTAATGACCGAAGACGTTGACGCGCCCGGATACACGAAAAAATCAAACGACGTAATTCAAGCATATGTATGTCAGAGGAAACGCGTATTTTTTTTTCCTTTCAAATCACGCGAAACCATCAGCGAAATCCTGCAATTATCAACTAATGGGCAAAATAAATCTCTGGAGTCCAACCAGTTATTTATATCGTAGTGAGAGTAAGTAATATCCTTCATTTATAACTTCCTATCTGTTTCTGGGTAGAAGACATACGGCTGTAATTTACGTCTTGCGTGTACTACCTCTGGTGTAAATAATACCGTGCACTCTACGGCGAAAAAACATACTGGAGAATACATAGAGCCTTAGTCACACTGATTGTCGCAAGAAGAAAGTTTGTTTCCTTGGGATGAATTCATTTTAAATGAATACAAAGTCTCTCGAATTCTTAATTGCTTACCATACAATTGCTTAATAGCAAAACAATGTATTTCACCTTTTACAAATCATTTCTTTCCATATGAAGACATTGTCAAACTACCTAATATCTTTATTAATCGAAGATAAGTACGAAAGAATTTTGGTTTTAAACTAAATGAAGCATGCTAACTAGTTCACTCGAATTATTGAAATGATTTTATATGGAGTACGCGACCTGATTTTTTTCGGATTGTCAACTGTTTTGATACTTGCTAAAGATTTACATTCATATAAGAGTTGTTTTACCCAATCGTTCTTGTAAAATCAGGGTATGTTGGCTTGGAATCAGTGCTACAGTCAAAGTAGTGGTTCTCGTAACCTCGTTATATATTGACTTTATTAACGGCCCAACGTGGATTGCAATATTTTGAATTCTTTCACCGAATTGTGTTCAGTAAGGAACTTTAAAGAAATCGAAATTAATTGGGAAATGCCAATGTGTTGGTTTTTATAATGGTCTCTTTCGAAAAACGTTTAAGTAGTTTTCCGAAAAACATTTAAGTAATATAGCTCTGAGAAAGCTACAGTGCTTAATTTTTTCCTCCAATTGCTAAAGCTGGGTACCTAGAAAATCGATCAACTGAAGCTCACATGAGCCGCTTACACACCGGGACGCCTATTGAATGTTTCATGTGAGCCACGGTGAATGGACCTTGTCTAAACACAGAACGAGTATGCAAGTTGGCTTCACCAGTTACGGTAGAATGTCAGTTTATTCAACTAACTACCTCGACTGCTCTCGCGGGTGTTTCTATGAAACAAGCGGTCGTTAATGGAATTTATCCCCAAAGAGATTTGAATACTACTGCGGGGAATTTCCTCTCAATGGAAGACAGAAGCTTCAAATAACTCTTGTTCGAAGTGTACACGGGTCGGTTCCCACAGTTTGCGGGAACCGCTCAGAAATATGTTGCTTTTGAACAAGTTCATAAAATTCATCATGCTGTTATGTTTGATGAGAACTTCAGTGCGACCTAATATTGTCTTGGCGAGATAGATATTGTCTATTTTTCTAACAATAATAAAAATAAAATTTAATTCCAGTACTCTGCAAATTATGAAGTGCCTAGTTATTGAAAATACAGTACATTTTTTGTTTTGGCCGTCTGAGTTAATAAAACAAAAAATTAATTTCTTTTTACAATACGTCTGTCGTGTATTCACATTGTGATATTCATTTCCTTGAGATCTTTTTCGTAGGCCAGAAGAAGCGCTGAGTGCAATGAACTGCGCATGAGCTAGTGAGAATTGCTGCCTCCGGTGCAGCCCCTCCGTGACTGCCGAGCCCTCGCGCTTTTGTCGCCCGCGAGTGTCGCCCCTCCGGCGCGAGGGGCGCGGCTGACGTCCACAGGGGATTTACGCGCGCGGGTCACACGATAACAGAAGCGCTCTGCGCCCCGACCGTCACCGATACCATTACTGTCACTGCGGCCCCACCTCGCCCCGCCCCACCCCGCCCGGCCCCGCCCCGCCCTGCGCTGCCCCCCCCCGCCCCCCGCCCCCGCCCCCGCCCCCCGCCCCCGCCCCCGCCACCGCCCCCGCCCCCGCGGATTCGGTGCGGTTGTCGTACGAAGACTTAGAGTGCGGTTCTAGATTGTTGGGCGAATTGGTACCTAACACACGCGGCACCATTTACATAGCAAGTTACGTAACGAAAATGGCGGCTTGATATAAGCGTATCACATGCGGTGAATAATAATCCTAGGAGTGAAGCGGTTTGATGATGAGTATAATGGCTAATAAAACAATCAAAGAATGCTGGAAAGTAATACATGTGTTTAAAACACAGGAATGATGCAGGGGGCACAAAATTTTGAAGTGTCCATTTAGCTTTATGTAGTTAAAACATTTTATTATTTTCAATTCTTAGCTTTCCTCCTTTTTAACCTGGGGAACATTTGGAAAACTGTTTTATGGTATTTTGGCGAGAGGCTTCTAAAGCTATCTGCCAATGGTGTAAATAGTTTATCAACAACAGTATTCATTTATTGTATTATTAGTCAAAATGTTATTCTCCTTGTAATAAGTTTTATTTATTTACTAGTCACATGTGGCATATGTGAATAAAATGTTCACTAGTAAAGGGGTCCCAGAAATCTAGTTGGTCACTCTAGTTTTCTGCTGCACACGCTTTTGGGTTAAAATACCTGCCACCAATTTGTCCTCCAAATTTTCCTTGAGACAATTGACTTATTCTCCTTCACAAGATTTGTACATACTTCGTTCAGCCATGTGATACATTATTTTGGGCACTGGGGATGCCATTCTAAATCGAGATGCGTACTCAGTGAGAACATTGCAAAAATAATTCCCTTCGCGTAGGCTGACGACCTTGTATCGAGAAATTTCACCTAAAATGTGTTTGTCGTTCGATCTGAAGCATTTATTTTCTGATCTGAGATATCTCACTCAAATAAATGAAATGTTTTTCGGATATTCTTACATCAAGGCAACTTATTAGAAATCATTATAAATAAAATTGTTACTTGATAAGCAAATAGCAGTAAAATACATATCTCGTATTCCAAATTATTCTTATTACAGCGATTTATGACTTATTTTTCTTTAATTAAAATGAGAATTACAGCCAGATTATTTGATAACTCACTTTATTAACCCTGTGAAAAGAATTTTTCATCCTGCCTGAAAGTTTTCATCAATCCATAAATGTTATTTTAGCTGTCATAATTCGGGCTATTATTAAACGAAGTTTCTTTCCAATTTTTACAGAAAATGTATTAATCATTAGAATCGAACTTGTCCATAATAAGCTATGTCGCTGCACAGTTGTTTCGATTTTGTTTAATGTTCTTAGATTGAGTATTTATTTGAAGGCATTAAAATACCTGCATTGCATCGGTCAAAAATACAAATGTTAAAACGTTAAATTGTACGTGTGAATGATGAACCTTTCAATAGAAATATAGTAATTTGATAATGTTATTGCACTTCATTAATTTTAGCACGAAATAAAAGGACTTGCTCAAGAAAGTGGTTATGCACTCCTTAACACCAATGGAAACATGAAGTGTGATAATCCGATCTCTTAATGACAGGAGAGAACATTTGTAGCACTGTGATGGGGAGGAGACAGATTATAGGTATTCACATGTCGTCCTATCATTCTGTCAAAAGTCACTCAACTTACGGTAAATGAGACGATCATGTATACAAACAAGAATGTGCCCTATCTATTGAATAGTCATCTGTTCACAAATTTGCTTCCCTTCTTGTAGAACAAATACAAATTCATAAGAAGTTTCCCAAATACAAATTATGATTTTATCTAAATTATTCAGCCTGTTTTATCTTTTTACGTTAAAACACTTCCATTATTTTTCTGCTGCTAAATACTTCATCTTCGATTTTCAAAATGTATCACAAGGCTACGACATTTTCTCACACAGAAGTATGCTGTGCTGAGGGGATAACGGAAGAGCAATTGCTTGAGAGAGGGTGAGGGCAGCATAGACCGGCGCGAGCAACATCGAGGGCTCCGAGAACTCAGGTGGGTGAGGGGGGAAGCGCAGGGAATAAGGCAGGGAAGGAGATGGATGTGGAGTGGAGTGGTGACTCAGGCAGATGGGGATAGAGGTCGGAGGCAGAGGCGGAGGCTGAGGTAGAGGTGAGGGTGAAGGTGAGGGTGGAGGTGAGGGTGGAGGTGAGGGTGGAGGGAGGGGAGGCGGAGGTGAGGGCGGAGGTGAGGGTGGAGGTGAGGGTGGAGGTGAGGGTGGAGGTGAGGGTGGAGGTGAGGGGAGGTGAGGCGGAGGTGAGGGCGGAGGTGAGGGCGGAGGTGAGGGCAGGAGGAGGTGAGGGCGGAGGTGAGGGCGGAGGTGAGGCGGGGTGAGGGCGGAGGTGAGGCGGAGGTGAGGCAGGAGGGGGGAGCGAGGTGAGGGCGGAGGTGAGGGCAGGAGGTGAGGGCGGAGGTGAGGGCGGAGGTGAGGGCGGAGGTGAGGGCGGAGGTGAGGGCGGAGGTGAGGGCGGAGGTGAGGGCGGAGGTGAGGGCGGAGGTGAGGGCGGAGGTGAGGGCGGAGGTGAGGGCGGAGGTGAGGGCGGAGGTGAGGGCGGAGGTGAGGGCGGAGGTGAGGGCGGAGGTGAGGGCGGAGGTGAGGCGGAGGTGAGGGCGAGGTGAGCGGGCGGAGGATGAGGGCGGAGAGTGGTACAGGGCGGAGGATGGAGGGACGGCGATGAGAGGTATCGTGAAGGCGGGCAGGGATGGAGCTGGAGAATGGATGGTGGGTTGTGAAGTTACCTGAATCGGGCTTACAGATGAAGAGAAGATCTTTAGTTTTGGGTGTGCAGGTGGGCTTGTGGACGTGGTTTGAGGTGGATATTAAAGTTTGAGTGTCGAAAGGGTCGAGAGTGACAGTGCGGGATGAATTTGTGGAAGACAAAGTGAGCTCATTGCAGGTTTCTTCGAGTCCTCTCAGTCCACCATTTCTCCTTCATTTACTTATCGTCTTTACTACCGCTATCATCTACTCATTAGATGTCGTGACTCAATAACCTTAGTTGAAGGGCCCTTCGACCGAAGAAAATAAATTGTGAAAGCGTGGGTGCGGATGAGAAAAGGGGCAGAGGTCGTGAGATAGGAGATGCGGAGGGTGCCGAGAGGGAAGTCGGGGGCGACGGCTGGGTCAAGGGTGTGCGAATAAGCAGGGTCGACAGTGAGGAAGTAAGTCGACGTGCGTGGCCAACAATGGGAACGGAAAGCGGGCTGGAGGATGTGATCGAGGCAAAGAACGCGGGGAGGTTTTTTTTTTGGGGGGGGGGACGAGGACGGGCGAAAAAAGTGCAGAGTTGGCCGAACCGTGGCCGAACCGTGGCCGAACCGTGGCCGAACCGTGGCCGAACCGTGGCCGAACCGTGGCCGAACCGTGGCCGAACCGTGGCCGAACCGTGGCCGAACCGTGGCCGAACCGTGACCGAACCGTGACCGAACCGTGGCCGGGACCGCTATTCATTTACACAAATTGTTAAAAATGAAATTTTGAAATGAAGTATGAAACAATATATTAATAAAGAAACATAAATTACACATTATTTAAAACGACAATTATTAACTACAGTTTTCAAAACTGTAACTTGGAGGAACGCGATTGTTTTGAGTTCCGTTAACTGTGTTGGAAGATGATGTTTCGCTTGTAAAATATCTTCTGGCATCGCAAAACGATTCAAAAGTATTCCACATGCATTTTCTATTCCTTAGTGAATTTTTAGGCTGGGTCTTGCGGATGAGAGCATCAATATTGTCCAACGATTCGCCAAATCCTGCCGCCATATTTTCAATTCAACAAGAGGCTGTTCGGTCATTTGCCGGAAGCAGATGTGACGTATGTCTGAAGTACTCCTCGACCATAATGCCTGTCCAGCAAGGAGGTGGCGATAAGACAAAAGCGATAAAACGCGAGGAGGATTACAGCAGTGATTGGCTCTTTAGCTACGAGTTCTTCAATGTGATTGGTCGAAATTACACGAGGGAAATAGTCAAAATTAAAATAATAACGTTAATAATACATCGCCGAAAAACCATTGGATGTTTTTTTTTTAATGCTCAGGGCATCGATTGATTTCACTGCACTGCCTCTGACCGGGAAATCCTGGGGTTCGAGTGCGACGATAGTTTTTTTCCGTCACTAGTTAGAAAACTAGGTCGAATTCCGCTATTTGGAGGAGAATTGAAGCGGCCGTCTGCTGTAGATTTCCGTAGTTCCTCCAATCAATACCAGGCGAATGCCGGAGCAATCGGGCCTACTTTAAAAAACGGGCCACAGACCGTGTGCGATCCTTCCTTCCTCTTCCTTTCCCCATCTTTATCCCTTATACACACACTTATATACACTACACTACATGTCGGGACACCAGTGGGGAACTTAGAACCTGTGCCAGTTAGGGCAGTCACCCGCTGGTAGGAGATACTTGTTTGGCTTTTCTATTACACATGAAACCAAATTCTTTCTGAGAAAGATAAGGAAAGTTGAGATTTTATGAAAAGAAACCTAGTTTCATTTTCAACAAAAAATACATATATTTACAAAAACATATTATAAAGTGATTGTACCAAATTCTTAGTATTTCAGTATTTTCTTTTTGAAACACTTTCTCTCTGCCAGGGAACCATTCCTGTAGTACTGAAGTACGTTTACATTCTGTCGAATTGTAAAAACTTACTGTGAAACTTCGCGTGATTGTAATAATGGCCGGAGCATCTCCTCTATATTCTCGGTTTCACTTCAGCTATACCATTCCATATTGTTATAATTGTGAAACACACAAGCTGCCTTAACACTAATAACACAATTCACTTTGCTTTCAAATGGTGCTCGAAAAATTTGAAAACTCAAAGCAAGTGTGCCAAAAATGCATTCTACCGTTTACGTGCTCATGACAGTCTGTAATTGAACATCGAGGAAATAATCGACATCTTCGTCAGTGCTCGTATCGGAATGAGCTGTGGCTGATCTTGTGGCGATCGCTGCTGTGTCTCACTCTGCCGTGAGGAATTGAGCGTGTCACACTGCATCGCTTCATTGTGGGGAAATTCCCACAAGTCCACGGGTAGATCGGCTCCGGATGTCGCGATCCAGCGGGGTAAAACCCGCCTCCTCTCGTAATAAAAACATGCACCACGCTTACGGAAGAAATGACATAGTTGTCACTCCTGGAAACATGAAATGAACCGGCATGTGTGGTAGTGCATGTATCGCGTGTGCCTAAACGAAGACGGGTCGCGAAGAAAGGGGCAGGAAGATCGCGCTCGGTTTGTGGTATTTTTATTAGAGTACTGCTCCAGCATTTGTCAGGAGGAGAATCCGTTCAGAGCAACCGGCTATTAGAATTCTCCTCTAGTCAATTCCTGAATTCGACCTAGCTATCTAGCTACACTTGTTTTTTCTAACGTGACCTCTAAGGGTGGTATCTCCAAGATGGAATATGGCATGAGTTTTTGCGTCTTTCTCGGTCCTGCCGCAAGATGTCGCATGATCGCGACTGTTAAAACAGTGTTGCAGATCAAGCGAATCTAGCGGCACGATCGGGAAAAAGCGAAAAGCCGTGCCATACTCCATCTCGGAGATACTACCCTCAGATGCCTCGTCAGAAACAACCCAGTACAGTGTCGAAAATCCTCCATCGGGACTCGAACCCTAGGACCTCCCGGCTAGAGACATTGCAGAGTCAGCGGCAATGCTGGCTGGCTCTAAACTCAACTCAACCAGGCGACGAGGAGGAACGTGGACAGGTGTGTGTGTGTGTGTGTGTGAATGAGTGCGGGCTCGGACGCGGGTGGGAGCGATGTCACGGAAGGGGTTCAGAGTTCTGGGCGGGCGCGGGGTTCAGATTTTTGGGCGGGGCGAGGTAGGAGGCGGGGTAGAGGGCAGAGTTGAAGTTCTGGGCGGGGGCGGGGTCGCTGTCGGGGTTAAGTGTTTTAAGCGGGGCGTGGTCGCGGGCGTGGTCGCGGGCGTGGTCGCGGGCGTGGTCGCGGGCGTGGTCGCGGGCGTGGTCGCGGGCGGTGGTCCCCCCGGGCGGTGGTCGCGGGCGGTGGTCGCGGGCGGTGGTCGCGGGCGGTGGTCGCGGGCGTGGTCGCGGGCGTGGTCGCGGGCGCGGTCGCGGGCGCGGTCGCGGGCGCGGTCGCGGGCGCGGTCGCGGGCGGGTCGCGGGCGTGGTCGCGGGCGTGGTCGCGGGCGTGGTCGCGGGCGTGGTCGCGGGCGTGGTCGCGGGCGTGGTCGCGGGCGTGGTCGCGGACGTGGTCGCGGCGTGGTCGCGGCGTGGTCGCGGGCGTGGTCGCGGGCGTGGTCGCGGGCGTGGTCGCGGGCGTGGTCGCGGGCGTGGTCGCGGGCGTGGTCGCGGGCGTGGTCGCGGGCGTGGTCCGCGGGCGTGGTCGCGGGCGTGGTCGCGGGCGTGGTCGCGGGCGTGGTCGCGGGCGTGGTCGCGGGCGTGGTCGCGGGCGTGGTCGCGGGCGTGGTCGCGGGCGTGGTCGCGGGCGGTCGCGGGCGTGGTCGCGGGCGTGGTCGCGGGCGCGGTCGCGGGCGCGGTCGCGGGCGCGGTCGCGGGCGCGGTCGCGGGCGCGGTCGCGGGCGCGGTCGCGGGCGGGTCGCGGGCGTGGTCGCGGGCGGGTCGCGGGCGTGGTCGCGGCGTGGTCGCGGGCGTGGTCGCGGGCGTGGTCGCGGCGGGTCGCGGCGTGGTCGCGGGCGGGGTCGCGGCGGGTCGCGGGCGGGTCGCGGGCGGGTCGCGGGCGGGGGTCGCGGGCGTGGTCGCGGGCGGGCGGGGTCGCGGGCGTGGTCGCGGCGTGGTCGCGGGGGGTCGCGGGCGGGGTCGCGGGCGGGTCCGGCGGGCGGTGGTCGCGGGCGTGGTCGCGGGCGGGTCGCGGCGTGGTCGCGGGCGGGTCGCGGGCGGGTCGCGGGCGGGTCGCGGGCGGGGTCGCGGGCGTGGTCGCGGGCGGGTCGCGGGCGGGTCGCGGGCGGGTCGCGGGCGGGTCGCGGGCGGGTCGCGGGCGTGGTCGCGGGCGGGTCGCGGGCGGGTCGCGGGCGGGTCGCGGCGGGTCGGGCGTGGTCGCGGGCGGGTCGCGGGCGTGGTCGCGGGCGTGGTCGCGGGCGTGGTCGCGGGCGTGGTCGCGGGCGGGGTCGCGGGGTCGCGCGGGGTCGCGGGCGGGTCGCGGGCGGGTCGCGGGCGGGTCGCGGGCGGGGTCGCGGGCGGGTCGCGGCGGGTCGCGAGCGTGGTCGCGAGCGGGGTCGCGGGGGGTCGCGGGCGGGTTTGAGAGTTTTGGGCGGGGTCGTGTGCGGGGTCGCGGGCGGCGACGCGCCCCATCCGCCTGTGGCTTTACGAGCGCGCGGGCACCTGCGCGGCGTTGGCGGGCGGCCAGCTGTTATCTGTTGCACTCGGAAAGAAATACTGCTTTGTTTAGGGGCCGCGCCGCGCGCCGCCCCTGGTCGCGATGCGGTGCCACCCTCGCCCTTCTGTTCCTTCGTTTGCGCAACCCCTCTCGCGGCGTTTCTTCCGTCTCTTGCTCAGCCTCTTACTCAGGCATCGTTTACGTCAATCCGTCGTCATAAAGTGTTCATCTACCTGCTCAGAACTTTAGGTGTGGTTGACATCAATCCTGTTCTATGCTGTTGCCCTTTCTTGGAGTTTCGATATATTCACATTTTCGATGTAAATTGTTTGTTACGCGCTACTCAAACACCCCGCGTTAATTTCCTTTTAATTCTCGTATGGTCTCATGTTTCACATTAACTCTGTGGTACCGACATTCATATATTTTCTTTTTGAAGCTAAGAATAATTTTGCATTTGGTATAATTAAGTAGAGTTACGTTTTGTTTAAACAAAAAAAAAAGTAGTTATACATATAATGTGTGTGTGTGATATACTTAATTAAATCTGTTCTTAAAAATTGTTATGGTAATGTTACTATAGCATTGTCGAATTGTCAAAATTTTACACGAATTTTGCAGTGTACACTATCGTGAATTTCGTAAGAATGCTGCTTTAAGCTGACATGTGTTCGACCCGTCTCTTTTCCTCCGAGACACGCGCGTGCTGCGACGCGAGAACTCCTGACCTTTCGCCGTGTGCTCGCGTCCCCGCCGTCCCCGCGCCTCAACCCGCGCGCGCCGTTCGTCCGTCCTCTCGCTGTGAGGCGCGGGTGAGGCCAGCCGAAAACCGCGCGGCGCCGCCGCCGACGCGTTGAATCGTAGAGCTCCACCGCGTCCACGCTAATATCTCTTTATTAACAGCCTGCCGCCACCGCCGCCGCCGCTGCATAGCTCGTAATCCGAGCTTGTTGGAGGCCGCGCCAGCAGCGCCGCTGGCGGAACGGCAGGGAACCCGAGGGTCGGCGAGGAGCCCGGGTTGATGGGAGCTGCGGGGGCGGCGTGGGGGACGGGAGGTGGCGATAGCGGTGGTGGTGCGACAAGGGTGGTTGGAGCTTGGGAGCGGACAGAGGTAGCGCCCGAAGAGATGCTGGTATGCGATATCGCAATGTGCGCGGAACATGAATGCAGTGAATGGGTAGCGAGGTTGGGTATCCATTGGTAACGCAGAGAATGGGGTGAGAGTCCGCGTTGACGTTGGGTGGACGCGAATGAGGAAACGTGGGCGGCGGCAATTGTTGGGGAATCTATATAGGGGTTTTGATAATAATGATGACCATTTGATGTCCGATTAAGAGTTATAATTTTAGTCCCTGGTATTTTCTGGTAGAAAGTTGATGACGCGGTATTGGTGGCGGGAATTGATATGTTGATGGTCGGATGTTGACGGAGAGGTTTAGGCGTTGGGGAGCAGGCGGTGGGGCGATTGAAGCGGGACGATTGAAGCGGGACGATTGAAGCGAGACGATTGAAGCGGGACGATTGAAGCGGGACGATTGAGGCGGGACGATTGAAGCGGGACGATTGAGGCGGGACGATTGAGGCAGGACGATTGAGGCGGGACGATTGAGCGGACGATTGAAGCGGGACGATTGGAACAGAAACCTGGAGATGAGGTTCTGGAGGTGGGTCTTGGGTGGCGAAACGTTAAAGGGGGGACGATTGAAGCAGGACGATTGAAGCGGGACGATTGGAACAGAAACCTGGAGATGAGGTTCTGGAGGTGGGTCTTGGGTGGCGAAACGTTAAAGGCGCGGCGATGGTAGCGGGGCGTTTGGGAGGGGGGGGAAGGTTGGTAGTGGGAGGTCGAATTGGCGTGGCCCGGGGAGGACTGGTGCAGTGGTGACGGCGCACCCGCCGCGACCGCAGGGGGGGGGGGTGGGTCGGTCATGCTGCGCGCGCCCCTGCAAGTGGCAGGGATCACGGCTAACTGACGCACAGGCGAGTGTAAAGATCAATTAATATCCGCTGCCGCGCGGCTGACAGTTCGAGGGACGCGCTGATATTGGGAAAATAGAGAGGCGCGTGTTCGGTTGGTTGAAAATCGGCAGACAGGCCAGTACATTCTCGTATGGTCTTTGCGGGATCCACCGTCAGTCAATTGGGATAATAATAATGTCTACTCAGGCTTCATTGAGATATATTGCAATGGAATCATAATAACACGTAAGTATAACAACACGAATCACTGGAAATGACAATCAAATACGTCTATCTTGCAACGTACAACGTACAACAGAAGTTCATGAAACTGATTATCGAGTAAGTGGAATTGAATCATACGTTAGATTTGAAAAATCTCTTTAATTACACATAACATAAATTTTAAAGAAAATATCGTGATATTGGGTTTTCTTTCTGAATGCACTGTTTTAATAAAACAGTTATGCCAATAGTGGTCTATTTCCTCTACCATACGTTTTGTACAGTATTGAGTTGAAAATTAACGACATTTACACGTTGATATTTCAAACTTTATTCACCTCTCAGTTTTTTCCAATGCCGAACTGATTGTAAATGTCACTGGGATAAAGTGACATATTTCATCTCGTCACGTTCGCGGAAACCTATCGGTCTTGCGTAGGCAGCTGGGGGGAGATCTCCCGAGCCACCAGCATGCTCTGCAGCAGGAGATAGTGCGGTGCGGTCCCTAGAGGAAGAGCGAAGCAGCCACGTGAAGTACTTCGTCTGAGCGGAGTGTATTTGCAGGGGCGGCGCGAGCAGCTGTGGAGGCGGCACTTCGCGTGCAATGCCACGGGTCGCTCGGAACACACACACTTTGCGGTTGCGGTTCACTAACGTAATTTGACGAAGAGATTTGGAAAGTCATTTATCCAGAGACGCAAAGTCGTAATGAAATGTGCGCTGAAATTTGTTAGTTGACTGATCTACCGGCAGTTCGTTTATCAATTAATTTTCAGTTTCAACAATAAATTTTGCATTATTTTATCTGTGGAATACGTTTCAATTTATTATTTAAGTGTAGTATAGAAAATAATTTTGAAATTATTCTCTACACTATTAATAGAGATGGAATCGAAAACTACCATTTTTCACAAGGAACAGATAATTATAATATTACAGTTTGGAACATTTAGATAATTATTTTAGACAATATGTCGAAAAAATGACCATGTCCGTTAATATATGAAGTAATTGAAATATCACAACTAAAACTTCTTAGACAGGGTGGTTCTAGGTTCGAGATAGACTGAGGCTGAATATCGGCAAGTACAAAATCGCGTGGTCCCACCGCTTTTTCTGTAAAAGGTCTTTTCATTAGGTTCCTGTGGTAAACTCCAAACGATATCTGGAGCAGCATCAACCCCGCCCAAAATCTGCCGCAGTGATTCTTTGTTTTCTCACCCGACCCCAATCCATTTTTAGATTCAGGTAATGTGATAGGGCTACATCTTATTATAGTCATTACAAAATGCCCTAGAAAAAAACATCACTACTGTCTCAATGTGGAAATCAGTCGGAAGACTCAAATTGAGCTACAGCACTCCAGGAAGAATTTAAGTAAAGTAAACGTAAAGTATTGCTTGAAGTGGTGTTTAATGAATATAAACGTCATTTTTTCTCTTCGGTTGTGCAAACAAATAGATAAACTTTAGTTTCGGTATTGAGCCCTGGCCTCATTTTCTTACTTGCTTCTCGACCGCGGGTAGCAAATGAATATCGTTAGTACTTAAATAACGAAGGCGAGAGCGCGAAAACGAGCACCAACCCAATAATAACGGACCCGACAACGCAGCCTTGGGGATCTCCGCGCGACGCGTTATCGTAAGTGCTCCTCTGCGCCCGCTCGACATCGACGGCAGGCACTGCCACGTCACAGAATTGCAAACTGTGACCCGGAGTATCCATTGTCCCCGCCCTATCGGTCCACCTCTCTGCGCTGGTAAATAACTGCTCAGGACGCTTACAGCAAGAGTTGGATACGGAGTGTGTGGCTAGGATATGCACGCTCTGAGACTTATTTTTCTGATTTCGCAAGTGCAAATTGTCATCTTGGAATCTAATAAAAGATACCTGAATAAGTCATCCCTTCACTGCTGTTTCATTCTCAAAATTCATTGACTTTCGTAGTCGTATACACTTGTTGAATCTAGAAAAAGTTTTGCAAGAAACGAAATTCCCGAAATTGAAGTCTGCTCTCAAAAGTGCTGTCTAACATTAAATAGCGTTCTAGAAAAAGGTTCTAGAATGAAATCAAGTGACTCGTGTAAATAGCATTTAAATTTTTAAATTCGCTCTTCAGGAATGCATAAAATGTTTTAATGAAAATTGTCAATACATATGCAAGCACTTGAGAAAAAAATTTTGAATTTAAATTAATAGTGACTCATTTAAAAGTGTTTAAATTAACAAAAGTGTTTATTTTAATGAAAAGTGTTCTGGTTATTTGGAAATGAACTATGAGCCCTACACCTAGAAATAATAGTAATAATAATAGAATAAAATAATATAATAATAATAATAATATAAAAAATAAGTAAAAGTAAAATAATAAGTAATAGAGAAATAATATATAGTAAAATAATAGTAATAATAATAGTCTTCTTTCCAAATGAGTACCAATACTTCGTCACTTTGTTATCGCTAAGTTTTGTGTAAAAAGTTGAAGCATAACGGTTGCAACGCCATGTTCACCCCACTTCCAACGTCATAAGACGTTCTAGAAATACCCGTTACTCTATACAGAGGGTCGTGGATTTGGGTAGCATCCGGAGAGGGCTAAATGGAAATAATTCATAACATCCTCACAACCCCAAGCACGTTAAATCTGCAGTACCCGTGGTACAATTAATTAAACTAGTAATAATAATAATAATAATAATAATAATAATAATAATAATAATAATAATAATAATAATAATAATAATAATAATAATAATAATTTTGAATATAAATAGTGTCATAAAACTAATATTTCCGATGCAGAAATATTGAGAGACGTACATGCTTTTACGTGCTTATGCGTACACGGTTTTAAAGGCAGGTGGCGTGTTCATGATCTAAGGGAAGGGGCCATGATCCGGCTGAGTGCCCCCGTCTGGATGCTGTGCTCCCGTCCTCCCTAGGGCACCGCCCGTGCCCCTGGGCGATCGCTGCCCTCCACTAACACACACCCCCCCCAATTTCGATGGGTGGTCGAGGGGATCTCTCGCCTCGGGCAGCTGGGACAGGGGGCGGGCCAAAGGGCGAGGGTTGAGATCAGACTCTGGACATACCCATTCCATGATCAACAAGAACTTGATACGTCATACCGGGAGAGGTGGCTCAGTGCATCAACTGATGTCACTGCAGGACTACACGATTATGATTAAGTTTAGATTTACTTTCTCACAATTTTACTTCCGGTTACTTTCAAAGACTTGTATAGATCGACAGTGCTAAAATGCGAGGAATGAGGGAATTTGTGACGAAGTGATATAGAAGGCGAAGATAAGAGTATAACACTAAAATAATCCAATAGCTTGGAAAATTAATTTATTTAAAAATGATTATTAATTCTTTTCCAACAAACGGTTTTTTATTATTAGGTCCAACAAGTTTCAATATTTAAATTAAAATGTATTTATATGTATTTTGTTTATATATTAACAGCAAATTAATGTTTCGTACTCACCCGATAAAATTACCTTCGGAAGCTTTATTTGCGTATTTATTTATCCTTTTTTTGAAATATCGAACTAATTACTGAGAACGCGATATGAGCCGACACTGGTACTAAAAACTCCATCTGCTGACCGGCTGTTACAATATTCTGTATAGTCTTCGCAATATGTTATGTAATATAATCTGCAGTATGTTATATTGTGTGAATTATGTAATAGAAAATTAAATACAGACTGTTAGTTTTTCTCCAATAATTTATAATACTAGGAAACATTCAATGTATTAGCAGTGTGTGTTTACAAGATTGTAGATAATATGGTAATTTCATGAACGGTGCAATCGGACAAGCTGGAACTGGAGTAGAAAACAGACAGAAACAAATACAGAACAACTATGTAATTAATTCGTTACTATTGAATAAATCGCATAAATACGGTAGTCCCTATAAAGGGTCATCCTTCATATTATGTAGTCAAATGTGGTAATCACAGTCACATAAACTACTTTTGAATAAGTACTTGGCAAATAGTTCATTGCAGTCAGTGGATTTGAACTTTGACATTATGTATTGAACCTGTATTGTGGCAAAATTTGTGGAAATACTGTTCAGGGAATACTGTTTCAGATAATACTACTAATTACGAATGCGCGTTCGTAGCAGGTTCGAGGAAATGAACTCTGAACCAAATAATGCACTAGACATGCATTGTGGAACATGACAGAGAATCACAGTTTACGTAATACTCTTTTAAGGACGTACGTTAGATTGTTCATTGCAGTGTAGCGATGAATCGAACTGAATGAAATGATGCACTATCCCCGCGTTTGCGGGGATGTTTGTCATGCTAACCAGATCGGAGAACCGCATGCCTGTTCCACCCGAACTGGCGAGTGTCCCAGCCGTTTAGTTGCGCCTGCGGCCGTCGCGTCTGACCAGCGCCGCATGGTCATTAGCACAGCCTGGTGGTGGCCCACGGCAAGTTTAATTATGCACCTTCGCCCCCGCCTCCCCCGCAGCCGCGGTCACCTCCGCCGGAGCTTTCTCTGTCGACTGTTTTCCCCGCTAAGGGCATCCACTCTTCGAAACTCGGAACTCTCAAACCGGGAGCGGTAGCTCAGTGCATCAACTGATGTCGCTGCAGCGCCTCTGACCGGGAGGTCCTAGGTTCCAGTCCTGATGGCGGCAGGATTTTCGACACTAGCTTTTCAGCTAGGTCGAATTCAGTCGCTGCTGGAGGAGAATTCTAGCGGCCGGCCCTCTGATCGGTAGTTTTCCGTGGTTTCTCCGATCAACACTAGGCGAATGCTGGAACAGTACCCTACTAAACGGGCCACGGACCGCGCGAGATCTGTCCTTCCTCTTCCTTGTCTTATCCTCTCCTTGCGCACATACACTTACACTAACATGCACTACACTACCACATATTCTGGGAGGCCGATCGGTGCTTAGAGCTTGTCTTGAGAACTTGTCCCGGCTGGTGGTGCCCCGCTGGTGGGAGTCCTGGTTGGGAAACCCCACTCGCCGACGGTAGGTCGGCGCCGGATCTGCCTTCCAGCGGGGAAGATCACCTCCATCTCCAGAGAAAAACATGCACTACACTAACGGGACTAATGACCAGAGCAGTTGACGCGCCCAGAAACATGAAAAAATGAAATCAAATCAATCGTAACTCTCAACCACTCCCACAAATTCTAATTACTGTACTTCAGCGTTTCACATTGTCATGGGATCGCCTGTCTTCGCCGATTCACATGTTCATGTAGATTTGCGTTATTGTAATGTGAAAACTTAAACACGTTTTGTTATGGTTTAAAAATGAATTGGTGTTAATGTATAAAAAAACAAAGCAAAAATTTCAAAATTATTTCCAATATTAAACCAGCGCTCTATATTGAATATCGAATGCCGACTGCTCATATTCAAATTAATTATCCTTCCTATCATAACCTATGGATGCCCAATCTGGGGAGGTGCAGCTCCTAGTAATATTAATAACATTAAAGTAATCAAAAATATGTTTCTAGGAAATTCTCTAAATGCCCCCTACTTCATTACTAATGAACAAATTAATCGAGAATTAAAAATTACAAAATTAGAAGAAATCATAGCTAAATTAGCTAAGAAGTTTTACAACAATATCCATACCTCGCCAAGTACATCATTTTTAACATGGGTAAAAATGCGGTCCATCCACGCATAAAGTCAAGATTTTCCAAAGACAGATTCAAACCCCCTGAAACCACTATACCCTCAGCTCCTTAACACAATCATATTCCTTCCTCTTGGTAATTAACAATAACATTAAATCAATAATTATGTCAGAGTTTAAACCTCACTTATCTCATGGATGGTCAATCCAAAACTGTCGTATAATAATCTTATGTATTTTTAAAACCCTTGAAAGACTGTATTGTCGAACAAGAAGAAATAAATTTTAAAACAATGTATACCCACGTTGTATTATAGAAAATTCATTGTAATGTGAAAAGTAGTGATAACCTTCAGGATTTTATTATAATTTTAATTTTTGGGTTTAACTTCGGAGAGGGATGGTTCATTACTATTTGCTCTTCAACACAGCAGCACTTGCTTTCCGGTCCCTTGAGAGCTCACTCGGGTTTGAGCGTCTTAACCACTATTCAAAATTTAAATTTCAATAAAACTTTTAATAAGAAAATAAAACCGAAACTTATTCTATATTTATCAAGAATCACTAAATTGCTCGTGTGTCAGTACATACCTACGTAAAATTACGACTTCCAAATATGTACGGTTGAACGTAAAGCGATTTTTAAAAAAGGTGTACTTGCCTTGAATCCTCATCAGCCTCCAACCATCAACCAGTCACATCTTTCTGCGATCTGATAAGCTCTACTTTCACCGTCTCTTCTACTTTTAGCAAACAGTTACCCTCTACCTCTACAGAATCCACTTAGACAATATTTTAACGCGGTCAGGGTATACAGATTGCAGAGCGTCTGTCCTTCCCATTTTCCAGTTACCTTTGTGCATACGCGGAACGTGACATTTGTTTCGCGCCGGGGGCTGCGCTGTGTCAGATTTTTGTGATTGCACTGGCGTCGGATGACGACGACAAAATGTGGTTTGCGAATATAGGTCACAAATAGAGTCGTGGTATTTGTTATAAACTGTCCGAGAGAGGAGAAATAAAGGAAATGCTTATGGAAAATACATCTAACATCTGAAAAAGAATATTAAAAAAATAACAGTTCTTTAAAAAAGAATTCGTTTACAAAAATACAATCGTTCGTAAAGATATGAAATGGAAAAAAATGATACTGTTTGTAGTAATGAATGTTAAAAAATCTGTTTTAAATTTCTTATAACCTGTCTCAGATTATTATTAATATTTTTTTTAAGATATAGTGGAATTTTGAACTTTGAAGCTTTAAATTCTAACTTGGTTTATAACCTCAAATCAATTAAATAAAAAAACTGTTAATTTCATGTTCAATGTTATATTAGGCTAAACACATTTTCCCCGTAACAAAAATGTATTTCTTAGTATAAAGCATTGTTCCTGGACGTAGTTGATGAATTTGATCCTTACTAGGGAAAAAATTCGCACAATGCTTTTCAGTTGTTAAATTAATTCCGTGAGATTCTGGGAATTCTATACAATATGAGGTGATCCTAGGAATTACGCGACGGTAGTTGATCCAAAATAATGACCGCGTTAGAGAAGAGAACACCTGTTCAACAAATTAAAGAGTAGAAAATCGTAAGCGACTGACGCGATCATCTCCACGAAGCGTATGAGTTTATTTGAACCAGCAATTCACAGATTCCTCTAAAACTCATTTCGGGCCACTCTCCGCTCTCCCGAGTGTCGCTTAGAACGCGTTAATTCAAATAAAAAAATCCAATCCTGGAATTCACTAGCGGGGTGGGCGCGAAGCGACGCGGCGGTGCGTTTTAACATGACGCAAACGCCGCTGTGCGTTTGGAGCCCGATAGCTCCCGGCGATACCATTCGCGTCAGGCAGCGGTGCGGGGAGGGGACAGCATGCGTGATGCTAGCAGCACGGGTTTGATTGGTTGGCTAGTGTTTCCGGTAGCATCATCTAGTACGCTTATTACTTCCATTAGTTTAATGCATTTTTTTATTAAACGAGAGGTGGCGGTGTTCTTCTCCCGCTGATTGGTGGGATCCGGTTCCGTCCTGCGGGCTATCCTCACCCATCTCCCACCAGGGCATATGCACTAAGCTCTCGAATGGTCTCTCGATATGTGACGTAGAGTAGTGCTTGTAAACCTACTAAGGATAGTGTGGCGTCATGCGTTTGCAATAATAACACAGACGAGTGTGGGTTTAGTAATTTAGAGGTTTATTAACAGACCACCACCTTATTACAAAATAACGTAATTACTAATATCCCTACACGGAGTAATTTCCCGTTACGGCTACCACACCACCACGCACTAATCTCAAGCATTACATAGCGCGAAGCGCCGCACACACACCTACGACTCCACATCGAGACAGCATCTGTACGGCAACACATTGCCGACCCTTGCATAGCCCGCGCCCACCCAGACTCGATCCGTGTCGCACCGCGTCCCGTAACCAAGAGAGCGTTCCGCCGCTCGCCGACGTCACATCCGTTCGTAAACAAAGGCTGACGCGTGGTGCCTTAGCGTCGCCTATGCCACGCGGCCGTTCGTTACAATTGCGTTTGTGCATGACGCTACAATAGGATAAGGAAGTAAGGATAGGACAAGGAAGAGGAAGGAAATATCGCGCGCGGTCCTCGGCCCGTTCCAGCCCTTCTTCGGTATTCGTCTGGTATTGATCGAAGAAACCACGGAAAACTACGGATGAGTGCAGCCGGCCGCTAGAATTGTACTCCAGAGAGCGGTTGAATTTGACCTAGCTACTTAGTATGTGTCGATAATCTTGCCACTGTCGGGACTCGAATTCTGGGACCTCACGCTCAGAGGCACTGCAGTGACATCAGTTGATGTCTCGAGCCACGTTGACTTGTAGCGGTGTCGGAGGAGGCGGCGTTGAAGCGGAGGTTCTGGGGCAGGGGAAAGACGGGAACGTGAGTGAGTGGAGTTTGGATGAGGCAGTGCACTCAACAACACTGACAGTGCGAGCGAGGCACTGCTCTTGCGCAGTAGAACCATTCACGCGTAATAATGCCGTTCAAAAAATATCGGGTAGCCCAGTGCGATCTAAGGATTGTAATCGCCAAGAAATTTTTTGATAGGCGTTACTAATTTTTTTTTCGTGTGTGCTTTCTTACACGAAATGTAAATGTAAATTTTGTGTGCGGGTTCGAGTGACTGACAAAGGAATGAGAGAACGAGTAAATGTTACGAATGGTGAGTGAACGACTGAGAGATGAATGAGCGAATGAAATAGTGAATTAATGAGTTAATGCACATGAATGAATGCGCATTGAATGAATGAATGAATGAATGAATGAACGAATGGACGAGTGAATGAATGAATGAACGAATGAATGAATGAATGAATGAATGAATGAATGAATGAATGAATGAATGAATGAACGAATGAATGAATGAATGAATGAATGAATGAATGAATGAATGAATGAATGAATGAATGAATGAATGAATGAATGAATGAATGAATGAATGAATGAATGAATGAATGAATGAATGAATGAATGAATGAATGAATGAATGAATGAATGAATGAATGAGGCTGCTTTGCGAAAAGGTAGTAAGTCGATGTTTGTGAGGCGACATTCAGTGCAGTCGTCTCCCTCCTCTGTGCCGTCACTGTAGGGATTCCGCGCATGAACTCTAATGGTTTCTTCTCCTGAAATATACTTCAATACTACTCGTAAGGGTCTAGGGAAGAGGAAACCTTAATTTTTTTAAAATTGGGTCACTAGAACTCTTTCTGTACAGTTAATGTGTTCGTTCTCATCAATTACGAATGCTATTCAGAATCGAAATATTTTTATTGAAACAAAATTATTTCGCAGGTGTGACCAATAATTCCATGTTTTAATACATGCATGTTAATTCATAATTTTGTTAATTCATAAAGCTTGAAAAAATATTTGCAGCCGTTCCATGGTGTTCTCTCTTGGAGCGATTCTACGAGTGTAAAAACCAAACTTGTCACACCACGGCGTCAATTTATCTATTAATTCTATTATCTATTATTTATAATTCTCCTAAAAGAAACTACGTCGAATCGTAGTGAATTCCTTTAATATTGTCACGTATTGCGATTAAAACTTCCCAGACGTATTAAGTTCAGTAATAAATTTTAAATATATTGCGCTCTATTAACACATATAATAACTTTTACAAGTTGATTAGGAATAATAGAAATATCTTGCTTCCGAGGAAGGAGTCGACATGCCGCGCAGATATCCTATCGTGATTCGCCCCCGGCTCCGAAAGGATTTTGTTTACAGTCAGTGGAATGTTTTTCTGAATTCAGCAAACAGAGATGAAATAAGGAAGGTTGTATCTTCATTCAGCAACTCGAGGTGATAGTGATGGTAATTTATTTGATGAAGTAAACCAAAGTGCGTGAATTACCACTGTCGTGGCAATTTTGAAAATTGTGGCAACAAGATTTGCCAACTCAAAAGAAACCAAAATATTCTGTTTTGTGTGAATAGGTGTGCTATTGAAATATTTCCAAAATTGCACGTCCTGCTCAAACTTAGGTGACGTGAATTAATTTATGGGACCGCATCGCTAGAGAAAGGGAAAAGTGGAAAGAAGTAACTAATGAAACTCTAGAAAGAACTAATTTTCATATAAGTGTAAATAATACGGTTTAAAATAAGTGAGTGTGGTAAGTGAAACATGCTAATTATCTAAAAACAATTCAATTTCGGCAGGTTTTAGCTCGCCTTGTAAGTTCTTTCTTATGAGTTACCCCACCTGAGAGTGGGAGGATAGGCTTAGGGATGTTATAGCTTTAATAATAATAATAATAATAATAATAATAATAATAATAATAATAATAATAATATTATTGTGAATAGTAAATTAACTTCCACATTGATGGGATGTGGGTCCCTTGCTATGAAAGAAATATTATCTACTTTACATCATAAGTTCATAACAATAAAATGTTGATTAACCTGTAAGTGCAAACACAGAGTTCATAAAGGTGATGGCGGTAGACGTGGTGGGGAAGCGGGGTAGTGGTGGGAGGGGCAGCTGTGGCTACCCCCACCGCGAGGGGGAATGGAGGCGGCCACGGCACCGTTAGCGTCGGAAACAAAATGAAATGGAGTGGCCCTTGGTTGGAGATTTTGGAGCCAGTTATTCGTTGACTGCCCACCGCGGAAAAGTGACTGTTTCAATTTTTCTCTTTGGAATCGTTTGGCGTTACGCTAAACCTATTGGCTTGAAACAATGAAGACCTATTATCACTAACAATATAGTGAAAATGAATAATTTGTGGCTTCAGAGTTTTGAAGTTTTATTCATCATTTGGAACATTTATTACTATCAGGTGTATAGTTGAAAACAGGGATAATTCACTCCATCTAGTTATATTAATTATTTTAATTATATTACTTGATTATTTTAATTACCAATTCTCAGATTTGAAGTATGTGAATTGAAAATATGCATAAATCCCGGTGCAGAAATCGAATTTTATAGTAATTTACGAGGTACGAGATGGTCAGGTAAAATAATCATTTGTAATCAATAATCGTCATTTGTAATGATAAATAATGTTAATTTAGTTTGCTGATTAAATCAGCTATAGTTATTAAAACATCAAACTCATATCCCAATTTTATTATTATCTTGTAAGGAGTTCTAGAAATTCAAGGTGATATCTGCTTTATGCCGTTTCCGCTTCTAATACTGATAGTTCACATTAACTGATAGTTAGCATGCACTAATTCCGTTTCAGAAGTAAGTTATTTTAACTGAAGTTGTTCGATCCTTCTCTTTCAGCTTTTCACCAATATAGATTACTTTTATTTAAAAAAATGTCGGTTTCAAAAAGAGATATGCTACCTGGTATTTTTTTGCGATCAATCAGTTTTCAAATTGTTGTTGTTGTTGTTGTTGTTGTTGTTGTTGTTGTTATTATTATTATTATTATTATTATTATTATTATTTCAAAAGTTTTGTACGATATTGTATTAATATTTTTTTCATAAGACATTTTTGAATTATGCATCCAGAACACCTTTCAGTGTTCCGGATTACATCTTCGCAAGAGACTGTACGTTTAATAAACCCGCTCATACGAGCTCCTTTTCGCAGTCTATATAGATATATTTCTCCGTCCTTCTTAATAACATTGGACCTGTGCTTTCTAAATTATGTTGAACAACATGTCGACAGTTGCGGCAAATGAACAATATGTAAAAGCTCAACAAGGTTAAAGCTGCAATAAGGAGCTTAAAACGCGCGTGTTTGTATGTGTACGTATACCAGTTAGCAGACCGACGCCCTCCACGAAATAACGCGATTCGTGTGAGAGAATTGGCCAGTTATTAAACACTCAAACAGGTTTATTGCGACAAACAATGAAACGGAGGAAAAAAACAATAAGAAAAAAACGAACAAAATGAACATACAATGTGTTAATACATTGTTAATACAATATGTAACAAACGATTGAAATTAACGTATGTAAATTTTTTTGAGGAAATTCAAAAACATTTGAAAATAAGAGATATTTGAAGCTGATTAAAGATTAAATAAGAGCTAATTTAAAAGAGTATAAAATGAGTACAAATAGCAATGCGTGTGGATCAAAATTGTACACGTATGTAAAATGCATATAAAATTTAAAATTTAAAAAAATATTCAACTGCAGCTCTAATTGAAATCAAAAGAGGATGAAACACACTGATACGCACGGGATCAAGCAGGATTGATACATTCTTGAAAACGACTGCCCAACTTAACCTGGTTAGGACCGCACCGCCAGCTCGCAACATCTAACTTAACAAATTGGAACCTCAGTCTGTTAGCACCATTCTCAAATAGTCGTGACAAGACCCTCCTCAATAGCCTTGGAGTACCGGGTCCTTGCACGACAAATACAACAACCAAGTGGGGGCCACCCGGGCCAGACACTAGCGTCCACCGCCTATATTTGACTTTCTATTGTTTAGTTGACTTTCAGTGTTTCAAAACCAAATCAATATTTGCAGTGTTCTCATGACCATTACACTTGTCTGATTTACGTGACACATCGAACGATGCATAATACTGCAGCTTCTATTTTCTCACAAAAAGCGAAAATGCAAAAGAAAGTGACTTACAGGGTTTAAAAAAATAACCGATTCAATCTCTTATTTCATACTGTAAGATTGTTTCATCTTACACTATAAAATGAGAGATCTTAATTGATCAACTATAACCCACGACCACCCTCTACAAAAGATAATCTAACATCTCAAAGAGTATTTCGCCTAGATTGTATTCGCTACAATTTTGAATAAGACTGATCTGTCACATTTTGTTACATTTTCATGACGTTGAACCCGCGGACACTAACGGAGATCTACAGAGAACAGCAAAAAATGGGTACGGGTATACATGGAGGAGGTGTAGGACGGCGCGGGGGCGGCGCGGGGGCGGCGCGGGGTCGGCGCGGGGGCGGCGCGGGGTCGGCGCGGGGGCGGCGCGGGGGCGGCGCGGGGGCGGCGCGGGGCGCGGGGGGCGCGGGGGCGGCGCGGGGCGGCGCGGGGCGGCGCGGGGCGGCGCGGGCGGCGGGGCGGCGCGGGGCGGCGCGGGCGGCGCGGGGCGGCGCGGGGCGGCGCGGGGCGGCGCGGGGCGGCGCGGGGCGGCGCGGGGCGGCGCGGGGCGGCGCGGGCGGCGCGGGGCGGCGCGGGGCGGCGCGGGGCGGCGCGGGGCGGGCGCGGGCGGCGCGGGCGGGGCGCGGGGCGGCGCGGGGCGGCGCGGGGCGGCGCGGGGGCGGCGCGGGGGCGGCGCGGGGGCGGCGCGGGGGCGGCGCGGGGGAGCAGGAGCGACACGGAGATAGCAACGGATGTTGAAGAAGAGGCGCGGAAGGAGCCAAGGGGCGTAGACACTATCGTGGTCGACGACAAGCCCAGAAGCGCCAGGAGGCGTGACAAGATACCCGCTCCTCTCTCCCAGGACGCGACCTCTGCAGCAGTTGCTCACTGCCAGGGGACTTGAGGGGGGACTGATACACACGAGGCCGGAGAAGTGTTACGTTCAGAGAGAAGTGTTATTTTTTTACTCTCGGTGCTGACGTCTCAGGAGGAAGACGTCAAGGTGCATTCAGCTGAGTCTCTGTCAAAATTCGCAAGAAGGTAGAAGAATTCTAACTTGTTTCAAGACTCTTGAATATATATAAATAAAGTACGATTAATACAAATTCCTTGGTATATGTGCTTTTTATTTAATTGTATTTTACAACAAAATTTTCATCGGTATTCTATTTACGCATTTGCCTAAAAAAGTAACGTATGTTATAGAATAGGCCTAGTCAGAAACATGATATTTTACTCGTGGGCGAAATAATAAATTGCAAGTTAAAGGTTTCGGTTAAAGACGAACGATATACAATTGTTTGGAAATGTGTAAACTTCTCTGCGAGTTAGAGTGCCCTTAAACCTCATGCAGACGAAAGTATTGCGATAGATTATGATATATATTTATATATATATATTTATATCAAACTGGCGGTATCCTCTAAAATGTCGCAACGACTGGTGATTTTCATGAATCAAAAGGAAACTAGCGGGATAAAGTACTGTAAATGAAGTCACGTATTATCTTATGCCCATCGCTGGAAAGAGCGTCATCATGTGTTTATTTGCGAAGTGATGTTGTTTAGTAATCAACCATGAATGTATGTAAATATTTGGTGCTACCAAATTAATCAAAGTTAGAAAAGAAACAATCAAAAAATCACAAAAAAACTAAATGAAACAATCACTACTCTTGAATTTAATCGGATAAGTGTTCCACTGACAGTTAGACAAGATTAACCACGTACATGATCAACAGTGGGTCTGAGTTAATGTGTAATTAAAGAAATATTGTTCAAAATAGTATTTAACATTGCCTATCACACAACCTGAGCATACGAAAGCCGATATGAATGCGTGTATTTTGATTCTCATCTCAGCATGTTCTCAGCATCTCAGTTTAAGGACAAAGCACAATTAATTAATTACCTCGGGTAAAACTATATGCAAATTCCTTCCTTCTTCCAACTGTCCGCTTGCGTTCTTACAAGCATTCGCACGCCCATGTCCAAGGATGACTCCGCGCGTAACGGTCCATCTTTAAAAGCGCCGCATTAAACGTTCGATCACCGCGGGCGGGGAGATGTGCCAGAAGTCACTGCTAGCGGCGAAAGGAGGTGAAGGCCCTCTTGGGCAGCAAGCTGGAGAGCAATGATGGAGGAGCACAGGAGGTCGGAGAAGCATGGGGAGGGAACTGTCGACGCCCGCTGCGGCCGTCGAGCGAAAATTAATGCCCCCTGACAGCCGCCGCCGCCGCCACCGCCTTTCCTCCCACGCAGCAGCCTCCGTCCCGCCATCACCATACCGCACCCCCACAAATACTCTCAGGCTGTTGCCCCACTCCCGCGTCCGCCATCTTCGAACACGCCGGTGGTGATGTCACTCTCCCACGCCTCGCCCTCGCCTCGCCACTCGCCTCGCCACTCGCCTCGCCACTCGCCTCGCCCTCGCCTCGCCACTCGCCTCGCCACTCGCCTCGCCACTCGCCTCGCCACTCGCCTCGCCACTCGCCTCGCCACTCGCCTCGCCACTCGCCTCGCCACTCGCCTCGCCACTCGCCTCGCCACTCGCCTCGCCACTCGCCTCGCCACTCGCCTCGCCACTCGCCTCGCCCTCGCCTCGCCCCCCCCCGGCCCCGCCCCCCGCTCGCCCGCCCCCGCCCGCCTCCTGTCTTCCTCAATTCTCCCCCCCCCCCCCCCGCTACATTCTTCGCCACACTTTCGACCACTCTCCAGGCACGCACTAGCCAATATCATTGCCACACTCTTTGCTGCACACTTTTCCACAGTTTCCGCAACCCACTTCGCTACAGTTTTGGCCACCCTCCTATCTACTCTTCTCGCCATACTTCCCACCGCACTTCGGCTACCCTCCTCGCCATCCATGGCCCTCTCCTTCCGTATACCTCGCCACACTCATCTCGCTTTTTGTATCCACTTTCCACTCACCCTCCTCGACACGCTTCCTACCACGATCCTGACCATATTCTTGCCATCCTCTCCCCCGCCTTTCACTCCATCGCCCCCTCACGCCCCTCCCCACCGCACTCACCGCCAGCGCTCCCACCGACATAGTGTCCCGATCCCCATTGCCGGTCAGGAAGCTGGTCGCTGCAATTTTATTTGCGATGTAAATTCCGTGAAAGGGCGTCACTTCGGGGTAACGGCTTAACGAAACACCGCTCACCCCGCGTATTCACAAAATTTCATTTTCAAATCCTTTCCGCGAAATTCATTCTATCACACGGGGGATAACGTGCTACTATTTTGTTGATAGAGGAATTTTTCACTACTTGGTTTGTCACCACTCACGATTTAGAATGTTAAAAGTTAATTTAAGAAAATTATTTCTATGGAAAAATGTTGGGGCCAGGCATCAATGTCGATTCAATGGCAACCAACGTCATCTTGAAGAAATTCTTTTATTTTTATTTTCAGTATACCCTTGCACCAAGTATATGTTCGTCTGATTATATTTTCCGTTTTTTGCCAGTTGACTCTAACAAAAACAATTAATAATATAAATAATAATAATAATAATAACAATATTGAGTGATTTATTGATTTTGTGATAATGATTGTTTTCTACTACATATTCATTATCGCTCGAGGTTTCATTAGGCGAGATTGAATCACACCACTTTCTGATAGTTTGGCTTACTTAAAGCTACATGCATGTTTGGATTGGTGATATAGTCGCCACGAGCTAATGTGGCTTGGTCTAAAATTGTGGCAATTCAGCATACACGTTTTAGATTTACAAAACTGAGAATGAATTTGTCCGTTCCGTTTATTGTCCATGAATACGTCCATATGTTGGCACTAGTAAGTACAACAGCTCTTACAACGTTGAGGAACATCGTTGCTTCTAGTTTCCTTCTCAAAGTAACCTCTAATTATAAGGATTCCATTGATTATGGTTGATTTTAGAGAACCGTTATTTGATATCATGAGAGGTTGCATTCCAGGCCTACAATTACAATTTTTCCTATTTAGAAAATAATACTATAGTTGGAATGTATGCCTTTTGAATGAGCTGTCAGTGTATTCATTGAGATCTTATAGGAAACATTGCGTAACTTTTATTGTATTCTGTTAAGGACTATAACTCCATTCATTGGCTAAATATACAAATAAAATTAAAAATAAAACATTTATGTTAAAAAGGCTGCCGCATTCGTAACTTGTAACTTTTGGATGATACGGAGCTGCTTGCAGGGCAGCTAAAACCTCAATACTTCCGGGAATACGCTGCGCAGTTTCCGAGAAAATCCTTTGTGACAGACAGAAAATGTTTTCATCGGCATTGAGTAACTAGTAGTGCGCAATAAATGAATATGAGTAGCTTCTTCATTTCAATGTCTATCAGCATACGGTATGTCACATCACATTGGTGTCATTTGTCGAACATATTACCATATTGCAATAAAGTAATGATTATATATTAATTATTAATGAATATATTAATTATTAACATACATTGCAATCCTTCTGAAAGTTTAGGAATTGAGCAGTATCTGTTTCAGATTAAATATATTCGAATATCTCTAACCAGTGTGTGGTACAGTTATTTCAGCCTCTGCTGTATGATGTTCCACCATCGTCATCAAAAGTATGTCACTACACATTTTAGCCGACTCTCCATTGTAAAACATACTTCATTTTTGCATCATTTCATTTCCTACACACGCTTCTTTATCCAGCGTTCCTTACTTACGTTATTACCAGCACTCTACTTCCCTTCCTTAACAATCCTATATTTACCCTCCAAACCCAATATTATCAATTATCATACATAAATCATGCATTGAATCAGCTCTATCAGTCACCCCACCATGAAAACCAACATCTTGTTGCTCAGTGCTCATGTAGAATGCTTTTGCTCGGATGAATATGCCTCGTGTGTAAATATAAAACACAAATCTGCGGCTCTTTGTTCATTTTTCTTATCAGGAGAAAAAATTGACCCTATGTCAAAATGAGCAATTATTCGTAGGTCAGCTTAATTGTAAACGGAAAAGAAAATATTGTATTGTCCGATTTAATTATAGTGACTTCTAACGTTTGATCAGCTGGGACGCAATTATCCAAAGGAGAGATTCAATACTAAACATTAAGTCGTAAGGAAGCTCTGGATTAGATGTACGACCAACTCATCAAACGACAGAAGTCACTATGATTAAATCGAAGTATAAAATGTTACTGTCCAGCGATTGGCATCTCTTGGACGACAGATGTATTTTATTTTCTTACCAGTATTATTATACTGTCTATGATGGAGATTTTAAGTGGTTTTCATAGTATGCACTAAGTTGTTGCTGAAATAATATTTGTGTTTATTAAATAAGTCTTATTTACAAGCAATAAAAATATCTCCTAAACCATCGTTGTTGTGAGTATAAGGGTCACTAAGCAATGAAGGAAGACGGTGATATTCTTGGAAACACGCTGGTGAACGATTTCGAGCAATTGGATACAAACTGGAAATAAACCGTAACTTACCGGATTTATTATTTTGTTTCTGGGCGCATCAACTGTTTAGGTCCTTACTATTTCTGCAAGAGGGCTCTGCTCGTTCTGCTCGTTCTGCTTGTACATCTCAGGATATGGCGGTGTTGTTCTCCGTAAAAACTGGAGATGTGGCAGCGACTTACATGTATGTACGCGGAATTCATCCCTTCAGTTATGAGTATCACCGCTAGCGGGTATTGCCTACGTCGGGACAAGTTCTACGCTCTTGACTGCATACTAGACTATGTATGTGGCTGAACAGAGGATAGCGGCGGAGGGATAATGAAATACATGTGATGTTCACTTGTTTTCCCGAACTGTCACTTTGGCTCAACCTTAGGAAAATCAAAGATTTCTTCCGGGCTGAAGGGCCGTGGTCCATTGGAAAACATAGCGGCGGCGATGGTGTAGCGGCGGCGTAGTTTAGCGGCGGCGATGGTGTAGCGGTTAGCGTATTGGACTACTATACCCAAGTTTGCGGGTTCAAACCCGATCGAAGCCGTGGATTTTTAAGGGCGAAAAAATCCTTCATACGCCTTCCTTCGGAGGGGAAGTAAAGCCGGCTGTCCCATGTTAGTACATTTACTGCATGTGAAAGATCCTCAAGCCTAAATGACGCCTCTGAGCTAAATTCAAATCGCCTGTTTCGTCGCCCAAGTAATACCTTCTTTCTCGAGTGTAACGAAATTTGCGTGGTCAGACGGAAGAGCAGGCCTCATGGCCTGAGTCTCGCCACGTAAAATAAGGCAAATTCAATTCAATTTTTCCATTTTGTTGGAAATATGTTTTCCAATGGACCACGACCCTTCAGCCCGGAAGAAATCTTTGACTACAACTCCGGCCGTGAAAGCCTACATTGTTTTCTTAGGAAAATCGTTCTTGTTGCCCATATCAGCTCGCCAAACCAAAGTAAGCCAGCACCGTCGCCACCGTGTGTCCTCTTCCACCTCGCCGCCATCCCCACTCCACCGCTCCCAGCATCGTCTGCCGCGCACGTGATGCGCCGAGTTGCGCAGTGTCGGGTTGCCTCGGTCTGGCTGCGAACGTACGACGCTCGAGATCCCACTGCGCGACCGCCCCAGAGCGCCGCGACAGCTTCTTGCCACAACAAACATTTCACGGTCCCCGCACTGCACGACTACGGTTCAACCGACCGTTAATAGGTTTTGCCAAGGCACTTCTTGGATTCTTGCCTGTCCGACAGGCGGCGCGGTCTAGGTATGGGTGTTAACTTTTCCATGGTGGCAGTGTGACTTCCTTCAGAACGAAATGATCTGTAGCGCGTTGTAGATATGGGTGAATATGAATGAATGAATGATGTATTTTACGCGGCGAGACTCAGGCCATGAGGCCTGCTCTTCCATCTGACCACGCAAATTTTCGTTTTCGCAAAATTTTCGTTTTCCTTCTTTCACCTACTAGGGAAGAAAGAAGGTATTACTTGGGCGGCGAAACAGGCGATTTGAATTTAGCTCAGAGGCATCATTTAGACTTGATCTTTTACATGCAGTAAATCTACTAACATGGAACAGCCGGCATTACTTCCCCTCCGAAGGAAGGCGTACGAAGGATTTTTTCGCCCTTAAAAATCCACGGAAAGCGAACCCCGCGAACTTGGGTATATCAGCCCGAGATGCTAACCGTTACACCATCGCCGCCGCTAAGGTGTAACGTTATGGGTGCTAACCTCACGATCCTCATTCTCCGACTCTTCAAGGCGGCATGTTCTGAAAGCGCGTTAGGAAGCCTCGATTGTGTCACCTCAGAGAGCAACTGGCCTCAAGAATTCACACAAGGAGAGGTGGCTCAGTGCATCAACCGATGTCCCTGCAGTAACTCTGATCGTGAGGTTCTAGGTTTGACTCGCGGCGGTGCACCGCGGTGGTAGTATTTTCGACATTAGCTAGTCAACTAAGTCGAATTCAATCGCTGTGTGGAGGAGAATTCTAGCCGCTGACTGCTCTGATTAGTAGTTTTCCGTGGTTTCTCCGATCAACAACAGGCAAATGCCGGAGCAGTACCCTACCAAACGGGCCACGGACCGCGCGCGCTCTATCCTTCCTCTTCCTTGTCCTATCCTCTCCTCCTTACACACACACACTAACATGCACTACACTACCACATATTCCGGGTGACCGGTCGGGAGCTTAGAGCTTGTCCCGGCTGGGGCGGTGCCCCGCTGGTGGGAGATACCTGGTTGAGAAAAGCCCGTTTGACGACGGTAGGTCGGCTGCGGATCTCGCCATTCAACGGGGGAAAACTATCGCCACATCTCGAGGAAAAAACATGCCCCAATGCCCTTAACAATTGACGCACCCGGAATCACTAACAATCAATCAGCCAACCGCCGAGAATTCACATCCTTCCAGCCACTTCGTCCCATCCGGCTTAATACCATTAATTATTCATACAACGTTAATTAGACACATAATATCCATAGAGTTACATTAATCAGTTAAAACCTCTCTAAACATTTATATTTCTCAATCTTCATATTTATTTTACTGCAATAATGAAAGTAATTTATGCTGCTGAGTTTGCCAATCCCCTAATTAATATTCATGTAATTCATCTCTCTTCCTCCAGGTACAATTTTCTACTTTACGTGTGAGTACTACTGACAGTGCATCATGTGAAACATGCGTTCCATACAGAAGATTCAGATTACCAGGTAACCTAGATTGTGTCTTTTAGTACATACTTGTTTTCTAGAATATATTTGTTTTCTAGTTCATACTTGTTTTCTAGTTCATACTTGTTTTCTAGTACATACTTGTTTTCTAGTACATACTTGTGTTCTAGTACATAGACAAAACGCATTCCTGCGATCTGTGAGACATTTTATTAATGCGGTTTTTGGAAATTGTAAAATTTATTCCGTTTTTTCATCTCGCTAATTCAGAATCAGCAATGTTCTACGAGTTATGAATATCCTTTCCAAGCCGTGTGTCCAAACCAATTCTCCAATAACTCGCAAGTATTGTCGGCTCGAATGTACTCCCTTGCCCCCAGTGACAAATGGCTGCACGCGGACGTGGTGAAACGTGTTGAAACACGATGCGCGGACTAACTGCGAGGAGGGTGAGAGTGAAAGAGGGAGAGCAGGAGGAGGAGGAGAAATGAATTGCAATTAAAAATGCCGCAAAACCGGTCGCACATAGCGCTCACCGCCTCTTCGAGAGACCGCTGCGAAATAAGGATTCGCCGAACCTGTTTCCACGACACACCTCGAGAACAAATGGCACAGGCCCTCGGTGGGTATTTGCTCTAATGTAAAGGATTGTTGATTGCTGCGTCTCGCGGTACACTCTTGCTTTGTACGGAGAAGCAGCAATGTTTTTAGACAGCTACCCTTCTGTGAACAGAAACGTTCAAACGAATTGGGGAAGCTTTAGTTGTAAACTTATTGCAGTTTTGTATGGGTTCGCTGAATCTGTACTTGGTCGTAAATGGTTCATTCGAAAGAGATTTACATGCCTCGCCCTATTCGTAGTAAGTGTTATTGCCGAGGGGTTACCGTCCCACTGGAATTTCTATCTCTTTCGCCCAATCAGTGTTGTTTTGAAAAGGACAAAAAAACGCGAAAGCACCGTTGAAACCTGTTCAACTTCCCCTCAGATCTGTAGGAACTGTTTTGCTCATAATGTAAGAAACCACATAAATGGTGTGTCTTAAAGACCAATCTTGTAAGAAAATGTTTTCGTGTCAATACGATTCTTTGCAAATCTAAGAAAAAATGGACATAATGATATGCGCATTAAAATTATACCATTTAGAACAGATTCAAAAAATTACAGAACATACAAAATAGTAATTTGATAAATTATTGATGGGCAAATTGCTTGTGAATGTTTCGTAAAGAATAGTGTAAATTTGATAAAAGCACTTCCTACTTAACCTCGGTAGGTAATATTATTATGCATAACAAAATAATACGCCTAATTAGTAGGTAAATAAGTAGCCTTGTGACAAAATAACTCGGCGTCTATGTATATTATATGAGGACCGCCTTTAAAAACATTAATTTCGTTGGGCAAGGTACGACCAGCAAGCCGAGGAAAAAATTCAAATAAATCCCACTAAATGATATGGCGTACAATGTAGTCACATAGCTACACAGAATTAATTACTCATGTTTGTCCAACCCAACCCGGCTGCATTACCAATTATCAGCGTATGCATGTACTACTCAGGCTTTTCACAAAAGAGCACGAAATGTACTCGTCACGCAGAATTCCCCCCCACCTTCCCCACCACCGCTCCTTTCTGTGAATATGAGCGTCAAACATTCCTGATGTTGAAAGAGAGACATTTCAACGTTGCTTTGTAGACATGGGGTGCAGATTTCCATCGCGCGGAATGTCACGGATTTCCTATCGCAATTTCCGCTCGCAAGAGAATTTGCGGGGTTTGCTAACCATTTCGAATAACGCCCAGTGCGCCCGAGAAGCGTGTGTGTGTGTGTGTGTGAGTGTGAGTGTGAGAGAGAGAGAGAAAGAGAGAGAGAGAGAGAGAGAGAGAGAGCATTGCGGCCATTGTGTTTTGCGCGGCTGTTTTAAAATATTGAAATGTCCATCAGCGGCCTTGGCTTTGCGCGAGAGGGATTAATTAGGGCGCTTGAGAGCGGTCGCGCCGGCAAATGGCCTGCGAGCAGCGCCAGCGGCGAGCGGCGGCCAGGAACAGAGGTTGCGGGCGGGAAGGCACACGTACGTAGGCGGAATGAGATCACAACAGCGAACAAATCCATTATCACCTAGAACGTAACACTATAACTACGATACTTGTATTATTATTATTATTATTATTATTATTATTATTATTATTATTATTATTATTCCTCTAATTCACAACTAGAGATCTCATGAGTCGGTTGATTATAAAGTCCACTCCGGGTTGCAACCAGTTTTCTAAGGAGCACATCTAGGGACTATCGGTGCCTCTACTATATGTTGCGCAAAATGTGGGCTGTTTCAAATAAAGCTATTATTATTATTATTATTATTATTATTATTATTATTATTATTATTATTATTATTATTATTTATTAGTATTTATTATTATTATTTATTATTATTATTTATTATTATTATTATTATTTATTATTATTATTATTATTATTATTATTATTATTATTAAGTGCTAAGGAGTAATCTGATACGACACTAGTGGCAGGCGTAGTCAGGAACAAAACCAAAGCAACACGTACTACATAACCAGACGAAAACGTAGACCTGAATGTTGAAAAAAATTGTTCTGGGGAAATGAAGATACAATCACTTTCATTTTTCTTAACTATTATAACTACACATTAGTAACACGACTATTTATCACCGAATATATTAACCTTATTAAATAAGTACTCCTGCAAATAATGACAAACACTTAAGTAATGCATACAACTTTACAGTGATGTGACATAAAATTTACAGAGCAGCAGGATTACGAGTTCCTTATATTTGAGATACAGTGTAGTCCATATATTGGTTGTGAGCGTGAGTTTAATTTGTGAAACATGCTCCTTTCTGTCGTTTAAACTAAAGTCAATGGTCTGACATAAATGATAAATACATTCATTAATAATTACTCTTTTTTAAAAAAAGACTCATACATCTAACGAGATGATATAGATTTGTACAGAGCATTGAGTTTTATACATTTATCGCGCTCCAACACGTCTCGTGCATTAATTTCCGTTTTCCGAAATATAGTTAAATATTACTACTACGTCACGACGAGAGCTGAAATTTCAACACAGTTTTATGTACTTTGGCACCACAGAATTAGACTTGATCACAGTAAATAAACTACATCAGAGGTGCCAAGAGAACTAATAAAAACTCTGGTGTTATGTTCTTGTATAATAAATATAAAGTGATTGGAATAAATCATAAGTGTATACATCTAATAAATTATCTAAGGACTGACTGGAAACCCAATTTTGACACTCACTACATTGTCTGTACTTGCCGCGAGCGTCAACTTTAATCCTAGTCTGCCGGCAACAAATGCAAATTTATCCTTTATTAAATATGCAAAGCATTCAGCATTAGTGAACCAAATAGACGGCGCAAGCGCGAGTCAGCACTATCATCACTACATAACCAACTGTGGAAACAACAAATATTACTAATCAAACTATCATTGCACACAAACCGATAAGGGAAACTCTATGAAGAAAAAATTGTGCGAATATTGTACATAGCGTTTCTTAATTCCTACTAAAGTATATACAATTATTTTATAGTGTGAAAGGTCGCATAATATACAAATACGCTAAATATTATTTTAAAGAATTAGAAACAAATCACCATTCGTTTACTGTGTACAAAAACAGCTGTATTATATTCAAATATTCCAATCTAGAGGGAAACGTTTTAATTCACTTCGCTGTTTAGTTTCGTCTCTTAAAAATAACTTTAGATAGAAAATTCTAAATATGTATGTTGTAAATTTATTTTCTCAGAGTTTTCTGCGGGTTCGATTATT
Source organism: Teleogryllus oceanicus (assembly GCA_964035755.1). Taxonomy (NCBI): domain Eukaryota; kingdom Metazoa; phylum Arthropoda; class Insecta; order Orthoptera; family Gryllidae; genus Teleogryllus; species Teleogryllus oceanicus. The sequence continues at coordinate 98,139,725 of CAXIVR010000006.1, forward strand.
AAAAAAGTCGATCAAAATCATTTATTCCCATCTTGTGAAAAATTGTATTGGAATACAACTCCTTTTCATTAATGAAGTACGCGCAGAGATCTGGCAAAATGTTGGGTAAAAAACCTGTATGTGGGTCTCAGAACGATCTCAGCACTGGGTCGCATTGAACTTGCTCTTCAACACAGAGAGGTAAAATGGATTAAATGTATCCATTAAATTCTTTTCCAAAGAAGACTCGATTTTCCCTTCAAAATTTGTGTGTTTCTGATCCCCGTATTCTTGTTCTCTTTCTAGCTCTTGTGGTGTTCATTCAACGAAGTACTCTATTTCCATGTTTCTTGATTGCCTTAGATCGCAATTCTCCAAACTTTCTTACGTTGTTTTCAACATATTCTTAGGTATTCCATATTTCTTCCAGGTCTTATGATTCAGTTTGTTTTAATTTCTTGGTCCTTGAGTAAAATTTTAAGAATTATTGATCTAACTCTATTTTTTTCAACGCTTTAATATAAATGAATTTCCTCGTTTATTGACAAATCGCTGTAAACACACGCGCGTTTCAGGTCATCGCAGAAATAATCATGTTGTAGAGCATGGTTTTATCTCTCAATCGACAGTCACATATGCAGTGAGTGGCCAAATTATTATGATCACTTTAATTTTTTTCTATTTTTGACATTATTTTTATATATACTCTTTATTATACTACAAAAGGTTCATTATGTCAATTTTCTATAACTCCTTTGTCATCTGGTGCCTAGTTGGAGATGGTACATCTGTAAAGCAATTGACACGCCAAGTTTTATCACACAACAAATTATTTAGCAGCTGTTTTATTTTTGCGCTTTATAGAAGATTTCGTGCACAAATTGTGAGTAAATTTGAATGAAGGGATTGAGTTTTGATCGTAGTGCTATTAAGTGTTTGAGAGTGTGCCAAAAAGGGTCATGGTAGTGATCATTACAAAATCACAAAAAACGAAAGCTCTTTGTGACATGTGATTTCTATCATTACCTTCCTTATTTCAGATGTTAAATAATCTATAATAGTTGCATATTGGTGTACCACATCGTGTAATTTCCAGCTCTGACGATGATCGCTACGCGTCGAAAATCTTAAGCAGAAATATAAAAATTGATATCAGACATCTGTTTTATTTACTTTATTAGATTTATTGTTAATTCTGCAATTAAGTGTAGTAACTTGGTGGCAGAATATCGTGACCTTACATACATTAAACTTACATTCATTAACAAAAAGTTACAAAAGGAGTTAATTAAAATAATAATAATAATAATAATAATAATAATAATAATAGTACATTAAAATCACCACGCAAACCTTACTCCACTTCACTTCACTGCACAACACTTAACTGTGACGCATTTCTTTCACACTCGCTTCTTCTCGCATTCCCTTCCCTCCACTTCACTTCATAACACTACACTGCGCTGCACTACACTGCACTGCACTGCACTGCACTGCACTGCACTGCACTGTACTGCATGAATAATAAAAAATATTAATAATAAAGATAATAATAACAATACTACTACAACTGATATTTATACTAACAATTAAACAACTTACTTTGTATGAAACTTACTAATTTAACAGTGGAAAATTAACATTGATACAATAACCTAATATATAATTAACTAGAAAACTAATTTATTTTTAAAGTTGCTCAAGCTTTGAGGAAAGGGTTCTAAGATTGTCGCAGGCAAACTGTTCCAGTCTCTAATAGTTCGGTTTGTAAATGAAAATTTCCCGACATCCGTTTTCTGCATTCTTGTCTTAATTTTATGCACGTGATCCGCTCTACCGAAGTATGTAGGTTTTCTAAACGACGGTGTATTTCATTCCAAGCAGGATAGCCTGCGTATGCTTTATACATAGCATAGAGTCGCAGCTTAATCCGCCTCTTTTCAGGTGATTCCATGCACCTCTATTTTTGATCCTCTGAAAGTAAATTTCGATGCTCTGCGCTGGACCTTTTCTAGATTTCCTTGCTGCGATATTCTGTACGGGTCCCAACATACCGCGCCATATTCTAATACGCGTCGGACTAGTGACATATAAGCTAATTCTTTACCTCTCACTGTACTCTTCTTTAGGATCCGCATAACGAAATGTAGAGATCTCCAGGCTTTTCCCACAACGAAATTTACCTGATTTTCCCAGCTCAATTTACTATCTAATTGAATTCCTAAATATTTGCAAGATGTGACTGTAGGTATGACTTTGTTGTTCAATTTGTACACAGTTTCACCATAACTTCGACCCCTACCAAACGTGATGGCTTTACTTTTTGAACTGTTAATTTCCATGCCATTTGTTTTTGCCCAGGAGTGTAATTTGTCTGTGTCTCGCTGCAAAATATTCACGTCCTCCTCTGATTCGATAACCCGATAGATGATACAGTCATCAGCAAAATGTCTTACGTTTGAAGCTAAATTTTTGGCAAGTCATTCACGAAGGCGAGAAACATGAGAGGTCAATGACACTTCCTTGTGGAATTCCTGACGTAACACTTGCGGAGGTTGATAGATGTCTTCCGATTCGAACCTGTTGTTTCCTATCACGTAATAGTTCGTTTATCCAAGCCCCCCACCTAGTGTCTATACTCGAACTCTACTAATTTATTTACAAGACGATCATGAGGAACAACATCAAAAGCTTTGGCAAAATCTATTACTATTGCGTCTACCCTTCCACCTTTATCAATTTCGTCGGTTAGATCTTGTAGAAGTGAGACAAGCTGACTCTCGCAGGAGAACCCGTTTCGGAAGCCGTGTTGACCCTGATAAAGCCATTCCTTGCCCTCCATTCTTTCCGGATGTATTTAGTAATTAGTTGTTCCATGAGTTTGCATACGACTGACGTGAGACTTATCGGCCTATAGTTACTTAGTGCCGTTTTTCATTAATTTTATTTTTTCGTGCTTATTGATAGAAATATTAAATAACCTAATTAGGTACGGTAGAATAGCCTCTCCACCTAATTTAATAATGTCCGTGGAAATAGAATCTGGGCCTCGAGATTTTCCGCTTTTCATTAATTTTATTCTTTTCCGTAGAGTACTTACGTCGACCTGAAATAGATTTCTATCTGATAACGTTGGTATCTGTGTACAGTCAGTTTTCTGCTTAAAAACCGAAGCAAAATATGCATTAAAAGCGTTTGCTTTTTCTCTGTCGTCAGTTATTGGCAAATTATTAATACGAACAACTGGAATTTCGTCTTTGTTTCCCTTCCTTCTATGAACATACTTAAAAAATTCCGACCAATTATTGCCATCCGCATTAAGGATATATTTTAAATGACGTTCCTCCGCGATTTTCTTTTCCTTCTCTAACGCTTTTGAATAACTTCGAAATAATGCCATTGGTTGCCACTAATGTGCCTGTTACTAAACGCCTTTCTGGTTTTTCTTTTCATACGTCTAATCTTTGCATTATAATATTCTGGGTCGGGATTTCTTTTTACCAATTTACATGGAACAAATGTCTGCACGGCATTTTCAAGAATGTTTTTAAATTCTTGCCATATTTCTTCTATTCCCCCTCCCGTTCTAAGAAACTCATCGTACTGCTCCTTAAGTAATTTTGAAGGCCTACTACATGTTGAAGTTAACAAAATATGACGATCAATAAATACAGTAGAAAGAAAATTATATTATTTTCGTAAGTACAAGGGATAATAATAATATAATAATAATTTGGCACTCTCTGTTTGTCGCCATCGAGTTCCCGTCGATAACTTCTTTCTAAAAGAAATGAAAATGTTTCCTCAACAACAAGAGTATCAATTTAATGAAAAGACTTCCATTTTGCAGTTTTACAACTGGCACTTCTTTAAACACAGAAGTTATCACTGCTAATTGTCTTAGAAAATCATGCTCACACTTGCATAAAAACCACAACACGTGACACGGAGAAGCCCTCGCTCTAGTCCCGATGACATAACGATGCTCCAGGGTCTTCTAACATATCCCGTTGCTAGATGGAGATAAATGATAATAATAACCCACGACGTTCCAACGAACACTTTACTTTTGAAACTCCAAGCATTACCTGTTTCGACGCACGAGTGAATCGAATTGACTGCCCCGACTGTTATATCCTTTCATCTGTCTTTCTTGTGAGGGCTTTCATAGCTGGAAGTCGAGCAGGGTGGTGGAGATTTTTTTTTAAATTGTTGCATCAACACCTTGATGCAACGTGTCTCCAAGCCCCTTAAGGGGCGTTGAGCGCTTTGCACTGGGGAGTAATCCTCCATTACTGTGCTTTTATTTTCGAGTAATCCTCCGTTACAATAATCTCAAGTCAAGTCTCGTCACGTCACGTCGTAGTCAGTCAGTGCCTTTTATCCCTTCGGCCAGGGCTCGACGACCGTTAGACCCCGGGTTCCGGACCAGTCACCAACCAAGAACCCGCGAGTCTCGAATTCACTTAACCATCGTGACTTCACGGAGGGTAGTAAACGAATTCGGCTAGCGCCGCCAGCTGCTAATATTCAAATCGATATTCGAATCGAATAGAATAATACTCGAATCGAATAATAATATTCGAATCGATGTCTTCCAAAGAAACATTTTAGACAAGGAGTGATGCGGTGTGGATATGGAAGCCCCCACAATAATCGACAGATGAATTAATCAAAGAACAGCGTGAAAATTACTTTCATAAAGCTAGAGAATTTTTGGAAGGTAATACGCTGGATATTATTAACTCAATTGTTTAATTACATTCGTCAGGGTTTGAAATTCTCTTTTGGAATTGAGATGTTACTCACTAAATGAAGACACTTTTCTCTCATTTTTAGTCACCATGAAATGGCATTTTATGTAAACTCAGAAAACGGCACTAACCTTCTCGAAACGTTGGCTGGGCTACTACGTCTCCCGCCCTCTTGTAGCACAGACCAGCATCGTCTACGTAATCATTCACCCGCATAATATCTTTACCACCTCATCGAACTTATACCCAGAGCTCTGGAGCATCAGTCTAGATTTGCGATCTCACTTATACCCGCTTGAGTACACACATACGCAATAACATCTGCATCTCTCATCTCAGTAGACGGTTGGATACACTGCAACGTTATTTCTAAATGTCAGTAGGGTTACCTATATCGTACCACGGTCAAAACAAATATAGTGCATTGTAGCATTCCAATTGTTAACGAAATTATTAATCTGCTTATCGTCGTTACCTCGTCGCACATCCGGCCTGTGCGCGGTACCATGGATTCAGCATGACGCATCAGTCTGGATTTGCGAGTAATCTAAAGTAATGCGATATCTTAGCATCGATGACCTAATCATCCCAGCAGTTTTGGCTTCACCTCGGCGAACAGCGCGCCCCGTGCTCGGATCCGCGGCCGATCTCAAGTAACGCCGTCAATGGGGAATCCCCGCTTGGGAACACAAAACCGCAATAAAAGATGCGTCGCTCCGTCCGCGGCGGGCGCCGGACAATTCACTTAAGCGCGATAAAAGAGGGACGCGCAGGGCTCCCACGCTTCGAGCGGCTTTACTTTGCCCCGGCTCTCCCATCCCTGCCTTTCACCGCCCCTCCTCTCCCCGGCCCTTCCAGCTGCTCCGCCTCGCCCCGCCTCGCCTCGCCCCGTCCCGCCTCGCCTCGCCCCGCCTCGCCTCGCCCCGCCGCGCCCCCCCCCCTCCCCGCCCGCCTCGCCCCGCCTCGCCCCGCCTCGCCCCGCCTCGCCCCGCCTCGCCCCGCCTAACCCCGCCTCGCCCCACCTCGCCCCGCCCGCCTCGCCTCGCCCCGCCCCTCCCCGCCCCTCCCGCCCCGCCTCGCATCGCCACGCCTCGCCCGCCTCGCTTCGCCTCGCCCCGCCTCGCCTGACCTCGCCACACCCCTCGACTCGCCCCGCCCTACCTCGCCTCATCTCGCCCTGCCTCGCCTCGCCACGCCTATCCTCGCCCCTCCCCACCCTTCCCCGCTTCGCTTCGTCTCCCCCCGCTTCGCCTCGCCTCTCCACGCCTCGCCCTACCTCGCTCCATACCATCGCTGTCCGCCCCGCCTCGCTCTGGACCTCCACAAACCATCCTACCTTGTTTGTCCCCCCCCCGTCCCGACTCGCTGCGCTTCGCCTTGCTCTTCTCCGTCACGCTTCACCCCACCCCGCCGCCCGCCCCACCGCCCCCACCCGCCCCCACCTGCCCCGCCGCCCCGCCCGCCCCGCGTCGCACTCCGCCTCGTCTCACCCTACCAAGCATCGCTCCACCCAGTCTTGCCTTCTCCCTACCTCGCCTTACTACCTCACCTCGCTCTAGTCTTCCCCGCTCCGCTCTCCAAACGTAATTGCGTCTCGCCCCTTCCCACCACGTTCTACCCTACCCTGCTTTCTCCCCACCTCGCCTTACTGCGACCCGACTCGCCCTTTCCCTCTTCGCTCCCTTCAGACGCTGCTGAGGACTTACGGGCAGATGACGTTATTTGCTGAGATGTTCCGGAGTGCTTTTGCTAGTTACAGCGTGTTTTCTGTGAGATACTAGAAATTGTGAGATGAAAGAAGTTTTAAGGTATTAAGATTGTTAGAGTCTCAGTCGTTGAGAATTTTAGGAATTATTGACGTAATATTTCTCGTTTCAATATGCTTCTTTTCGTCTTTTTTAATTATTATTATTATCATCATTTTGTTGTCTTGTATCTTTCTTGTTTTCCCACGTTTCTATAAGTATTTTTTTTTTTTTTTGAATATTTTTCTCTTTTTTTTAGTTTTATAAATGTGTGAATGTTCTTTTGTTGTCGTTTTATTTTTGTTTTTTTATATTGTAACACTAATAGAAAAAGTCCTGCAAAGAGCGGGTGGTTGGACGATTTACAAACAGAATCAGAGCAGACAGCTCAAAATTGATTAAATAACTAGAATTATTCAAACCAGACTCATATTTTTTCTCTTCCGTTTAGTGTTCGTAACTAAAATAATCAGACCCCCAGGTTCTCGCTGGCCCAATGTGTAAGCTGTTCCCTGACATCTCTTTGCAGATTTTAATCTACCAATTTTCCTACGCTTGCCATCTGACAGGAAGCAGATCAACATTTCAGGCGTTCGATCTCCTTGTTGCGGCGGCGTCCGCCTACGCACCTCGCGACGCCTCGCGACGCCTCGCTCCGTTGCTGTTCCGTCTTAACTCGCGCTACATAAATTGCGGCTCTTGTTAAAAATGTAATAAAAGGTTATATGTTGGCAACTTTTTGCGCAGCCCGCCCGGCGAGCATGATAGGGTATAAAAACACAACAGCGCATTTGCATAAAATGCCGCCGCGGAGCCGGTGTGGACCCAGTGATAACGCGGCCGCCATCTCATAAATTTGTACAAAGAAAAATGGCGGCTAAAGAGACGAGTTACGAGGAGGGCCTTCGCGAGGCAGGGGTGGCAAAAGCACGAGTACTAGTAGGGAGCTCCCACGAACGAGAATGCGGACAGGGATGGATGCACAGAGGGCCATGGAGACCGTACATCCTAATTAGGGGCATAATTTAATCCCACTTCGAAGGGGAAGTAGCAAGTCTCGACTGCGGCGTGCAAGAAAGCTCTACCAAGGTCTGTGGGTTCTAGACACGAATACGTTGAAATAAAATAATGCACTTAATATTAGGGAACGTGGTAATTCCTTGATATGTAATATTCAATTGAAAGCATTGTCTATTTATGAAAGTTATTGCTCTGTGTTTTGACGAGAGTGGTTTATTTCTTTGATCAGAGGTTTCTTGTGCACCTTTTTATTGTTTCTTTTACGTACTTTTATTTATTTCAAATCAAATCTACATAGTTTTCATACATCGAATAATAAAGTACAATTAGAATGTATAAATAACGCATAATAGCTTTATTAAAATTTGCTCTGTCAATTCCACAATTCCCTGCAATAGATTCCAATGCAGTGTGTTTCAAAATACCTTTTTGTGAGTAACGGCAATAATATTTAGCGTGGACATGTTTTCAGTTGCAGTGCATTAAACGATTTTCTTGATTTTTGTTCACCCTCAGATATTTGTAAAATCGCTTAGATTAATGTACATTTTGTTTCCTCTGTTGTCCGCAAACAATAAATTAAATGAATTGAAACAATCGCAAAATTTCGATAAACATATTCAATAGATTAGTTTCCTTTTAAACACACGTTATTCATGTAACAAAAAAAGGACAAAAATCAACTTACAACTGGATCCGCTTCCAAAAAGGCAAATACTATTATTGTTTTATTGATAGTTTGATATGCTTCGGCATGATTCAATTTTTCCAGACGTTTTCTCTCTGAAAAAAATATATGCTAATCCTCGGGAATTTCGCGTTGTTGTTTTTTACCTCTGTTTGCTCCCTTAATTGTGTGAAAAAAATTGAATATAAAGTATAATTGAATCCAGCTCTATGCATGCAGCTTTGTCAGTCACGAACATCACTCGATCCACTCATATTTCAATGCGAAAAGCCGAAGACAATAGCATTTGTACGACTTTCGTTGTAGTCTTGGTTTGCGGTTTAGTTAGTAAACCATCTTATGCGTTTTAGAGCTTCTATAATGTGTTTGTTTGTATTTAATTTACTTGGAGCTTTTGTTTATTTCTCTTTTATTTTCGATGTTTCTGTATGTTTGATGTAATCCAGAATTTTTAAAACATGATATAAAATTAGGCATTTACTTTCTTTCTCTTCTTGTTTTATCCGTCCATAATTCCTTCTCTGTGTAATGGAACGACTTTATTGCCTCTCTTTTCCTTACCTTTCTCATTGAAGAATTCACCTATTAACATCTTTCTCTTTTAACAGCATCTCTGAAAGTTTCTTTCCCTTAGAGAGTTACGTTCTGCAAATCTCTATTAGATGAATTCCAGCACCCAATCCTATTTACCAATTCCCAAAATCTTCCATCGTATCCACTGATTCGAAATGCAGAGGGGTGACTTCTTGAAGTTCTGGGTTCGGCGTTTCCGAGATATCGAGTGAAATATCGCTCCCCTCTCCACGTTCTTCCACGATTTGTCCATTTTTACAGCAGATGAAGAGTTCTTCGAAGGTTCTGTTTTTTTTGGTCGAAGTTCAATAAAATGCATAAAAGTTCACATAGTCCGTCTGACTTTTCGGAGAATCTGCAATGTAAAGCCACCTAGAGAAGGAAGCGTTTCTGGAAAGGATGTTCTTGGTAAGTACGCTCCTGTAAGATTAATGAGTAAATCCAATTTACAGCTACATTGACACCAACGATACTCTTCTCCGAGAAATAAATTCGGATTCTAATTAAAGTGTTAATTGTTTTGTTAACATAGAACAAAAAGTGTTCAATTAACATTATTGTATTAATTACTGTATTAATTTGATTAATTCTGTCGCTTTGCGCGTGACATTGATAGCAGTGTATTTCTTCGTAAAATAATAATTAAATCAATTGAAGAGTTTAATTTTGAACTTGAGAGTTTAGCTTTGAAAAGAGAATAAAATGAAAAGTTCTGGTTGTATCTTATTTAGAGAAATTTTAACAAAATATTTATTTGTGTAGCGTATAGCGAACTTACATGAAATTTTGACGGACGAGGCAACGATAGCAGACTCCGACATTTTTTAATGAGAGCGCTAAGACACTTTTGTACTTGCGTATATTATTTTTAGTATGAATCCATGGAAACTTACCACAGTGGCGGCTGGTACAGAATCCTCTTGGTGGAGCCAGTTAGAGACGCGTCAACGATGACAAAACATCTATGTTGCAAATTGTCGATTTTCAAAATTAAAACATCGACCAAAGACCACCCTGAATTTAAACATCGGTGCGATGTTCTAAAGCTGGTTTAGTAACGTCTAAAATAAAATTCGTGTGCAACAAAATTTAATTTTACAGTTACCGTGTTTATTAATGAATCATAAAGATTAAACTGAAAACCAACTAAAATTATAAGAGTAAATAAAAATACTCAGCCTGAAATCCTGAGCGCTTTCAGTTATCTCATTCCTGGGTTTCCTGAAGAAGGCTACGGACAGAAGAGGGGAGGCCTTACGCCTACGGCGTACTCAGCCTCTCCGTGTGCGAAATACAAGGAAAGATTTACGAAATACCAAGGCATCGATGTCATCCTGAGCGAGAGATAGTCTGCTCGGTGAAGATAGTGGCATTAGCGCACTCTATGAAACAGAGCATAAGCTACCTCGCCAGTTGGATTTTTGGTCCTCATCCGTTAAAGACGCTTTTAGACCAACGCATGTTTCTTTATATAGCGTTAAATGGACAGAGACGGTGCCAATTCATTGGTGGCTCAGCGGTTTACAATGAGACCGGCAGATCGCACTCCACTCGGAGCATTAGAAGAAAGTATCGATAGAGCATCGTAGGAATAAACGCTCGTTTAAATGAATTACTACAAAGAAAAATATTATAAAGAAACGATATTTTATACACATCTTTGTGGTGAAAATTTTATTTTCCATCCTTTTTTATGGTAGAGCTGTGGCACGCTGGCATTACCTTATAAGCCGCCACTGCTTACAAGAATATAATCTTGGGATCATTCTAAACATGTGAGGCGGCAGCCATGTTGATTCATGTTGTTCCTATGGTGGTTCATTAACTTTGCAGTACTATTCAGTTGTTTTATATATCCATGACTTAATTGAGGTACACGTACATCAAAATCCGTTCACGTACCGCAAAGTAATACTTTCCAGTTAATAAACAGTGAAGGTGGGCAGAAGGGCAGAAGTACTGAAAATATATTTATAAAAGTACATTAGACGCGACCATTATGTAAAAAATTGAATTATTTTCAATTCAAAATGTTTACCGCTTTACGCCTAGACGCCGCCGCCGCATGGTTAAAGAAAAAGATAACCTTTCAGACACGCCCCCCCCCCACCACACACACATACACAAAAGTCACGACTGCGGCTGAGTCAGTGGCAGAGATGGTGACGGCAGATTAATCTGCATTGATAGCGACAGCTGTAGCCTAGACATCAGTTACGGAGTTGGTATATCAGTGAAGATGATGGTGATGGCAAAGGCGGTGATGGCGTAGACGATGGCAGCGGAGTTTGCGTTGCCTCGCAGCGAGGAATGCAGTTGTAGAGATGACGGAGGTGGGTTGATTGATTTAGTGATAGAGGACACGTCATCTGCTATGATCATTAGTCCTGTACGTGCACGGCATGTTTCTATCACGGGGAATGCTGATGATCTTCCCCGCCTGGAGAGTGAGATCCGGCGCCGAACTACACGTCGATTGGCGGTGTTTTCCCTATCACAGGCATATCCCATCAACGGGGCAACGTCGTAGCCGGCACAAGCTCTAAGCTTCCGACAGGTCTCCCAGCAAGTTTGGTAGTGTAGTGCATGTAATTCTAGGTGTGTTTAGGTAGGGGGTGAGGTTTGAGGAAGGAAAGATTGCGGGCGGTCCGTGATCCGTTTGTTACGGTACTGTTCCTACAATCACCTTGTGTTGGCCGGAGAAACCGCGAAAACTACCGATCAGAACAGCCAGCCGCTAGAATTCGGCTCCAGTCAGCGGCTGATTTCGAAAAAAGCTATGTACTCGTAGATAGAGTCGAAATTTCCGCCATCGTTGAGACGAATCCTAGACCCTCCCGACCAGAGGATTGTCCCGGCTGGGGCGGTGCCCCGCTGGTGGGAGAGTCCTGGCTAGGGGGAAACCCCACTAGCCGACGGTAGGTCGGCGCCGCATCTCGACATCCGGCGGGGAAAGATCACCGCAATCTCCCGATGAAAACGTGCACTACACTTACGGGCCTAATTCCCTAATCTGTTGACGCGCCCGAAATCACCAACCAGAAGCAGGTCAGAGGCAGTGCAGTGACATCAGTTGACTTGAGCCACCTTAGTCGTTCGGGAGAGGGGGAGGAGATGGCGGTACGGCGGGGGGGGGGGCCCGGGGGGGGAGGGCCCTCCTTCAAAGCCGGCGAAGCAGCGTCGCTCGGGAGCAGCTAAGTTTCTTGCTTCGCGCGCCGCTCGGACAGGCGCTTCCTGTTTACGCGATTGCGCGCCGCCCTCCCGCGCGTCGCGTTGCCTTCGCGGAGGAGGTCCGTCTCCGCCACCGCCACCGCCGCCGCCACCGCCGCCACGTCCGCCGCCACCGCCACCACGCCCACCGCCACCACCGCCGCCGCCACCGCCACCACCGCCGCCACCGTCGCCACCGCCACCACCGCCGCCACCGCCGCCGCCCAGAGACAAGCCCCCCCCCAACCCCCCACCCCCCACCGCCACCCCCCCGCCCCCCCCCCCCCCCCCCCCCCCCCCCCCCACCGCCGCCGCCCAGAGACAAGACCGCCAACACGCGCGCGAGCGGCCTGAGCACAGAGGTGGAATGAGGAGAGAGGATCATGACGTTCGCGCCGCTACTCTCCCGTCAGAAATATCTGGAAAATCATTTTTACTAGTGCCTTACAGCAGCAAAAATGCTGGTCAGCAACACCACACAAAATGATTTTCCATGTGTACTGTCGTACAACACTGCAATAAATTAATTATTTTTTAAAAACCAGTCTTCACGAATGGTGCAATGACATACTTAACTGCACATTTAACTGCATTTTCAGTCAAACTGAAAACTTCATTGGTTTTGAATTTTTCGCGAATTTCTGGTTCTACATCTCATATGACCAGAGGCTAGATAAAATTTTGCGACATGGGAAATTAGTAATATGCGATTATAAAATCACTACTCATTTGCGTAATTTAGGGGAGTAATGCACAGAGAGTAATTGGTGAATATGATCGTTGTAATGTGTTTCGACATTTGCAGAAACATAAAAATATATTTTATATTATTACATTGAATTATGGAAAAACACATCTATATCTTCTTGATAAAATATCAAGATCTACCTCAGCCGATGCAGGTCTACAAGCTGGAAATATTTCCACAATCGGAAGTTTTATCAGGTTTCCATATTTTGGGGGGCAAAATCAGTTACTTTCATTGGAATGGAATGGTTGATTCACATAAAGACAAAATATTGCAAATATTGTTAATTGATAGGTTCGTAGATGTCGTTGGTATATTCAAACCAATTCCAGAAGTTTTAGAATATAACTTTGTAATATTTCGGGGAAAATGTTTAATGAAATATCAGCTTTAGGAATGATGGACATAAACAAAATTTCGCCTTCTCGGAGTGTTTCGTCTTTATTAACATTGAAATTATATTTTGTACTGTCTTTGAATATGTTCCGTATAATCACTGATGAATAGAAATTAAACATTTGATTTTATAGAGTGATAATTCATATTCAACCATGCGATTAATGTTGCTGACTAAATTAAATAAAATATTAACAAGTATAATTACGTTTTCACAATAAAATTTCCGATAAATTCAAAAATGGAATTTATTAATAAGATTAATTTTTTTGAAATGAGTTTGAGCATAACTCTTAATTTCTTATACTTTTGTAATTTCTTTTGTGCATATTCATTTTATGACATCATCATGTTTAATCTAGTAAACGTTATGTAAGATAGAATTTAATGATCATAGGAACATATTTTTTTAAGCAAATCACTTTCACTGTTCGTGATAAAAATGTTCTTTAGCTCATAGTTTCCTCATAACGGTCACTCTATTTGCCATGTGTTATCGTAGTTCTTACCATTAACACAACGCTCCCCACACCCCCGTTAACACAAAATTCCCCGAAACACAACAGCCTCGCGACTCTTCATTACTCGGAATCTCCTCTCGGAGAGAGCGGTGCACCCTAGTGTCCATAAGTCCCCTCGTCCGTGGGCCATATTCCTGCTGACAGTTCCCGCAGCGAAGTCCTCTCGTCAGCCGTGTCGCATTACTCTCCGCAAGTGCTAAATTGTGGACGAGTCCTGTGGCCGTATCGCGCTGCAGCATACAACTCGCCTATCACGCTACTGGAGGCGGCGCCGTCGTTTACAGGTCTAATGTGTACGCGTTTGCGCGAACAGACCAAGTGCTTAAACGTTTGAAAACAGGGCTTTCTCTCAGCTTGCACCAGCGTGACCTGTGGTGCAGAGGTCCAAGGAAGGATGATGTACCTTCAGAAACGCACCTAGAAGTTTTCTCGGAGCTAGGGGAAGGCCTCGTATTCAGTGTTCAGCTGACTTGATGTCTTCTCATAAAGAATTTTTAATTCAGGATAATTTTAAAATGTACTTTGATTTGATAACTTATAACTAATACATTTTATTTAATAAATGACTTATGTTAATATAAAAAATCAATTAAAGGTACATTTTTAACATAATTTTAAAGTCTTATTTTTAGCATGTTTCCTTCGGCGGTGGGGGGGGGGGCTGCTCATGAGGCTGAAATCCCATGAGACTCCGCCCACACTCTGATGCGCCACTGTTTATCGTGAGTTGAGTTCATATCTTGCCAACTCCATTTGAAAGTTGTAATGGACACTAAGTGGGTTCTCACGGAACTACAATTTTTCCTTACCTCCATTCCATCATTCTTCTATTACCATAATAAACTACTCTCCACCAACTCTAACATAGATCTCAGGCTCCGATACAAAACGTACATACAAAACAATATGATCTTTCTTTATAAGGTGACATGTGACAAAATGTTAGTCCTCTTAGTCTATGGGATGAAATCTCTTCCTGTTGAATTTTGTTTTCCGTTTCCTGTATGTCCTTTTTTATTCCAGGAAAATATTACGCGAGCAGTGAGAGATCAATTAGTTTAGAAAGAGCCTCCGCGCATAAGTACACATTCTGTGAGCACTATCACACAGGCACAGCACATATTTTTAAAGTAAATACAAACAACATGATTAATTAATTTTTTAATATAAATGTTTTTTTTCTAATTTCTTTCTATTATTTTATTAATCGTGTGTTTGTTAGAACTCTACGTGTAAGATTAAAATTTAGATAAATTGAACATCTAAACTGGTTACAAAAACGTTCAAAGACGATGTTAATGACTGTGGACTATTAGGTCAGATTCTTGTACTTTGTTGTCCGTGAAGTCACTAGAAAATGACGAACAATGATTTTGTAAATGATCAACTCACTCTGAATGAACAATCTCATTAAGTGCTCTCGTAATTTAAGTTATGATTTCAAGGCACCCTTTCAGAACTTTTACCATATTCACCGAGAAAAAGCCTGTGTGCCTTTCGGGATTGCGCTGAAGTAAATAAACAAGTTACCAGAATACCCGTTTGGCTATCTGATCTCTAATCACTAAGGCCCATGACCTAACCTCACAGTAACACTAATACGCTACAGAATGTGGAGACATTGGAGAGCTTTATGAGATTGCTTACATCAAGAACATACGGCGCATTGTCACATATTTAGTGCACTTTAGTCGGAGGTGGTGCTGCCCGGTCGTTCGAGAGCGGAGGGAGTGGGGGACTGCATGCTTGCGCTTGTGGGTGCGGCGGAGTAGCGGCGGTGGAAGCGGTGGTGGTGGCAATGGTGGGGGAGACGGTGGCGGCAGCGATGTCGGCCGCTGCAGCGGCGGCTGCGCGCGGTGGCGATGGCGGTGGCGGCCGCGATGATGGCGACGGCGGTGTTGGTGGCGATGGCGGCGGTTGCAGTGGCGGTGGTGGTGTGGGGTTAGGGGGGTGGAAGGTTTTGGTGTTGGAGTGGGTGGTGACGGGGTGGCTGTAGGTAGTGGTGATGGTGGCGTTGGAGGGTTGACGGTGGTTATGGTGACGGTAATAGTGATGCCAGGGTGATGAGAGGAAGCGGAAGTGTTTGCAATAGCGATGGCGATGGCGAAGGTGGTGGAGTGGAGGTGGAAGTGGAGGTGGAGGTGGAGGTGGAGGTGGAGGTGGAAGTGGAGGTGGAGTGGAGGTGGAAGTGGAGGTGGAAGTGGAGGTGGAAGTGGAGGTGGAAGTGGAGGTGGAAGTGGAGGTGGAAGTGGAGGTGGAAGTGGAGGTGGAAGTGAGGGATGGAGGTGAGTGGAGGTGGAAGTGGGTGGAGTGGAGTGGAAGTGGAGGTGGAGTGGAGGTGGAGTGGAGGTGGAGGGAGTGGAGGTGGAAGTGGAGTGGAGTGGAGGTGGAGTGGAGGTGGAAGTGGAGGTGGAAGTGGAGGTGGAAGTGGAGGCGGTGTTAGGAGGACATTGGCGAATGTTGCGGTCATAAACCGCGGTGACTGCAGCCGTTTAACGCGGGCACTCGCCGCGTGCATGCAGCCGATGGGAGCGGAGAAGCAGCGGTCGGTGAGGAGGCTCTCGTCACTGGAGCGGCTGGGTGGAAACCTCTTCAGCTCTGCGAGGTACACTGGGCGTGAGCCTTTTCTCATCGTCATTCCCTATAACAATTTGAATGTGGAAAATTCACACGTTCAAGTCTTTCAAAGAGCTCAAAACATTTGTGATCGCATCATTTATAACTTACAAAAAACATCATACCTAAACTTACAAAGAGTCAGAGGTGTGTTTTTCTTTTTTCCAGTCTCTGTCTATTTAAGATGCTCAACACGGATTAACCGACATATTCTACAAATTATTTCGTACGTCTCGTTCACAATTACTTTTATTTTTGTTATGTAATTCTTTCGTGAATCAACTGTACTTCTGAAATTTTTATCATTTTGTATGCCCAAATGCAAAACCCACTTGCTAATATAATTCGTTTGTGATAACTGCAGCTCAAAAGTAATCTGCCATCCAACAACAAAACTGCTCGTCGTTAACATTTTATTATTATTAATATTATTATTAATATTATTATTATTATTATTATTATTATTATTATTATTATTATTATTATATATTATTATTATTAAAACTTTAGAATAGTTTGAAATTTTAATTTTCAGTTATCTGCATATGAGTTGCATACCTGGTTTATTGTAAGACAATTAATTCTATTCCTCTCTAAGACTTTTTCACAGAATTTCATAGCCATTTAACGTACGTCAGATGTATTAGCCAAACTGAAAAAGAAATACTTAGATACATCCCCTTTAGAAGTTCTATATTTTTAGTAAGTTTTGCGTTGACAGAGTTCACAATCAAATCATTTCGTCTGTATATCGGAAACAATATGTTTTGAGAACATTAAGCACCCTAGGTGATGCACTATGCAGTGGTTATAGTCAAATTGCGTAGAGAAAAGAAAAACTATATTCGAAGAGAGATGTATGCGAAAGTTTTGGGGTGACTATGGCTATTTTCGGATCGTTATTTTCAACAAAGTTCCACTTATAATGGGAATGCAGCGACATCTGGGACAGGGAGATCCATTTTAGTTCTCGTAATGATAAGCTGAAATCCTTAATTACTTGTGTGTATGATTCTGTCGACTACGGACGTTGACAGTGTCAGTAGACATGGAAAAATAGTTGTTTGGAGAATGAACAAAACCTGGACAATTCCGGGAGCGATAGCTCAGTACATCAACTGATGTCACTGCAGTGCCTCTGACCGGGAGGTCCTAGGTTCGAGTCTCGACATTAGCTTTCCAGCTAGGTCGAATTCAGTCGCTGTCTGGAGGAGAAGTCTAGGGGACGGCTACTCTGATCGGTAGTTTTCCGTGTTTTTTCCTATCAACACCAGGCGAATGCCCAAGCAGGATCCAAAGAAACGGGCCACGGACCGCGCACGATCTTCCCTTCCTCTTCCTTGTCCTATCATCTCCCCTTACACACACACAAACTTACACTAAGATGCACTACCACACATGCCAGGAAACCGGTCGGGGACTTGGAACTCATGGGAGCCCCCTCTTGGGAGATACATGGTTGAGGAAAACCCCACTAGTCGACAGTAGATCGGCGCCGGGTCTCGCCATCCAGTGGGGGAAGATCACAGCCACCTCTAGATGAAAACATGCACTACACCTACGGGACTAGGGACCTCATTATTTAACGCGCCCGGAATCACAATCAACCATCATTCAATCCTAGACGATAGCCATGTCAGTGCCGTTGTCGCCGTTAGTGGACAAAAGAGCCGATGATGGAGATGTGAGAAAGGTAGAAATGACGGCGACGCCACTAGTAATCGTGAGTGACTAATGGTGACGCTGACACTTGGCAATGCAGCTGACGTTGCTAGTTGTCCAGGTGAGACGATTCATCCGCGCAGGGCCCGCAGCGGGCACGCTGGCCCCGAGTGCTGAGGCCTGCAATGGAGGCGGCTGCAGCTCTAATAGCGGTGACAAAGGACAGTAACACGGCGGTGCGGCGGGAGCCGCGAGAGGGGTGGGGGGGGCGTGCAACGCGGCGCGCCTGACAGAGGCGGCGGCGACGGCCGCGCATGTGTTTACACAGATTGCCGGCGGGGCCGCGGCGGTCGAGGCGGCGGGCGGGGGTGGGCGGGGGCGGTTGGACGCGCTGCCCCCGCTGATCTCGCTGCCTCGGGCCCTGCGCTCAGCGCCGCGCCGCGCCCCGCCCCGCCCCCGCGCTTCGGTAATCGATGTCCCGGAGCGTTCCGCCCCCGCGCCGCCCCCGGGCCCCTCCCCCCCGTGCTGCCCGGGGGGCGGTGTGCGGCGGCGCCGTGGACAATCGCTTGCTTTGGAATTAGCCCAAGGCGCCGTCGCTGCTCGGCCCGCGGCCGGGACACGCGAGTTCACTTCCGGGACACTGTTTTTCCTTTTTCTGATACACGTTTTTGGTGCCCCGCCCCCGAGGAGACTGTCCAGGTGAGTCGCGTTCCATCCGACCACCAGTCTTCCCTTCTCCTGATACTGTATTCACCAAACCAAAAATACTTCTGTCGTTCAAGACGAAGTCATGGATGTCAAGGAGAGCCAACGAAAACGGAACATCTTTATAGTGGACAGAAATAAATATCGATTTAATAAAATACTAAAAAAAGCATTAAATGAAGTGATAAAGAGGACCCTTAGTCAAAAATACTGGGTATTTGAAGAGCACCAACGACAGATATCAAACTTTTTGCGTTTATTATTCATGTGAATAAAGAAGTTAAGTAAGAGGAGATTCAGAAGGGGAAGAGGTCCCCTGGACATTTGCTTTTTCCGGCGGGATTCAAAAGAACAGCTGACCTTCGCATTCGGAAACTAAAGACTCATTCGGGGGTTCCAGTGGAGCCGATTTTGGCCGAAATTTCGGTCGACCCGGTGTGGGACGGAGAAACTAAACAAACCACTACGTCCGACAGCCATGATTTCGGACGCTGGGGAAAAAGTGATTGTGGTACCCTATGACCTTTCCCGTTTATGATCAAGTGCTTGAACGAATACAGTACATGGCACAGAAACATCCGTCGTCGGCCGACCGAAATTTTGGCAGTCACAGTGGAGCTGATTTTTTCCGAAATTTCGGTCAGTCATTTTTGTCCGACGTTCCAGATTCGTTCGAACCCTTATGGTAAATGGATATTGTCGTCGTGATTTCATATGACCTCTTCCGATGGCGTCCGAAAACATAGGACCGGGATAGGTGGCTCAGGGCATGAACTGTTGTCATTGCAGTGCCTCTGACAAGGACATCCTAGGGTTCGAGTCCCAACGGTGGCAGGTTTCTCGACACAAACCAGATAGCTGGATCGAGTTCTATTGCATCGGGAGGAGAATTCTAGCGGCTGGCTGCACTGATCAGTAGTTTTCCATGGCTTCTCTGATCAATACCTGGCGAATATCGGACTTACTAACGGGCCACAGATCGCACGCGATCTTTCCTTCCCATTCCGTGTCGCATCCTCACCCTCACACACACACACACACACACTTACATGCACTACACTACCACACCCTGCCGAGAAACCTGTCGGGAGGATAGAACTTGTCTCGGCTGGGGCGTTGCCCCGCTGGTGGGAGATACCTGGTTTGGGAAAACCCGGCTATCCAACGGTAGGCCGGCGTCGGATTTCGCTATCCAACGAGGGAAGATCACCGCCACCTAGGGAGAAAAAATGCACTACGCTTATGGGACTAATGACCTTAACCGTTGACACGCTCTGGAATCACAAATCAATCACGAAAACAGAAAATATCAGCTCTCGGACAAAGTTCTGTTTCGTTTGGTTTTGCCGGTACGACATCCGCCGACCGAAATTTCGGCACCACTGTGACCGGTGCCTGAGGCTGGAATTGGACAAGCGCCACCTTGTGGCGGCGCACTTGCAGACCCCGCGCACCTGGGAGGTGATTCCGCGTGGTTAACAGCGCTGCCAGATGTGAATTGGCCACCTCTCAACACTCCATCCTTCTCCTCTGCGCTCCCCGAGTTTTTGCTTTTAAAGTTGGCAACAAGATGAATCGCTTAGAAGTAATCTGATGAAGTGTACTGGGCGAAGAATTGCATTATCTAGAGGGCGATCACGAACACTTGATTTGCTCTAGAATGTCATAGGTTCTTAGATTACCTTACATCGCTGCTCATCTTTCAACACTGTCTGGCTTCATTCCACGACCAGAACCTTAAATTTTGAACTGAGATAAATCATTTAGCGGTAGGGTGAGAAATTGCTATGTTTTGGGAGTAAACGCGACATTTTGATTCATTTGATTGGTTTAGTTTGGTTTTTCGTGTTTCCGGGCGTGTCAACTGCTTTGGTCATTAGTCCCGTTAGTGTAGTGCATGTTTTTTTTCTCGGGAGATGGCGGTGATCTTCCCCCGCTGGATGGCGAGATCCGGCGCCGACCTACCGTCGGCTAGTGGGGTTTCCCCCTAACCAGGACTCTCCCACCAGCGGGGCACCGCCCCAGCCGGGACAAGTTCTAAACTCCCGACCGGTCTCCCGGAATACGAGGTAGTGTAGTGCATGTTAGTGTAAGTGTGTAAGGGGAATGGATAAGACAAGGAATGGGAAGGACAGATCGCGCGCGGTCCGTGGCCCGTTTGGAGGTACTGCCCCGGCATTCGCCTGGTGTTGATCGGAGAAACCACAGAAAACTACCGATCAGAGCAGCCGGCCGCTAGAATTCTCCACCAGACAGCTACTGAATTCGACCTAGCTGAAAAGCTAGTGTCGAAAATCCTGCCGCCGTCAGGACTCGAACCTAGGACCTCCCGGTCAGAGACGCTGCAGTGTTGATTCATTTGAGATGTGTTAGAAATACAGTAATATTGTCTTTGGATATGATTTCAATAAACTTGAGTGTGTTTGGTTTTTGAAACATACCTACCGATATTCGACTTTCCATACCGCTATCTGTCAGTTTCAATATTGCCATACCGCGATTCCGGTATGAAGATGAATCATGAAGATTGCGATCCACAGATGCTGCATGGAGAACATTCGCACTTCATTTGTTTTAGAGATGCGGACGTTTGAATTCAATTAACATTAAACTTTATTAAATCCAATATTTCATTCCATGAGCAAAGAAAAACAGACCTACAAAACTGTAGGATTTTCTTTCAGAACGTTTTTGCAATGAAGAGAGATTTACTCTTCATTATAATAGTCTGTAATAAGTTAATAAATTACTGAAGTTATTCACGGAATAAGTGAGCATATGATTTGAATGTAGAGGAGGAGGATCTTCTATTGATTAGAGGCACCAGTCAGTGAATTGATAAAACCTATTACTTGTCGGAGGTGACTTGAGTACCTCTGCTCTTTCTACAAATATTGAAACTGAATTATTACTTTATAGTATTAATTGTTGTTCTTTTATCATAATTAAGTAGGAATAACGCAATACTGTTCATTATATAAAATGAAGGGCAATATTTTTCATAAGCAATGAGAATTCTGTAAGACTATAACCCTTTATAAACTGTTATTAATAAGGTGAGTACATATTACATAAAATGTGAATGTGCATGGCATGGATAGCAACGAAACATCAAGAACACATTAATAATGTTCATATGTGTGTACATTCTAAAACAAGAGGGGGAAAGCAACCACTTTTCGTGACCCCTGCTTCCCCTACTGGCCTCCTGTTTCCAATAAACGTTTTTTTTTTTTTCAAATGACTTATTTTACAATAAATGCGTAAAACTTTATACAAGGAGAATTAAGTAACTTTAATAATTCAAATAATAAATACAATTGGTATTGAACCAATTACCGTGTGAGCCTCATCCCCCTTGAGAATCAATTTCCCAAATTGTCAGCTAAAAACAGAGGGAAATGGTGAATTGGTCATATTCACGAAAATAAAATACGTTGGACTGCGGAGCCTCTTTCAAAATAATTAGAAGGTCCAAGACCTCCCTGCCAAGCCTATGCGTACGCCTTTGTTCAATATAGCCTACAAGTAATTAGAGTTGAATCCCATTAACCCGAACCACTTGAATCCGGACGTCCGGATAACCAGGTCCAGATTTGGAAAAAATACATTGTTTACCGTTAAAAATGATTTTTTTTTTGTTTTTAAGATTATAAATCGCTATTCTCAGTAAACACCGTCTCCTGTATTATTACAGTCTACATTTTGCGACTCTCCCCCGCCACCAATCTTTATAAATGAGGCCCCTAAAGAAAGGGAATTGCTCGGAGACGTGAGGAATTGCACTTTGACTTTAAAAATATAAAGATAAATTTTAAAAATTCTAGGACTTAAAAAACTAAAATTTTGAGGCCATATGATCCAAAGAAACGTTCCTTACACCGTAGTCTACAGGATGAGATCTTAAATATTCTATTACATTTTTGTTGGTTCGACGATTCTTGAATTTTACCCTGGCTGTAGAATCTGCAACTACACGTAAAATTAAACTAATTATTTGTATTCTACGCGATTGAATTACACGGCTGTACCTCTCTGCTCAGTAATAAAATTAAGTAAGAATAATTTGTATAGACAAGGGTGTATTGTATTGTTATCAATTATAAGGAGACATATAGAACAAGTGACGGAGGATAAGACGGTCTTGAAAAAAAATATTGCAGGCTTAATACGTAAATGGAAAAATAAGGAAGACGGTTGGGTTTAATATGCGAGAGTTCTCGCACGGGCGCGCTAGTATTATTTGAATTCACTTGGCAACGGTCGAGCTTATTGCTCTCACTCCACCTGCCAACCTTCTCCTCTCCCCTTCTGCCGTCTTCTTCTTTGTCTTCTTTATTTATTTATTTATTTTACGTCAAAAAACAGTTAAAACTGCGTATGACGTGCTATGGGGAAAAGTGAATTGTGTGCACATTTTCAAAATTGAAAAAAAAACAAAAAAACTCCCATGTAATAAAATCTATTTTCAAGAATAAATAAGCAATAAATTTTGAAAGGGAGAAAAGTCGCCTTCTACAACAGGCCACTTGCAGAGGGGAAGTGGCCCTGACAAAGCCCTGGACATTCTTAGGGCCACAGTTTAGTTTGTACTATTGTATATTACAGAATAAACACACATTACAATGTGCTTTCAGGTGAATGTGTGACGATAATAATTTTTAAACTCTAATAAACCTATGTTTGGTAAGTCCACATGTGTTTGTTCTTTTATTTCGGCTTTTCCTCGTCATCCGGATAACACCGATTTTTGTTCACTTAGATTGGCCCCGGCTCTAGTTGATCCGAGTCAACGAGATACTATTGTACTATCATCCTTTTTTATACAAGCCACGTTGTTTGAAGCAGTACACGTTTGAGAGAGATTAGAGAATAATAAAATGTTGATAACACTTTTTCCAATCTTACAAAAACTGTTTATCTACTTCTTCCAACATGTCAATCATATTTTTAATACAATTCGTCGAATGAAAATCTGCAAACAGAAGTTAAAATAAAAATCTGAAAATTTAAGCTAAGTAAAATGTAAATGTAAAATTCATTTTTATTTCTGTGGAATTTGAAACACTGTAGTTCTGGATTGTGGCCTCAATCTGCGAGTACATAAATCATGTGTATCTTCTAGTTAAGTGCAGAAAAATGCTGATTTTTTTAAAAATTAGTTCTTCCCTTTCGACTTTCGTCTTTCGGGGATTTTAACGGGTATAATGTTACTTACAAAGAATTTTCTTGGCCATCCTCAGGCAAATTCTCGGTATAACCCTTCACTATTTTTAAAATTTCATATTTGTTTAACTTGACTTAGGGAAGTTTGCATTTATTGTTTAGAAATATTTTTTATTATTTTAATAACAAATAAGTAAGTAATTAAGTAATAAGTAAATAATTAAGTAATGTATAGAAGATAATTTTTAGTGAACCAGTGAAATGGGATAACTAACCAGGATATTGTGTAACCTTAAACACAAGATTGAGGAGTTAAGTGAAAAGTTAAATAAAGGACTGCTGTGAGTGAGAAGTTAAAGGACGAATGTTATGTGTCTGAATTCTGAAATACCATCTTGCGTAATTATTAATTTCAATAGGTAAAGTGTGAGAATAAAAAAACCGGAAAACATGTAGGGTTTTTTTGCAATACCTAACATCCTCTCCTGTGTAATGAATTTAAACGTAAATGTTTTAACAAACCTTTGATCAACATCGAACTGAAAGATTCACTCAGCCCTTCATCATAATTATTTCCGTTTCATCGCATCTCAGTCACGAATTTCGTCTTCAATTCCTAACTTGTTTTCGTGTTGATTGCATCTCCACTGGGAGCTCCAAAAGGGCTTTGTGTCGGGAACCATAGATCTCTTCTGTTTGAGCATCAGCCACATTACATTACTAACAGTATTAACTACCGGAGAGGAAATGTTTGCATGTGGAAGTGTGCAGTTGGAGATTTATGAGCAAGCGCAGTAACGTTTAGCGAGTGCATAAGGCTTCAACTGAACGTTGGCACACGTTCTGAAAATGAGGTTCAATATCTCCCTCTCTCGCTCAATATTCGTTAGTTCACCCCGTGTGCGCTCGCCCTCTCTTGTTTTGACGCCCTGAATTAAATATGCTCATAAAAATGGCATTTAAAATCCGCGCTGCTGCTGCTACAAAAATTGAATAAATACTCGTACGTTGCGTGCTACAGGCGTAAATGTAATTGCGTGTTTTTAAATATTAAAAAGGAAATGTTGATGTAGTGCATGGAAGGCTGCGTGATTTTACGCTTAGCTGAGAGAACAACAACTTACAGGAAAAAGTTGGCATAATTTAGAGCTCAAGTGCTATTGTTCCACGTACTAATGAACATAATTTTTCAGTTTTCAGTGTAGGTTTGTACTTGTGTTGTTCTCGTGAGACAATTTTTATTGTTGTTAAGTTTCTATTTTAGAATGAATGGATTATAACATACTTGAATAACAAATCAATCATGTATTTAAGGGAAATAATTATCGCGATAATAATAAATACATGTAAAGAAACTAAATATTCGTGCAGTGCAATATGTATTCGTTCTCGTTATGCTTATTGAATACCACAGGTTAATATAGAGTGTATTTTCATTTATTTTAACTTTTCATAAACTTTCTTACGACAAATTTCTGAAAATGCTGGCTTCTTGACTTGCCTTAAATGAATTCATTATAAAATAAATAGCAGAGCGCTTTTCTAATCTCTCTCCATTGCTCCCTGTGAAGTTCCTCAGGGAATGTATTAATGTACAAGGCATTATATTCATGACTACCGGAAGTGACTCGGGGTTGCACGGGTATTTATTTTGAAATAAAAATCTAAAATGTCTAATTACTCTTTAAATATATTATATCTTACATCAATTTGAAACTTTTTGGAAGTAATCTCATTTTAATTCGCACATGAGAAAAGTGGTCACTATTCACTTGCAAAACGTGGGCAGTCCGAGCTGTTAAGAAACGTTTGAAGAGAATACCTTCTCAGTCCTGAAAGAAGTGTCAGTGTTTCTGTGTTGTGTTGCTTTCATGTGTAAGTTGAAACACTTATAGAAATTTTTTGTGAACTCAAGTTTCTCGTAGGGCGATAAAATTCCCAATGTATTCTTGACGAACATTTTTTTGTCAGTCTACTATTTAATCTTGGATTTTGCATATCCTAATTATGTTCAGACTGTCTCACAAAATTCTTTGTCTTATTTTATCGCATTTTTATGCTCTTTATTTGCGTGTTCGAAGTAGATTAAAAGACTCATAATTATATCTCATGCATTAAAAGGATACTGCCGAAGTCAAGTTGCGTTACCGCACCGTGAATAATTAACTAACTTGCACATAACAGTCACTTTTAGCCCCTTGTAAGATAAATTACTAATATTTAATTTTCTTGCAGCTCAACATATTAAATCTGTTGAGGTACTGAAACATTTTTATAACATAAAGTTTTATAGGGCATTAAAGATAACGATGTCTTCAGTTCGCGCTATTGTTCGCATCCCTGAACGCTCGAGTGTTACGCCACTGTTCACTGCGGAGTATTTGAAAAACTGCGTGTTTCAACACGTGGAACATGAAGGGAGAAATGTCACTGAGCAACTGCTATTCATTTTAAATCCAGAATTACACACTATTTTTCTTCTCTTGATGAATACCATCACCTCTCACACTGAATATTTTTTCCACAGCATATTTTCTCCACACAGGGCCATGGGAATCTGTACCATCGAAAATTTATAAAATTTACATTCAGTGTTTTTTTTTCATTCTGTCATATTTATCAAGGGTAGGAGCACGCGACTTTTGTGAGGGGAGAGGAATCAGTATTTTCATGTTGAATCCGTTTTTCCACACGAGTTGTTAGCCTTGGGATATAACGTGAAATGATAATGATGAACGATGAAATGTACAATCACAAATATATAGAGACATACACAATTCTTGCCCGAAGCTGGACTAGAATCCGCGATCTTTCGATCCAAATCGCCATGGCACTATTGTCGTACCGATCTCGACAGTCGGTTTGGCTGTAGATTTAGTTATTATTTCGTATTCGTTTTCTTGTTCAATGTTTTTCTGTTGCCCTTATTCCAATCAGATGTGCTCAACGATACTGGCAAATGCGAATAAACTTTAACATTTAAAATAAACGTAATAGACATTCATTTCTTTCTTGACGATTAGGTAGCATAAAATGAGACATCATATTTGCCAAGATTTGTTCTCGTGTTTCGAATTAGTGTTTACACTCAAACTAAAAATAATTAAACGTGAAGTATTCAACTAACAGCACGATCAATCGTTATGTCTTTTCGGTACATTCAGCCTGGATCGAGTGCATTTCGGTAAAAAATGAATTCATCAAACTGGCAACACCGCTCCAGGCAGCGTGCACCGCTCACCCAGATTGTTATCGCGACTGAAGTCGGAGGCCGCCTAAAGCTGCCACTTCCTGCGGGGCCCTCCCCTTCGTTCCGCCTGGCGCCCCGTGCCTCAGCGAGAGTGCCAACCGCGATTCTTCCTCCCCACCCCCGCTACCCACGCGTCGCCCCCACGCAGCACTGTGCTTCCCGTCCCGTCCCACGCCCCCTTTAGCCTACCCTTCCACGCCCCTCCCACGCCCCTCCCCCCCACGCCCCTCCCACGCCCCTCCCACGCCCCTCCCACGCCCCTCCCACGCCCCTCCCACGCCCCTCCCACGCCCCTCCCACGCCCTCCCACGCCGCTCCACGCGCCGCACACGCCCCACACACGCCCCACACGCCCTCCACGCCCCTCACACGCCCCCACTACCCTCACACGCCCTCCACGCCCCTCACATGCCCTCACACACTCTCACGCGCCCCCTTTCGCCGCCCGCGCGTCGATTCAGAGTTACCCCTGCGCGCCGCCACCGCACTGCCTGCGTACCGCCCCCATAAAGACCTCGCGCCGCCCCCGCTCACAAAGGGGCAGACTGGCACTGAATCCATCGCTGCGCTAAACAAATGTATGTATGCATATGCAGTCAGCGCGTGCACAACCCGCCCGCAAGGAAACGACGGGCATTTTATGCCGCAGGAAGCCACTGAGTTGTGCTGAGAATATTTCATCGCGGGCTTCTAGAAGCCGCGCCCCCCTTCCTTTCCAAGAGCAGCCGTCAATACGTTTTTAGAAAAAAAAACATATTTCACGAGTTACGCCTTAGTATTATATTAACTAATTTTTAAATAAGTCTAAAATGTACTCGTGCGTAGAGGCATGTAGCAACATACTCCTTCATTACGAACTGTTGGTTAGGTCAAACTGTTTCTGGGCGCTGTAGAGAATTTTCTTCCCGACAATTCACAATGTGTTTCAAATCTAAAGAGTGGATTGTTCCCATGCATGACACAGACGATATCACAGAGATATCTCAGAGAGGCGACAAGTGTATAAGTACTTGTATGTTCCTTAAAGTATAGCGTAAGACTCTCAGAAAGTCCAACTAGTCTAATTTTCAAAGTTTCTGTCACGTTGACTGAGTAAGATAAGCAGAAATTAACACTCCGTATTATAAAAAGTTCTTAAAGTGTACAACTTATTTAAAAAATGTAAGTTCAAGTAGGAGGAAAGTGGCAATGAATGGTGATAATTTTCACTCAATATCCGTCTTAAGTAAAAGAATTCACGAGTATTTTAGTCGAACATTGGTTTCTAAAGATAACGTTCAGCAGAAAACTCATTAGCTAATCAATGCCAAGACGTTGGAACTATTTTCTACAAGTGTTGTACGTTTCCACTTCCGAAAAGTCGTGAAGTTCCTTGTTTTTTCCCTCCAGTTCACCGAAACATATTTTATGCTCTTTGAATCCTCGTCTTTTCCGAGAACCGACCACCCGCCACCACAATCGTTACAAGCGCTCAAGTTTCCTGTGCCTGAAGGAAGTTTCTTCCTCCTCTCTTTCTGTAATTTTCTTATTCTCCCCCTTTCGAGTTAAGTGAGTGAATGCCGTTCCGGCATTAAATGGCATTTTTCAGCCGCGGTCCCCCCAACCGACCATGCCCTCGCGTCCTTCCTCCGTCCCCACTCCCGCATCCGCCATTACACCAACCCTAACTTTTGTCCTTCCCCCTTTCCCCACCCCCGACCCCGTCCTAGTCCCCGCCTCCACAATTCCCCTTGCGCTCTTCTTAACCCCGCTCAAGCTGCCTCCTCCTCGTTCCCCCTTATCCTAGTCTCCGCTCCTGTTCCAGCACCCACCACTGTCAGCAGCCTTCTACATTCCTATTTTTGCCCCTGCCCCCCGACCTACCATCCCCCCCTGTTCCTCTCCCGGCCAATCCCCCACCTTTGCCCCAGTCCCCGTTCAAGCCCCGTCCCCGTACCAGCCACTGCCCCAGCCCCTGGTTAGCCCCTACCCCAGTCCCTGCCGCAGCCTCACCCCCGTCGTTCCCCCGCTCCCGTTCAAGTCCCCACCTGCTTCTTGGCCTCCGTCCCCGACCAAGCTCCCACCCCTCTTAGCCCCCCTCCTATCCCCGTCCCCGTCTCATTACTCACCCCCGTTCCAGCACTCGCCTTTATTTATTTTTATTTTACGTCAAAAAAGCAGTTAAAAACTGCGTATGTCGTGCTATGGGGAAAAGTGAATTGTGTGCACATTTTCAAAATTCTATGATCCCTACACTAAGCATATACTACTTAAAATTGAAAAGAAAAGAAAAAGCTCCATGTAATAAAATCTATTTTCAAGGATAAAAGATAAATAAGCAATAAATTTTGGGCTCTTATCCATGTTGTCCTTCGGAATAATACTTCCTGCCGCGACAACATGGAAACGATAATTTGAATAATTCCAGTCCCACTGAATTCTAGAAGACGTGCACAGAAAATGAAGTTACATTTATGTCCAGAAGCAAAACAAGGGGCCATCTCAGCATTTGCTCAATGGATCAGGGAAACTGGACGAAAAACCTGATCGAGATGGGGGTCATTGACCCGGAGGCTGCAATACAATACTTGTTACAGGTTGTTTATACACATTTATACCGTCCAAATGTTAAATAATGCATTCTGTATAATTGTTAAAATTAATGTTACTTCTTGTGATGCTCAATATAGTCGTGCCCAATCGCCAACGAATCCCTGTCCGTGCCCAATATCACTGATATACCCTGCGCCCTATACCGAAACGAAGACGTCCCGCCCCTCCCAATCTGTCCATACCTTCCAGTCACCGCCCATGACGTCTCTCTACCCCTCATCTACACATCCTTCAGCCACTATCCACCCTCTTTCTTACCCTGTGCCCCTTTTCTGCGTTCCCGCGCCACCCCCAGTGTCTTTAACTGGCAGTTAACTCGCGCCATGTCTTTAATCCTTGATTTAGCATATGTTAAAGGAAAGTCGTTTCGGATTGAATTTCACTCGTGGGGCGGGGGAGGCAAGGCGAAAGGCGAGTGAGCAAACTTTTGGTCGCTTTTCCCCACATCGGCGCAGGAGGAAATTGCCGCGATCTGCTCAGTCGCCGCCGTCACCACCACCATCACCACCACACACCCCACCACCACCACCACCACCACCACCACCACCACCACCATCACCACTACCGTTCAGAAGGACTCAGGGTCAAAAAGATGGGGCAAAACTCTGTTACCGCAATTCAAAGCTACCAGTGCCGACAGATTTTGTACATTTATAAAAATAAAATATAGAGAAATTGGATGCTTTAAACTATTTGAAGAAAATATTACTTCAACTGAATCTACAACTTATTTCAAGAACTTTACCGGCGACCTTAAGACTGATTATCATAATCTGAGGA
Organism: Teleogryllus oceanicus; assembly: GCA_964035755.1. Taxonomy (NCBI): domain Eukaryota; kingdom Metazoa; phylum Arthropoda; class Insecta; order Orthoptera; family Gryllidae; genus Teleogryllus; species Teleogryllus oceanicus. Next base: position 98,170,130 of record CAXIVR010000006.1, read on the forward strand.
ACTTGTATTGAAACATTCTAAATTAGAATCAGAAATAATTGAGAGGTACGTGTGTTATTGCTTCAGTATTTGTTAGTGAAGTATGGTATGATGGAAATAAGTTTAAATTAATGAATGTATGCTCCATGTTTAGAAAATTGTCAGTAACTACCAGTAGAGTATTTTCGTGTGTTTACAGAATTATATTAATTACTTAAACTTGTATAATAAGTTATTAAATTTTCATTGTAGTTCATATAATTCATTGCATCTTGATCTTTTGTTTGATTAAGTTGTTCCAATCTACTTAATTTCATGTAGCCCTATTGATGGAGAGCTCAATATACGTAAAGCCGAATCGTTGAGAGTAAAGATACAATGTTATATTTCTTGATTGACCGTCGCCCAAGGACCCACTCCATTATCAATCAAGAGTCAAGAACAGCTGTCAACAGAAACAAAATTTTTACATTTACAGTATAAGTCCTTAAGTTGTAACTAAATGAGCGAAACGTCTTGAACATATTTTTAGAGAAAATATTTTTCCTACGATTTCAAATGAGCATTCAATCACCTAAGTGGGGAACCTTCAAAATCAGTATCTAACATTAAGGAACTCAATTTAAAAACTGACCTAAAAGAGCCTTCAATCACCTCCGTATGTGGTCTAGGCTCCACACAATCAGTGCCAAACGTTAAGTGCTTGAATCTTTGTGTGAAAGATTTTTTTTTTTTAATTTGATAAATATTATTATGTGGAGAATGTTTCATTTATAATTTATTTTAAATTGGGTTTATTATATAACTAAAAATATTTCTTTCATATTTTTTTATTACAATTCATATTTTTACATATTTTTATCAATTCAAACATATATTTTAATAACTACTAAATGTTAACATCCAACGTAATGGATTGTAAATGGTTACCAAGAACTTCGTTTAATATTTTAATTCATGCCACGTTTCGAGGTTATCTGCCCCACTGTGTGTCGCGACCGCCGTCGCCGCCGCCTTATCGCAGAAGCCATCGCGGCTTCCGCCCCTCGCGGCTCCGCGCGTCGTTTGTTCGCCGTTAGTTCCCGCCCCAGTCCCCGCGCGGCGCTGCGGTCACCGTTTCGCAACTTTCGACGTCTCGTGGGGAGATTAGCTCGGGGCGATGTCGTTTCCCTGGGTGCTCGGCTACATGTGATCGCCGATTAGAGAGGGAGCAGATTGAAATACCGCTCGTAAGTCCCTTATTCGGGTGGTGAATCACGAACCGGCTATCAGATTTTCGGGAGAAATGCGTTGATGATTTACATGATTCACATGGGAAAACAATGATCATGTTAGTTTCACATTACCTCGTGTTAAACGAGGCTCTGTGCGATCAGATCTTGATCGAAAACTTTTTGTCAGTTTTGGTCATTTTTTTAAACAAGAAGAAAAAGGATTTGTTAATGCATTCTTTATCTGCGTTAGACAAGGGGAACCATTTATCGCGTAACCCACCTTGTGTAGGCAACCAGGTCACACGCTCAAATGACAAGAGTCAATGGTTAGATGTCGTTCTCTCACAGGTGCCACTGATAATGGCTTTGAGTTTCATTCTCGAAACACAGACGCACTCGGTGTTTTAATTTTTCCTCCAAACTAGGACAAAGGTTAGGGCAAATTTTATTTACTTGGACAAAATACATGAGCGCTGCTTTTGCTATTAAAAGATGATGTTCAATATTCAAGCAAAACAGAAAATGTTCAATATTCAAGCAAAAAATAATCGTTCATTGCTTGAATATTCGAATTATATGTGACGGTTAAGTTCATATTAGTTAACTCAAATAGCGTTCTCTCATATGATTTTGTTAATTAACATTGAATTGCGAACTATTTTTGAACTATTGTATACTTTCATTATGTATTGAGCTTATTGCAAACCAACATACTACCGACTACCTAGCAAGTCTTTTTTCGCCAAGAAACTTTAAAAATGCAATAATTGTGAAATGGATTACCATAAATTAAAATGAATCTAAAAAACGTATCGCCAAAGATTTTGAAACTTGCAACATTTTCATTGCTGAGATATGCAAATAACATTTCTGGAGGATTTAAAAAAATGGGTAATGTGTTTTTCCCTTCTCTTTTCAGGGGAGATATCAGTAGCTATGTAGTATGTTTTTCAAGCCTTCAATACTGAGGAAAATATTACCAATTTATTTCACACAGTTATTCGGGATGTCGCAATAAGCTTTGAAGCTTAATATCTTGTAGTTAAAACTACAAGACCCGGCGCCACTGTGAAAGAGAACGGAGCACATTTTACGGCATCTCAAGCAAAACTGTGTTCCCCAGGTTTTTTTAAATAAAAAAGAACATTAATTTCTAAATATTTAACGCTATAAAAGTCTTACTAGTTCGTGTGTAAGTAACAAGTGGACTAGATGAGCAGGACGTTACCATCTTCAGTAAGTACGAATTGAGAAAAACAATGGTTTGCAAACCATGTTATAAACAATCGCGTTTATTAATAGTGTTTTGAACGTATTTAATTGCGTCTCATGTACAAAAAATGTGATTTCATATGATGCTCAGATAATCAGATATGATTTTCTTGAGATTTTGTTAAATATATGGCTTGCATGATTTCTGCAAAATTGAAAAATGCAGAATCACGGGCGTTAATATGGATATCAATGCAATCGTAATTGTTAACTCTATAATGTGACATTACAGTGTACACAATGCTGAGGCTTTCCTGGTGCTTCATAGCTCGTGCGGGCGCAGTTTGACATGCTTGGTCCACATTTTCCACCCCTGGGAACTTGCCTCTGTGCACTCAGGCCAGATTCACTGTAGTAATATAGTAAAGTAAATGTTATATTTTGCATCGACTGAATTTGCTGTTGAATCCACAAAACCGTTTAACATTAGTAGAAACTCTGCTCTGTGATTAGTGTTTTCTTAGAAATTAAAATTCCCAGGTTTGCATTTTAACATCTCTGTAAATCTCTGACAATGAATACATGAATACTAACTTGGTGCTTCTAATCTCTTCAAAGTAATTTGTGATTTTTAAAGTAATATCTAGGGGGTGTATTTTGATGACTGAAAGCATCGCCAAAAATTGTCAATAAAATGCTCTTAAAATGCTTTAACATGCCCTAAAACCAAAGAGAAATGACGTAAAAATATGATCACAAACAGTTCGAATGAACAACTCAAGCTGTTGGATACGTTACTGATGTAATCGAGGCTTCTTCAATTCGTTCGTGTGAACTCAGCTTGCAAACGTTTGGTTTGGACTGATTTTTAACCAGGAAATCTGTCTTTAGTTATCCCGAAACGGCCAAACTGGCAATTGCGCTGATACTCGTCACAAGAATTACATACTCACAACGGCTGTCAAAACGATTTCTGAGCCAACAAATCTGTACTGAGTAATTCTGGTAAAAACATTTGTTGCAATTCATAATTATTATTTGAAGCAAGTACCATTAAAAATGACATTAAAATCGATTAAAGGCAAAAAAGCATTAACAATGACGTAATAGGTAAAATATGACTTATTAGTCGAAATAGACAATAAATGCAATATAACGACCAATAAAAATGGGTCATTTGCCTTTTGTAATAACATAAAATGAATTTCTAAACAAACTGGGATTGTTCTAAAGTGAAATGGAAAAAAATGAAATTTCATCAAAATCCGCACCCTAGTAATTTCAATGTGCTGCATTTCCTTTCGCATGCTCATTTTCTAAAACTTTGCATTCCTGTTTTGATATGCTTTTTCCAAAGTTCTTTTGTGATCGATTACAATTTTCTTAACAACTTTTTTATTAAATATCCTACAGAAAAATTAAGTGAGCAACATATTAGTATCTACAATATCAAAAACACTTCGCGCAATTGCGCCAAGTCCTGTATGAAAGATTCTTAATAGTATAATAGATCACGAATAGTATGGTAAATTTATAATGCATTGATAATGTCATGACATTGTAGATCTCACCAGTGAGCAGGTAGATAGGAAGATAAATTATATATACCATTTGTAAATATTTATATATTAAGTAGGGCTCTGCACGATTCAAATCGGATTAGGATTTTCAGTAGATTTTTTTGTTACTTCATAAAACTAAAATATCTTCTTTATCAAATCAACTGTGCGTGGCAGCGGCCATAGCGGTCTACACAAACGCATCACCACAATAACTCCGAAGTTCGCAGTTATTCGCGCCCTCTATAGACGCGTTACATAGCGTTTCATCGCTGGCCGATTGCGACCACGGCCTCCTGCATTCGTCTCTGGCGCGCCTCGTAACCGACGGCGTTTGACAGGCGCGCAGAAATTAATTTTTTTGTGTGCGGGGCGCGGCGCACGCGTCACAGAATTACCTGTCAACCTTCGTGATGGATCCTCTCGCACCGCCCGGCAGCGGCCGGCCGATTGGAAGCGAGAAATCGACGACACATCGAATTACGCCGCTTTATTGGCGCTTTTTTATAACTGTTTTTGTTCGTTTATGAAGCATTAAAATAACTCTATTACAAAGTAATATAGGTCCGCGCTCGAAAAGACCTTGTCGCCGTTGCTCTGGGTGGTGGGAGAGGTGCAATGCTTGCAGTTGGGTGTCGACTGGGGAGGTTTGGGCTGGCTGGAGAACGGGGTGACTGCGTAGCCGGACACTGCAACGCGATGGAATATTAGAGTCAGATACGCTGAGAAAGGATGTGGATGAACTACAGTTCTCATTCACACACCATTTTAAGTAGGGCCTTTGGGGGGTATTCCACTATTATCAGAGTTACTTATGAGAGAAAATGATACTCTTCTACGAGTACTCTTCTATCCATTTACGAAGTAAGGCAGTTTCACTGATAGGTACAGATCTGGAATGTCTTGGAGTGGTACTATAAATATGAATTCCATGTCTGAGTGAGTAATGTTTATCAAAGGAATAAACAGATTTTTTTCTCTTCTCAAACGTATCAGCTATTTCTATCATTTTTCATACAATTTCTAATTGCTTGGGTTGAAAGGCTGACAACTCAGTCTTTCTGAGTGATTCTTCTCCTGAGTATCACGTCTTGCAATTTCTTTTAGTATTCAGAGAGGCTGCTTCTTTGTCAAACTAACTTGGCACTTCTTAGCACATTATTAGAATATCCCGTTTTTCTTCAGTAGAGTATGTCCAGCACGTTAAAAAAAGTGAAATGGAGAAGGAGTGGTGAGAATGGATGGGAAAAGGGAAGATGGGATAGGGGAAGATGGGATGGAGGGGAGTGTGGGGGAAGACGGTTAAAAAGAAGGATATGCTGATGGGGTGGGAAGAAGGTCCTCCCCAAGATGCAAGTGATGAAGAGGGAAATGATGGTGTCGATGAAGGTGGTGATGGATGAGATGATGGAGATCTTCAAAGGAAATGAAGACGTTGGTAATGAAGGTGGAGTCGGTGATGAAGGATTTGATGATGATGGAGTTAGTGATAGAGGTGTTAGAGTAAGAAATGATGGAAGAAGAGATGGTGATGGAGGAAGAGATAGTGACGGAGGAAGAGATGGTGATGGAGGAAGAGATGGTGACGGAGGAAGAGATGTAATGTCGGAGGAGGAGATAGCGATGAGGGAAAAGGCGATGTGATGGAGGAAGAGCTGGTGCCGGAGGAAGAGATGGTGATGGAGGAAGAGATGGTGACGGAGGAAGAGATGGTGACGGAGGAAGAGATGGTGACGGAGGAAGAGGTGGTGACGGAGGAAGAGATGGTGACGGAGGAAGAGATGGTGACGGGGAAGATGTGATGTCGGAGGAGGAGATAGCGATGAGGGAAAAGGCGATGGAGGGGGCGGCGAAGCTCACAGCAGTGGCCGCGGCGCAGACTGCTCCTGCGGGCGCGGGCGCGGGGCGCGGCGGGCGTCAGCGGAGGCGCGGGCGCTGGCGGGGCACGCAGTCGGGCGGCGGGCGGGGCTGGCTGGGCGGCGGCGGCGGTGGCCGCGCCGGCCGCGCGCGCCCGCGTCCTCGCCCGCCACCTTCACCTGCGCGGCGCCGCCGGCGCCACGGGCACAAGCGGCGGGCGCAACACACACAAGCGGCACTGGCGGAGCGCGCCACCGGCGCCCCCCCCCCCCCCACGCGAACGCTACGCCCGCGGGCCTCCGCGTCAGCCACCGCCCCCACGCGAACGCTACGCCCGCGGGCCTCCCTCGCATGCGACTGGCGCGCGCGGCGGTGACCAACGGTAGCATGCGACGGTTGCCCGCTGCCGTGACCGGTGTAACGTTTCACGAGATTCCACAACTATTTTTTAATAACAATTGTCATTTTTTCGGCGCCTTTTCCCCTAATTCAGTGAGACACTGATAATTTTAAAGCGCGGATTGACATAACATTTTTTTAAAAACTGTAATATCAATTTTATCTCCCCGTCCATTTTGATATGTTTGCATACAATATGTTCTTTTGTGCTCATTAAACATTGCATTCTCATTAACCAGGATATTACTTTGCGGTTAAACAAAATCATTCTTCGCGTATGAATTCCCATTCTTTCTTTCAAACGAGTTCACAAAAAGTCCAATCATCTAATGTAATAAAAGCCTTCTGAATACCTCTACGTTTGGAAAAGAGTTTATGCAAATTCTATAACGTTACACCGGACATGTGACAAGCTAGATGCAATAACTCCAGACTATGACATGAAAATCCAAAATTTGTAGTTTACAGGTAAGAGAGACTGCATGCTATAAAATATCCATCCCGTCATTTGCAGGAGGGCTTATATGTCGGGGGTGCACTATCACATTGCAGACGGAATTTTCGTGAAAGGAAATTGCCTAGATTTTCGATTTTACTTTCTCAATTGAAGTAATATATAGAATAATGAAGTAAGATAGCATTGCAAACGCTGAGGTACACAGTATTATATTTCATTTTCTAGAATGAAGTAGTCTACGTAGCATGTATAGATCATGCAATTTTACATATTATTCGAAGAGCGTAGCAGATACATTAATACGAAGTTTTTGTATTTTATTGTTTCATTATTGATATCTGGGATTGAATTTTACATTAAAATTGAAATATATTTCCGTGAAATGTTACTATTGTAATATGCAATGATTTAATCATCGAAAATTTAAATGAGCTGTCAGTCATGCTGTTATGTGAGATAGAATTTCACTCGTTATGAAATAATATTCGTAGCATTCCTGTGCAGTTATCACGTATCTCACGCCACTGCATTCATTGCATTTCCTACAAAGAGTGGTAGTTATCCATAGGTAACAAAATGCGCGTAGTTCTGTTTCTGGTGATGTTTTTGCATGCACCTCATGTGACGTACGTCAATTAAATCATAAGAACAATGAAAAAAAATTATTTCGTGTTAACACTGCTGTCCATAGGTATCGTTTATTTTGCTTCAATTCATCAAAATTGAAGTTATTGCTCTTGTGTTTTGTATTCTTTATAGAAAGGGATTCGACGAACGAACTGTAATGTTCTGTTCATTTCCATAAATAAGCCGTTATACATCAACTGTTCCAATCTTTCTTATTATTCTCCTTTCATTTTTACACAAAAATACGTTTCTTAATATTTATTGAGATTCTAATTATAATCCATACAAAGTTGTTAGAGGAATTTATGGAGAAGATAATGAGCGCAGTAAAAGATTGTGATTAAAGGAAAATGTGAGTAACGGCAAGAAAAAGTAATATGGAAGAACAGCAAAAACAGGAAACCACAGTAATATTTACCTGTTTCATTTTTGAGACAGCCAGCCTCATAAGCGGCTCGATTTTTAGAATGTGAGCTGCTCGGATTATTTCAAACAGAACTTTTCTGTCGACCTCTATGAACTCTTCGTCCCACTGCGTGGAGAGGTAGCGCAGAGCGTGTGCAGATTGATTGGTTGGACTGGGGGTGTCGTAGCAGTGATGTTGACACCACAACAACACCTTGCGAAGGGTGTCCCCGTCGATGTCAAGTCGCAGCACTTCTGACTGCGACCGGAACAAAACATTTTCATTTTCGCGAGACATCATAAACATTGTTTTTTAAATCCCGAGTGAATGTTGACCTTATAAATCACATGAATCGCACATGAATGTAACCTTTTGAATGAATATATATATATATATATATAAATATATATATATATATATATAATTTATAAAATAAATGTAACTGGACGACTAATAAATTTAAAACAACGCTTTCGTGTATTCTTCACATAATTTATTACTACGTTGCCCACAGACGTTCATTTCTTTCGTTTGTATTGGTTGTGTCATTCAGAGTATTGTAGATTGAAATGTAATGTAATGATCTGAAGGCTTGTTACGTCTCTGTGATGTAGTAAGTTTCCTTTCCGTGACAAACATATAATTTGTGATGAGATTTCTGTTTCTATTGCTTTACAAAAGTTTTTTTGGAATTTTCAGTCACATACAATTTTAAAATTAGGGTAATGATATAAAAGAATTTTAAAATTACAGAATGGAATTCAAAATATGATTGTTACTAGATGTGTTAATATTGCATTATAATTAAAATATATTATTAACCGATAATATAACGCGTATGTAATTAATTTTGTTGTAAGTAATTCAAATTATAATAAATTATACGAAAAAGTATCTGCACATCTGTTTTTACAGCATTTTTTCGTGGTTGCATCAGAGAGTGAAAAGGAAACTTCATTAATTATTCGGACGACTTCATGATTCATAATTTATTCTTCATATTTCATGTATGGCGCTTAAGGCTGCAAATTAAATTCAAAGGCTCGTTCTGAACAGAAATAATGGAATTTACAAGATTTAATTACACTGATGATCTGCACTTAAGGGAGCGTTCTAGAGTTCTTCTTATATCTGGTAAACGTCTGTAGATAGACATTCTACCTTTTGGCCTAATATTTTTTCGAAATTAATTCACTAACATACATTATTTAATCAATTCACTGACAATTCACAAACAGTTTTTCCGTTGCTAATCCTCCCTACACGTAAATTTACCTCAGTGTCTTGTGAAGGTCCCGGTTGTTCGCACATGGCCTCCATCATTTTGGAGCACCTGGCGATCTCCACGTCGACTTCGAAGTATTCCCCGTCTTTGGTCTGCAGTGGGATGAAAGCCATGACGAGCGGCAAGGTAGCGGAAGTTGGTCGGTACTTACAAAAGGGTCAGGAACCTCTTGCCGTTGCCGTTGCCGTGGTTTCTTCAGCCAATAAAACTAATTCTTTCTTCGCTTCTACTCTATTATTGTTGTATTTTTATATGTAGGCATCTCGTGGCAACGATTTTTTTAATTTAGAAGAATGTTTTCTTCTTGATTTTTGATACGTCTACAACAATTTGGAAATTCATTTCAACGTCCCTGAAAAATGAATTTGTTAGAAAAGTCTAATTAGTATATCAATCTAGCTCACATATGAAGACTGTGCGAGTAATAGTTGTTGCAGTTAACTAGTTTACTTATGAATCACCTAATATTGATATGGAAAATTATAGTTATTTTTTGTTATATTTTGAATTTATTTAGGTTCAAACGTCGATCAAAGAGTATTGCCAAACGCAGAGTAGATAATTAATATATTTAGTTTTAAAAGGTCGACAATAAGAGTTTATGCATTTTTACATATCATTACCGTAAATTGCTTAAAATATAGTGGCCAAAATAAATTGTCACTATACAAAGAATTTTAAATTACATTAAAATGCATAATGTGACAATTGCTACATCGTAACAGTTGCAAATATTCTCCGACTGAAATTAAATGAAACCGTTATTGCTTTCCGTCCATGTTTTTCTCTTGCCAAGGAGATTGCTTGAATATGACACCTCATGGATATTTTTCCCTTTCATGTTTTCCACATTTTATTTTGATTTCATGTCATTTTTACATACGTGAGAGGTAAGTTTTATCATTTTCTAAAAAAATTAATTGCACTTGAATAATTAAAATATTGTTGTAATTACATTCTATTTGTTTATGAAATTACCACCAGTATAGATATATTTATAGTTGTTGTTCTCCTATCATATTTGTTTCAAATTATAACTAAGGTTTACAATTTAATTCGATTCTTCGCTTTATTTCCGCGTGATCACTATTCTCCTAGAATCGTTTCTGGATCATAGAATTGATCATACGGAGGTATATAAGTACTACTTAGCTCTACCAAGAGTGAGTGAGGAAAAAATGGAGAAGAAAATGTCGCTTAATATATGGATTAAAATATGGATTAATAGGATGTAATCCAAACATGGATCAGATCTAACCCTCAGTTCCTGTGAGTTTCGGTTGGCAACTCAATCTAAATCAGTACACGTTGGAACGAGAGGGGGGACTGAAATGCTTGATACCGTTCTGACATCTGTCTGGAATCGATTAGCGTAACACCAACAAATATCAGAGTAGCGAACACCTAATTTTTTCCAGTCAGCGGCATTACTCGCCTTAACGCCACATAACTATCAAAATTTCGCGCGTGTTGATCCTCACACCAGGAACATCCACTTTTCAAATACAGACTCGCCAATTTAATATATTGTGGCGTCGTGCAACGCTTTCTAGCCAGTCGAGCCGGGAGAAACCGTTACCCCCCCCCCACGCTTGAGCCGGATGCTGTCGGTTGGGGGTAGTTGGCATGCGCTTTCCAGATTTGCGCGCCTGGACCGTGGAGGCGACGCGCTGAAGGACCCCAGGGGGAGGGGGCGTCAGGAAAGCTCCGCTCTAACATAACCTATGGAGAAAGGTTAGTGGCGAGTGTGGCGTCGCGCATCACTTCCTTGCGAGCCGGCCGGGAAAACCGTCCTCCCCTATGCTTATGTCGGATGCGGGGTTGGGGGCGGTTGGCATGCGCTGTGCACGCTGACGCGCGCCGAGCTGAAGACGCGCTGAATAGGCCAGGGGGATGGGGCAGGAAACTCTCCAAAAATAACTATAGAGAAAGGTTAGTGCGAGTCGTGGACTATGTCGCAAGACTCCTAGAGGAGGCTGGCCGTCGAGCCTTCCTGACGCCCGCCAGCATGGGAGCGCCGAGGAGAGGGGGCGAGCCTCCGGATACTTAAGGCTGCATCAACTGCGCCCATATGTATAGAGTCGAAAGGCCGAGTGATATCTCCAGTGCTATCCTAGCACACAGTCTTCGAGGCGCAGAACGGTTTGGCATGAGGCCATGTTGTAACGATAGTTAAGGGACTCTGTGTCCGACAGCTTCGCACCACGCGTTGCTAGCCTGCTTTTAAACCAGTGGTACTGGGCTGGGCCTAGGGACGGTCGCGGGGGTTTCGCAGCTAAGGGATTGGAAAGGTTGGCGGAGGTTTTTATTTTGTAAATTATTGTGTAAATATAGTTATATATTTCTGTTAAAAACACTTGTCTGTGTTATTTATTACCAGTACGTCACACGAGTCTGGGATGACGGTGCCAGACCCCTAGAGAAGGCTGGTCGTCGCGCCTTCGTAACACCCGCTGGCAAGGGAGCGCCGATAGGAGGTGCGAGCCCTCAGGGTACTTAAGGCAGCATCGACGGCGCCCACAGGGATATGTTGAGAGTCAAAAGATATCTCCGGTGCTGTCATAGCACGCGGTCTTCCAGGCGAAGACCGGTTTGGCGTCAGGCCATGTAATAACGGTGGTTAAAGGACTCAGCGTCCGACAGCATCGCACCACGCGTTGCTCGCCTGCTTTAGAGCTTTGGCGCAGGGCTAGACCTAGGGACTGTCGGGGCTAAGGAGAAAAAAGGCTGCCTGAGATATTTGTTTAATGCTTGTAAATTTAACTTGTAAATTATTGAGTAAATATATGTAAATATTTTATCTTTAGAAACAGTCGCCTGTGTTTTAAAATCCCAGTACATCACAATATGTCCTTGAAAGCGTCTTTTGTTTCTTTCAAACGCGAGCGTAAATAAAATTGATTTTGTTTGATTTGATTTTTTCGTGTTTCCGGGCACTTCAACTGCTATGGTCATTAGTCCCGTTTGTGTAGTGTTTGTGTAGTTTTGTATGTTTTTTTCTCGGGAGATGGCGGTGATCTTTCCCTGCTGGATGGCGAGATCCGGCGCCGACCTACCGTCGGCTAGTGGGGTTCCCCTAACCAGGACTCTCCCACCAGCGGGACACCGCCCCAGCCGGGACAAGCTCTAAGCTCCCGACCGGCCTCCCGGAATGTGTAGTAGTGTAGTGCATGTAAGTGTGTGTGTGTGTGTGTGTGTGTAAGAGGCGAGGATATGACAAGGAAGAGGAAGGAAAGATCGCGCGCGGTCCGTGGCCCGTTTGGTAGGGTACTGCTCCGGCATTCGCCTGGTGTTGATCGGAGAAACCCCGGAAAACTACCGATCAGTGCAGCCGGCCGCTAGAATTCTCCTCCAGACAGCGACTGAATTCGACCTAGCAGAAAAGCTCGTGTCGAAAATCCTGCCGCCATCAGGACTCGCACTTAGGACCTTCCGGTCAGAGGCGCTGCAGTGACATCAGTTGATGCACTGAGCTACCGCTCCCGGTAAAATTGATTTTTGATTTTGTATCGCTGCTGCATCTTTGAACGCGCATTCAACGTCCCGGGTGCGTTGGTGACTCCGCGCAAAACCCCGGCACGTGCGGCCGCACGGCGGACGGTGGACTCCGCGCTTCTGTTTGACGTGCGTGGCGAGAGCGGGATTTGATATTTGCGGACTTCAATCAATACACGGGGAATTAAAGGACAATAGTGCGTATATCCCTGTTCATTTGATATTTAAATAGTCATATCCGCTCGCGCATGGCGGCGATAAAACAGAACGAGGTTACGAGAGGAAAATCCTTCGTCGATTGGTCGCTGTGGGGCCGCGCCAGAGCTGACTCCCAGTCCAGAAGTCGCCTGCCGGCGTGGCGCCGCGGGATGGACGCTCGACAGAGCTGGCTGGCATGCTGTAGAGGGTTTGAACACAGAGCTTCTTACCTAGCAAATAAACCAACTAAACAGTTATTATACATCTAATTGTTTGATTTTTGACACCTGACGGTTATTAGACAGTGGATAATTAAATATGTTAAATAACAAATAAATTTCCTTACTGTCTTTTCCAAAGGTTAATTAGTTTAATATATTGATACAGTCATTCGTTAAAAGTCGAATTAATTTTGTTGCGACCACAGGCGTGCTGAAATTAAAACAAGAAGTATTGAACGCAGAGTTTCTTAATTGTCAATTAATAACCATATAAACAAATAGTATAATCTAGTTAGTTTACATACATTGTCACACATACAGCCACTAGACAGTTGTATAATTAATTTACATATGTTGCAACCACCCTAAAGTCCTGGTCAATCTAAAATAAAAGGGGAAAGGCAACCGCATTTCTGTGTTCTTCTTGCCCCCCTCTTCCCTGAACCATTTTAAAAATTTTCTTATGACATATTTTGCCAAGAAAGAACTCGAGAAGAATGAGATTGTAACTTTAATGATACAATTAATACAATTGATTTTACATTGTATCATTTATAGGTTGCCATAAGATTTAGAAAGCTTCTTCCCCTAATATCGTTAATTCCTCAATTGTCAGCTTAGAAAGAGTGAAATAACGAATTTATCGTGTTTACCATAGCAACGTTTACTGTAATAAAATTATTTATTTCGTAGGACTGTGGCGACCCCTTTAGAATATTCGAGGCGGCCATGGCGCCCTGTCCGCCTGTGCTCACGCCTGTGGTTCTAATTGATTGATTTTTTTCGCATTTCAGGGCGCGTCAACTGCTTTGGTCATTAGTCCGGTTAGTGCAGTGCATGTTTTTCCTCGGGAGATGGCGGTGATCTTCCCCCGCTGAATGGCGAGATCCAGCGCCGAGCTACCGTCGGCTAGTGTGGGGTTTCCCCTAACCAGGACTCTCCCACCAACGGGCACCGCCCCAGCCGGACAATCTCTATGCTCCGACCGGTCTCCCGGGAGTGTGGTAGTGTAGTGCATGTGAAGTGTAAGTGTGTGTGTGTGTAAGGGAAAGGATAGGACAAGGAATGAGGACACATTGCGCGCGGTCCGTGGCCCGTTTGATAGGGTACTGCTCCGGCATTCGCCTAGTGTTGATCGGAAAAACACGGAAAACTACCGATCAGAGCAGCCGGTCGCTAGAATTCTCCCCAGACAGCGACTGAATTAGACCTAGCTGAAAAGCTAGAGTCGAAAATCCTGCCGCCCGTCAGGACTCGAACCTAGGACCTCCCGGTCAGAGGCGCTGCAGTGACATCAGTTGATGCACTGAGCTACCGCTCCCGGGCCTGTGGTTCTAACATTGCCATTCATAGTCTTGCTTATTTTGCAAGAAACGTTACTGATCGTCATACATTTCGTGGGCATCCTCACGATGTGTGGAGCTAACCATACCGTGTCAGTAAAGTAATCACCATGTAAAACTTCCAAATTCAAATTTTTCCATCAAAAGGATATGATCTAATAATAACCTAAAACAATTATTATTACTAGAGACAATAAAAGAAGAACAACGTAAAGTAATTATTTAATAGCATGAACATTTCCTACATTGAGGTGCATCACGTATAAAATAGAATATAACGTCGTAACAAAGATGTGTACGAATAGAGATTCCTTTGTGACACCTTAACTGAACTGTAGGCGCTGGAGGAAGAAATGCAACTGGATCCCTGTGTAACATTGAAAATAAAAATCCAAATTTTTTTGTAAAATATACTTATTTATTTTAAAATTTGGCTAGAAACCTCTAAAAATACATATAACTGAAAATAATAATAATAAACTTTTGAACGATAAAATAGATCAGAACTGAATGGAATGAATTTGAAGAAACACAAAGAAACAATAAAAAGGAAATAAAGTTGAAATGTAGGCTTAACAGGAGGAGGACAACAGTAAGCTCAGAGGGGAATGGAGGATAAGAAGGAAAGGAAAGGAAAGGAAAGGAACGTATTCCATTATGAAATGGCACCTTCCCTTCCGGAAAGGAACGTCGTAGCGACGGCAGTGTCACCCGAAGAAAATTACGTCAAAGCGCTAACGAAAATTAGCTCGCGACCAGGAGGCGACGGTCGCGGGTGAGAACGCGGAAGCGGTGACGGCGTCGAGGGCGGGGCAGGGCAGGGCGGCCGCTCGCAGCACTCGAGGAAGCCTCGTGCGCGCGATCCAGCGCCCTCGGCAAGCGGAGCGACTCCGCGGATGCGAGAAGCGGTAATTGTGTTTGCTAATTGCTCGCCCCCCAGGGGCCACGTCACAGTGCCACTCTGCCGACGCGCTTACTCCGCCCGCCCCCGCCTCCTTTGCGTTCGCCGCGTACCTAACCACATAGGTTGCAGTCGGGGCTCGCCCTTCTGCCAGAGTTTCGGTTCTAATCCTGATTATAGTTCCCCTCATGCCACTGCCCAGTGGCAGAAGTGTGACCTCTCGGTAACTCCCCGTTCACCACCCCGTCACTGCCCAGTCACCACCCAGTTACTGCCTACTTACCCACTGCCCGGCCATCGCCCTATCACCGTTTTTATCACCGCCCCTGTGGCCGCCCGCTGTCACCGCCCGTCACCGCTCTGTCACCGCCCTGTCACCGCCCTGTCACCGCCCTGTCACCGCCCTGTCGCCGCCCTGTCACCGCCCTGTCGCCGCCCTGTCGCCACCTGTCACCGCTCTGTCGCCGCTCTGTCGCCGCCCTGTCGCCGCCCTGTCGCCGCCCTGTCGCCGCCCTGTCGCCGCCCTGTCGCCGCCCTGTCGCCGCCCTGTCGCCGCCCTGTCGCCGCCCTGTCGCCGCCCTGTCGCCGCCCTGTCGCCGCCCTGTCGCCGCCCTGTCGCCGCCCTGTCGCCGCCCTGTCGCCGACCTGTCGCCGACCTGTCGCCGACCTGTCGCCGACCTGTCGCCGACCTGTCGCCGACCTGTCGCCGACCTGTCGCCGACCTGTCGCCGACCTGTCGCCGACCTGTCGCCGACCTGTCGCCGACCTGTCGCCGACCTGTCGCCGACCTGTCGCCGACCTGTCGCCGACCTGTCGCCGACCTGTCGCCACCTGTCACCGCTCTGTCGCCGCTTTTACACTGCTTTTTCACCGTCCTGTCATCGCCCTATCACTTTCCTCTACCTCTGTTCGATTTCTGTTCGGTCATCGATTAGTCGTCCCGGTCACCACTCGGTCATGTCTCTTGGCTGTCATACCACGTAATCATAATGACACTCCCTGTCACCGCCCTGCCACTCCCTGTCATCTCCCGGTCACCACTGCATTCTTCACTCTCCACCCCATTCTCTACCCCCCTGTGCTTCCCCTCGCTACAACCCCTTGGTCACCGATCCGTCACTTCTCCGATATCCCCATTCACCCATCTCTTCTCCCTTGCCCTGTCACTCTCGACTTCATCCCTTCCTGTCCTCGAAACAAACCCTTCTGCGGTCCGCGGCTTCGTCACTTCTCAAAACTGCACATCTCCTATTGAAGATTAAGAGACCTCACAACTCAATACATGACTAAAATCTCTTGCCTTCTCGATCCTCGTCGGCAATTGTCCATTTGTTGAACCCCATCTTCGCAACCGCCAACTTCATGAAGCACCGCTCTTCTTTGACCTAAGCTTTTGAACTTGAAGATAGCGACGCCCTCGCTTGGATAGTAACTGCCATAATATATTCCCATTCGGTCTCGCCTCCCATACGTGTCACATTTATCAACCACGCGCAGCCGCTGTTGTGCTGTCACTTCTTCCCCACCTTCAGTTCATCTCTGTTGGCTTCCATAACCGTCTCCATATTTGCTTTAATCACCTTCCGCCCTTCCAGCCCCCTTCATCACTCTCAGCAAATTTCGAGCGTCTCTGCACGAAATTCCTTCCGCTCCCGTTTTGCCATCTCCCACTTCATAGCCCATTTGCCTCACTGCCTGTCTGAACACCCACCTCGCCATTATTCCGCCATCCTCTGCCGATCAAACTGTCTCTCTCCGCTCAAAATATCGTCCCTCTCTCCGCCCTCGCCCGTCGATCTCCGTCTCTCCCCCTCGCGCCTGCGAGTCGTTCCGCCTCACTCCCAGGCTCCGGCTCGCGCTTGGCGCGGTGTCGCGCCGCCTGCAAGAAGGCCACAAATCTCAGCTCGCGACGCGCGAGGCCCGTGACACGCTCAGCTGCGGCCCCAGCGCACTTCACCTTTCCAATTAGCTCTTGACGCACTCGAAACGGCCCGCGCGCATGCTAACCGCCTCCCGCGCCGCCTGCCTCGCTTCGCTTCCCCTCGCCCGCCCCGCTCCAGCCCCCAACCCCCTCCCGCCTCTACCACCATCTCCGCTTTCACCTCTCTGTCTCTGACCCCATTGCGACTTCGCTTCCGTCTCTACTTCTGCCCCAACTTTCACCCCAACATCCCCAAACCCCCCCGCCAGTGTCTCTCTCATCATCTCTGGCTGGGCCAGCTCCGTCGCCACCTTCGCCTTCTCCCACTTCGCTTGCCTTCACGTAGCCTTCGTTTCCGTCTTCCTCTGCAACATTATCTGTGCCTCCCCCTCTTTGCATTTTTTCGACCTCCGCCACAACATCCGCCACAACCTCCGCCACAACCTCCGCCACAACCTCCGCCACAACCTCCGCCACAACCTCCGCCACAACCTCCGCCACAACCTCCGCCACAACCTCCGCCACAACCTCCGCCACAACCTCCGCCACAACCTCCGACACAACCTCCGACACAATCCCTACACAATCCCTACACAACCTCCGTCACAACCCCTGCCTCTTATTACACCAATCTCCATCATAATTTTCCTTAACATCACTCGTCGCTACCATTTACTAATCAAATAATCGCTCGTGGCGCTCATTGACAGTAGTTAGAGTTTCTAAATCCCAATAACAAATTAAATGAATCCACCTTTCCCATCATATTTCTCTTTCCTTCCGTGCTTGCTCATGTCTCCGCCTCCAAAACCGCCTCTGCGTCTATATCCGCTACCCAACCTGTACCGCCTCGCCGCCCGCAAAAAATACGTTCTCATCTTTACCTATGCCTCCTACTCTACACTATCCCCTCGGCCTTGTCCTCTTCCGTCTCCAATTCTGTATTTACAACCTGTCCATCTCCGTTTCCGCATCCTTCTACACCGTCTCCATCTTTCAACGCCTACGCCACCGTCCCAACCTACGCGTTAGTGTCCGCCCCTGCCTTTCCCTCGCCATCTACCTCCTCCTTCGTCTCTGCCATAGCCACAGCCCCCACTCTTCGGCATGTAGACGTCCTCGCCTCCCCCTCACCACCCCCTCCGTCGTCACGGGCAACGCCCCCTGCCTCCCCCACCCCGCCCACCGGCCCCTCCCCAGCGCCCGCGCGCCCGCTCTTTAAGCGGCCCATCAACGATATTAATTTTAATTAACAAGCCGTCTGCGCGCCAGTGATTGAATCCTCTCTGAAGGGAACCTCGCGGAGTGTAATTCTTCGGACGTGATAACCGGGTCCACGTCAACTTTTTTCGACTTGTCGTTTTTGTTTCATGCTGACGTTTTGCACCTCTTTTTCCGTCGGCGTTCATTCCTTCAGCCGTGTCTCCTCTACTGTATCTCTCCCTGTTTTCAGCAGACATTGCCAGACTTATTTCTTTATTCTTCATTCATCTTAGCTTAAAACTTTTCTTGTACTATTTTGTATTATTATTATTATTATTATTATTATTATTATCTGTACTTGTATGATCATTTTTCTTTCTTCATTTCTGTATTTCCTGTGTTACATTTTTTCTCGCTGGGAGAGACTCGCTAATGTGCTGCTCTACAGCTCAGCCACTGTGTTTTTAGAATAAATAAGACTTCTTTTTTTGTTCTTCTCTTCCCTAATCGTCGCCTCCAGCACTACATTTCTGTTTCTTCTCCCGCTTTTCTGAACTCATATTTTCTCGTTATCAATTTTCCTGTCTCTGTCAAAGTAATAATTCTCTCCATCTCTTTCATATTTCACTGTTTCTTTTCCTCCCTTTTACCCATTCTTTGCCCTTAGACACTTGTGTGTAGCTGCTGTGTTCCTTTCGTATCAAACACTTTCCAGGGCCATGCATTACCTCTTCTTCTATGCTTTCCAGCTCCCTCTCGCCGTTTCTCTTTTGTGCTGCCTCGCCGCCCACGTCGACCAAATGACGGGCGCGATGCGGGCTTTAAAAAGTGCTAATGTCACTCGCTCGAGGCTTTAAGTCAACCTCCATCGCGGCGGCGTAATTAGATCGGCCGTTTGCCCAGGGCGACGACGCTCAGGGGAGGGAGAGCGGTGGCGCGTGGGAGGGGGAGTGAGGGGAGACGATGAAGGAGGATTGCGAGAGGAGAAGAGGCAGACTTCCAACCAGTGCTCTATTAAACCCGTTCCGCAAGGTGTCAGCTTCCCAGGGAGTTTGCACTCTGATAGTCTCATCACGCATCGTAACATATTTAGCATCTAACTGTATTTTGAAATGATAAGCGAAGACTGAGTTTCAATTTTTTTTAAATTTTCGTTCGTTAATGTGAAAGAAAACAGTGAATGGATGGCTCTAAAATTCACGAGTACTCAATAAGTCGTTTGTAAATTGAAGCCACTTTTTTCTTTGCCTTTTTCCTATTTTAATAATTATCAGATGCATACACACAAAAGAAGTCAGACTCAAAGACTTAATACCTGTTTTCCTATGTATTTCGACGCGCTGAATACGACGCGATGAATATCGGGCTTTAGACTGGGAATTACCGAATCGACATGCATAGAAAAAACATATGTCAAATCATTAGGCGTGACAACTTTTTTGTGTGCGCCAGTGTAATTATTTACAAATACAGTAAAACTACAAAAATGATTTTAAAAATACAGTAACATTTTTTAGAATATTTCCAAGCATTATTATCAGTTGTAGTCTTCAACTGATTAAGCATGAGAATTAATTATGAACCATGATTCTTGCATCACAAACTCAGCAACCACATTACCAAAACGTTATCTTTTGTTCCGTCAATTGTTTTATTTACAATCGATTAATCCTTTTCTCTAAAATGTGTTTCATCTTGTCATTTCCTTGCTACAACATTCATACTGCTCCACTTGCTTCCCATAGTGTGCATCATTCTCTTCATTGCTTCAACCAACATTGCATCTCATTTCTCTTGAGCCCGCGTCCCGAACCCCTCGTCCGACTGCGCCGTCATTCCACCCCGGGGGCCACAGCCTCGCGGAGCCACTCTGTTTGTGGAGAGCTCCGCCCCACGCGTCCGCCTCCACGCACGGGCGCTTGTGATCACGCGCCGCCGCCTCCTCCAAATACCTCCATCTCCACCCCCAGCGCCTCTGCCGCCCACTACCATGACTTCCATCGCAGCCGCCAGCGACTACCATCACCACTCCCACCGCCACCGCCACCGCCACCGCCACCGCCACCGCCACCGCCACCGCCACCGCCACCGCCACCGCCACCGCCACCGCCACCGCCACCGCCACCGCCACCGCCACCGCCACCGCCACCGCCACCGCCACCGCCACCGCCACCGCCACCGCCACCGCCACCGCCACCGCCACCGCCACCGCCACCGCCACCGCCACCGCCACCGCCACCGCCACCGCCACCGCCACCGCCACCGCCACCGCCACCGCCACCGCCACCGCCAGCCACCGCCACCGCCACCGCCACCGCCACTGCTATCACCATTGCCAACGCTACCGCCACCGCTACCACCACGACCACCACCACAATCCCAAGCGCAAGCAACAGCGCCACCGCCATCGCCAGAGCCACCGCTATCGCCAGAGCCACCGCTATCGCCACCACCTTCTCCATCCGCACTGCAGTCTCCACTTCCACCACCACCACCACCACCACCACTGTCTCTGCCGCCACCGCAATCTCAACCGCCGCCATCTCTGCCTCTGGCGCCGCATCGACCAAAACCACCGCTTCTGCTACTTCCACCACTTCCACCATTACCGCTTTCATCGCCGCCACCATCATACCGCCCCTCAATTTAAACCCCCCCTTTTTCACTAGAACCACTGCCATTGTCACAGCCGCCATCTCCGCAATCACCAACGCCTCTGCCGCCAGAGCCGGCAGAAGGCAGGAGCCCGACAAAGCCTCGCCGGACCTTTGACCGCAGGCCCGCACCCTCCTGGCGCTCTCTGTGAAGCCACCGGAATGCTCTTCTCTCGGCGCCGCAGGGGTTCCTGTGAATGCTGCTTCAGGCGGAAAAGGACAACCGTAAATATGATGCTGGGAGTTATATGATTGTAACAAAGGTAGCAAATGTTAAGTGAATTTCGAGGTGAGGTGTGACATGCGAATCACTCCCTGGACCCTCAGACAAAGTTCATTGTTGTTTTCTACATTGCTATAATTATATGTTTATGCAACAATATTCAGTATTCACAATTGTTGGGAAATTGAACGAAAACCACGATGAAGATGAGAGGTTTCACGTTTGGAAAAATAAGAGATTCGTTTGTAGTTTCATAAAAGCAGACGCCGTGAAAACAACTTATAGTTTAGTTTGATCAAACATTTTATTCTAAACATTTGGAGAGATGCTTAGTCATCACTGATTCCAAAGTTCTGGTGGGTACGCAAAAATCATTTGGAAATTACACATTGATATTAAGAAATAGTATTGCATTTGTCTGTAATAATAAAGTAGTAGTATAATAAAGTAGTCTGAAGCAGTTGTCGCGAAATAAGAGAAGTGCACATTAAATAGTGACAACTGTGTGAATAATGGAAAAATAATTCAGTATATCGTAACCATACTAACAGTTTATCGTAATTATAATTTATATTAAAACGAATTACCATTCAGTGAAGTGTTGATGCTTACACATAGAATTTGAAATTAATCTTCATGTGTATGATCGTACGTATCGTTCTAAGAGATTGTCGGCAATAGATGTATTTTCCAATATAAATGTTAATCTATATCAATTACATTTTTATTTTATCACGGAAATATTTTGCAGATATTGTATTCTCATCATGATCATGACTGAATGTTATTTGGTTATTGGAATATCTGACGCGTTACTAATTCTAGTAATGGTAATTCTGGCGGGTTTATCTCATTGAATACACCGTTATTTATTGAATTCAATGCTTAATTTGTTTCTGGGAACGAGCTATTAAGGTTCATTGCACACTACACATATTCCTACAAATCACATCAGACGAGTTTCATAATATTGTTTTGTTTCATAACAGATTTGTTCTTTCTAACAACTTGGGCTTATTTTTAATTAGGTAAAAGAACTCGCATTGCACTGATAA
The DNA here is from genome assembly GCA_964035755.1 of Teleogryllus oceanicus. NCBI lineage: Eukaryota > Metazoa > Arthropoda > Insecta > Orthoptera > Gryllidae > Teleogryllus > Teleogryllus oceanicus. The sequence continues at coordinate 98,192,339 of CAXIVR010000006.1, forward strand.
ATAAACGGAACATTTGTCGTCCATTCACTAAAGGTATCACATCCATTCACTAAATGTATATCCATTTATTTGGTATTAAATACCAAGCATCATATCCTGTTTATGCGTCACAAGCTATGTTTTGACAACATCTTATATGTAACCGATTTGCAATAGCACATAGGAGTAACTGGGATAAAAAGATCTGTTATAGAGAGGGTATTCTCATTTGTTTTCCACCAAAGAGAATGGTATAAAATCATTGATAATTCATTACTAATAAAATTAATTGTCATATTTTTAAGCATTTCAAAAACATGTTTTGGTCATAATTTAGAAAATGTTAGTAATATATTAGCGATTATGCACGAATAATTTGAATGACATTGATCGCAACAAGTCGATTCAATTGTAATATAAACATTAGAAAAGCATAAGAAAATAGATCGTAATGCAAAGCAATGTATATGTAATCAAATTTGTTTGTAGAAATTGTAAAAACAGTATTACTTATTTTCGTTTGCAAAAACTGGAAGAAAACTAAGCTACTTACGACCCAATGAGAGTGATTGCACTTCATTCCGCCATAAGGCCTGTGTAAATCGTGGAGGTGTGACGGCATTCACTGCACTGGCTTACCGGCGGACGAAGGCTGCAGCCAGACAGCCTTCAAGGGTGGGGCCTAGGGTCTGAAGAAGAGTGTCCTTACGCGGTAGCCTAAGGTAGCGCGGTAGCGTTGTTCCAAATTTGACACGTGTAAGTTAATGTCGGACGTAATATCGTTTTATAGATTAATAATGCGCAATTCAGACTTAACGATTTGTTATTTATTAGGGGTAGAGCTTGTGAATTTTGCATATGTTTGGATCGTTATTTCATGAATGTGGTTTTTCCGCGTTAATTTTTAGATTATGTATCGAAATACAATGCATGCAATACATTTGCAACGTTCCTCATTTAGAATACAACGGACGCGACTGCTACCTTCATGTCTTGGACAACCCACGCGTGTTTGCTTCCCGGAGCCGAGATTCCGGAGGCGCGGAGAGAGTGCGGGCCGGCCGCGGGTGCACTTCTCGTGGAAGCCACGCGGCGGCTCATCCGGCGCCACTTGGCCGCTGCCCGCACTCCCCTCCGCCCCCGCGCCGCGAGCTCGCTTTGTAGCGATTGTGCCGCGCCGGCGGGCGAGGGGAATTCCAAATTGAAACGGAGGCCCAAGGCGCCGAATGGGATTTGGGCGCTGCGCTGCGCCGCGTCGCACCCGTCCGCCCTCCCGCTCGCTATCCCGCCTTCCTGCCATCCCGCCCTCATGTCTCACACTCTCTACCCTCCCATGTCCTCCCCACCCCGCTTGCTATTCCGCCTTCCTGCCATCCCGCCATCCCGTCCTTATGTTTATCACACTATTCTACCCTCCTAATGTCCTGCCCCCACCCCGCTTGCTGTCGCGCCTTCCTGCTATTCCACCATTCCACCATCCCGCCAACCCGCCATCCCGCCCTCGTGTTCTCAAACTCTCCTACCTCTCACGTCCTCTCCCCCCCCACCTTCACCATTCCCTTCCCTCTCCTTCTATTCTATCCTCCTGCTGTCCATCCCTTTCGCCACAGCTTTCTCCTGACATCGCACTCTCCCATCCTCTCCCGCCCTCCGTCCACACGACTTCCCCCCCCATTCCCTGCCATCAACCTCCTTCCTTCCCCCCCCCCCCATCAGTCCCACCACTCCCTCCGTTCCCGTGCTCTTCCTCACCGGGTACACATTTCCTCCCACCTTTCCCACTCTCGTGTGCTCCTATTCTCCCGCCCTCATCGAGTCTCCCGGGTCTAACACTCTCCCACCCCCTTTCACTCTCGCCCCTTTTCAATCTCCCGCCCCTTTTATTCTCCCGTCCCCTCACACTCTCCCTCCCCTTTCTCTCTCCCGCCCCCTTTCACTCCCCCTCTTCCCTCCACCCCCTCGACTCACCCTCCAGCCTTCCAATCCTTCCTTCCGCCCGCGTCAGTTGACAAAGGCCCTTCTCCGCTCCGCGACAGCGCGCTGCTCTTTCCGGATGCTCCTCCGTTGATGAAAATTGGCCGCGTGCCGCCGCGTCTCCGTTTGCATTGTCCACTCTGTTATCGCCGCCCCATCCTTCAGCTGCGCCGTGTTTTGTGACCGCTTTGCCGTTCTTCGCGTGGGGTCATTTCTTTGATAACTTGTCGGTGGCACCTGGATGACCTGATGCGTTTCGGTCACCTCTCTAGTTTTCTATTTATGGATCCTGGAATCACTCACAGGATTTATATTCCATCTAATATTTCTAATATTTCTCATTCCATTTCCAACATCTCTCAAATTATTATTATTATTATTATTATTATTATTATTATTATTATTATTATTATTTTATTATTATTATTATTATTATTTTATTATTATATTATTGCATGACATACTATTTTATTTCTCTCAATTTTTATTTTTAATTATTATGGCACGTTCATGATATTTTTCATAATTTCTTTATAGTTTTCTTTAATTAAATCATACTTCCTGTTTAAACACACATAATCAGTAAGACTGACACTAATCAGTTCTGTAAACATTCCATTATTCATTACATAACAAAAACAAAAACCTATAATTATTATTTGTATTTTTTTATCGGGAAGCCTCTACGATGTTGGTCTTCGGATAATGAAATACGTTTACTGTTCAAGCAAAGTGTCTAAGCAAGTGAAACTAGTCACAATTATTCTTCATCTCAATCAATACATCCATTTTTGGCGATGTCCTTTTGTTTCCAAATTTGTACAACCCTTGCTAAGCTACCACCGCCCTTCTGATTGCTTTACTCACGTCATCAATCCACATCACTGTTCCCCGGCATTTCCACATTCCCTCCCTTGTCCTGCCGATATTGAAATTTCAGCCTTCAGTGGGGTTGTGGTTAGTTCACGGGTGTCTCATTCCCAATTTTGCGAATTCGACCCCGTCCAATGCCGTTGGTTTTTCTATATCTATGCTTGTGGCACTTAAGAGATATGACAGTCCTGAGATAATTAAATCCTCCGACATTTCTCGCCCTAATTAGCTCCGTTCGTTGATTACAGTGCCCCATTAGTTCAAATACAGTGCATTATAATACATAATACATTATAATACAGTTCCAAGTCCTGACATCACGTAAAGGCGTAACTTTATCATCGGTAATACCACGAGTGCTTTGAAAAATTGTCGATAAATCTCTGACTAGCGAAGCGGGGACGGGATTTATCTGAGAACTTCCAAAGCACGAGTAGTATTTAATAGGATTATTGCACGAATTAAATTACATCCAAGGGTGTTCCAAACTGTCAAATATTGAAAATAACTGAAAACGAAGTTAAAATCAAAGATATTATGTTATACATTCTTTACTGAACAACGACATAGCGATCGATGTATACCGTCTCGTAAGATAGATGAGTCACAGTTTATGATTGGCCAGTAGAAAGGAGCGGTTAGAAAAACCGGATACAAACTGCTATAAACTCTTTGAGATACATCGCCCTGGTTGGGACATTTTATACGTATAGTTCATCACTATTGGTTTTAATTTCACGAGTGGAATAGTGAGGAAAAAGCTATTACATACACTCATTCCAACACTGGAAGAGGTATTGAATTTCTTTCACTTGTCAACTTCAAGGCTAAGTGTAAGGCTTCAACACCAGACTGAAGAACAAATATCCACCTTAGCTAGTTATTTCGTATAACAAGAATTTCTAACCGTTTTCCTGAAAGAAACATACGCCAATGAAACTTTAGTTGAATGATTGATTTGTAACGTATTGTATAAGCCGGAAGACCGGCACCTTGCAGGCGCCGCATTGCAGGATTAGGGCAGGCAGAGAATGCTGTATGGAGAAAGGAAGTACAATGAATAGGCAGTAGCTAGAGGCGGAGGCAACCCGCGGTATTTTGGGAACTTCCACAAATCCATGGAAAGCGATGCCCAAAATGCATGGCTACGCGACAGTCACGTGGCATGAAGTACCGCGCGAAAGCAATACGTTTCAATATTCCATCAAGAAAATTTTGTGTTTACGCCTTTTTGTAAAGTTTCGTTGCTGGCCACCACCATTTAAAATTTCAAATATGAATAATATTCGCGTGTGAGAGAAAAAGGAAAATACATGGTAGCTTATGCTATCACACATTATAGTTTAGTTTGTAGGAACGGGAAAACATTTTATAAATTGTATTGTCTAAACAGGAAATAAACCAGTGTTTCCAAGAACTCAATTACTCGTGTTTTCGTAAGAGAATCATTAATATTTCGTGATAATGGTGAATACTGCCGGGAAGTGAATTGAATCACGCAATGTGGAACTAAAAAATTAAATCGATGGACATTGTGCTCAGATCAGATATACCCACAGATACAAACACAAGTCAGACGGGCATTAGCAGAATCGACAGTTTGAAAACGCGTAGTGTGATATACCAAAATGACGAACCATTTTTGATTATGAATGTCATTAATATGAAGTGGAATATAGGGATGTCAATAGACGATGGCGGGAGGGGTCGCTATGTGACAAGTAAACAACCGGCGTTAAAGGTCATTTTCGCTAGGTGAAGATGATGTGAAAGTTATCGGGCGGAGGCGGAAATAGTACTCTTTTGTTAGACAAAAGAGGATGATATAGAGTTCTTTTGCTTTGGGTTTTATGAAGAACAGTGACACTCTCTCTAGTAACGCGGTAATGAGCGGGTCGGCTCCTGACATTTTACCAAGTCGAGGAAAGACTGTTGATGGACAACCAAATCCGATGCAAAACTTGTAGTATAATGAAGTCTATTGTTTCTTACATTAGGATAAAACGTTCTCGTGGGAAAAGGCGAAGGAATTCTACAAAGTAAGTCAGTAAGTGTATAGGCGTCCACCCGTGATGCGAGTAAGGAAACTAATAGGTAATATTAGTGTCGGTGGTAAAATTTGAACGTGATCGCGAGCATTAGGCGGATGACTTTATGAAGAAGGAAGATTCTGCAGCGACGACGAAGATTCTACGGGGCGCCATCGAATGGAGAAGTGAAGAGTGGGCGAAGAGCCGCGAATATAACAAGGTTGATTTATAATTATTACAAGATAGAGAGAGCTGATCATGACCAAAGATTATTTCATTTTGGATTAACGATGTAACAATTCAGGTTTAACTTTTATTAGAATCATATTTCACATTATAATAAATTCCCAATTGTTGCTTTGAAAGAAAGCTGATTATCATTATTCGTTACGTCCAATCCATTATTAGATATTTTGATAAGATTTTGAGATTCCTCGCCGCTCTGTATGAATGGCAGATTGAGTTGCAGAGTAAGTAGCAACAATTATGAACTTCGAACCCAATTCACTGAGCTAGCAGGACATAATTTTGGATGAGAAATATTAAAATGACGTAGGAAACATCCAGGTTACAATCGTAATTATTTCCTGGCGCTCAAATCAATAACTAAATTATTCGGAAAATAATTACGAGTGTCATTCAAACGAAACGAGTCAGAAATCTAACTTAATTAATAATTCGTAACATTAAGAATTTTGTTGGTAGAGAAGAAGGGCTCGTTTCAGTAGATCAAATGAAAAAAAACTGAAACGTGTTGAAAGCTGAATATCAGATTTGTCAGAACTTTAAATTAGGCAATCAATGTTTTGGTTATTGAATATTTTAATTAGGAATTGTAAGTACGATAGTGATGAGTATTCCTACTTATTTTTCCAACTAAACTCTATTCATTAACAGAATTTTACATAACACAAAAAATACTTCATCGATTGTCGAGGAGTATGCCTTCTTCTACGTTAAAATCGGAAAAACCTTGCCCCTAACGTCACACGATTGAAAGGTGCAAACTTCATATCTGCATCCCAGCAGCTATTGTTTGTTCCAGCAAAAAGGAAAATAACTGATACAAATAGTCAAATCTTAATACATGTCCGTTAGTTGCTAATAGGTTTCTTAAGTCCCTACAAAATGTTACTTTGTTATGAAAGGAAATTAAAACAACATTGAGAATTCGAGAGTATGGGTACAGTTCAGGCTCAAATCTCCGAATCCGAAGGCTTAACCGTAACACACACCACAGAGAATCCATTGAAGGCAACAGCTACGATCAGGAACTCTCACGCCAGCCTCCCGTGTGCGCCCTTTATCCCGCCTGGGCGTGCGGTCGCGTGCGCGCCATTCCGGGCTCCCCTCGGCGGCGCCCGCACCCTTGCGCCCCTCGCCGTCCTCATCGCCCCTCGCCGCCCTCATATCCCCCGGGGAGACGCGTGTGCGCCTCCCTCGCCCCGCGCCGCGCTGCGCTCGTTGCCGGCACAATGACATTAACATTTTCCCCGGGGGGGGAGCTGGCCGCCCAGCCGGCCACGCCGCCGCCACCGCTTTCCCCTGTTGCCCTTGCCGTCGCTGTCAACGGCGACACCGGCAAATTCACCGTTAGCATCGCCCTAGTCCTCACCGTCGCCCTCGACGTTTCTCTCAGCGGGGACCTGTACGTTTGCGTGGCTGATGCCCTTACCGTCGCTGTCAACGGTGACACCGGCAAATTCACCGTTAGCATCGCCCTAGTCCTCACCGTCACCCTCGACGTTTCTCTCAGCGGCGACCTCTACGTTTGCGTGGCTGATGCCCTTTCCGTCGCTGTCAACGGTGACACCGACAAATTCACCGTTAGCATCGCCCTAGTCCTCACCGTCGCCCTCGACGTTTCTCTCAGCGGGACCTCTACGTTTGCGAGGCTGATGCCCTTACCGTCGCTGTCAACGGTGACACCGGCAAATTCACCGTTAGCATCGCCCTAGTCCTCACCGTCGCCCTCGACGTTTCTCTCAGCGGGGACCTGTACGTTTGCGTGGCTGATGCCCTTGCCGTCGCTGTCAACGGTGACACCGGCAAATTCACCGTTAGCATCGCCCTAGTCCTCACCGTCGCCCTCGACGTTTCTCTCAGCGGGAACCTCTACGTTTGCGTGGCTGATGCCCTTGCCGTCGCTGTCAACGGCGACACCGGCAAATTCACCGTTAGCATCGCCCTAGTCCTCACCGTCGCCCTCGACGTTTCTCTCAGCGGGACCTCTACGTTTGCGTGGCTGATGCCCTTACCGTCGCTGTCAACGGTGACACCGGCAAATTCACCGTTAGCATCGCCCTAGTCCTCACCGTCGCCCTCGACGTTTCTCTCAGCGGGGACCTCTACGTTTTTGCGTGGCTGATGCCCTTACCGTCGCTGTCAACGGTGACACCGGCAAATTCACCGTTAGCATCGCCCTAGTCCTTACCGTCGCCCTCGACGTTTCTCTCAGCGGGGACCTCTACGTTTGCGTGGCTGATGCCCTTCCGTCGCTGTCAACGGTGACACCGGCAAATTCACCGTTAGCATCGCCCTAGTCCTCACCGTCGCCCCGACGTTTCTCTCAGCGGGGACCTCTACGTTTGCGTGGCTGATGCCCTTACCGTCGCTGTCAACGGTGACACCGGCAAATTCACCGTTAGCATCGCCCTAGTCCTCACCGTCGCCCACGACGTTTCTCTCAGCGGGGACCTCTACGTTTGCGTGGCTGATGCCCTTACCGTCGCTGTCAACGGTGACACCGGCAAATTCACCGTTAGCATCGCCCTAGTCCTCACCGTCGCCCTCGACGTTTCTCTCAGCGGCAACCTCTACGTTTGCGTGGCTGATGCCCTTACCGTCGCTGTCAACGGCGACACCGGCAAATTCACGGTTAGCATCGCTCTAGGCGTCGCCCTTACCGCCGTCACCGTCGCCCTCGACGTCTCTCCCGATGACGACCTCTACGAGGAGATGAATGTGCAAAGAAAAAGTATAATACAGAGAAATTAAAAGAAAATTAGCACGCAATTTGCAAGGAAAAACGTAAGAACAGTCCTAACCTAAAGAGCCCTTAAACTGAAACCCAGAGCTGAACAAACGGAATGTCCAATAATTCGTTTTTACGATCATTGAAATGTTATTGGAATTTCTTAAACTTAAGAGAAAATTTCATTAATTCGTCAACTGGAATTTAAACATTGCTTTATAGAGAGTTAACTCATACAATTTTCAAGTATAATTTACAAAATTGAAGTACAAAATATTTTCAAAATGAAAAACGTTTGTGTCCATTGCATACATTTCATCAATTTTGCTGAGTAAAAAGAAATCTGGAACCACTCTTTCAAATTGCTGAAGCGGATGGTAGGATTTCATGAGAATATATGAAAGAAAACGTCTTGCACACGCCAACGATCATCGGCTTCCCCTCTTTTATGGCAGCAGATGCCAGAGGGTCCGCCTCATTGCTAGTCAGTACATTTTTTTACTACGAGCTAGAGAGGGCCCGCTAGTATTGCTTCTGTTTCAAAGACAATTGAGAATCCATTTGAGAATTGTGTTTTTTCGTTTGCGTTATAACGCATTGCTTGATATTGGAGAATGAAGCAGAAATAACTGTTTTGCATACCCCACGTTACTTTCTGGTAAAAAGTTGTTTGCATTACTTTGTCAATGTCATGACTATGACACGATTACTTTGTGTAAAAAATGTGTTTTTCTATATGAACTTGAAGGCAATAGTTTCCACGCCCTGACATAGAGTTCAATTATTTTTAAAATATATTTTAGAAATAAAATGGCAACAAATCGACGAAAGAAAATTCGACCAGCCAGTAGCATTCAATCAATGTTAGATAAAATGTCACCATTTTCTATATTTATTGCTTTCTAATTTCTTCCTTCTGATATTTACTTGTGTTGCATTATTACTCAAACAACCAAAGAAAATGTATGAAAACAGATAAATAAAAAATATTAATATCTGTAAGAATGTCTGTAAACAGCAGAATTTGTAATTATTAATGAAATAGTGACTGCATTTCACCAGTAACTCATCATGTAGCTTTTAAAGTTGGGTAACGGGAAGCGAAAGAAAAAATATTCTACGTAAGAATGCGTGAGCAGAAATGTCTTTTCCGTGTGGATAGTGTGGTTATTGTGTGGTTTATCCTTGATTAAGTAATACATTGATCATGCACTAAAATGGAAAAGCATATCATTACCTTTAAAAAAGGATAAATATTTAAAAACTTGAAACGTAAAGTTTATTATTTCATTTCGGGAGTAATATTTTCACGGGCCAAATTTAGTATTAATATGGAAATCCGAAAATGTGAATTACCAGAATTCCGAGAATTGACGTATTATGTTTGTGCTAGTTAACTGAACAATGTTTTTCTGATTTTCTAATTAAGTGCAAGAAGACATTTGTAAATTCTTTGCGCTTAAGGATACGCTACAACTTCGTTATATAATTTAACAGTTCCCCTTAAAGAATAATTCCATATATAAACAGAAGTATGAAATAAAAATGATTAAATGGCATATATTTAGTGTCAAGGAATATTGAATGAGTTACGAACTGAGTATTTCTGAACCATCTATTCTCTTATCAGGAAGAAGTCTGTTTGTGAGTAATGAATGTATTCAGTGTATTAGTTATTAATTACTAAATTAATTATAATTAATTCAGTGTAATTAAATATTGATAAAGAAGTTAGATTATTTTATTGAAAATTATTATAAATACACTATAATTCACAATATTATAAAAAATTGAGTTCACCTTTCCATACATTTAAATCTCTAATTTTGTGTTCTCACTCTTGCATGATTTTGTTACATTTGCATTTGTAATTCCTACGATTGAGATTACGACCATACATAAGAACTCTCATGTGCATTAGCGTTCTTGAGCCACTGTATGACATACATACAGTGTCATACATTGTATGACATGTATAACTATTTTGTGTTTTAAAACATACGTTTTAGGTGCCTAAAATAGGTTCTTTTAAATTTTTAAATGGTAGAATATGCACGAATAAAACAGAAAACTTACTAAAAACATTCTTTTTTACAATTTATGATACATATTTCTCAAAGATAAAAACATAAATAAATATTACATAGAAAGAGTATTGTATATTTTGCGATAATACTGTTTATGAATAAGTTTAATTGTTTGTCCTCTAATTAGAATTATTTGCACTGAATTTTGCCTCACAAAAAATTACTAATACTTTCTTCAAGTTTCCAAGAGAAAATGAATGTCTCTTATCGGTCAAGATCACTTTTCTTTCGCGGAAATTCAATTGCTTTATCTTAGCAGCAGAGACAGTATTTTCTACGAAGTCAGAAACTAGTGGCATGGAGACTTATCGCATAATTCTTGTCCTGAATATTCATTTCCCGTTATCTTACAGATTAACGCAACTTATAATTAATATCATCCTTGGCTGTTGTGTCGACACAGAAGAAAAAGGTTAAAAGAAGCCACAGACAAAATAAATTACGCAAATTATTCTCATTTCAGGTTTTGAAAAGTACAATAGGCACAAAGAGGAATTAATGTTGAAATAGGCTCTTTATGCGCTATAAAATTGACGGGTTTTAGTTGAAATAATTCTAAAATGTATATACAAAACATCATTTAGTACAAGGTATTCAGGAAAGAAATATGTTTTTGCCTAATGTCCGCGGTCTACATATAACTATAGCGCATGGTGGGGGGGGCCAGGGTGGGGACGGGGGGAGGTAGGGGCGTTGAGCGCGGAGGTGGGGGTACTTGGGTGCAGGCGGGCGGGGTGGGGCGGGATGTCGAGGCAGGGGGCGCGGTAGGGCGGGGGGGGAGGGGCGGGGGGGGGGGGCGGAGTTCAGCGCAGGCGGGGCGGGGCGGCGCGGGCGGTGGGCGCAGGCGAGGCGGGGAGGGGCAGGGCGGGGGGAGTTGGGTGCAGGCCAGGTGCGGGGGGCGGGGTGAAGGCGCAGGTGACGGGTGCGGGACGGTTGAGCGCAAGCGAGGTTGGGGCGAGGCTCGCGGGGGGGGGGCGCGGGCGAAGGCGGCCTGGGGCGGGGCGTTTTTTTTGCCGCGCGTCCGCCTCCACAGAAGCCCTGGACGGGCGCCTGACGGCCGCGATTGTGCTCAGCGCCCTCCACGCGCCGCCTCAGGCAGAGCGGGCGCTCAGGCGCGGCGGCCCCTCTCAGCCACATCCTCCGCCGCTGCCTCCCTCACCAACTTGCGCGCTGGGGCCGATTCCACCGCCCACCGCCCAAAGGCAACGATCCTACTCTGCCACCCACAGCGGTTATGCACGGTATTCTAGACGATCCTCAATCGTCACCATAAAAAGGTCAAGATTTTCTCATACCAAACGACAGTTATACTACTATATTCCGATTTAAATAGAGTGATTTCTGACAGAGCGTCGGTTGAGACGCGGTGACCCAATCGGAAACATCAGCACTAAAACTTAAGTCGTAAAGAATTTCCAGATTGGATAACCGTGTCCATCTGACGATCTGTGATATGTTACTCTATTTAAATCGAAGTATACCTACTGTTTGCATAGTCTCAAACAGCGCATAGTATTCTCTTCATGAGTTTCTGCTTTCTTGCTGATTTGTTTAATTGATGTTTGAAAGTTCTTTAACTGCTTTGGTCTATAGTAAATTTCTATTTTATGCGTGGAAGTGGCGGTACCAGGCGAATGCCGGAGTTATATTCTACAAACGAAACACATCCGCACGTCATATTTCCTTCCCACTATAAAGTATTCTGATTCCCCTGCATAGGGATATGACTTATCCTTTCCTATTACTCCCACACGCTTACACTTACGTACACTACACTATAACATACATAGAGAAACCAGTTGGGAGCTGAGGGCTTGGGAAGATGTCTCCTGTGGGAGATACCTAGAGGAGCGGAAATCCCCGCATCCCTGCGTGTAGGCTGTTGCCGGATCTCACTACCCAGCGAGGAAGAATCATCATCACATCCCGGAATCAAAAATATTCACTACACTAACGGCACTAACCAACATAGCAGTTGACGTGACCGGAAACATAAATCAGACAATCAACCAATTCACATTCCCACCACTCCCACCTCCTCTGCCCCGCCTCCGCCGCAACAGCCGCCGCCAACACCGGCACGCCGCCAACGCCGCCGCAGCCGCCACAGCTCTCCCTCCAACGCCGCCGCCGGCCCGTTGTTTTGTTTACACCAATTGGCTCCGAAAATTGGTGGTTGCGCGGGGAGGGCGTAATGTATCGGAAACGGCTGTTTAGGTAATAAAAGATGATCGGCGGGCCTGAGCCTGGGCCGGGAACCGGGTTGGGCCGGCGCGCGCGCAGGCGATCCGTCGAGTTTTCTCCGCGCGATAGCATCGGCGCGCGGGCGGGCGAGAGGTGCGGCGCGAAGGTGGTGAGGGCAGCTCAAAGAGGGGTGGCGTAGGGGACGGGGGAGTGGCGGGGGAGGGGTGGGAGTGGTTTGGTGGGCGGCGCGGGGAAGCGCGTGGGGAGCGCGGGGAGAGGAACGTGGGGATGGTGTGGGATGGTGAGGAGGCGGCGCATGGGCGGTGGGGAGCGACGCGGGGCGGGGCGCGGGGCGGGGCGGGGGTGGTGTGGGAGCGGCGTGGAGGTGGCATGGGGATGGCGGGGAAGGCGGCGCAGTGTGCGGCGCATGGGCGGCATGGGAGCGACGCGGAGCGGGCGGTGGCGGGCGGTGGCGGGCGGGAAGGGCTGGGCGGGGCGGGGCGGGGGCGGGGCGGGACGGGGCAGCGCGAAGGTGGCGTGGAGATGGCGGGGGAGGCGGCGCAGTGCCGGGCGGGGGCGACACGGGGGGCACCGGGGGGCGGAAGTGGTTCGTAAATGTCGCGGAGGGGCGGCGCGGGGATGGCGGGGAGGCGGCGCACTGGACAGCACATAGGTGGCGTAGGCAGCGGCGCGGGAGTGGCGTGGAGGCGGGGGTGAGGAAGCGGCGCGGAGGTGGCGCGGGGCGGGAATGGGGGCAGTGGGGCGGGGCAGGAGTGGTTGGGGATGGGGCGGCGCGCGAGTGCGTGTGCGTGCGGGTGCGAATGGGCCGCTTATGCGCCGGAAGGGTGCGCTTCCTGCCCTGAGCAGTGGGCGTAACGTCGCTAGTAAAGTACCCTAAGGATGTGGCATTGCAATTGTTTTTATTTTGCAATAGTTTTCTGATTTCTTTTATACAGAGACCAAATAATATTTTTTATATTTTTAATTTTTAATATTTTTTTAAATAATGTCTTTCTTTGTCGTTTCGAGAACAGTTGAGGACTTTTACAAAAAAATATTTTTTTATAAAATACTAACTGAAATTTTAGTATTTTCAAAAAATCTGGACCGTAGATGTTTTGAAAAAGTCAAATTTCTAAAATCGTTGTAATATATTATCAAATTTATAGCCTCCAAGTATTCAATTCTTTTAATATATTTTCATTTTCAATAATATCCTTGCCAATGTTTCTGACTTTAATTGTTTTCTAATCAGTGGTGATGATTGCATATAAAAAACATTACTACACAGTTTAATACAGTGTATGAATATGTTTAATATGCCATGAATTATATTAGTCAGTGCAGCAACAAGAATAATATTTCATGTGATTAATATTTCATTTTCTCTCTTCGATTAATTAATTGGCACAGCTCTTTGAAACAAAAAACGCTTTTTTGTATTTGGCTCGAATGTCTCTTCAATAGTTTAAAATGGGGTTCAGTTTCCAAGTTAATATTACAATATCTATATTTGTAATCACGAATTTGAAGTATAAAATACTGATTGTCTAAGAATCCAAATTACACAATTTCCCTAATTTCTAATGACTTACCTAAGTTAATAACTTATTGAATTACGTTACCATTCGTATACTATTGCTGTACTTCAACTCAGTGAAATCCAGATTACCCAATCTTCTTATTTCTAGCAACTATCGTATTTTTCATGAACATGCCAAAATACTTTTAAAAATTAAACAAATCCAAATACATTTTATTTAACTATTAGCTCCAAAATCTTTAAATGTTATATACATTTTCCACACTGAAAAAAGCTAAAACTGCTAGGGGTCCTAACAGTAGCTAAAACTACTTAATTGTAGCTTGAATGTAAAAGTACGAACTTTTTGTGTACTCTTTGGCCTATCAAATTTTAAGTAAAATATTTTTATTATTATTTTTCCATATAATTAATTGTTCAAAAATGTTTGAAATAATTGGTAATATTTTTTTCATTCAAAAAACTTTTATAACTTTTTATATTAAATTTATAACGGTTGATTCATTCTATTAATACGTACATAACCTCAAACTCGCCAAGATGACGTTACGTGGGGTAGGAAGACACTTGTATGCGAGCGTATTGTCTTTCAAAGTTAATATAATAAATGTACTGAGTTATCTAAGGAAAGTTGAGGTAGAATCCTGATAGTCGCAGAACTATGCCATTGTGTGGGATAGTGCCTTGTTCTACTGAGCCCTTCAGCCATGCCAAGGGCCCACTGCGGCGCGCGCTCTCGGGGGCGGCGGCGGCGCAACGGCATCGCCTTGAATGTGAACTGCGCCTTAAACAAATAACGGGCCCTGGGGAGGACCCTGGGGAACGCCCGAGGCCCCGACGGCGGCTGCGGGCGGGGGCCGCGCCACGTGCAAACCGTTCCGCCCGCGCCATATTTCCGCCCTTTGAGAAGATCCCTCCACGCGCAGCTCTGGAAACGTGTTCGTGCTAATTAAAGTGTCCTTGGGCAAAGGTAAAGAAAGACCCCGAGAATGTAGGTCCTGTACAGCAGGTATGCGTTACTGTTGAGTTTGCGATGGGTTCCGAATGTGTAATTTTACTCAACTTCAGAGGCCATGAAGATGATGCCATTTTCATAATGAGTACAAATACACTTCTTGGATTAATCATTATTAATATAAAAATTGTTCACGATAATTGTTTGATTTTGCGACTATATTTCGAAATAGATGACATTTAACTGTCGCTCTTGATCATATTTTAGTAGTTTGTAAGTCTTAACGGATTGACAGTTTTGTGTGATTGAACTAAATGTTACACGCAGTATTTTATGAGATTAAACATCATAAATCGTATTTAGGTTGGTAAATCACTTGTTGCTCCGTCACAATTTTAAAATATATTATAAATGAAACGTGTGCAACAACGTGTTACATGTGATTGTTGATGTTTAGTAGCACGCAATTTGGCTCTTTTATGAAAGGAGATTAACGGTAGATTGATGGAAATAAACAATACGCACATTTATTTACTCTTCAGTGCTAACATTGTGAATTTAAATCATGGTCATGCACTATTAGAATTACACCATCTACAAGTTTATTGACCCATGTATCATTTAACCAAAACTATCTTGGAAGAAAGTTTAAGATTCAGAGTTCGTGTAATTTGTTTTGATGGTTGAAATGAATGCATATTTGTAAAAATTTATTAAACTTATAAGAGTTTTAAAGAAGAAATTTTCAGTAATATTTGTTTTCTGAAATATTACACCCATCACTTACTGTTAGTGAAAATAGTAATCATCAATTCGCAAGAAAAATACTATTCTTTAATGTTCTCTTTAAATGTTTGCAATAAAAAACGTCCTAATACATTACTTTCAACAAAAATACTTTTTAGTAATATACTTTTAGACTCTTTTTTTTCTTCCAGATCTGTAAACAACAAATCCCGCCGAAGTGTACGTCATTAGAAACACCAACCCCACGTTCAGCCAGAAATAATACACTGTGCTTCCTTGGAGTCCTCTGGAGCAAGTTTTGATGACAGACTTCATCTCAATGTTATTCACGGTAAGACTCTCGTATTAGTCCAGTTGCTTGCAAAGGAATAAATACGATGCGAGGGTGCCCGTCAGAAATCTCGGAAAAATAAGAAGGCAGCGGAGAGATTCAAAAGCGCCTGCTCGTCTTTCATCTGTCGACCGGCGTGTTCACCGAATCGAGAAGTGTTTCCCAGAACCTTCTCCCCTCCGTTCCTTTGAAAAGCCGCAGCGGGAGGAGTCAGCCGAGCAGCGAATGGAGAAGGGAACCCACAAGGTATATTTCATTCTGGTCCCGGAAATCTCCAAAGAAATCACCGTCGATGATTGTCCTGAATCCTCTATGCAATCACAAATTAGAGTAGCTTCAACGTATTTAACAGATTTCGCCGTTTCTAGAAAGGCATTACTTATTTAATTTATTTATGGTCAGCGCAAATATAGCATTATTTACGTTTATTTATTACATTCATTGAACTAATGCCAACATTTCTGCGAAGAGAGTTTCCGACGTGCGAAACGGAGACAAAACTTATGAATGGAATTATGGAATGTTTGTTTTCTGTAAGCATAGTATATTAACGAAAATGTGATTAACGAGTTGTAGAAAATAAATAGTTTTAGAGGGGGAATTTAGAAGAAAATATTTTGTAATGAATTGTTTTTCATTTTCTTTTTAATGCAAAACACCAAAATATCGCAATATATAATATTAATAGTAGACGCAGCGAAACGCATGCGGGAAATATAGATGATCTCTTTCGTGAGAGAAGGAAATTAATGGTCATTTTTACCTTACCTTTACCATCAGCCATTGAACAACATAATAAGTTTTTTCGATACACCTTGTTTTCATCAAAAGTAAACGATAAGACCTTATGAAACATCTTCATAAGATAAAAGAATTTGATTGATAAAAGAATAGCTATGTCGAGGGGGGATGACCAAAATTTCACTTTTTGCTACGGAGTGCTTTTAAGCTCCGCTCCATTTTCTTCACGGCCTATATGTTAACACTAACCTATTACCGATTTATCACGCACACTATTTTATGCTATAATCCTACATTTGGTTCTCAATGGCTTCATTTCTTTAATGAATGTTCAGTCAGTATTGAGACAAGCTACGCGTACGCTGTTCCTAATCATTAAAAACACTTATCCAAATTTGGTTGAGAATGGCATTGAAGTTAATGATCCCTCACTAGGGAAACTAACACTAGTTACGAAAAGATCAATTGCAAATATAAAACCTTTGAACAGATCACAAAACAAAACTACAAAGAAAAGATCAACAAACACACAAGAAACTATAAAGAAATCAAAGCACGTAAGTATACTCATAGCAAACCAGTGTAGCGTCACGTTGGCGGCCGTGGGTAGGAGGAGGAGCGGAAGTATCGCATACCTGCGGGCATGAATAGCTAGACGCCGGCGATGGGATACCTTTAGACAAAGTGGACGCCAGCTTGACCGGGAAGGTGACGTGGTAGACGCGAACCTCCCGCCCACATCTAGGACGGTCACGTGACGGCTGCACTCTGGTATAAAATCGAGCCGACGAGCTCAGACGGGGTTTTAATTCTGAAACCCCGCGCGATGCGCAAAACTTTACGCCCAGGCTGGAGCGTGTCGTGCCTAGTGCACGGGTGACGAAGTCACGGTAGTGGCGCGGAGTAGCGTCAGAGGAGGCGAGGTCTTCCTAGCTTTGTGGGGTATCCACGGGAAATACCCACAAGTGTGTAGTTTCGGAGCAGAAGTTGGTTATTGTACATACATGTAAATAAACTTGTACATACTTGTAAATGTCTGTGTGTTTTTCCCATGACGCCACACCAATTGCTGGCCATTTTCTAGGCAGTGGAGTGGACGCGTCAAGGCACTGCGAGTGGAAACCAAAGAAGTGGCGAAGAGCGACGCGCAAGGTAGGGCCAGGACAGAGAGTGGAGTGGCGGGGCGGCATGGGCACAACGCAAATGCTGACTCCGAAGGCACCAACAATAAGAAACTATGAAAAATGAAGGGTATGTGTGGTTCTGTGAGCAGTGGTGTGTTTTATATTGGGTAGATTGCTAGTCTGGCCCAGAAACCCTCCTCCTTTGTCCGGACTGGTACCGGCGAGGACATCAGCCACGCCAGGCGGACTTCATCAAAATTACGAGAAATTCACAATCTACAGGAAAACGCAACCCAGGCAGGCCGAAGAAAAAAAGATAGATCGAGAGTTGGATTCTCACAACACATTTCCTGAACCATCCTGACGGTGAGGAGAGAAAGAAACAGGTGTAATGTGAAAAAAAGAAGAAGAAGAAGAAGAAGAAGAAGAAGAAGAAGAAGAAAAATTAAAAGGACGTAAGTATACTCATAGGCACGCCGAGAACCTATTTTGCAATACAACTACGCACATTGAAGTACTGTTTCGCGAACCATCTGCCGGCCACTTTCTGGCACGTGAAGGCAGGCAGCTGTGAGTGGAAACCAAAGGAGCGGCGCGCAGGGTCGGTCCAGGACAGGGAGGGGGCGGGGCGCCCAACGTCCCTCGGAACTAACTTGGGCTGATGTCTGCGAGGGGGCGGCGACGGAGCTGCGCGGACGATTGCGCCGGGGTCGCCCGGTGGCGGGGAAGGGCAGGGCGAGGTTAGGGGAAGGGCCGAGGGGGGGAGGGGAGAGGAGCCGGGAAAATGGAAGAGGAGGAGCTGCGCGATTATCGAGGTCAGACGCGCGCCGGCGCCGCCGCCGCCGCCGCCGACTCCGCTGCGCCACTGGGGGTGGAGGTGAGGGCGTGGTGACCTCGACCACGTCGCAGCGCCGGATGGAAAGGGCGGTGATGGCGGTGGCGGCGGTGAGGGTGTTCAGGAAGAAATAGTCGCACCGAGAGAGCACGCAGTGGTGACTATGGGGTGAATAGGAGGGCGCGACTTGTGGACGGGCTCCGATATGACTAGAGGTGGTGATGAGGAAGGAAGCAGAGAGTCATGAGAGATAAGGAGAAGCGAAGCGAGGCGGATGAGGTGGGAAGTGGAAGAACAGGAGCGGCAAGAAGGGAAAGAGAGATCGGCGAGAGGGTTTGTGGAGGAAAGAGGGTTTTTTTGGTGGAGAAAGGGTATGTAAACGGGAGAGGGTTTGTGGAGGAGAAGGTGTTTGTGGAGGAAAGAGGGTTTATGGAGGAGAGCGGTTTGGTGTAAAAGAGGGTTCTTGGAGGAAAGAGGGTTTGTTGAAGAAAGAGCATTTGTGTAGGAAAGTCTTCATGGGGAAATTTTTGGTTGGACGAGACTGGGTGTGTGGAAGAGAGAGGATGTGTAGTGGAAAAAGTCTATGGCGGGGAGGGGGCGAGAGCGAGGGAAAGAAATCGAGAGGGTCGGAAGTCGAGAAGCGAGGTGGAAGAAGAGGTGCAAGGAGAAGGGAAAGAGAATCCGGAAAGAGAGCTTGGTACGGAGCGCGCGGGACGAAGAAAGGGTTCGTGACACAGAATTAGAGATGGATCGATTGGTTAATTGATAATGAACCCGGGCACGTCAACTACTGATATTATTAGTCCCGTAAGTGTAGTGCGTGTTCTTTTCATAGGGAAGAGGCTGTGATCTTCCCCCGCTCGATGGCGAGATCCGGCGCCAATCTATCGTCGGCTAGGAAGGTTTCTTTCAACCAGGTATCTCCCACCAGCAGGGCATCGCCCAAGCCGGGACAATTTAGAGATTTTTTTAATCAACTGTTTATTTCACAATTTGTTCTTTACATGAACACATGAACATTCGGTGAATTATTTATAAATAAAAATAACTTCAATGAAGAGTTGTCCTTTGACAGCACTTCTCAGATAAAAATTGATTTTTTTTAACTTAATCTAGTGATTACATATTTTCAATGGCCATTGCAATTACATAATCTTTGTTACTATTTTGCAATTTTCTATATATGGCTGAGATCTAGGGTGTGGTGTCGTTTCAATCTTCTGATGCTTTCATTGTTGTCCAGGATGTTCATTGCAAGATAATTTGGGTGGTCTCCGAGACTTTTTTCGTATCATTTGCAATATTCTGTTATGGTCTAATGGATAGTTGGAATCTGCAAATCAGAATGTAAAGTATTGTCTTGTGTATATGATTTTAAAACATCGATGTTTTTCACTAGAAACATCGATATATTAACATCGATATTTTGCTCTCGATGCTTTCTTCACATCGATATTTTGTTGCAAGAACATCAATGTTTTTTTAATTTTTATTTTTTTAAATAAGTGGTTTAGGTACGTTGTAGAGTAGCAGCAATCCACAGCAATATCGTTGTTCTGCGTTATCCTTTTTATCACGCTTCACATTTCACCTGTGCAATCTGAGGGAATTTTAGGTGGTTTTACTTCGATGATGTATGAATTGAAATGACTAAAGAATAATGTAGCAAAACACGATGTTCTTTATTGTTAGTATTATTCATTACATTCGTTAATAGTTTTTATTGACATACTATTAACATGCTGGTAACCAAACAATAACATATATATCCCTTTTACGTACTGTAACTGGAATTGGATAGGAAAATACGAAGGGTATTCTTAAAGTTCGTCCCTTTAACCAGAAATAGTGTGAATATTCGTACAGTGTGCATGCATTGGAAGAATAATTTCTTCTGTTTTCTGAGCATTTGCTTCTATGTTGGGCCTCTTGGTAGCGTCGATGTAGCGTAAACAATCAAGATGGCTGCTTCGCTATGTTTGCTTGTCCGCTTGCTCCACGCGTGTCGTGATTCGTCATTTGCATTTGCAAGGTAATTCGGGGAAGGACATTCAGGAATTGATGAAAAGGTGAAGGTGTATGGGCATAATGCTCCAGCATATAAGACAGAAAATAAATGGAAAAGATTGTTTCAGAGTGGGAACAAAGAACTGTAAGATGCACCATGAAGCGACAGACCGCCTTTGATGGAGGAACCACGGTTCATCCAACTGGTGGACAAATTTGGCGTTATCTCATTGGCGGATTACCATTCAAACAATTGCTAGAGAGGTTAACATTAGCCAAGGATCAGTGCACAACATTTTGCATGATGTACTGCATATAACGAAAGAGTCGTCCAGATGGGTCCCTCGTTTGTTGACACCCATTTAAAGGGAGCAGCGCGGGGCATCCGCGGTGGTGATGTTGCAAATATGCAAGACAAGTTTTTCAGTTGTCTTATCACAATGAGCAAGTGCTGGGTTCACCATTACCACCCAGAAACAAACAAAAAAATGAATATACGCTGGAAACACGCAGAGTCGCCTCCACCAAAAAGAAAGCAAAGACGCAGTCCTCGTCTGGGAAGGTGGTGGCTGTTTCTTTGGGATAGCCGCGATTTCATCTTAGAAGATTATGCCAGAAAAGGTCAGACGAATACTTCGTAGTACTATCGAGAATTATTGGCAAAACGTAGCACCGTAGCATGTTTATTAGCATATAACTAAAACATTGATGTTTTAAACATCGATGTTTTTTCGTCGATGTTTTCATCGACATCGAAAACCCTTTAGCAATGTAACGAAACATTGTTGTACCGATGTTTTGGTAAAATTTGCTATCACTAGCCGCCGCGAGTGGGCAGGGCGGGAGGGCGGTCGGTGGCGCAGCCAGCGAGTGGGGGCAGCGAGGCGGCGGCGGCGGCGCTTCTGCACCGCCGGAGACACAAGAGTGCCGGGAGCGCGCGCGGTCTCCAAGGCAACAGATCCGCCGCCGCGATAGCGCTCTGGGGGCGGCGCGCGGCTCCTGTTTCCGGTGCGTGGGGGGGGGGGGCTCCTAGGAACCTCCCGTTCACGAGTGGGTGCGCGGCTAAAGGGTGAGCACGAGCACGGGCACGCGTGCGCTCGCGAACGGCGCGACCCGACACAGCGTCTGCCGCCACCGCCACCGCTGCCCGCCGCCGCCACTCCCGCCGCAACCGCCCCACCGCCCCACCGCCCCGCCGCCACCGCCGCCTCCGCCGCCTCCGCCGCCTCCGCCGCCACCACCGCCTCCACCGCCTCCGACGACCCCGCCCGCCCTCGCCGCCCCGCCACCCACCGCCCCGCCGCCCCGCCCCGCCGCCCCACCGTCCCACCGTCCCACCGCCCCACCGCCCCGCCGTCCCCAACGCCCACAACGCCCTCAACGCCCCGCCCCACCCGCCCGCCGCCCCGCCGCTCCGCCGCCCCACCCCACCGCCCCGCCGCCGCCCCGCCATCGCCACCGCCACCGTCATCGCCACCGCCAACGCCACCGCCATCG
The DNA here is from genome assembly GCA_964035755.1 of Teleogryllus oceanicus. Taxonomy (NCBI): domain Eukaryota; kingdom Metazoa; phylum Arthropoda; class Insecta; order Orthoptera; family Gryllidae; genus Teleogryllus; species Teleogryllus oceanicus. Next base: position 98,214,220 of record CAXIVR010000006.1, read on the forward strand.
TCACCGTCACCGCCCCCGTCACCGCCACCGCCACCGCCACCGCCACCGCCACCGCCACCGCCACCGCCACCGCCACCGCCACCGCCACCGCCACCGCCTGCCTTTGCAGCCGCCGAGCAACTTTTGCGCTGCGCTATCCCGGCAGCTATTTAATTACCGTCGCCACGCGCCAACTGCAAGCGCTTATTTCTATGCGAGCGTTTTGAGGTCACTGGTACTTTGTAGGGCTGTGTGAAATCTCTAGAGGAAAACTCGAAAACATTGTATTTGAATTTGTAGCGTTCTGCGTGTGCTTGCTTGTTAATTCGTTGTTTTACACAATTCTCAAGGGAGAATGGACTCTACTTCAATTTGTAAGTCGGAAAATTATATTGGGTAATTGTGAAGGAAATGATAGTTTTGATATTATTATAATCTGATATATGTTATTATAAAACATTTAAATAAATAGGATTTTTTTCGATATGGCTCTGAATGAGTAAAGCACCAACCAACGGCGGTTTCTCCCTTTGTGTGTACAAAACATTCTGAAGAATATTATCTTTATCATTGGAATTTCAAGCTTAATGTTCTAACTGTTTAAGATACTAATGGTTTAACGATGAAGTATATTTACTTAATTGCATGCAGAGCATAATATTTACTCTCAGAAAAGAGCATCGTATTTACACTCGTTCCTTAATGACCTCATTTAGCTTCCCCTTCGAAATGTTATTTGAAAAGTAATAATAAATACTTGCAAGAGACACAGAAAAAATAAAATATGAATCGCACTACATTGGTAGTAGGAGAAATATTCCACTGGATTCTAATTTAGTCAAAAAGTGTAAATACAATTTGGGAATTAATTGAAAGAGTGTTAGACAAGAAAATCGTGTTCCTTCTGACTTAAAGAGAGAAATATTTTAAATAGGATTCAAAAGGATACAATAGTAAAAGTTAAAAGATAATGAATAAAGAAAACAAAAAGATAAAAGATAAAGAAGGTATATTTCGGGACGTGTGTTTTTTAATTGTTTTCTCTAGAGAAATGCGGATTTTGTCTGACTAACAACAATTATTTTCAAATTTTAAGTATACACTAATTTTTAAGAAATTTTCAAGTTTGAAATCTTTTTTAAAAACGAAATTGTCAACAATTAAAACGGTTTACAATAAGGGAGATATTTAAACTTGGAAATTGTTTTCAAAACTCGTTCATTTGTCTCTTGCCCCTTCTTCATGTGGTTCGCCTTTAGCGAAAAGCGTTTGACCTCTGTCACAAGGAAAAGGCCAGACCCGTTCCCTTCTTGTTTTACCCTTGTCGCTCTCTCCCTTTCCGTCAACTCGTCCGAGGCTTCACCCCTCAGCAAAGGCGATTAATTAAGTGAATAAACGCTCGTTCCGGCGCGACGGTCACCGCTTCCCCGCTCCTCTCCGACCTTCGCCATTAAACGTCCTCTCTGCCCCGCCCCCTCCTGCCGATCCCGCCCCCTGCTCCGCCCCCCCCGCTCCCCCGGCCTTGCTCCGCCCCACCCTGCTCGGCCCCGCCCTGCTCTGTCCCGCCCTGCTCTGCCCCGCCCTACTCTCCCCCGCCCTACTCTGCCCCACCCCAACTCTGCCCTACCCTGCTCCGCCCCGCACTACTCCACCCCACCCTACTCCGCCCCACCCTACTCCACCCCACCCTACTCCGCCCCACCCTACTCCGCCCCACCCTACTCCGCCCACCCTACTCCGCCCCACCCTACTCCGCCCCACCCTACTCCGCCCCACCCTACTCCGCCCCACCCTACTCCGCCCCACCCTACTCCGCCCCACCCTACTCCGCCCCACCCTACTCCGCCCCACCCTACTCCGCCCCACCCTACTCCACCCACCCTGCTCTTCCCCACCCTGCTCTCCCCGCCCTGTTCTCCCCCCCCCCCACCCTGCCTGATATTGCGGATGTCCTCTCGCCTGTAATTACACCTGCCTCCCGGATTAGGCACCGCCTTCTAATAACCTGCTTTCGCTCGCTAGATGGAGCCAATCGGCGCACGCGAACGCTTTTGTGTGATCCAGAAGCCAGGCTCAACGACAAAGTACGTGACTTGTTGAGCACTAGGTACCTGTTGAAGAGTAATATCAGCGCTGCTTAAAGCGAAGCGAGCCTCTGTTGGTCGCCAATTCAAACCTGACTTGGCACCGTAGATTTTCTGAAAGCAGAAAATGATGTGCCATAATTAACTTGTGGTATATACAAGAATCCTGAGATAATCCGCCAAAATTAAAAGCGTCAACAAAATCCATCCTAATCTGATTGTAACCAAGGATGGAACGAAAGAAACTATGCAAGAAACGGATAAATATGGCTGATATTGTGATTTTGTCCGTCCTTGGTGGTAAGTACGGTTTTTAAAATCGGTTGTTAACGCTAAGAGCTTCTAGTACCGTTGATTGACAAATGCCATCCAATACAACGCATGTCGTTGGTGAGCCAATAGATCCCTTTCCAAGTCATTAGAAATATTATATGTAAAGGCTTGGGATGTTGTCCCCATCAGTGCCCAATAACATGGTATAACGGTGCCCACAACATCCGTGCCCAATAAAACTAAAATATCTCAAATATTATTTTGCAGAAGTGCAGCGTTTTATCTGTACGGAGCAATTTACTGAGCTGGCAACGTATTTTACTCTGAATCTCGGCTGTTTTGTGAATCATCATTAGGAAACTTTTACCACAATAGTATACTTTTATTCTAAGGCTTTTATGCAGCCAACAGCCCTTTTACGTCCCGATGGGACGCATATTCGACCTTACAATAGACTAACACACTGGGGTCAGCAGAACGCGAGGCCCTCGGCGACAACACATACAAAGTCAAGTGACAAACAACCATGGCCAAGGTGGGACTCCAACCCGCGACCCTTCGGACCGAAGCGCAGAGTCGGTACTCGCTCTTAGCCACCTCGGCCATCCTGGTCGGCCAAAAGTATACTATTTTCTAAAAAGATATCTTCACTAACCACAAAATGGCGTTTTTCTGTTGATCGCCGGATCGCCTCTAGCTTTTCAGCTAGGTCGAATTCAGTCGCTGCTTGGAGGAGAATTCTAGCGGCCGGCTGCTCTGATCGGTAGTTTTCCGTGGTTTCTCCGATCAACACCAGGCGAATGCCGGAGCAGTACCCTACCAAACGGGTCACGGAGCGCGCGCGATCTGTCCTTCCTCTTCCCTGTCCCATCCTCTCCCTTTACACACACACGTACACTAACATGCACTACACTACGACATATTCCGGAAGACCGGTCGGGAGCTTAGAGCTTGTCCCGGTTGGGGCGGTGCCCCGCTGGTGGGAGAGTCCTGGTTAGGGGGAAACCACACTAGCCGACGGTAGGTCGGTGCCGGATCTCGCCATCCAGCGGGGGAAGATCACCGCCATCTCCCGAAAAAGAAACATGCACTACACTCCCGGGACTAATGACCAAAGCGATTTACGCGCCCGGAAACACGAAAAATCAATCAATCAATTCTACTAAATGATGTTTTGTATATACATTTTAGAATTATTCCAACTAAAACCCGTTAATTTTATAGCGCCTAAAGAGCCTATTTCAACATTAATGCCTTGTGCCTATTTTACTTTTCAAAACCTGAAATGAGAATAATTTGCCTAATTTATTTTGTCTGTGGCTTCTTTCAAGCTTTTCCTTCTGTGTCGACACAACAGCCAAGAATGATATTAATTATAAGTTGCGTTTATCTGTAAGATAGCGGGAAATGAATATTCAGGACAAGAATTATGCGATAAGTCTCTATGCCACTAGTTCCTGACTTCGTAGAAAAGACTGTCTCTGCTAGGTTCGTGTCCTGACGGCGGCAGAATTTTGGACACTAGCTTTTCAGCTAGGTGAATTCAGTCGCTGCGTGGAGAAGAATTCTAGTGGCCGGCTGCTCTGATCAGTAGTTTTCCGTGGTTTCTCCGGTCAACACCAGGCGAATGCCGGAGCAGTACCCTACCAAACGGACCACGGACCGCGCGCGATCTTTCCTTCCTCTTCTTTGTCCTATCCTATCCTCTTACACACACACTTACACTAACATACACCTCACTCTCACATGTTCCGGGAGACCGGTCGGGAGTTTAGAGCTTGTCCCGATTGGGGTGGTGCCCCGCTGGTGAGAGAGTCCTGGTTAGGGGAAACCCCACTAGGCGACGGTAGGTCGGCGCCGGATCTCGCCATCCAGCTGGGGATGTCCACCGCCATCTCCCGAGAAACAAACATGCACTACACTAACGGGACTAATGACCAAAGCAGTTGACGCGCCAGGAAACACATAAAAACCAAACCAAACCAAATCAAACCAATCAAAGAGACGTTCGTAGTTGCACGCATTGCGTTCGTGGCCATCCACCGCTAGTTGCTCATTTTCGTCGCCTTCGCTGATCGATGTTTCAAACTGTACCGCATACTAAATTCATTTAGCGACCTGGCCACAATTTGCTGTTTAAATTCTCGCAAAATGCCCAAAGCTGCATTGAATCTTAATTTTCATTCTCTTTAGCATCACTAATGCTCGCTCGGAAGGGCGTTCATGAACAGCTTTTTGGGCACTTTTTATTTTCAATTGCAAAAGATATTTTAATAATATGAATTTTGCATCGTTTTAAGAGATAATTCCTTTAAAAAAGTAATATGAAGTGGCACAAATGTTCTCTATGAAGTTCCTTTTCTCATATGTTCATGATGAGAATTAATATTTTATGAGTCATATATCATTTAAAATAGCAACGAATAGGGTAAATTTTCTTCATTCACTGGTACAGGTTAAATGAACATTTTTATCAGGGAAAGTTATGGAATTATTGGGAAAACAATTTATTAAATAGCTGTTACGTAGCGAACATATAGGAGATATTGTCTTTATTCACTGGTATTGTCTTTATTCACTTTATTCACTGGTCACTTCACAATAGGAGAAATTGTCTTTATTCACTTGTACAAGTTAGGTAATTTTTTATCGAGGAAAGGTAAGCAATTATTGGGAAATCAATTTGTTAAATAGCAGTTATGTAGCAAAATTACAATAGATTCTCGTAGTGAATTTAAATAAAATCCAGATCCGGGATATTTTCCCATTAAACAACATTACTGTAACATTAACATGTGTACACTAACATTTTTGTATTTGAAGAAAATTGAATTGTATGTGAAAATGTGATTAAATATTACAAGTGTGATCAGGAGAAATCTTTAACAAAAATAATCATGTTTACATTACTCTTAAGCTTACTTGGTTCAATATCCTTAATTCTTGTCATCTAACTTTTTCAAGAGTAAGTCTTTTAACTTTCGAGATCGATTTGAAATTCTAGCAATATGGATCAAGTGTTATTAAAAGTCAGCTCTCATATTTGGTTTTCAGTGTAATCATTTTTACTCTGATGTTTCTAATTACAGCCGTATGGTTTACTTGGAACTGCGAAATAAATAACCTGTTGTAACTTGATTACGAAGTTGACACACAATTTAATTTTTATGTATGTTCTACGTTTAATTGTAAACGAGTGTATACTTCACTGGACAAAAACATAGAAATCTTCTCGTTTGCATTGTTTTTGTTTCATTAACCAAATTTACATTAGCATGAAACATTTTGTTCCATTCATAAATTTAATGAAAGTACGACCGCATTAATCACACTGTGGCCATAGGCATGGCTGTGTAGTAACTGACCATAATTTCATGATATGTTCCACTAATTATTTGGATGGAAATTGGATTGTGTGGTAAAAGCATGCATGTCATCGGCAGGGAATGGGTTTATGATTGCTGGAAACAGATGGTGCCACGATTTAACGGGCTAGTTTGTGCGGATAGCATTGATCTTCGCCCGCACTTCTCAAATGATTCTGAATAATTCATAGCGCTTTCTACGTATACCATTTTCACGTCTCTTGCACGCTTCAGTGCGGTTTCCTCCTGCTCTGCGGTGCCAATGAACTCATTCGTCTCCTCTAGCGTGCTGTTTCATGTGCTTTTAACTACCACTACGTTACTCAGTCATTTATTCATTCCCTCAGCGACGTTACATGTTTTCTTTTTTGAACAAAAACAACCATTTTGCGTCAGATCATTGTGTGGAGTAAAGCGAACTGCTGGTCTCTTTTGTACGTTGGTTAATTAATTAAAATAAAATACAAATATTATAATAAAAGTGCATATTCCCTCCCAGAGAAGAACAGCACATGGTCCCGGATACCGTCATTAATTTGCCGCGGGTGTATTTAATAATAAGTCTTCTATTAAATTAGTTAGTCAAAAAAGAAATCCTTTGATGTCCAATTAACAAAGTTATCAGATTTGAATATGTTCAAACAGCGTATAAATGGAAAACACAACGACGAAATGAAATTAGCCACTTGCAATAATTATAATCGCGGACGCTCGCGCTTGCTTTTGCTTCATATGATTACCACGCATGTTATCACTATAAATATGCAATAATTTGACAGCGGGCCGAGATAGGTGTTAAACGAGTCGTTAAATAATAGAAGAACTGTTTACACAGAACATATGCCGTGCATTTGATTTCTCTTCAGACAGAGGGAACGTTAAAAGGATTCTGTGTACTGAATTTATTTATCAACTAGCTTAATATAATTTTTAAATATCACGTTTATCATACTAATTGATAGGCTTATAATAAACCTGTCAATTTTAAGTTACTACCTTTCGTATTCTGAGGGAGATAATCTGGCTTCTGTTAAAGTCCCTTTTCGTAGAAAGGATGGATAAAATATCCTGAAATTTTTAACAAGTTGTCCCATTTCTCACCTTTTTAAAATTTATTTTCTTTTCTGCGTTTTTCGCAGACAACGAACAATACAAAAAAAATGAGACCAGAGAGCACACAGTAAGTGTTCGAAGTAGTAAAATAAAAACGAATAATAATTTAAAAAGTAAAATTGCAAGTATGGAAGTACTTTTGCATCCGAGATGATTTTAAAATTGAATCTTGTTTTAATTCTTGCATAGTGAAAGAGCAGAAGACTTAATGCTCAATTTGTTGCTGATGTTTAGATTCTGATAAACCTTTTTCTTTCTTTGTATTTTTTTTTCTTTGCTCATTTCTCCCTTTTTCTATGTCTATTCTAATATGCGTTTTTTAGGCATTGATTTATTGATCTATGTTAAGGAGGGTTTCGTATATTAAAAAAATTTTGGTTTTTATTATATTGTGGTTTTAGGTAAATGTTTTATTCATAGTTGTTTCTATACGCTAATTGTTTTGATGAGCAGGCTTGCGAGTACATTTGGGTTTTTACGTATGTGTAAGTATAAGTATGTTTTATGTATACTTACACATGTGTATAATACGTATTCCCAGTATTTGATTTCTAAACTTTTAGGTCCCAGAACGCGTCCCGATTATCTATTAATTTAATCGAAATAGTTATGTATTTATGATATGATTTAATAATTATTCTCGAGGTACTGAAACGCCGTTCCGTTGCGTTCTGCTAGAAATTAAGCCCTGCGTATACCTACCTATAGGTTTATGAAGTATTCATATGTATAAATACGTACACGTGAGTATATATGTATTTGTATTTATATTGCAATTAACTCCTTTGCAAATAGTCAACTTAATTATAATTCTTACATATTTGTTGAGTTGACATAACAAATCAGATGCGGATGAACTGCTCAAAGCAAAAAAACAACTGGAAGGTCACGAAATTCCTAACACTTTCTGATGTTTATCAATATACATTTATTCGTCGAAAAAGTAAAAACAATTCCCAAAACGCAGCAATCTCAGTTCAACAGAGGCAAAACGCAACAAGGGCGCAGTTTTCAGTGCATTGTCCGGATCTCGTCGTTATCACAAAACACACGCGGGTCGGCCAGCCCGGCGTCGCCCGCACAGCTCGGCACTTGTTCTGTTTCACTCGCGGTTTGCCGCGCACAACCGCCGGCCTGTGCGTGGGAGGGCTCTAGTAATCCCGTATTTATGTAGGTACAAAGCGGGGCCGGTGGGGGCGAGGACGCAGGCGGCAGCGCGGGCGGGGGCGGGACGGGGACGGGGGCGGCGAGACAAGAGTGGTTGTGGTATTCAGGCGGCCATGGGTGGGTGCAGGCGATTCTTTTTGAGAGCGTGGCGCGATGGTGGCGCTGCCGTCGCCGCCGCTGCCGCAGCGGAGACAGTCATTTGTTCCGAAATAAAAGCGAGGCGCCGACCGCAGGACGCCGGGAGAGGGGGGAGAGAGACCACGACGCGACGGAGGGCTGTGTTCTGGCGCCCTAGCGGTGCGCCCTAACTTCAGAAAAGGAAGGAGAAAAGAGTGAGCAGGAAGGAGGCGGAGAAAGACAAACTAGAAATGATGGACGAGAAAAGAAAAAAGAAGAAAACAAAAGGTAATAAAGACGTTCATATCTAATTCTGCGCTTGCTCTTTTACTTAGTTTATTCTTTTATAGCAAGAAATGTTTCAGTATGTTGCGAACTTCTTAAATACTTCTATTTCTAAACGAAACAACTACTTAACTTCTCTCTGCTTGCGTACTCGTGGTCACGTGATTAGGCATTGCTTGCCGACCATTCCGGAGCCTATCTGGCCTTGGTAGAACCTTGGAGGGTCTCTGTGCCAACGCTTGCACACCGCATGGTCGTCATAAGGCCACAGCTTGGTGATTGTTAGACTACAGCTCGCCCGGCGCTCTATCACTGTTCAATATTATAAAATACTATAAATACGGAAATGTAATATATTCTATGAGTGGAACTGTTGCATACTAAGTGTGCCTGTGTGTGTATAGACACGAATGCTAGTGAGAGAAAAATTAAGCAAGATGGAAGTTTTGAAAAACAGAAACCTCTCAATAATGCGTTGTATCTCGTAATTTGCCAAATCCTCCCAAAGGTTAAGTTTGATTAGATGTAAGTTAAACACTTCTCTTTACCACAAAATCTCTGCGACCTGGGACACGCTCGTCTGCAGGTCTCATTTAAGAAAATAAATAGCCATCTCTCCAGGGGAATTGAATGGGGGAAACAGTCCAAAGCGCAGTTTGGCCAACTCTTGGCCGCTGCTAGTCCAAAAAACGCAGTTTGTCCATCACTTGGCCACTGCTACGTCACCGCTTGGCCATGGTTCGACCATTACTTCGTCAACACTGGGCTTCCATTTGTCATCACTTGACCATAACATGGTCACTGTTTGGTTACCGTGTGGAGCGCGTCTGCTCACTACGAAACCTTTTCACCATTCTGGGTCCCACTTGACCACCAATTCGCCAACGCCTTGCTGCTCTTGCTGCCCACCGCATTGGCATCGGTTGGCCACGGCTTTTAACACTGGCTGACCACTTGATCATCATTTAAGCGCCGTTTGGTTAGTATTCTGACCTCGCTTATCGGTCGCTTAGACGCCTCTCTGGCACCGCTTGCTCGCCGCTTGCTTTGACGTCGCCGCCCGCGCCGCACCTTAACGCCAGACGATAAAACGCAGCTCATTACGTGTGCGTGCCACAGAGCCTGTTTCGACGCCGCGATGCCGCGCCTGCGTGCAGCTTGGAACGAGGGATGTGACATCGTTGTCGATGTTTACAAAACATCCATGCTTTTGAAATACCGATGTTTTACACATCGATATATTAAAGCGGATGTTTTTTAACATCGATGTTTCTTTGCTTAATCATCTGCTTAATATCGATGTTTTAAACATCGATACATTAAAGCACGTGTTTTTTACATCGATGCTTTTTGCTCAATCAACTACTTAATTACTATGTTTTTAAACATCTTAAAAGGGTTTTTAACATCGATGCTTTTTGCTCGATGTTTTTATGTTTTCAATGCTTTGTTTTCGAATGAAAAATTTATGTAGTCAATATATTGCAAAAGTTAAAATATATGTTTTAAATATAGATATATTAAAGCAGATGTTTTTGAACATCGATGGTTTTTGCTTAAGCATCTGCTTAATATTGATATTTTAAACACTGATACATTAAAGCAGGTGATTTTAACATCGATGCTTTTTACTCAATCAACTACTTAATAACAAAGTTTTAAACATGGACATATTAAAGCAGATGTTTTTTAACATCGATGTTTTTTGCTCGATGTTTTTATGTTTTCAATGTTTTGTTTGAAAATAAAAAATTCTGTAGTCAATATATTGCAAAAGTTAAAATATGAAATAATAACTGACGGTAACACGGTTAGTTTACGTGTTCAAATCAAATGAACGCTGTTGTGGGGAATTGTATGGAACGAATTCTCTTTCGCCTGAAATGACCGCGTAGCCCTGGTATTTCCGATGCTCAGGCATTTTTTATTTTCTTTTTAGATAAATATTAATTATAAATTAATAAACTTTCCAAAGCCAAATTAAATTTTGTTGCGAGTGATTTTAATTTTAGAAGTTACTATACCAGCATTAAAAAGTCGATGTTTAAAAACAGCACAGCGGCACCACCGTGTCCTCGGCAGCGTCACTGAACTATGGGTCGAGTACCGATGGAGGCTGATTTTTGACACCCGCTACATAGCTGGATCGAATTCAACCACTTTGGAGGAGAATTCTAGCGGTCGTATGCTTCGATGCTTTTCCGTGCTTTTCCGTGGTTTTCCCAATCAGTAATAGGCGAATGCACAAGTAAACACAGTAACAAACGGACCACGGACCGCGCGCGAACTTTCCATTCTCATTTTTGTCTCCTCCTAAGTACACATACGCTTGTACCTACTACACTTCCATACATGTCGGGAGTCGTGAATGGAATTTATTCTTCCATTAAAACATTACGTCCGTAGACATTTGGTCAGCTGTGGTGCTGTCATCCAGTCGGGAGCTTGAACGTCACCATAGTGATGTCTGGGGGCGGATTTGGATGAAATGTCATTTTTTTCTTTTCACTTTAAAACAATTCTATTTAGTATAGAAGTTAATTTGATGTTATGATAAAAGAAAATGAATCATTTTATGTCTTCTTTTGCATTTTTCGTAGATTCTTCTAAGTCATGTTTTACCCTTGTCCGTCATTTTTTCCATGCATTTTTCGCTGATTCCATCGATTTAAATGTCATTTTAATGGTACTGGCTTCAAATAAGATTTACGAGATGCAGCAAATGTTCTTCACAGAATTCCTGGGAAGCCTATTCGATTTCTCCGCTCAGAAATTGTGATGTCAACCGTTGTGTATAACATAAGATTGTGATGCCTCTCAGCGCCACTGTCGGTTCGGCCGATTTCCGCATAACTAAAGACAAAATTTCCTGGAAAAGAACAGTCAGACCGAACGTCTACAAGGTGAGTGCTCTTTACTAAACAAATGTTGAATCCTTTGGTATCAACTGTTTATGGTACTTTCTATGGAAATTTTGATTTATTTTACAGCACTTTACTGAACTATTATTACTCGACAAGAAATGTATCAATTGCTAGCAGCCTATCTATCAGCCAAGCAAAACTATCAGCCAAGCAGCGCCAAGGATAAGGACTGACCGGTCTCTCCCGCAGAACCAGATCGAGATTGCAAAGAACTAGTATTTGGTTTCCAAATTTCGAAGAGTTTTATAAATGTATTTTTAGTTGTTTGACCAGTAACATTTATAATAGAAGAAGCATCGATTACATCAGTAATGTATCCAGACTGAGTTGTTCATCCGAACTAGTTTTGATCATTTTTATTTTCTATTTTGCTCGTAGGACATTTTTAAAACATTTTAAGAACATTTTATGATGATTTTTGGCGATGTTTTAGGGCATCAAAATCCGCACCTAGTGATGTCACTATAGTGGCGTTGAAGGTCCCGATTGAATGACAGCGTCACAGCTGACCAAGTGTCAATGGACTTAATGTTTTAATCGAAGAACAGAGCTTACCCGTCTGGGGTGACCCACTGGGGGACATATCGAGGGAGGGATGGCACGTTCGAACGGGGCAAGAAATCGTCACCTACTAGATTGATTGATTGATTGATTTTTTCGTGTTTCCGGGCGCGTCAACTGCCTCGGTCATTAGTCCCGTTAGTGTAGTGCATGTTTTTCTCGGAAGATGGCGGTGATCTTCCCCCGCTGGATGGCGAGATCCGGCGCCGACCTACCGTCGGCTAGTAGTGTTTTCCTCTAACCAGAACTCTCCCACCAGCGGGGCACCGCCCCAGCCGGAACAAGCTCTAAGCTGCCGACCGGTCTCCCGGAATATGTGATAGTGTAGTGCATGTTAGTGTAAGTGTGTGTGTGTAAGGGGAGAGGATAGGACAAGGAAGAGGAAGGACAGATCGCGCGCGGTCCGGGGCCCGTTTGGTAGGGTACTGCTCCGGCATTCGCCTGGTGTTGATCGGAGAAACCACGGAAAACTACCGACCAGAGCAGCCGGCCGCTAGAATTCTCCTCCAGACAGCAGCTGAATTCGACGTAGCTGAAAAGCTAGTGTCGAAAATCCTGTCGCCGTCAGGACTCGAACCTAGGACCTCCCGGTTAGAGGCGCTGCAGCCACCTACTAGAATATATGTACGCACTACACTTACGGTACTAATGAAGTAAGTATTTGACACATCCAGAATCAATACAAACTCTCTCTCTTTCTCTCTCTCTTTCTCTCTTTCTCTCTCTCTCTCTCTCTCTCTCTCTCGGGTGAGAGGGTGAATCGACTCTGAATCCCCATAAATGAAGAGCAAAGGACAGATTGAGACAGGACCCCCGAACTGAGAGTGGAGGATGGTGGAGAGGGGGGCGAGGAGGAAAAGAGAAGAGAGGGGCGGCTGAGAGTATCATGGATATGATGAACAGATGAAAGGAGATATGATAATCAAAACTTAATTGTATGAGGCATTAACTATGACATTAGCAATTTTAAAGCAATGACATGCCATGAATTCCTGCCCGAGACTTCTCTTCAGTTTAGATTCAAATCAGTTCATTTCTACGGACGTTCTAAAAAGAAGTGTGAAAGATAATACACCTATTTCCAACACAATGTTTCCCGGTAAGTTGTTATTATACAGAGGGTGTTATATTGCATGGCAGTACAACAGTAGAACATATAATTTACATAGAAATTGTGCCATCAGAATAGAGCCAAAATGCTTATGCAATGCTCCCGAACAGACTGAATGGTGAAAATTTGGATGAATGGTCTCTTAGCATCATTCGATACTTAGTATGCAATGTACTGACGCACGCAGGAATGAACAATGCGTCCTTTGACCTCTCCATACGAGCCTAACTGGTACTTTGTGTCGAGTACGCAGGAACATCAAAGCATCATTCCGAGTAGGTCGTTTTCGCGAACCGTAGCCGAATTGAATTTCATAGAATGATGCAGTATCCATACCGATCGGCACGCATGCCAGCATGCAGTAGGGTATGTGTACCTTATCAAAAGCCTTTCGCGAGGGTGCTAAATGACTCCATAGCCCGTAAACGTTACATAATACGTCCAATTATTTCCGATTTGCGAACTAAAAGCCGGATTTGCAACATGACTATAATTCTATTTCGAGAATATTCAGCGTGCAATAAATTCCCTCGGTGCAAAAACAAGGCCAATGCGAGGCACGCCCTCACGGGGCGTGGGCGAGGGTGCCACTGACGGCCGTCAGGGCTGGTGTTTGAGCTTTCCGTGTGGTGAGTGGCGAGCGGGTGAGGGCGGATGAGGCGAGGCTAGGCACATGCGGCGCTAGGGGTGATGGAAACCCTCGGCGTCGATGATTTACTTCCAACGCATCCCGCCGCTCGTGCGTTAAATGCAATTTTAGCGACCGTTTGTTTTGAGAACCGAGAACGGTTTATGGGGCCGCGATATACACTGCTCTTGTCCCTCAGCCTGTGGGAACGTCGATGCCTGCAATACGATGAAATTCGGTTTTATTAAGTGAATTTACAACTGTTTAACGGCTTGTCAGACTTAAAATTGATAGCGTGTATGTATTACTGGAAACTAATAGAATATTTGGAGTGATTTATTTGAATAATGAAATTACTTGTTTTCATTAACGAGCGTTGGAATCATTGTCTTTTAACTTATTAATGTTATGGACATTAAAACACAACAAACAGAAAATAACATTGTGGTTGCTCGCCGTGTTAAATTACTGAATTGAAAAAACTACCATAATGTACTTTACTTATTCTGTACGATCCCTGATGTTTTAAAAAATGATAGTTCGAAATTTTCAATCCACACTTTTAAGTAGTCCATGAAACTTACGTCACTACGGAAGAGACGGAGAACACCTGCAGGTACAAACTATTCAAATAACGAATCCTGCATGCCTATTAGTCTACAGTATTTTCCATTTACTGAGTGCAGTTAGGTTAAAAGCAGATTGCACATATCATAAACATTCTAATTTTAAAATTGAAGGGCTCAGTAAAACAAGGGGCTACCCCACTTAGACATAGTTATGAGATAATGAGGGTTTTAACTACACTCCCGTCATATAAGTCAATTCATTTTTAAACTTTTAAACACAGTACACTTGCAAATAAGTCCATACAAGATTTAAATAACATATTACACTAAAATAATAATATTTGAAGATTTATATAATTCTAATAACTCAATTCCACAAAAAATGTAGAATAGCCCCCTGTTTTACTGAGTCCTTCAATTGTTACGTCCTTCAACAAGTCTACTGTTACTAGTACAGCTTATTATTACATCAGTTAGTGTAAAATTTAATTTAATTTATTTCCTAAGGCTTTATGTTACACACGTGTCACAAAATTTATATTCATTTTTATCATCCGAACAAAACGGTATTGTGCGCCCTGACCGCATCTTCGAGGTCCCAACAACCTCCGAGAATAAATATCAGCGCACGGAAGAAACAAGCTAGGGGCCCTCGACGGGAACATTACTCTCCTCAAGAGCAACAAGAATGTGCACTCATTCTCTTCAGTCCTCGGGATTCCGAGCCCCCACGTATCCTCTCCTTTCGCCTCCATCTTCCTTTTCCCCGTCCCTCCCCCCTCCCTCCTCGTCCTATCCCTCCGCGTCGCCAAAGAAGCGCAACACAACGCGAAAAACGAGCGAAGCGCTCAACATCCACAGCAGATTTCCGTTCCAGATTTCCTGCGCCCTTCCCCGCTCCCGCGGCCGCTCGCACTCGGCTCTTTTGTTTTTGTTTCGCGTCGCCGCCGCCGGCAGCGCCAGCCGCGCGCGCGGCGTCGGTCGCCTCCTGCGTGGCGAAGTGGCAGGAATTGAAATGGATTCGCCTTGGAGAAGTAATATCTGTATTTGTTTGCTCCCGTCTCCCTCCGCGAGTCCGCTCCAGACCGGTGATGCTGTGTGCAGGCGCGGTGCGGCTGACGGGGAGCCAGATTCCAATCTCGTTATTACGGCCCGCCTCGGCGGTGGGTGAGGGTCGGCGCGTTTAAGGCCCGGACGGAAAAGGGTCCGAACAGTGCGTGAATTGGTGGCGATAAGACCGATCTTGACGTATCTCTTCGCGTGAGAGCTTTCGAGTTACGGACTGCCGTTATTTAGCGAACATGTGTCGAAGAGAGATACTCGAGGCGATAGGTCTGAAAATGGATATGATTTGTGGAAAGTCTTCTACATCAGCTGTTCCTATTCTTTAAGAGTGTTGTTGGAGTATGCACTTACAAATGATTTATTTTCAGATAGCATGTTGTTTCTTTAAATCAAAATATTGCATTATTTTGTCCATTTGTTACGATGCTGTAATATAAATAATTTGAAAATGAAAATAACTTTCGAGACATTCTGATGAGAATTAATTTCTTCTACTCTGAGTCACAACGTGATAGCTACGCTTTCCCTTCTTTTTAATGTAAAATATTTTCAAAAATTCAACACTTGGATCTCTCCCGGCTTCTTGAACTAACTCACTTCGTACCCCGCGAGGCAAAGCGAACCACTGGCAGGTAGAAGAACAAAGTATTATTTTAGTAAAAAAATAATTTGAAAATAAATAAGATATAAACTTGGAAGTATTAGCGTAACCAATTAGCTTGGAAGAATCGATTTAGTTTTATCGAGATAGTGAGACGATTCATCAATGTGAGGTACAATAGACTATAAAGGCATTATAGCAATATTAGCACAAGATTACTGGTCTTTACTGAACCAGCTTCCTCCTCCCCTGAACAGGGGTCTTTTTATTCAAACCATTGCAAGTGACCGCCACCGTTTTTTAAAATTTATTTTCTTTTGGATAGAACAATACAATGATCAGTGTTAATACACTCTACATTTGTTATAGTTGCTTATATCTACTTACAATTAACTTACAATAATCTTAAAATACAACTTACATTACTACTAGGGTGGTAGAGGTATCTTTGTACAATATCTCTACTTTGGATCGAGATCTGAGAATTTATTTAGGAATGTATGGAAAGGAAATTTATTTTTAATGAGGGTTCTGTGAGTTGGGTATTGACAGAGTCTTAGTGGGGTAGTTTGGGTATATTTGGTATAATTTGGAAGATGTGGGTGGATAAAAAAATAATGTATTTGGTAATCGGTTCTAACTGGAATTCTTTATGGAGTTGTACATTACAGACGTATCATGGGACATTCGTGATGGTGCGCAAGAACTGATTTTGGATTACTTGAAGTTTTTTGGTGTTTGATTTAGCTGCGCTGATCCAAACTGGGCATGCATATAATAATTTTGTATAGAAGTAAGGCAGTATTGTAGGGAACCGCCACTGTGTGGAAAGTATTTGCTTCAACATCCCGAACTACTGTTTGTTAATAGCCTCGCATATTTTTGAGTAACCTCATCTACTTTCGTAACATCGTTATTATCTTTTTAACCTTTCCCGTGAAGCAAGAGTCACTATACAACGATTTCTCGGTCTTTCACATTATTTCTTATGTGAAGGCATTCAAGTTTGATAAAGTAGAAATCATAAAATGAGAAAAAAGAATAAATGAGAGAGAGAGAGAGAGAGAGAGAGAGAGAGAGAGAGAGAGAGAGAGAGAGGAGGAGGAAAAAAAAAAGGAAAAAAAGAATTTTGTTGAACATTCCTATTGTTGCATTATATGTTTTTCTTAATCGATTAATGTGTTTATATGAATACATATTAATTAATTTCTCCAGATACAATATTTGCTTTACTCGCTTTGGGATCACGAGTATCGTATCGATCCTCTTAAGAGTTTTTTCTGATTTAATCGAAAGTGATTATTAACTAGTAAAAATTATCATCGTGAGAATCAGGAAAGTATATTAATATTGTCACAAAATGTCATTCCAAACAAATTAACATTGCAGTGACCCACAATGCCCAGAAAACATTTATTAATTGTAAATTTCTAATCCAACTTCCGTGACCAAACTTGTTCTACCGTTTACAACACAGAACAAGAATGAAAGTAAACCTGTGGTAGAGAAGTGTCAAGGCAATCGATTTGGTTAAACTAAAGTATGTAATATATAATTCTGTGTGTCATCGAGATTATATATCATATTTGTATACATGTTTTCACGAGGAAAAGTTTACGGCAGATGAAAAATAGGAACGAGATGATTTTCACTGCTTCAGTGAAATTTGACTGCTTCGTTGACAATTGAAAAACATCTAAAAAAATGCATTCATTAGAAAATGGTAGGGCCGAAACTGCACTCACATTTGTTCACAAATATTTTCTCATAAAATTTCTTCTTATCATAAAATATTTTTGGGACTTTCATTGGGCCCCCTGTTATTATCATTGCGATGTACCCTTCAACAGACGCAATTTATACACTGCATTACGAGAATGAAATATATACATCTGTGTGGCATCCTTACGCGTTATTGGAGCTTCAACAGGAGATTACTAGAGCGAGAACAACCACGTCATTATTTTCGTTCCGTCAAATCTATAGTTAGAGAGCGCATTGATCCATCTTACCAAAACACTTCGTTGCGGACGCAACCACCGTAAAACAGATCTACCATGCATCATTCCGAGAACCACCTCAACCGGTCACAAACATTCATAAAAATTAAAATACTTGAGTTGGGCCACCCGGGTTGGAATATTTACCCTATCTGTCGCAAAAAACATTTTAAAAGTCAACCTTTTTATTTGCGTAAAAACAAGCAATCCAGTACCTTGCTTTAATGAGAGAGATCTCTCCCGTATCTCCATTGCTACCACTCTTGTTTTGGGTCACTATCCGTGTTCAATTCTCGTAAATAAACTGTTTCCTATGTTAACCGGAAGTGATTCGAATGGCATTCGCGAGGACGAGGGAAATATCTTAAATTGGGCGCGAAATTCTATCAGGAGAAAATTGACACTGATACACCGTGTTTCGCAGAGCCATAGCCAGCAACAAATATTCATCACGATTAAAATACTTCTGCCGCGCCCGACTATTTATACTACCTGTCACAAAAAAAAATTTAAATCCGCGTTTTTATTTGCATAAAAACAAGCATATGTGTGCCGTACATAATGGGGTCTGTTAATTTTTAATGGAGCTATCAATGCGTCAGTGGGCGGAATGGCTTTTAGCACGCAATTCCACCCGTGCGGCGCGGCGGCGCGACCGCGCGGCGGGTCGATCAAAAGTTGTTTCGATACCCCACTCTCCTTTGTGCCGGAGCGGTAATTAAAATGTCGTCCGGTGGAGCGCGCTGGAGACATCGGAGGTTTTCATCACGGCCTCTGACGCGTCTCGTGGGTTTAAAACAACTCCCTTCACACAGGGACTCTCGCAAGCCTAGCGAAAGAAGCCCTATTTTCGCTGTTTTCCAACGCATCCTTTTTTTCCCCCCTACCTTCCTCTCTTGTGTCTCTTCCCTTTTTCCCGTGCCTCGTAAAATAAAATACACCCAGCAGTCGGTAAAGCATTTTGCGCCGATGAAAAAGGACTTCCTTTTCAATTTGAAGTGCGCTCCAGCCAAAAAGAAAGTCCTGCGGAAAAGAAACAAAGCGGTTACTGCTTGGGAAGTGCAGACAAATCGCGCTGGGTCGTTGCGGCCGCTTCGGAACGCAAATGCGAGGTAGGGCGGTTTCCCTCTCGAGGCAGTTGGAGAGGCCGAGGTAATGGCCTCGTGGGCAAGAAAAGGAGGGTTACTAACGATTTTATCAGTTTGCCATCGCTTTTGCAAGGTGTTTAATTTCCATCCGGGGAACACGGGTCTTGATCACGGTCGCTTAAACGTGGTAGTTAAATAAATTTATAAATTTTCTGTTTAATTATAAAAATATGATATTTTTTGGTATAATGAATTTTCAACATTTTGTTAATATATTATTTGAATGTGAACAAACGTGTTTAATATGTTATCACAATAATCTAAGCTCAGGATTTCCTGTGGTTATAACACGAATCTGGTTGGAATTACGTTTCTGTTGTTCTCTGCCCATAACGTTTATACTACTGGATTTTTGTATTATCCCACTTCGAAATGAAGCTTGCGGTGACAGCTACCCTCGCACACCGTTCATCAGGCGCGTTCTGCCGGAAGCACGTCCTGCCCCAGCTTCCCCCTCTGCCGCCGCTGCGCGCCGGCTCTTCCAAATGGGCTGCGAAGGAGCTCCGTTGACCGACACTGCTCGCGGACGTGCCAATCCACTCGTCACCAACGCGCCCTCGCCCATCGTCTGACCCACCGTCACACACCCAAGCGATAGCCCGCCGACGAAAACTACCACCCACACGAATGATTGCCCACTCGAGCGACCGCCCACGCTAGCGACCGCCCACGCTAGCGACCGCCCACGCCAACGACCGCCCACGCCAACGACCGCCCACGCTAGCGACCGCCCACGCCAACGACCGCCCACGCCAACGACCGCCCACGCCAACGACCGCCCACGCCAACGACCGCCCACGCCAACGACCGCCCACGCCAACGACCGCCCACGCCAACGACCGCATCATATCAAATTTGACAATTATAACTTCTGTTCGTACAGGTAAATTGCGTCCCAACAATGAAACGTAATTCACAGAAATCCAGCTGCTGAGACGCGGCGCCGAATGCCATTCCAATCCCTGAAGGCTAGAATTTTTCTTTCATATATTTCAAATAGGTTTTATATCATTTCTAAAATATTTGTCAACGTATAACAAACGCTCGAATGTAAGGAACGAACTAAGAAATGTGAAGTAATATACAAATTTTAACATACGTAGCATTCAACTGCACGTAATCACCCTCATATTAACTTCACGAAGCGCAGGAAATTCGGAGTGGGCAACTACGTTTTACGCAAAATCATTAAAAAAATACTCATATTTTCTAAAAATTCAACATGACCTTATTTCAAGATTTGTTTTTGATGAACTTATGTCGTTAAGAAAAATATTGTATCTCCACAATTGTAGTTGTAGGAAAACGCGAAAATATTTTTAAGTTTTTAAAATTTTAAAAATAACATGCGTTTCAACGAACATGAGACTTGCACCTCTCTAAATTGTCCTGTACGCTATTAAAGCTTCAAATTCAATCAAAAAAAGTTCTTCCGTTTTTAAGAAAAAAAATGGTTTAAAGAAAATAAAAATTGCCTGTATTTGACATAACTTTAAAAAAATTTTCGAAATATTAAACAAATAATTATTTGAATATCTGTTTTTGATAAACATTTCTTTAAGAAAAGTTTTATTCATAAATCTAATTAAAAGAAGATGCCTAAAAAAATTTGAAATCTTGCAATTTTCAAAAATCGAAATACTCAACGATCATGAGACTTACGCCATTCTTTATGTCTTCTCCGATGTCAAAATTTAATTAAAATTGTAGGTCATTTTTCAGAAAAAATATTTAACAAAATAAAAATTTCCTATATTTCACGCAAAATTATCCGAAAAGTACTCATATTTTTCAAAAATTGTACATGACCTAATTTAAAAATTTTTAAGGAAATTAAGGCTATCTCTATATCTTTAATATTTTATATGTAGGAGGACGCCGAAAATATTTTGAGCCTTTCCAATTTCGAAAAATCAAGGTTTTCAACGAACATGAGTCTTGCACCATTCTCTTAAACGTTCTTCACACTATCCAACAACAAAATTTAATCATAAACAATGGAGCGATTTTTTTAAAATTTTGAAAATGTCCCAAGCTCTTCATGTAAAGTCCCCCCAAAATTAAAATGTAGGTTTGAAACTCAAGGATTCGTGACATAAGTCAGATTGATTAGGGAAATATCAATTTTGGAGAAAATCGGCTGAATGGTTTTAGCCATAAACATGGTTCATAGACAGACGGACAGACGTTATGCCGTCAATCGATTTGTCGGTATCAACAACTCATAAAACATGAATTCTGACTACACTACGTGTTAGAGGATTTTTGCTTCTAAATTTAACAACTGTATTTATCTAATTTTTCATTATCAAGGCCCGGTAGTAAGAGACTTTCTGCCAAAAATTCCCTGTATTTCGGCAGCATAACGTAGCTTTCTCTCTACTACGTAAACGGTAGCGAGAAAGTAATATTTATTATTAGTAGTAGAAATATTATCGGTGTACACGATACAAATCATGCACCAATGTTGCTTGTTCTTTTCTTTCCTTTGCCTTTTTCTCTCCCCACTTCTGTCTACCTTCTTGTGTCTGACTCTCTCTCTCTGTCTCTCTCTCTCTCTCTGTCTCTCTCTATCCTTTTCTCTCGTCATAAATAAATCTAGAGTAGTTCCTGTGAAAAGAAAGTTTTAACTTTTCTTTAGTCTTCTGTTTTACACCTAATAGCATTTCAGGTACTTCCGAGGTTCTTTTTTGTTCGAAATTCGTAGTAAATAAAGTCCTTATTGCGCTTTCCAACTACAACATTCAAACTAAGGAAGACAAATTAGATGTCAAAATTGTGCATGTTGTAATTATTCAAAGTCGAGCTTTACTTGCGGAGAGAACATAACGCGGCCTTGAAGTCACTCCCTGTCATAATGAAAAGGATCTACGTCCCTGTCAATTCCACTTTCTGCACTTACTGTCACACCTGAATGCACAGCTAACTCAAATGTCATGTACACTGTCTTGAGTCCTTACCTTCAGCTTCCTTTACCTTATTTTCGTCCTGCCTCCCATTGTTCCATCAGTTTTCTTAAGGCACATCATTTAACAAAAATCGTTTCATTTCCGATACAGTGCTAGCACCTTTTCTCTTCAAAAACATCACTCCTCGAAACACAAAAACATGGAAGTTTTGCGTTTAATAGAAGTGCCTTTGGCCTTCAATTTCTCGAATATTATGGTATTTGACACTGCTAGGGATGACATTTCAATGAAAATGCTATGATTTTAATTATTCTGCGTAGCAATATGCTCGAATATGCTCTAATGCTTTTGAAGCGAAGCAGATATAATGCTTCGCTGCTCAGTCGGTGACTCAATCAATTGCCCTTTACTGTCTCCACTCCAGACCACACCCCTGTATGCCTCTCACGCCTCAGAGCGTCGCCGAACCTGCGACCCAAAGGTCACATGCGCGTGCGGTGCTGCCACCTTCACATCACCCTCCTCCGCTCCCTTTGGTTAAACATTCAGCTTTTACCTCTTTACACGCCTGATCGTTCTTTTTTATCTGGCCATGGTTTCCGTACGGGTATTAGTACAGTATAGTAATTAGGCTCTTGAACAAGGTATTACGATGACTTGAGGTGATTTTTGAAGGGTGTTAAATGTAACAAAGAAGGTAATGGACTTACAAACAATATCTAAAAAACACGTCAATACTAATCCGCGATATGTAATATGTCAAAATTACAGTGACAGTTAAAACTAATCACACACTCACGCCACACACACCAACTCATTAGCATAATTTATTTTCTTAACTATTTCTTTCTTTTATACTAAACTCGTATTAGACATACAACATGAAAATCCAAAGAATATCAAAAATAGGTAAGAGACTGCAAAATGTATCTGCAACTTTCTGTTTGTTTACTCATACTCTAAGATATTTTCAGGATATTTTTCCCAAATACTTTTTTTAAAAAATAAAGGCTTGAGAGAAAATGACTTTGAGACTTCTCCACCTTATTGTTTCGTATGCCATACTTGGTGCTTCAAATCGTAGTGTGCTCAGAAAATAAATACAATTGTCCCATCTTGAATTCCGAGAAAAATTAGTATATTCTCGTCGCCTCGTGGAAGCTGATTGGACGTGAAGTTATGTCCCTTCCCCGCGTGGTTAACATTTTTCTGGAATAAATATTCAATAATAAAATGCGTTTTTGACATTTTACGATGAACTCTTAAGCTCTGTAATTCTCAAAAGGGTTATCCGTTTATTCTGCACTCTCAAAGAAAGGCAAAGCGTATTCAGAATGTTAATTGCTAAATTCTCATTCAGTTTAAGTGTCTTTGATTCCAGTACTTCGCTCCAAGCTTCGTCTCTCGCTAACTTGGAATCTACGAATTGTCGATCGGCAGAGAGCTTTGATTTGTGAAAGTCTTTGTTCTCTTTAAAAATAATAGTATATTGAAAAATATTATTTTGTTCTCCCATTGTACAATTCTGTCATTTTATGGCTGCAACCAGTGATAATAATGATACTCATTACGATAAAGATTAATCATTACGAATCACGACACATAATAATTGCGAGTTGATCGAGTAAATGTTTCGTTCGATTGTGTACATTAAAATGGCATTTAATATTATATTATGCTTGTCAGTTTAAATTTACTTTATTATTAGGGATTTTTTTACATGAATATTATTTAAAATAAATTGGATTGTAATTGCACTTTGATCCTATTTGACTAGCGCAGTGGAAGTTATTGAAGGGAACATTTGACAGACATTAAGACGCAAGTCTTTTTGTATTATGTGTTGTCGTCCTGTGGTTTTCCTCAAAACAAGCCAATTCTTTAGTTTAAAAAGTCTAATTAATCAGAGGTGGAGTAGACACCTCCAGAAATAAAAGAGAAGAGAAAATAATATTAAATAAATGTTATCTACAATGTTCAATTTCTTTATTTTCATTAAACATAGAAAACAAACTGTTTTGATCGAGTGATATTGTGGTGAAAGGAAACATATTTCTTTACTAAGTTAAAACTTAACTTTGTACTGCCTCGCAGGCGGACAAAAGCAACCTATCCTACCCTGCCGCAGGTTCGCCACCCACGTAGGGTAGGGATCTATCCGCTAACTCGCCTTGTCCGACGATTCAATGTAAACGCTTAACTTCTAAAAGTTACTTCTGAGAGTTGTAGAAAAAGTACCGTATGAAACTCGGTGTAATGGGTATTAATACACTCGTGTAAAGTTTACGATATTCGCTCATTCCTCGCTCGTCTCGTAATATCACGCTCGGGTATTAATACCCATCATTACATCATCGTGTCATAATGTACTACTTCAGGTATATATATGTATGTGTATGTGTGTGTCTGTGTGAATGTATGTCTGTGTATATGTGTGTCTGCGTCCGTGCGTGCGTGTAGTGTGTGTGTGCTTGTAAGGAAGGCTTTAGCAAAGTTTTACAGAATGGAATTTTTACACCTTCGAAATGACAAAACAATCGTAGAGCAATGTAAATCTATGTAAAATTAGGAGAGATGATCAACTTTTGACTTCGATCTTTCTTTCACTGAAAGAAAAGCCTAAGCACGCAATATTTAATTCAGTAATCAGCCACATTAAAAATCAAAAGAAAACGAACATAACATTTATACAACTATTGTGCGTAACAATCTATGAATTACTTTAAATCACATTGGCAGCCAAAGAAAAATATATTTACATTGTATTTTTTTTATTTTCAGATCCGACAGTACATGTTAATGAATTGTCTGACGTTTCTTTCTTCGCGCGCTCCCAATCTTCTCTGGCGCTCTCGCGCCATGTCCCGCGTCGCGACGATTCTTTCCTCTTCTACTTCCACGTTCCAATATATCCTTGTAATATATATTTTTTTGTAGTTATAATATTCCGCGTCTTCCCCATCTATATCTAACAACGATGGTACCTGCTCCACACCTAAAATTCGAGAGAGCTTTTTCGAGGTCTATCTACCGGGTCCTCAGTCTCGTTTATCTTTTTTTCATTGTTCCCTATGCCACCTGTATTTTAATAGTGTCTATAAGTGGCTTTGCCTGGCTTATGCAACTCTTAACTCGTCCCTTTACATAACGTTCCTTGACTTTACATTTCACACACACACACACACACATACACATACGCATACACATACGCATACGCATACACATACGCATACACATACGCATACACATATACGCATACACACATACGCATACACAACACACACACATATATATATATATATATATATATATATATATATATATATATATATCCTGGAGAACACGAGCATCCCGTTAGGCAAGTAAAGAACGTCTTGTGCTGCTGAGAGAGTAGCAAAGAGAATCTCGCAGATAGGAGCAGCGAGGAGGCATGCGACAGGGGACATTACATAGCTTTAGGTGAGGAAAGACGAAAGACGAACTCCCTCCGATAACCGCTCTGGTGCCGCAGGAAGCAGCGCGGCTGCATAGAGAGAGACACACACACAGAGAGACAAAGAGGGAGAGAGAAAGACAGAGAGAGAGAGGGGGGATGAGGGTGGCATGTGAGCCTCGTGTGGGCGTCGGCTTCAAACGACAAACGAGAGCTGCACAGGGGCGGTCGATGTCTTCCTCGGAGTTGGACGTGGGCGAAAGGATTAGTGAGATAGCGAGTTGGAAGCATACGCAGAACCACACTAAAAAGGGCAAACTACGCGTGGGAGAGGGATGAAAGAACCAACGCGACAACAGAAATTTAATGTAAGGGATGCAAGAAATTGGAAACGAGCAGGAAAGCTATATTCATTTTTGTGATGTAATCGGAATGGTCTAGAACATATATCAGGTTTAGTTCAAAGAAATCATTTCATTTTGTGTGCGAATATTTAGACATTTAGTGCTGCTTTTCAGTGTATAGATTATAAGATAATGAGTTATTTCTATCTATATTAGCCAAGTAATTGTAGATATTTTACCTCAAAACAAAATTGAGAACCATCTACGTTTTACATATTCTCATTGTATTTTTGATATTAATCATTCGTAGGTGATTCGTGACATAAGTTATCAAAGTTAAAGCCCTGAAATATTTAATTAAGCATTTCTGTTTATTATTTTACTGGCACTGAACGACATAGAAATAAGAGTAGTCTACACGGTTCTTTTGTTCGCCACATCTTCCTCTAACAATAATCGAACTGCGTGTCTAGGATTCTGGCTTATTCGAGCTGTTACAAAAACAATTCCGTTCGGACGAAGCCCTTAAGCTCGCGCGAGCAGCGACCAATACGCCTTGATGGGCACCGCCCTCTACTGGGGATAGAGAGCAATAGTGGAACGATAGCCGATCCGGCGCAGCAGAGCACGGAAAACCTTCTAGTCTAGACCAGCTGTGAACAACGCGTAGGACCCGCCGGTGTATTTTTTGCTGCCCACTGGTGTCAGAACCAGAATAATATTTAAACAGACTTCGAAAATTGAAGTTGATTTTCTTGGCTTCCACGTTTCTTCAAAGAACGCTTGAGAACGTTTGATGCTACGTTGAAAAAAGAAACTTGACTAAAGGAACCCCTGAGAAATATATTAAATGGTGAGGACCCGCCGGTGCCTTTGCAACTAGGATATTTCCCGACATTTCCAAAGAGCAGTAATTTTACTCTTGCTGTATTAATAGAGGGTCATTTCTAGCGTAAAGACAAGTGTGATAGTCATTTGACATTATAAGCGTGATAGGGCAGGAGCTGATTGAACAAGGCATATAGCAAATGCAGAAGGTTACTGATAAGCCCCGGTCTTCAAAAGAGAAATATTGGGAATTTTGTTTTCCACGTGAAAATGGTGATAAAGCTCTCAATAACCTATTTCACAGATGGCGCCAAAAGAATTAAGAGAAAACTCAAGGGACCCATAACAATGGTCATTCATTTTCTAGCATTGTGACAAATCATGTTATATCATCGATGCTGCTCTCCAGAAAATGTTATACGTTTTTGGACCTGAGGCTTCATAAAGTTCTGAACTCCTGGCCTCTACCGACACTAGGGTGGAGGGCATCCAAGTGGGAGAGCTGCTGAGGCAACTCGGAGGTAAAGAAGCGGAATTTCAAGGACGATGCACTGCGTCACCCACGCAGGGCAGGGATGTGGTTGCACTCAGATATTTTGTAATTTCTTTTCTGTACTTCGAATGTCCTTTAATTCGTTAGCTAAAGCGCGTTGCATAATGATAGTCATTATGAAACATCTTCATTATACTGCAAGTGCTTGACCAGTCACAAACAAGTTTACAAGCCAAGAATTGAGATGTCATTACTCACTTGTCATGTGGCATGAGACAACAGCAAATGTTCTCCCCTGTTTCGAAAAAATCAGAATTCGGATGAAAATTGGAATACTGAAGCCCCCGGGGACTATCAAATATTAAGCTGATAAGAAATAAGAACAGATACAATTGATGTTATTTCTTTAATATGTACGTTGAAACCTTACTTGACTCGTGCACTGGTCATTTGCAACCGAATAGTACTAATGATTTACTAATGGGACAACTAAAGTAGCAGTCCGCTATGTGGTGTTATCATTAATTGTACTAAAAGTGTTGTACGAAATTCTACGTTGTAGGTGTTAATACAGTCGTATGAATCTTCACTCCTTCCTGACTCCTGTAATAATTTACTTCATGGTCGTGTATTAATACTCATCATTACATACCCTTCATTATTTCTTCATTACTTCATTGTTTCATAAGATACTACTTCGTTGTGTTCAACGAGATCCTACACACGAGGAATGTAGAGCAGGCGCATTGCAATGTTTAATTCGTGCCCCGTTTGTAATCTTTTCGATATAACGATTAGAGATTGTGGTAAGTATAAGATCAAAATCTCCAGTACTCTAGAAATGAGTAGAAGTAAAATACAGGTGGTTACTGACAAGTGCCACAAATCAGTAGCTCATTAACAGTTTAACAAAATAATAGTATTTAACAAAATAATTGTATGCTATGCCTTTAGGAGCTAGAACGAACTAATGAGAAAATAAGTGCGTAGGGCGTTTTAGATATATATTTTTCACTTCATTGAGAATTTAAAGTGTAACTCCAAAAGTTACTTTTTAAAACTTAAGATGACCAGTATTTCAATATTCAGTACTTGTAACATTTCTGAGAATGACGTTCAAAATCGCACTTCTTTATATTATGTGGTTATCATTTAAGAGATTTGACAGCTGAGATTTACAGAAGTCTATCTACTACAATAAAAGCCAGGGCGGGACCTTTGCAGAGGCAAAGCTTAACGGTTGGTTACGAACACGCGCCTTTATAAGTTAGCGGGTTTCCCGATGCAGCAGCTTTTGCGTCTCTCTGAAGCACAGCTCAGGGTGCGAGAGCTAGCGGGCTCCGGGGCCGGGGGCTGGAACCGCGGTCGACGGAGGCGGAGGAAAATGTCGAGGGGGACACGTTGCCACGCGGAGCCGCGGGGGCGCCGGGCGGCGGGGCGGCGGGCGGCGGGGCGGCGGGGCGGCGGGGCGGCGGGGCGGCGGGGCGGCGGGGCGGCGGGGCGGCGGGGCGGCGGGCGGCGGGGGCGGCGGGGGCGGCGGGGGCCGAGACATTTCCTCGCGTCTTGCGAGGGCGGCCGCCGATGCAGCTCCGTTGCCATGGCAACGGCGCGCACACTCCCAGCCCGAGGGGAGTTCTCTGACCAGAGACGGAACCGAAAATAATAGCAAAAAAGCCGCCCGGGCAACACTTCATTACCGTTAATTGAGACATTAGTCGCAGCAGGAAGCTGCGGCTGCTTTTAGAAATCGCATTTTTCCACGTTTAAAAAAGAAATCGACTGAAAGAGTGTCAGATCCAGACGCGCCGTGATCGCATTTACCGACGAAATTACCTCTGTGCGCTTCCGCGTGCGGGAATTATAAAAAAAGGGCGATCCGTGCGTGGGACGTGTATTCGCGCAAACAACGTAAATATTTTTCTCCATTTAGCAGGTGGCGTGCGCTTTAAAGCCAAAATTGGAAACGCAAATGCATTTCCGTTTCCTTTGGATCTCGCGGAAGGCTTGATCGCTCTTCGGAAAGGTACTTCGCGGTTGTAATTAACTCTGTCGCGATAAAGGCCCATCGATCGAGCGGTGTCCCAGGGTCGCTATAGTGACGGATATATACGGCAAGTGAAGAATGCAGAGGGAAAGGATTCGATTCTAGATTGTTCTTTTTTTTTTTCTTTTAGTTACTGGCATTGCCCAAATTTTCATTTTATATCATATTCCTATTCACGTGTTGAAGCTTGTGCATTACATATATCTCTAATATTTCCCCATCCATCTCATATCTATAAAGAAATAATGATTATCTTTAAATCCTAATATATTCCATGAATTCTCATAATCGAGCCTGTGCTAGATTTTGTTTACCTGCAATTTTCTGGCTGCATTACACCAGAAGATCTAGATGACGGAATTTCTTTCCAATGTTGGAAGTTGAATAGATTGGTACGTAACGGGGATGTAACTGTTAATCTTGGAAGGATTGCTCGTGGTAGGGGTTGAGTATAGTGTTTTTAAGTGGCGAGATTGCTTTACAACAGTGAAGTTAAATGATGGTTAGTTAAAAGAGGGAGTTGGAGCGTTCGCTATCGTAACCGTCAGGTGTATCTCCTGCTAGTGTTCATATTCGGATATAGGTTTGAAGAGAACATTTTTAAATTATTGCTCTCCTAAATTTCCCCTAATACTCATTTCTAACTCCCTGTGTTATTGTGGGAATTCTGATTTGGTGTTGTTGACATTCTTATGAGAAGAAATAAAAGAGGTCATCTTCGTCAACATATTATTTAGACTTTATTATTTATTATTAATAATTCATTAGACTTTTGCCGAAAGCAGCGAGACTGATGATGACGGCAAAGCCGTCGAAAGCCGGCTATCTTAATAAAAAAAACCGGCTATCTTAATAAAAATAATATGTTGACGAAGATGAGTGTGACGAAGAAAGTGAGGAGGCAGGAAAGGCTTATAGCACTCCCATTGCCCTAGAGGACAGCAGAAAGCTCACAGCGCTGTATTTTTGAGGAATCCTCTTTTCAGAGCGCGTGCGGCTTTTTTGCTCTTTGCAATAAAACAGTTTATAAAATTTATTTTTCATTTGAAATATTTAACAAGGGAATACAATAATTGTTATCTATCACCACCTATCACTACAGTTATTGAAATACCTGTAAAGATAAGTAAGTAAATATTTTTCTCTTGAGATTTTTAGGTCTGTGTTCGAGCCACTAGCTATGTATTTACAACTTTGTTGCGATGTTAAACGGAAATATATGCCTTTAAAAACTTCCGAGTTTCGCAGCATGAAAGGAATTGGTTTCTTGTGTGACTATATACATACGGCATTCACCTACCCTATCCTCTGACATTAGATTCGATGCTTCAGACAGTTATTGAACAAAAGATGACTTATTATTCAAAATCGAAATTATATTCTCTTACGTGTCACATGAACGATAAAGTAATATAATATTAACTGTAGATAAAAAAGAAACATTTTCCAAATCGAACAGTTTTTTCGTTTAATTTTCAAAATTAGGGCCTGGATTCTCGTAAATATTACTGAAATTGCTCTCAAAATTATTGGAAAAGCTTCTGGAAAATAGCTCACATGCTCTTTAATTATGTGTGTGTGTGTATGTGTGTGCGTGCGTGTCTGCGTGCGTGTGTACGTGCGTGTCTGTGTGTGTCGAGAGAGAGAGAGAGAAAGAGCACAAGTGCGTACGCGTGTGTACGTATGTTTGTGTTTGGGTGAGTGTGTATAAATGGTAAAAGAGTAGGAACAGTTTCATTTAGACATGATTCAATTTGCAAAAAACTCTGTTTAAAAAGAGCAGTCTCTTTTAGCAATGCATTTTATTTCTAAAAATTTATTCTCAACACTATCAACACTCAAGAGATTGAATTATTAACCAAAATGAGCAGAAACATTTAAATATTTTTTTTTATTACAAAGATTTTTAATACATGATTCGGGTTAAAATTACAAGTTAGTTTTCGAGAAATTTTTTTATTATTAAAAATTTAACAGTTTGTTTTAATGTAAATTTAAAAAAAAGTAAATCTTTTCAGAAAAAAAGTATTTGAAATTACTCAAATTTATTTCCTCGGTTATGCAAACGGTTAGTAACGTTTATGGATTACATGAAGCTGATTAAACGCTTAATATCTTCTACTATTTTATTCACAAAAGCAGTGTTCGGAGCAGAGGTGAATAACTGACCTGTTCGTGGGGACGGACATTTGATCTCTGCCCGCAGCGGTGTGTTCTAACTCTCTTTGATGATATTTTTTTATTTACTTTATTTTTATCCGATCGGCCAAACCACTTTACAGAATTGAGAAACGGGAATACATTAATAGAGTGAAAACTCCTCAAATAATTTCGAGTGTTTTACTCGGCAAGTTAATTAGTTTGATGTTGATTTAAAACGATAATTAATCAGCTGAGAGCGCATGCTCCAACAGGTGAGCATACTGCGCCCACAATTCACTTCATAACCACACAAGAAGGCTGGTTATTCACAAAAATCCAACTTCACTTAGTCAAGACTATGTAGATAGGTTTCGCTGACTGAAGGGGGAATTAAATCTTATGTTATAGAATTATAAATTCAGTATAGGTGCTTATAAGGCTGGTAATCCACGAAAATACAAAATAAAGTTAGACATTTAGGCTCTCTTGTAAATTGAGTTTTTGTAACTTGTTGCTTCTGTGAGAAACCATTTTTTAATCGAAGAAATGAAGATGTATTATGTCGATTTATGCAATTTCTCAATGCATATTTTTAAAATGGATGCAGTTAAACAGTATTAATGAAGACAAGTTCTCATAACCTCTTGCATTCTTTCCCCTTTGATCATTTATGAGAGCAAGCACAAAGCAGAAAATGTTATTTATTTGCTCGCACGATGAAGACGTAGGCGAAGACATACCTTTCAGTGTCGACAGAATGAACATGTAGAAGAGAACAGATATATTTCTGAACCGCCTACCTTCTTCTTATGCAAGCAATACGAGTGGTGTACATTGCTTCAAGCGGCATTGAACCAGCGGAAACCCTTGCACCGCTATAAATCGCATCGATGTCAATGTGGGCCGTGTTGCTGTTGATCTATGCGCAATGTAGCTTCCTCAGCAAGCAGTGTACCGCAGAGACGCATATCTTCGCCTTATTCGTCGTCATGAGTTAAGCAAATGACGCAACTGAACCCAACTTGTGAGAGAGGAAAAACTACTTGAACATAATGCTCCTGCATGTTTTGTTGACACGCAGATTTGTGTTTGTCTTCTCTTGGTGAACAATGATACTTTCTGAAAGACATACTGTTGGTGATTTTCATCTTCTTTAATCTGCACGAGACAATCATAATATACTTTAGGACGTTAGGTAATACATACGTGTACCAAAATCAGCGATATGTTTTATTAAAAAAACATTATGCACTGACATTGATGGACTGCCAAATACTCATTTATAAAAGTCACCCTTTCGGAAAGCATGGGCTCAATTACTCAGTATTTGATACTAATGAACTTGTTTCTTGGTAGGATTTTCTATCATCTTTTTTCACGCAACATACAAAATTCCGTATTCCAGTTCCTTTTTCACTCATTCTTGTTTGTCTCCAACAAATCCATTGAGATCTTCGAGACAGAATGATAATGGAAAGGAAACACTGATATGGTGTAAGGTAAGCATGGCAGCACAGGAAAGAGTAACAGGTGGAGGAAACTGGGATATTTCCGATATCCCATCCAATTTTCACGACAAATTCCAAATAGAGCGATTGCGTTTGAGCACAATTTCTCAGATAAGGTAGACAATCCTCACAAATTCAAATCGGAATATTTCTACGTGGTGAGAAAAGACTACGGAGGAATTGCCTCCCTCGTTTTATTCTCAAAGAGGAAAGAATTCGGTCGGGAAAACAAATGCGGAGGCAGTCAAAGGAATAACAAGCAAAGGAAAATACAGGATGTCCGGAAAGAAAATGTCAAAAAATCGACAATTAGCTCTTAAGACAACTTAAAGCATATATTGTCTAATAAACTACTTGGATATTCCGAATGGCTGAGTCGCAGTAAGCATTTAAAAATGAGTTTTGAAAAAATGCTTTCTAGGCAAAGATTTGCACTATAGAAGACTAGAAACACTTCGAAAACATGTAAATTGTTCATTATTTACAAAAGAAGTTAATATAATTGTCCAGAAAGAAAAATTAATCCAGAAATAAAAAAGCAGTCAAATTGGGTAAATTGGGTGTTTTATCTGTGAGTTATTTTTTTTCTTTCTGAACAACTATATTCACTTCTTTTGTAAATAATGAACAATTTACGTTTCTGGAATGTTTCTAGGCTTTTGCAATGCAAACTTTTGCCTAGAAGCATTTTTCCAAAACGAAATTTTAGGTGCCGGAATATCGGAATATCCAAGTAGTTTATTAGACAAAATATTCTTAAAATTGTCTTAAGAACTTATTTTCGAATTTTCGAATTTTCGACATATCCTGCCCGGACACCCTGTAGAGCCGCATTATTACAAAGCATCTTTGTATTAGAAAGAATTCTTCCAGGGTCTTCCCCTCTTTGCAGGAACTCGATGCGCGATTTATTTGCGCGTCGAGGGACACACTGTGGGAGGGGGAGGGCGCTGTGGATGCCGCTCGTCAAGGGGGGTGGGGCAGAAAAGGCACCGAGGGTCGCACCCCGCCAAGACGTACGTAAGCAGGAAGGGCGCGCAGCGTCTGAAGGGCCGAGGCCCGCTCAAAGGGGAAGGTCTTCTGTGCAAGTCCCTCCCCAAGGAGTTGGCGGGCTGGAAGGGCGGGAGATTAAAACAGACGGACGAGCCGGGAGGAGGGGGGAAGAACCCTTATCATTTATAATTACACCCAGCGGAGGCCGAGAGAGGGAGGAAAGGGGTTAGTTGCAGCGTGAGGACAAGCGTCTCGTCTGGAGGAGGACGGGGAGGCTGAAAGTATATCCTGGAGTGCGAGGATTTCGCCTAGGTGATGGACTGTTCGTGTGTTGGGGGTGACCTGTAATCCCTAGTTAACCGGTGGCGGAATCACTTTAAGTGTCTTAGATTGTTCGGAGTGTGGTAACAATAACTCAGATAATAAGAAGAAAATACTTATTGACGATGATTTTCTAAAGCAAAAAGATAATTAAAAAATTATTTTCTTCCACAGATGCGATGTGATAACTCTTTCTGAGGCAATTAAATGAAGGTTTAAGAATTTTGATTGTAATTGTTCCGTTTAATAATTGGGGTTAGAAAATTTCATATTGTTTGACATTAACGCAGGTCAACGATTATCAAATAATTACGCTTTATCAGTAAAGAATGCGTGGTCAATTAAGTGTTCATTGATGTTAAATTCGCCTCAGAAGTGGAAGAATCGTGGGATTTCTTTGATCGTTTCTAAATTTCCCTATGTGAGGTGTATAAGATGTACATATCTGATATCGAATAAATTATTAATATACGAATCCCATTAATTATTCTTCAGAATGAAATTAAGTATTAAATGTTATTTTTGTTCACAGTGAAATAATTCGATTGATTAGTGTAATTGCATTCCTATGATAGTAGATTGTCTTAGTAATGTCACGCAGCGCCTCTGACCGGGGGTCCTAGGTTCGAGTCCTGACGGCGGTAGGATTTTCGACACTAACTTTTCAGCTAGGTCGAATTCAGTCGCTGTCTGGAGGAGAATTCTAGAGGCCGGCTGCTCTGATCGGTAGTTTTCCGTGGTTTCTCCGATCAACAACAGGCGAATGCCGGAGCAGTACCCTACCAAACGGGCCACGAACCGCGCGCGATCTGTCCTTCCTCTTCCTTGTCCTATCCTCTCCTTTACACACACACATCAACGCACTACACTACCAGATATTCTGGAAGATCGGTCGGGAGCTTAGAGCTTGTCCCGGCTGGGGCAGTGCCCCGCTGGTGGGAGAGTCCTGGTTAGGGGGAAACCCCACTAGCCGACGTAGGTCGGCGCCGGATCTCGCCATCCAGCGGGGGAAGATCACCGCCATCTCCCGAGAAAAAACATGCACTACACTAACAAGACTAATGACTAAAGCAGTTGAAGTGCCCGGAAACCCGAAAAAATCAATCAATCAATTAAGTAATAGAAGGGGTATGAGAAATATGGTCGGAAGTCCAAATTTTGATTGAGACAAGTTAAGCATACTGGATCAGCATGCTTTCAATTATATTGCGTTTTCGTTGCGTTTTCTATGGCAAGACAGTGCCTGATTTTATTCTCCTTTCATTTATTTACGTGTTTTCGACAATCTTAAACAACGACTGTAACGTTACTATTACAGTTCAAAGATGCTTCGTTTCTTAAATATTAAATTACTATTATTATAAATTGCTTCTCCGCACTTTCGTAATAATTTAACTTTTACATTTTCATAGAATTTGACTACACACAGTAAAATAATCGATTTCAAAAAATTGATTGATTAATTGACGATTCCGGGCGCGTCAACTGATAATGTGATTAGTCTCGCAAATGTAGTACATGTTTTACTGGGGGAGATGGCGGTGATCTTCCCCCGCTGGATGGCGAGATCCTGCGCCGACCTACGTCGACTTACGGGGTTTTCCCCAACCAGTTATCTCCCACCAGCATGGCGCCGCCCCCAGCTGGGATCAACACTAAGTTCCTGTCTGGTCTCCCGAGAAGTGTTGTAGTGTAGTGCATATGGGTGTGTAAGTACGGGCTGGGAGAGGACAAGGAAAAGGAAGGAATAATCGCGATCTGTCCGTGGCCCGTTTGTCAGAGTACTGCTCCGGTACGTAACCTCTAAATTACTTCCCTGCAGTCAGAAACCATCTTTTGTGGGCCCTTGGTACAGAAAAATTGACTCACGGCAAAACGTCTGTCAGTTCGTCTGTCCATCCGTCTGTCTGTGGTCCTGTGGTTTTCTCCAAAATTGATATTCCCAGATCGATGAAAAGGAACTCGATGCCCTGCGAGTTTGATAAAAATATTTTAATTTTTGGGTGTACTTTACATTAAGCCTCAGTTATATATACAAACTTTTCCAAAAAAAAAAAGGGCTCCAAATTGTTTAAATATTTGACGCCTCTGCGTGAACTCATACCTAATAGTTCAATTTCCTATTTCCCTTTTATGCGTTCCTTCTGCTTTTAATTGTCGTAGTCGACTCAGATCGCCTCCAAATGGCTACCTATCATCTGGTTACTTATCTTAAAATATTTGAATGTAATAATTTCTCTACTAGTCAAAATTAATGTAAAAAGTAATTTATTATTCCATAGCGGGGTATATTCACTCCACGTGTTTGTAAATAGTTCTTTCAGTGATTACAATAAAATCTTCAGTTTTTTATGAGGTGTGGATTACGTCAATGAGTATTTCATAGACATCCTCTCCTTATTTGTAGTGGGCTGAAAGACCCGCTGTGGAAACAATAATATTAAATTCAGGATGCCTCTTATCAGTGGAAGATGTGTTTAGCACATAAGGAAATAAAATCTATTTCACGAAGTATAGGAACACTAAGCAGTGAATATGCATTAGTTTCAGAAATTTCCTGTAGTGTTGCAGTAACAGAAAAGAAAACCTATTTTTTATTGTACTTTTATTAGGGATTCTATGAACATTCACTTATTTGTTTTATTTGTTTTCTCATTAGCAGTGAACCCATTTTGGCTGCTTTGAATACAATTCTAAGCAATATTGAACGTTATATGAGTAATTATCATTGTCAATATCATTGGAAATGTAATAATTTTGACAACTTTGAAAATTTTGTTGATGGAACTCACATTTTATAAGTGAGTATTGGTCGACAAACGTAAATTCGTGAATTTTTGCATTTCAATTCTTTCTAGTATTTTTGTTTATTTTTCAGGTATTTCCTATATTTTAAATTGAATATAACGTTCAAATATTGGTTGTCACCGTGTTTTTGTGAGTAGTTTATCAAGGCAATCAGATCTTTAAATGATTATTCAAAATGCTTTTTCTTTAAATCAAATCCATGATGAACAAGTGCCTTACTGACAGCAAAAACATAATCAGTTCCCTGTTCATCTTGTTCCTTTGGAACATCTGTTGTAATTAAGTTTCTGTGAGATAATTTCCTTTTTGAATGCTATGTGTAATCCAATATTGAACTATAATGTGTAATCTGTCGAATTATGTTCAGTAGTAATATACTTGTATATTCTAAATGTCTATACGATTTTTACTTTATGCACCTTTCTCATAGTTCCAAATGAGTTCACATTACAATTCTGTAGCCAATCACGTGGCTAGAACGGCTTCCCTGACCCGACAGGCTGCTTTCAGACCTCCAGTTGGCAAGATATCGTAAGCGGTGAATGAGCGAGCGTGGAATGCGTAGTTCGTGGACTAATTCTCGAAACGTGTTTAAGGTAAGCTAATCTCACTTTTTATGTATTTCACGATTTAACCCCGAGTTGCATTGAAATGGAAATTCTAGAATTTCAGAATAATGTGATCTTATTTTCTTGATCTATATCTTGATCGTATTTTCCCCTCAAAATAGAGTTAAACATGAAATATTTAGTTGAACTCTTTCATTTATCGGGCGCAAGCAGACCCTCTAGGCTGCTTCACCTTCGTAAAAACCAGTATAAATTCCAGAAAAGTTTCTTCGCGGCAGCAGGCCGAATGAAGGTCAGGCCGCTCGCAAGACGCGTTTGCACAATAGCTTTGATCGTTACAGGCGTTGCTGATAAGATGCATTCATTTGTCGAACTAAATACTATCTACAGAAGTTTTCTAGAGAATCAAAATTCCGATCCAATGTCTTCTCAAATATACTTTTAAGTTGATCCCGGGTTTACGGTGCACCTCGTCCTTCGCCGTCACGGCCTCCTTAATACAACCGTATGTATCGTTCACTTCGGATTCTTGTGTCGTGAACGATAGTCAATGATTCATACACGAACCACTCGTTTTAGAAAATTTCTTTCGGTAGAAATGCAGTTTATGATCCGTTTTGTTCACGCGTTCAGAATTATGACGCTTCGCTACGCGTGTCCAAGTTGGAGTACGAGGTTCGGGCCTTCGGCCCAAGCGATAACATAAAACATCCTTGAGTTTGTCCAACGCATAATTACAAAGGCATTTTATGCGAATAATCTTTAAGAATTATTTGGTGTGTATATGTTGTTTATGCTCTCCACATATATGCGAATACATTTATTTTAAATAAGAGAATTTATTTTAAACGGAACGCTCACTTTTAAGAGAATTTCTTTTAAAATGATTATCAAAATAATATAAAATTTCCTGTGTAGTGAACGATAACATTCCTGCGCACCGATTGGAACTGAATTGGATCACGTCAAGGCACATCAATCGAGGAAGCCTAGGCTAAAGTGCACCATAAACCCGGGATCAGCCAACTGTTATGTGCTAGATTGAAACGGATGTGTTGTGCAACATTTGAGAAAGATTCCCGTGTAACAAACAATTTGGGACTACAGATTTTGTTTTATAGTACTGCTCAATAAATTCCCCTCACTTCTCACGGCATATAGAAATTGAGAGCTCAAGAAAACTGAGAAAAATCTGAATGGTAACTAAAATTTTGTATTTTACAATATGTGGAAAATGGTAATAATTTCAATGAAAAATCAGATGACTAACTAAAATGGCATATTCGAAATTTAAAATATTAAGAAGATTGCATTCTATAATTATTGTCTAAGAAAAGTGATCACTGTATTTAGAAAATATGATTAGGAAAAAATATAGTAATTGATTGCTATCCGTTTTACAAAACTTAAATTTTTCAATTAAAGTGTCAGAAATTCGTTTGTCTACTTACAAAAATTGGAAGAGGAAGAATTGAAAGTATGGTCATTGAAGAATAACATTGTCGTTATTGAGATCTTAACGGGAACCAAAATACGGTCGTTTGAATTTCTAAACTGATTATATGAAATTTAAAATAAACAATTTTTTTTATATGAAATATGATGGCATCTGTTTCAGATGAATGCTCTGAAATGCTCATCCCTTCTTGTATCCTGCGGCAGCTCCTGTGGCAAGCGAGGAAGCATGGTTGCAGTGGCACCGTAGTTGTCGCTGACACTCTCTGCTCCAGGCAGAATAGGAGACGAACAGGCGAATTTCTCCTCAGTCGGTAACAATTGTGGGGAGTTCTTTAAAAGAAGCGTAAGTTGTAATTTTTTTCTTTGATTATTATTTGTTGGTTATATTTTTTGGTTCGTTTAATGAAGTGTGGAACTCGGGGTTTTATTAGGTATGCGTATGAGATATGGCAGGATGGTTAGTTGCTTTGTGAATGGTTTGTATTAATTCAGGCATGTCAAGGTTGTGAGCAATGTAACACGCTTACTAGAGCTCGGGGGCACTCCGTCCAGAGAAATTGGCGCCTGATTTAAAAAGGGTTGTACAAATGCTACGGAGTGGCAGTTACGTCACTGGATTCCTGGCTCATGACAGTTAATAATAAAATAATAAATTATAAAATTACGGAAAAAAAAAACATAATAAATTTTATTTCCTATGTAAAAATAAATAATTTAAAAATGAATTGATCTTCCGTAGAAAAAATTGAACAAGTATAAATTATTAAGTAAATCATATTTAATTTTATTTTTCGGTCTTCCTTTTTTCTACCTAGTGGAGTCCAGTTATAATAATAATAATAATAGATGATGATGATGATGATGATGATGATGATATAATAATAATAAATAATAGGATTTTGTCTTTTTATTTATTACTTCTCTCATTGTAATGGAAATGCTTACAGGCGATTTTATCCTTGGTCCAATTCAGCAACAGTAACATTTTCGCGCCAAGCTGGAAAATTAAGCCCAGGCAAGAAACAACCTTCAAGGCGTCCATATCCTGCAACGGCCCGTGATTGAGTGTCAGTGAGGACGTATCTCCACAACGTCCTCCCGAATAATGATTCGTCCTTCTACGGAAGAGACGAAAGTTAGTAGCGACATCCGGCTGTAAATCATGTCGAAACAAGCAAGTTGTTCTGCAGGTAAGCGAGTCAAATTGAATTGATACTTTAGTTGTGGAATAAGGTAAATGGGTTGAACATAAAGTGCCAGAAGTGTTGAGCAGGAGGTTTAGTACTGATGGACATGAGGGAAAGCGTTATAAGGGTAGATTAGCTGTAATGCATCGATTTCGGGACGTTGAACAAGAATGGGTTACATAATATATTGTTTCGTGGCTTAAGGAATAAAGATGAAAATTGCGTAGGGTTGTTCGTATTGGCAGAGAAGATGCAAGAGATATTATTTGTGGAGTAGGAAGTGTGGGTAACGTACATGATAAGACTTGTCTGACCGGATGATAGTGGGTGGATAATAATGTTGATAAAGACTGCAGATAATATAAGGGGTACGTTCCTTAGTTTTGCGGGTAGGTTGAGTGAGTGTTCAATGCTCATAAGCCAATAAACGTTGGTAGAGAGTTAGAGGGAAGGGGGGGGATTTTTTCGGTTGTGTTTACAGGTGCTCGGGAGGACATGTTAAATTGAGTGTGAGGTCTGCGTGTTTCATATTACTTTAGTTGGTATGGGGAGGGTGATTTCGTAAGGGAATGTGACGATGAAATATGAGCACGTTTGTGGTTGTGAATGGAAGGTAGTTGATTTGCGTGATGACTTTAGTTTGTTTGGATTTTGGGGGGATTGGGTTAGTTATTTTTAAGAAATTGTATGAAACAAATGTGATGGTCTGTTTCTGTGGGATGACCAAAATGATATTGATGATATTTCATGGATGATATTATGATATTTAAATCTCTACATGTATATGCTTATATTTTATTTATGTGCCCTCTTTATACTATTTGGCCTAAATTTGACACAAATTTGAAAAGCAATCTATTAAAAGTTATTGTTTAATGTTCCCTTATATCTTAGTTTGTTATTTATGTATTTTAATGGCTATTCGGCGTATTTTCGTGATGTGTTCAAGCAATGGTTTCTCAGCTATTGAATTGGTTTCTAGAATTCCATGTTGCTTCCACTTTCCAGTTGTAGTTAAAAAAATGTAACTTCAAATATTTATATTAATGATTCCTACTTTATTAACTTACTTTTTAGCTTCGTTCATAAAAATGTTTGACTAATGACTACGGTTTTTTGCCAATTGGAATTTATTCGCATTTTCTGAGTAAAAGGTCTACTGAGGAAGGAATATCTTTAAAGATATTTCAGCAAAGTGTTCTGGCAAACCGCTTTGTTACTTGGGTGACGGAATTTTTATATTACAGTGTGTAATAGGCTGTAGGTGGACACAAAGCATTTGTGGTTTATTAAGATACCAATATGACATTTTCAATAACTGGATTTAGTGGGATTTGTATGCACATGTTTAAAAACTGATCTCTGACAAAAGGAAGACCCTGGATCAGATTTGCCTAAGGAAACTGAAATGCTACATATCTGGAGGTTGTTCATTTCGATAGCCTTATAAGCACAGAAGGGACTTCCATTTTATTGTAATCATAGATGGGTCTAGGCATTTAATTTTGGCACGGAGGGTCTTCTTGTGAATCACCGTTTTAAACATTTCCAATCAACTTTTATTTTGTGGGAATTCTGATGCGGTGTTATGACTTGAAGAAATAAAAGAAGTCATCTCGGTCAACTTCATAATTACAACCATTAATTAGACGGAGATGACTTACTTTATTTCTTCATGCTTTTATTTTATTCACTATTAGTAGTCTCATACACATTTGTCTTCAGATCGCGTCTCTTGTCAGATGCAGATCCGTGTGAAAGTGTTTCCCTAAATGCAAATTGTATATCCGCTATATTTGCTTCAGTGTGGTGTCGACCGGGCAGTGCAGCTGTCGGCCCTGGGTGAGGTCACTTGGTGCGCTGTGGAGGAGACGGAAGCAGATTTTGGGGCTACATGTGAGCGTGCTGAGCGCTGTGGTGATGACGGAGCTATTGGTATTTTTTTTTCAGGATGGAACTAAACTCAGGCCTTTACAGACGTCGATATCATTGAAACGATTAACAGAAACTCCAAAGAGCTATTTCACAGGCTTCATGTCTTACGAGATTGGGTAATATCAACAGAAACTGCAGTGAAATTTATTCATGGATAATTAAAACCCATTATAATTTTTCAAAACAGAAATAAAATTTATATAACTACATAAACATGTCGTCTATTAATGACTACCAACCACAATTAAAAATTAAGGAAACAATTTGGTTTTTTAAGAAGCTACTTTTAAAAGTTTAACACACACATTTTTATTGTCTCATATATTTATTTATAAACAGGCAATCTCCTAATAATACATATTATCATACACGTTGTAGAAAATGTAATACTATAGTATATAAGAACAAGAAAGTACATGTATATGTATCCAATGCGTTTAGGAAAGTATTCGAAGTCATTTAGCAAGAATTTCTTCACCAGACTTGTACAGTTTTTATTGGAGTGCATGTCTATATTTAATTCATTTACTAATTTGTACATTTTCCATAGTGGTGCAAAATAAAACTTATTTGTTTTCGCTAAAGGTGTTAAAAATTCAATGTGTTCATTGTTTCTCAAACTTAACAAAGGAACTTTCCACAAGATTTTTGCATGAAGATCGATACAATCAATTTCATGTTTATCAAATTATATAGAAACTTATCAGTATAATTTCGATATGATTTCAACGAACTTGTATACTCAGTAGTAGCCACACAGTAGTAGTATACTTATGACTTATTCTAGGTCAGGGGAATTTTAATTTCCATGCATAAAAATTTAAAAATGTATGCTGAACTTTTTTTAGTTTATTTATGTTATTTTCATAAATGGGGAACCATGCAGGAGATGCGTACATTAAGATTGGTCTAACCAAAGTTAAGTATAATGTTTGAAAAGATTTTGGATTCTGAAACTCTTAGGTCATTCTCTTGATGAAACCCAGCATACAATGTGCTTTGGATATTTGTTAATCTATATGATATGTAAATTTGAGTTGGTATCAAAATAAATTCCCAGATCATTCATCAGTGTGACCTGTTAAAGATTCTGTCCTCTTATCGAATAAGTAAAGTTGATATTATTCCTTAACCTAGAAAAGTCCTAACTTTACATTTTTTAATATTAAGATCCAATTTGTTATCATCACACCAAAGGGCTAACATATCAACGTTGAATTGTAGAGCGATATAATTATCAATTTTGTTTATTTCGGAGTATAATTTTAAATCATCTGCGTACATTAGAAATGAACATTTAGGTAGTTTAAGTTTTATGGTCATTAATAAATATTATGAATAAGAAAGGACCCAAGTGGGAACCCTGAGGTACACATGATGTTTACATTACATTTCTTGAAACAAACGATTTGTATTTGACATTTTGTACTCGTGACAATCTTTAATCCAGTTTCAAAATGTACCACAGACACCAATATTATATAAATTCATCAAAAGTAGTTGATGGTTTATGGGGTCGAATGTCTTAGAAAAATCCGTGTAAAAAGT
Source organism: Teleogryllus oceanicus (assembly GCA_964035755.1). Lineage (NCBI taxonomy): Eukaryota > Metazoa > Arthropoda > Insecta > Orthoptera > Gryllidae > Teleogryllus > Teleogryllus oceanicus. The sequence continues at coordinate 98,257,730 of CAXIVR010000006.1, forward strand.
ATCAGCTTGGGAATTATATTCTAATTTTTCAAGCGCAAAGTGCTGAAATGTTAGCAAATTGGTTGTTGTTGAGCGCTTACGTCTAAAACCATATTGTTCGTTAATTAGTATACTCTGTAGGGAAGCAGATAGTTTCTGTAATCATTGCTTCAAATCATTTCGGTATTGTGCTTAGTTTCGAGATAAATGTATCATTTTTCACATTTGACTGGTTACCAGATTTGTGGATAAGAGTTATAAAACTCCTTTTCCAAATTGCTGGAAACATGCCTTCCGTTAGCTATTTTGAAAACAGATGTTGTAATATGAGAGTAAGATTTGTTTTACAATTTTTTTAAAATAATAAGGTTACCTATTGATGAAAAGACATCATGTTGAGTTATATCAAGATGTGGTAAATTTATTTATGTATTTGCATTATTAACATTATGATAATAGCACACTTTACATTGGTAACCTACCTTTTAATATGATCATGTTATTTGAGAGCACATCTGTGAACGACGGCTCCGCCATTCGGAAATAATACAAAAAAAATCTCACCGTCGTTGCATAAAATCTAAGAGGATGTAAAATGTTCGCTTCGAATGGTGCTCACTATTAATGGCAAAACCCACCATCCCCTCTTTTCTTTAAAAGTTTGTCTATTGTAACCTGGTGGCTAGCACAAGACTCGCAGGTGTCCGTCGCCTTCAATTAGACGTCGTCTGCGCGGCGGTGGTCGTACTCGTTTGGCCAGTCAACCAACGGACGTCAACGACGCACGTCTCGCTACGCTCTTGTATTGCTAGCCTAAGAGTATTTTAAAGTATATCCTGTACCACTCTATTGAGTACTAATTCTTTGTAATCGATTTCATCTGTTTCAGGTATTACCACGGCATCATAAGACATGAACCAATCAAGATTATAACGACATATTCGCAAAATTTTACTGAATTCATCAAGATAAGCCTTTGAACAGTTTCACTTCTTTTAGTTTGGTAATATTTTTTAGGTTAAACAAAATCATTATATATTAAAAATATATCAATTTTTTGTAATTGAAAAATGTAACAATTGCAATAAAAATGTCATGATGAAAATCCACGAAAATGTTCATACTTAATTTCCCATAGTTTTACTCCTAATTCCATAATCACTTCTATTCACTTCTATTGCTACCCTTCAAACCAAATCTCCGAAAAAAACACTAATTTTGTTGATAAATGTTGGTTTTGTTTGATAGAAATGAAAGACCAAACTGTGTTTATTCAATTTCATGTGTAGATTGCCGACTACAATCCATTGAATAAAAAAGGCAAATTACGTGACAGTATAATGAGCATAAACGTAATATTAAAGAATTTGACAAGACATAATTCCATTAAAGACATAATTCGCTCACTAAACACACAAATAATATTTATTTGGAAAACTCCAGAATAACAAATATAGAACCACATTATTTTGAAAGAATTCAGAAATTAAAAATATCAAAATCCACTAATTTTTCATACTGTTCTAGAATCTAGTAAATTTACAAATCACTACGTTTTATTTTTAAAAATTATACAATAAGTGATGCAAAATGTTCAGTTAATTTCATACCTCCACCATACATCAACATCCTTTCAATATCCTTCATCTTACTAGCTACCATGGCATCCTGTTCGATTCCCTAATTTTTCTTTCAAACAAAAACCGAGATAGATGACCTCTGTCATATGTAACTTTTATATAAAACAAACAGGTAGGTCTCAAAATTATTGAAATGCATACTTACCAAATAGCTTAGTTGCCAATGAAAGTTTTAGTGTGAAAAAGTTTGTTTAGATTGAAATGTACATCTCCTTGTAATACGATGTTTATAATATGATTCAAGAAGTATATCAATTTGCTTTAGGTAAGCCACAAATATGAAAAAATAAGTACCAAGAATAGTGTAACGTATTTAGATAAATGTTTATAAACATATTTTTCAGGGTTTGAAAATGAGAAATATTCGTCGAAACGTACGAATAGAGCAATTGAAAACATAACAACAAAAATTCAATTAGAATATTTTCATTTTGTATAGAAAAGTTTAACACGCGTATATTAAAATATTATGAAACAGGTTCCGTCGTGATTCCTACCAGTTTTAAAGATTCTGTGAAGAGACTGCACATTCAAAACGTGTTATCACAAAGTATTCCAATTAACTGTCAACTAAGTTCAGCATGTAAGATTTCTACTACTAAAAGTTGCAAAAGTTATCATGTACCCATCGATGAGTGCCAAAGTGTCTGCTTTAAGATTGGACTTAGCAGTTGGAATCCCTGTAAACAGCATTTGGTTTAAACCTGAAAAGTAGTAAAAGTTCGAAGAATAACTAATGTAGAGTAGTTTGACAGAGGTCCGCCGCGTGTCACGATGGGGCCGTGCATGCATTGCCGATTGCGGAAGAGGAGGTCGCGGGTTCGAATCCCGCCCTTTTCGGAGGATTTTCGGAGGAGCGTCGTAATGAAATTTAATGTAATAAACTATTACAAGTTTCATTACGACGTTCCGGGACGAGTCTCGTAACATATAAGTATTTAAAACTTATAAGTTTCGTTACGTGACTGTCCACCGGAAATCCTCCGAGAAAGGTCTCCTCCGCCGGGAGTCGTCGCGCGTCTGAATCTTCTTCGAAAAGCAAATACATGAGGCCCCATCGGGGGGCGTTTTGCAAAAAGTATTGCTGATTATTATTGCAAAATTCATCAAAATGCCCTCACATGGCATCGCACTGGGACCTCCCAAAGCAGAGCAGACGGGGTTGGGCTGGGCGGAGGTCCCGGAGCACGGGCCAGCCTCGAACCCGAATCCTCCGCTTTGTTAGGTCTCAGTGCTAGCCATGCGCCACCAGGGCACGAAGGCAAATCTATTAATTGTTCTATATGAAGTCAACAAGCTCTTAGGCGTATGATCACTTGGTAAAAACGTCGGTATTGTTCTCTCCCACGATACGAACCCGGGATCTTCCGCATACCAGGCAAGCACTTTGCCAATGAGCTACTAATCATGACTGATTTTGTACTCTCCAAACGATGTTTCATGTTATGACTTTCTAATCAGGATTGGAAATACTACCACAAAATTCAAATCAGCCATCACTATCCACAAAACAGCATATTTCATTTACCGACCGTATATAATCTGACAGCAGTGTCTGCTGGTGGCGTCCAAAAGGGAATTGCAGTTTCTTCAAAAGATGGAATAAGAAAATTAGTTACATCGTTTTTAATTCTTCTGTGTTAATTGGAATTCCTAATTATGATAGCTACAAAATCATATTATGCGGGTTCGGGAAACTCTCAAGTTGCGTATTCGATCTTCAAATCGTTAAACTTCAAATCTAATAAAGGAGATTCGCTATGATATTCGTTATTCTTTAAATCCATTCTTCGTTCACGTATTCTCATCCCCAATTCATGGAAAACTAGACAAAATTGTCTTTGATTCTTACCCACATACCAACGTGCATTTATATATAATAATCATGGTTGAGTTTTAGATTAAATATTTTAGTTTTCGATTTTTATTTTACGTTTTTTAATCACAGTTTGAACACTTGATTACTGTTTTCCAGATCCCTCAATTTCAATTTTTTATATACTACGTGAAGCGAAAGTAATTTTTATTAATATAAGTAAATAATAGCGAAATGAAAATATGTGATGACACCGGGGCCGATTCCAGAACCTTCGGTTATCTGGGTAACAGTTCTATTTTTGTTAAATGTTTTGTCCCTTGTAATCTTAATTTGAAGAATAAAAACCGCATTCAAAATCGGAAGAGCTTTTTACTTTGTTGAGGAAGATGATTTGTCAGTCCCAGTTGGTAACGAATATAGTTCGTAACGAATACAGAGTCGATAATACCATTATTGTCTTAAATATTACAATACTTCCATATTGTTGACCTGTCTCTTACAGTTTATTTAAATTGTAAAATCTTTTTGACCTAAGGAACATTTGGATTATATACGGTCGGTTAATGAAAATATACTGCTTTCTGGATAGTGATTGCTGGTTTGAATTTTGTGATAGTATTGCTAATCCTGATTAGAAAGTCGTAACATGAAACATCATTTAGAGAGTACCGTCATGATTAGTAGCTCATTGGCAAAGTGCCTGCCTGGTATGCGGAAGATCCCGTGTTCGTATCGTGGGAGAGAACAATACCGACGTTTTTACCAAGTGAACATACGCCTAAGAGCTTGTTGACTTCATATAGAACAATTAATAGATTTGCCTTCGTGCCCTGGTGGCGCATGGCTAGCACTGAGACCTAACAAAGCGGAGGATTCGGGTTCGAGGCTGGCCCGTGCTCCGGGACCTCCGCCCAGCCCAACCCCGTCTGCTCTGCTTTGGGAGGTCCCAGTGCGATGCCATGTGAGGGCATTTTGATGAATTTTGCAATAATAATCAGCAATACTTTTTGCAAAACGCCCCCCGATGGGGCCTCATGTATTTGCTTTTCGAAGAAGATTCAGACGCGCGACGACTCCGGCGGAGGAGACCGTTCTCGGAGGATTGCCGGTGGACAGTCACGTAACGAAACTTATAAGTTTTAAAGACTTATATGTTACGAGACTAATCCCGGAACGTCGTAAAAACTTGTAATATTTTATTTATTTATTACATTAAATTTCATTACGACGCTCCTCCGAAAATCCCCCGAAAAGGGCGGGATTCGAACCCGCGACCTCCTCTTCCGCAATCGGCAATGCATGCACGGCCCCATCGTGACACGCGCCGGACCTCTGTCAAACTACTCTACATTAGTTATTCTTCGAACTTTTACTACATTTCAGGTTTTAAACAAATGCTGTTTACAAAGACTCATACCTCTAAATCGTGGATTAAATCTGACTTTTTGCCACTGAGGTTTGGTTTCGGTTTGGTTGAGGTTTCGGTTTGGTATATGACTTTATCTCATTGTATTACGTATATTATGCCATGACTTTGTAGGTGCATCTGAAGGAAAAATTAAAAGCAAAAAATAAAGTAGCTGGATCATATACCAATCATTAAGTGCATTATGACAAAAGACAGTGAAAAACACGTTTTTAATTACAGATTCAAACATTTTACGTGGCAAGATGAGCAAGAGGATGCGAGTAAAAATCTTGCGATACACGTTTTCGTTTTCATCACGACTGCTCACCTAGCCTAACAAAATTCGAGTAGCTATATGAGATATATAACAGCAATAGTAGGGTCCTTGAAACGTCTTGTGGTAGCTGATGAAGGAGTATGAGCTCTACTACCCAAAAAGTAAATACTTTACTCACGCATTGCAAACCGTACACAGTGAATTTGTACCACAGCTAATAGGGACATTATGAGATTCGAGCCTGACTGTTACCGTGATTCGGCAGTCTGTACACAGAATCTTTGCCTAAAAATTTAATATCATTAACTTTTCTTTAATTCGATTTTTTAAAACATGAATAAAAGAAGTATAAATTGGTCAGTGACTCCTCGTGTACCTATTTTCATTAGTGACATCTATCGTCATTCTGATGTATTACATGATTGAGATACAATAGTATTGATTCTTCTGGAAGGTATCACATATTCTAGTTGTTGTGGGAATATATTTAAATGATAGTAAATTTATTGTACCAAAGACACTGAATTAAGTAACAAACAATAATGGTAATTTATATCTTATGACAGGAATAGGATTATAATATTTCTGTTCATTTTCGCCTTGACTCTACTATTATAGGATCTACTTTTAATATACTTTAAGTATTTTTCTGCACAATTAAATGATTATTTCTTATGTCTAATTTTATTAAACAATCACCTAGATTTATTAAATCAAAGACACTCTAAAAACCACCAGTACATTTTATATAACCTAACAATTAATATCAATTTAATCTCAATATGTTATTCAATGGGCATCCAACAGGAGTCATCAAAATGTTGCAGTCTGGTGGTGCTTTCTTCTGAATGGTTCATGGTTTATCTAATGCTCCTGGTACATAATACTGAAACAGATATAATTTAATTTAATTATGTACTATTGCTTCTAAACAGACTCAATCATTACAAAAAGAAAGTAAGTTCATTATCCTCTATATAAAGAAATCTAGGAAACATTTAGTAGTATTAACCCCTAAAACATTGATATATTATTTCACAATACACTAGAAACAATACTGTAAGTTTTAAATCTAAGTTTTACTTAGTGTTTTTGCAAACGGAGGAGAGTGAACATTTCTAATCAATGATTGAATTACACAATGAAGTGATACAACCAATTGTTTAAAATACTTTTTATTTTATGAAAGATGTGAGAACTTAGCTGTGTGTGCATATATGATTCATACAGGGATTTTTTTATTTTTGTACATTTACCACTAACAAACTCTTAACCCTGAACTAATCAAATCTGGTCAATGTGACTCGAGTAGCTTTTCTGAATGATCTTTTTGTCAATTGCGTGGTGGTGGTGGTGGTGGTGGGGTTGCTGATGTAGGATAATTTCTTTCCAACTCATCTTCTATGCCAGAGACTGGTACCTAGGGCCACACAGCGTTTAGCGAGCGGCTTGCGTATCTTTATCCACTTGAGTGCAGTTCTACCAGGACTAGAAATTCTGCCATCACGTCTCTTTATTAAGGATGGAATTCTTTAGGTCTGTAACTCTTTATTCTTTATTCTTTTCATGGACGGAACTTAAGCATTGCTGCTCGTGGTCAAAATGTAAAATTTAGTTGCAAAGACTTCCGGAAAAATGTGGGGCACAACCAAAAATTTGTGCAGACGCTAGAGAATAGGAAACGAGAATGAGAAAGTCTGTGCCATTCGTTAGCACTTCTATGTACTTCCTCATATACATACGTATTATACGTAGTAATATAGGTAATACAGAGAAGTTTTGAAATGCTTCGGAAAATCAATTTCGAGTTTTTAACGGAAATATTACATGCGACGGGGTCCGTAATGCTGCAATATTTTCTTTAAATTTATTCTAAGAAAAGAAAAATACACTTAAAAAGATGGCAAATCTTCAATTTTTAGTCAACTCTGATTTTATGAAAATTGCAGTTTGACATTTTTACATACATTCTAGGCAACCGCTCTGTGACACTTCCGCTGAGGGGGAAGAAAACTGTGAAGGCGGTGACAGTAGCTTCAGTGACCGGAGGCGGCAGGCGGTCAGCATTGTTCTCGGCAGACGAGTGACGGCCGGACGAAGGGGCGGTGACCCGTAAGCACGGCCTCCACCGGCGAATAGGTAGGGCGGCTGGAGGCGGCACTGGATAGTGCACAACAGCTGCCGGAGGTGCGCCACCACGGTGCACGGAGTGTCCACACAGCATGTGCACCAGCGCGGCGTCGTAGGATTGGTCACTGCCCGCTCCGAGAGTTTATTTGTGCAGCTTTGTGAACGCACGAAAAGTGCAATGTAAGTTCAGGCCACTGCGGTGCCTTCCTTCCTACGCCCTCCTTCGGAGGGGAAGTAAAGCCGCCTGTCCCATGTAGTAGATTTACTGCATGTAAAATATCCTCAAGCCTAAACAAAGCCTCTGAGCAAAATTGAGATCCGCCTGTTTCGTCGCCCAAAATAATGCCTCCTTTCTCCGCTAGATGGTGAAAGGAGCGTAGCGAAATTTGCGTGGTCAGACGTAGGAGCGGGCCTGCTGGCGCGAGTCTCGCCACGAAAAATAAGGGATTGAGAAACTAACTAACTGCGATGCGGCCATTCCTACCCTTACGGGCATCTATGGCCAATCCTGCAACATGAAAGGAAAAACAGGCCAGAATGACTTTAGCCAACTGGCGCGCGCATTGCGTGTGCAGAGAATCAAAGCTTATGTTTCAAGTCTCATTTCACTGTTTCCGATTACTCTTATTCCAGGAAGTGCTTAGGTCGCTTATACTTAGCCCGTTGATCGGGTTCGTATGAAGCGATCTCAGAAATGAGAATATTTTCCGAGTCAGAAGTCTGCCCGCTCTGTTGTCGACCCTCGCTTATAAACCCAGACGGGCAGGTAAGGGAAAGACCCATGCCCCTTCGATTGCCCCTCCCCTTCTGTGGGAAGCGGTGTAGCCTGACCACTAGCGCTCCCTCTTCTGGTGCAGAGACATCAAAGTCATGCCCATTTCTTAATACCGGTATACGCGGTGCAGTTTTTGTGCAGATTCTCATACAGTTTATGTTCAGAAACTTCAAGATACCAAACTAGAAGTATAAAAGTCAAACGTCGCGCATATATGATCTGTACTGGTCTGTTCGTTTTCTGTATGAATTCTGTACGAATCGCCAAAAGATGCCCCTAGGGGATCTATAGAGAAACAACTGAATTGCGTTGTCCGAGTACTTTCAGTTGCGATATTTATGTGCGTGCGGGTCTGGATGTCATCTTTTTTAAGTATTAATTAACCATGACGAGCATTGAAAAGAAAAATAGGAAGGTTGGAATAGGGAAAGTGGTAGTTTATCGTGACATCACTTAACATAATCGCACCTTGTCACACCTAATCACAAAATCGAAATGATGGCCGATTACCGTATCATTATGTAAACAAATTCGTTAGTGAACGATTCTGCTGCAAGAGGCGCTTGAATCAAAATGTAAGTTTTCTGCATGAAAAATTATGAACATGCTCAAACGTTTTCATGAAGAAATCGTCCAGTCTGGACCGCACTTTTCCTGCACGTCCAATCTGCACGGAAACTGTACCGTGTATACCGGGCTTTAAAAATTATTAATATTTTTCACGTAATTTGAAGTAAAATATGGGCAATATTAAAAACAAGGTTTTCTCAAAAATGCTGGGTTTTCTCTTTTGCACCGATAGTGCAAAATATACTAGATAACATGATATCAACGCCATTTTAATGTATTTACTTGATTTTCAAAATTAAAGAAATAAATAACTGTCACGTCCTTATTAGTATTACAGGCCCTCTTTATACATGATTGGATTTGCGAGCTCGAGTGTTTGGAATTATTTATTAAATTTCTCGAAAACTCAAAAGTTTTCTTTGAAAATGAGCTCAAAATTGCGAATTTATAAAACACTCAATCGACACTTTTTCAAAAACGGCGCCAAATGTTAGGTTCAAAATGTACATATGTGGCCAGGTTTTACACTTCAGTACCATTCTTATATTTATATTTCATTTCTATTATTAGGGAACCGAAATTGAAAAAGAAAGAACAAATAATTTTAGGGCCCATAAAGTAAGGGGAAAAACCAAGCTAGCCCAAAAAAGAAAGTAGGAAACCAAGTAGTACGAGGAAGTAGTGATTCAAAATGTACCTTGCAGAGGCGGATTTGAGATTCCAAATAAAGCTTACGGAACAAAATGGAGAATCTAGAATAAATAATAACTAAAAATACACTGTTCGACAAAAAAGTTGCACGCAGAAGGATATTTGCAAATGAAGTGCAATGTGAGATGGAGGAAGAGGGTATCGAGGATGTCAAATGATTACATTTTCAGCACACAGTGCACAATATTTATTGCACAGTGCATTGACGTACTGTTATTCTCAACAAATTGTGAGACCCCTCTGTTTCGCACACAGTGAGCCAGACATCGCGGCAGTCATTAATAGAGGCGTAGGATGGCATCTTGCGACAGGCCATCCCAGGCCTCTTCAGTAGACGCACAGAGAGTTCCCAAATATTGCGCGGGCGGCGTGCTTTCTGAAGGGCGCGTCGCATTGCATCCCACACATGTTCAATAGACCGGAAGCGGTAGCTCAGTGCATCAACTGATGTCACTGCAGCGCCTCGGAGGTCCTGGTTCCCACTCCCCACGGCGGCAGGATTTTCGACACTAGCTTTTCAGCTAGGTCGAATTCAGTCGCTGTCTGGAGGAGAATTCTAGCGGCCGGCTGCTCTGATCGGTAGTTTTCCGTGCTTTCTCCGATCAACACCAGGCGACTACCGGAGCAGAACCCTACCAAACGGGCCGCGGACCGCGCCGATCTTTCCTTCCTCTTCCTTGTCCTATCCTCTCCTCTTACACACATCCCACTTACACTAACATGCACTACACTACCACATATTCCGGGAGACCGGTCGGGAGCTTAGAGCTTGTCCCGACTGTGGCGGTGCCCCATTGGTGGGAGAGTCCTGGTTAGGGGGAAACCCCACTAGCCGACGGTAGGTCGGCGCCGGATCTCGCCATCCAGCGGGAAGATCACCTCCATCTCCGGAGAAAATAGCATACACTACACTTACGGGACTAATGACCAAAGTTGTTGACGCGCCCGAAAAAATCAATCAATCAATCATGTTCAATAGGGGCGAGGTCTGGAGGTGCTGCGGACCATGGAATGGTGCAAGTGACTTGCAGGTAGTTCCTACTGATGGCAGCTGTTTGCGGTCTGGCATTGTCTTTCTGGAACATTGCTCCAGGGCGCGAGTTCAAGAACGAGTGCGGCAACTGGCTGCAGAACCTCCTTTACATTGCAGCCTTCAGGTCCTATCCTCGTCAATCCTCTCCCTTACACACTCTTACACTAACATGCACTACACTACGACGGGCGGGGACTTAGAACATGTCCCGGCTGGGGCGTACCCGCTGGTGGGAGATGCCTAGTTGGGAAAACCCCTCTAGTCGATGGTAGGTCGGCGCCGGATCTTACCATCCAGTGGGGAAGACCACCGCCACCTCTCGATGAAAAATCATGCACTACACTTACAGGACTAATGGCCTGAGCAATTGACGCTCCCAGAATCACTAACAATCAATCAATCAACTACTTTCTGTCAGTCCTCACTGTTACGACACCATTCCAACCTTTGCTTCCGAAATCGAGTAGAAAGAGGCGTCTCGCAAAGGTGCGGTCGGCACAGGATGTCTCATTGGCTGGCCCAATGCGCGCCGAATGTCCGAAAGCGACAACACAATCTGTCAGACTATCTTTCTGTCTTTTCTTCGTGAAGTCTGACAGGGTCTTGCAGTCTCTGTCGATGGTGCGCGCTGTCTATTATCATTATCGACTGCTACCAACATCGTACAATGGTATCATCAGCAAGATCCAAATGCTACGTGATTACAATAACCAACCAGCATCAAGGCGTATGACGCGGCCCCTCTCAAACTCATCCTACTGTTGTTATTGTTTGAAAATCCGCCTCCGCGTCATATTGCACGCCCCACGGCAGATTCACGGGCGACAGTGCCTGCTCCGCTCCGTACAACGCCCTCCACCCGGCCGGCTTGGCCGACGTGCGCACTCGGTGCGGTCCCACGGTGCGCGGTCAGGCGTGCGGACCTCAATCACCGAAATCAGCCCGTTGGTCATTGCGACATAACACGCAGCATCTGGATCGTGCAGTTGCATGTTGTTGGCCGCAGTGTAGACAACACGGCGTGCTTTATCGACGTGGTGTGGAAGGCAACAGCAGACCACATCAAGGGAAGAAAGGATGATTGTCTGAGAGGCTGAGAATGAGGCGACGTCGAAGCTTTCGGGCGTTCAGCGCACAGTGGAAGCGATCCGCCAAGTTTGAAACAATTCGCTTTCTTGCTTTTTGGTGCAACTCTTTTTAGGTCTAAGAGTGTACTTACATTGAGTTCAGAATAAAGAAATTGAGAATATCTATCGCAAAGAAATATATTTTCCCATCCTTCCCGTGTTTTTGCCTGTGTCCGTCGGTCTTGATCGTCCATCATCTTGTCCATCGGTCAGCCTCGTCTGTCCTTGCATCTTTTCCGTTTGTCTTGTCTGTCCGTCATGCATGTCTATCCATCTTCCGTCCATCCATCGTCTGTCCGTCCGTCCGTCAATCCGTCTGTCTGTTTGTGAAAAAGACTAAGAGCTAAACCGTAAACAAAAAGTTCACTAACACTGATATTTGTTAATTCATATTCACCATTATTGATTGATCAAATGATGTCGCTGTCGCGGTGAACTTGAAACGGATAGTCTGATTTTTAGGTTTTCTTTTCATGAAGTCTAACAATATTTCATTTTTTCTCCAAAAAAATGGAATAATTTTTCTCAAGGATAGGTCAAAGTACACATGCAAAATTATGCAGGCCCAATTTTCATTGAATTCTCTGAATTCTCGAATATTCGCTAGGTACAAAAGTTCTATCCAACCATCTCCCACTGTACTTTCCAGCCATGCTCACATGCATATCTTTGGCTTTACTCAGCATCGCCTCTCTTTCCTCACGTCTGGTTCCCCCACCACTTCTAATCCTTGCGTTAAAATCATCTCCAAAACTTCTTTCAGCATTTTCCTCCCTACGTTCTTTCATTATTTCCAATTTCTTCTCCATATCCTTCAAATGTGTACTCCGTATATTGCCATTTAGTTAAACCTTCCTTTCCTTAATTTTTTTATTTTCCATTAACTCGACTTGTCACTCCCCTATATCCTCCCTTTTCCTTCTGACTAAGACCCACAAAACTAACAATATAACATTTTTTTAAATTTCCATCCAAAGTTTACGTGTCCTTATTTCCCCACACAAATATTCCAGATACCCATTCTGATATTTCTGCAGTAGTTAGCTTCGTTTATTACTTCGTATCCCACCTTTTTCTCTTATCTCTGCTCCCCGTTTTTTGGCTTCCTCCCCCTTCCATTTCCTTCTGCCTACCTTAACCGAACCTCTTCTCAATCCCTAAATCATTACTTAATATTATTTATTAACATACTATTGTTCCTTAAAATGACGTATTCTCTCTTTCACTGCTCTATGCTGTATATTCTATCTCAGTTTCCTCTCTTCCATTGTAAAGTCATCATATATCCAAATATTTGAATCTTTTAGTTTGTGTTTATTCTTAATTATCTCTCTCCTTTGACTCCAGTCTTTTAACTTAACTCTAAACATCCCCTTCCTTCCTAACACTCTAAGATCTAGATTTAGATTCCTAATATCCAGTTTCTCTTTCAGCTAATATTGAACTTCAGTTTTGTTCCTCACCTCTTTCTCCAGTCACTTAATTATTATTTTTTCTGTTTCCACACCTTCTGCAATCTTTTATCTCTCTCCTTTAACATTTATCGTCCTCTACCTCGGTTAGTTCCATATCTTCCATTCTGCTAGCTACCTCCTTAATTTGTGATCCATTTCCTTCCATTCTTTAATTTTATTTTCCAAGTCTCAAATTTATTTATTCCTATTTTTTTCTTTTTATAATCTTTTAAACTATTTAATTCTTTTTCCAATTTCATTCCATTCTACCTCTACCTCTTCCTTTTCTCTTAACTTCCCTTTCCCCTTTCTAACTTCTTTTCTCTAAGAAATTTTCTTCACTCCTGAAAACACCCAATTCTTTCTCCCCCACTTTTTCCGTTTTCTATCCCACAATCAGTTACCATAATATCTGTACTCTTATATAATTACTTGCTTGTCTATCCTTCTTCCCTCCTTCAATTCCTTTTTTTTTATCACATATCCCTATTTCTTGTTATTTCTTTTCCAAAAATTACCTTTCCACACAAGCTATCTCTAGGAACTAGAGTGGGTTCCACAAAATACAACAATTCAATAAACAATTTTCATTTGTCCTCCCTTCTCCTTCTCTTGTTACCTTTATCATAGACTAACGAGACATAGACTATACATATTTACTCTATGCCTTTATCTTTCTGGCTTCAACACTTCCTTTCACTCCCTCCTCTCTCACTTATATCTCTTTATCCCCTTTCCCCTCTCCTTTGACTTCTAATAATTCTAACATTCCCTACTGCCTTTTCTCTCACTTCAGTACACTTAATCTCAGCCACATGGGCCTCTAACCATTAATGATAACATTTAACTATTAACCCTTTAATTACTACCCCCTTTAACTATTAATCCTCGAAATCCACTTTAATACAAACTCACTACATTCATTACAAATATCTACCACTTCAAAAGATATCTTATTTTTCTATTTCTCAAAACTTAGGATTTGTATGACAAACAATGTATATCTTTGTTGTTTTGTACACAATTTTCAAATATATGAATAATATTACTATAAATTACCTTCTACTCTTATCGCTTGCTCTACTAGACCAGAATACTCTTCTTTCTTATTTCCTTCTACCTCGGTGTCTTCAGTGATGGATCTCCAACTGCAGAGGTTCTTGTTCGCTTTCCTTATCCTCATTTATCATCTCTGAGGTGCCATGTTTCTCTCGATTTGTGTTGTGCTTTATTCTGGTCACTAGTACCCACTTTCTCCATACCATATGTTCCTCCTGAAAACACAGCCAAAAATCAATTACATATCCTACCATTTAGGAACACACAGTTCACCCAGATACGTTTCTTCTACTTCTTTTAGTACAGAATTCCCAACTTTCACTTCCCAATATTGTTTACATAATTTTGTTACTTATCTTAACTTCTGCTATATTATGTTTCAATCAGATCCTTTTCTATTTATAAACACTGACTCCACCCGCTATAACCACACTTTCCCCTTTACTTTTCAATCCATTTATAAATATCTACCACACCCAAATCACACACCCATGACCACACCAAACCCAAACCATAACCAAATCTACTTCCTTTTCGGAGATTGTTGTTCATTATTTATTTTTCACCACCACCACCGCAACCTCCCTACCCACCTGTTGAAGCAGACATCTCCACCCCTTGGCATCTTCAAACAAGCCGGCCATCACTCTGACATTACCATGGCCGAAATTTCGTTACAAAATTTAGGATACACGGTATATTTCGTTGTTGTTTTTTAATGGGATAATAGAAATGTTTGTGTGCAGAAGGCTAAGTCAACATTCATGGAGTAGCCTGGTGACTCAATGTAGCTTTCTGGGTGAGGCAAGAAATAATCAACATCTATAATTTTAAGATATCCCACATAAACAATAACGCAAGTGACGGCCATAGAGCAATTATTGTGAATTATACAAAGCCATCAAGAGAGAAGACTATGGGACTATTGTGAAGTTACTTTTCATATCATAAAATTGTCATTTAACCATTTTTTCATTTAATATACATAGTAATTACGGATTATTGAGATCTCTGGTTAATAAAAATGATTTCAATTAAAGTGTTTTTGTTCTGGGTATCTTTCGTAGATGTTTGTTTCTCAGGCAAACGCTTTACCCGTAGAGGGTGCGTTTCACGGGACCTGCAAAATAAGTATTCTGCATATGGTTTTCCCCTCCCTAGTCCTTGTCGAGCACAAGCTAAATATTTGTGAGGAGTATATAAATCATTAGAGTATGAAAGGTTGGAAGAAACTAAATCATCAAAATTAATTTACACGAATAATTGCTCTTCCACGTCTTCGAAATATTCACGTCTGACCCCGGAGAAGCGCCTCATTTGGTGTAAAGTGTCTGAAAGAACGCAAACCACATATATTTTAAAACGAAAGCATATTTATTGTGGACATATAAAAATAACTCAAGAATGTTACGCATTAAATGCACCTCAATTTACACCACGCTGCCACCAAATTGGAGAGGCAATTACGTCAAAAATATGTTCCGAACAGTAAATTTTTCCTATGATGTGCCCCTCACTGTATTTTAATTACAAATGTATTTTAATAGTTCAAAGCTCAGTAGCTCTGTGGTTAGGGCCCTGAGTGTAAATTAGATTTGAGTTTGATTTCAAGTTGGGAAAACAATTCTTTGAACCACTTCAACAAAAAGTAATTGAATTCTGTCTGCTGACTTATTTGTTTTATCGAAAGTAAAATGTATTTATTATTTAACCAGTGTTAAATTCTTATATTAAAGTGATTTTGTACTAATATGTGCTTTTTATTTTTCTACCGAATTAGTTCCACCGTTCCCAAATGGAAACACGGCAAAACTCAAATATTAAGAACAATTTTTTTCGAGTTTCAGTCAAAATTTATAATTTCCCGTTTTAATTTAACTGTAAACAACATTAAAATATTCAATTTTAATTTAACTGTAAATATATAGTTTTATCATGTTTTATACTTCACTACAAAAATTCAATAGTGTATTTAAAAGCGCGATCAGAATGCAAGCACTTCTTTACAAAATAGCGATAAAATCTCGACGTTCTCAATTAATACAAATTCGTTCGCGGTCTCTAGCAATTAATCCTCGTTTGCATTCTCATTTCAAAGTGACAATCTTTGCGCTCATTCCGAGACAATGTTCAAACTTGCGAGAAAGAATCGCTTGGCGTAGTTAGAGGGTAGGTGGCACTTACGCCCTCGCAATTACGGCGCCGAGGAAGGGTTATTTAGCCGCCCCGCAACAAGCGGCGGTGGGGAGCGTGCGCGAGGGGCAGCTGGCAGCGCGAGGGGGTTGCAAGGGGTGAAGGGTTGAAGGGTGGCGAAGGAACCGGTTGTGAGGGCTCCGAGAAGTTTCTGCCTGCGCCGCACCGCCCACTGGCTTCAGAGGATCAGACTTACCATGCACGAGGCGGTAGTGGTGCAGGAGTGTGCGTAACTTTTTGAACGCAGTTCCTTTGTTGTGTTGTTCTGAGTTTGATCTAGGTATTATGTACAGTCCTATCATTGTTAAACGTTTCCGAAGGATGTTAGATTAAAAATATGTCAAACTTATTAAAATATTAGTTCGCTTATATTTAATGTGTTTGGTTTATTAAAATATTAGCGCAATACGTTTCAAAACATTGGATTTATTCTCCTCGGGAACATTAATTGCATAATGAAAGATAACCTTCATTTTCTGTCTTTTTTTTTAAGATTATTGACTACAACATTTACGTTTTATTTTTATTTTAACACTATAAGATTAAAATTACCAGAGACATAAAACACCGAAGATTTTTTTTTTAAATAATACAAAACGCAGAAATTTAATGGTACTATTTTCAAGAAAACTTACCTTCTAATATTCATGAACGGCTTGTAAAAAATTCTTACTCTGTGAATGAAGTCTTCTCTGCAATACTTATTATTCTAGAAATAAAGTCCATAACTATGGAGAGCTGTGTTCAGCTGCTCAGAACTTGTGTGTCCAATTAAGTCGTGTTTTGGATATGGAAACATCTGAACGTAGGGAAAAGTAGGATGAAAGATATGGAGGAAGGGGAAGGAGGATGGAAAGAGGAAAGGGGAGGAACAAAGAGTTTCTTATAACTAGATGATGTGTAGTAGTAGTTACGAATGTTGTAGCTATCATATACTATATTTAACAATTTACAATCATATTTGTGCATTAGATATTTGTCTACGTTCTGTCACAAACTCAAGTAACGTTTGAACAGCGATTTTTAATTACTTGTTTGATATGATCTGAATGGATGAACTGATTTGAAAGCTTCTCGTTCTGATTCTTAATTTCGACACTTTACAGACATGCTAACTAAGTCTCAGACCAAAAATGTATAAAATATTCCTTGTAGAGCCGCAGATATGACTTACGATTCCTCATATTGCTAGAATTAAAAAGAAAAAAATATATATTGAATTTTCGCTTTTTAAACGTTTTAGTGCGTACTGTGGAAAAGCTTAATGAGAGTCATATTTTTTCTCAAGATAGGGAAAAGTTTCCACCATTCAAAAGAAATAAATTTATTGACACCTTTCTGAACGGGCCCTTCAGTTAATAATTATGTTACATTGCAGCGTCAGACGGTCTCAAAAGATTTTTGAAGAAATGTGAAAGTCAAAAGCTCAGGTGTAATTTCTGGTCTGTTTAAATTTTATTTTGTTTTTGGCACTCGGGGGTCGAGGGTGGCCCGCGAGCGGTGCGTCCAGCTGCTTTTCGATATGTGAAAATGCAGGTTGCCATCAAATGTCTAAAGATAATTATTGAACTGCCATTATAGATGGCAACTCATGGAATTTTTTTTCAAACTTTTAATTTACTGAGTCAATGAAATTAACGCAAACGTGATGGCGAAATTTTCGACACTAGTTAAATAGCTTAGTGATGTTTAGCCAGGACTCTGCAAAGAATTCTAGCGACGGGCTCCCGTGATCGGTGATTTTCCGTGATTTCTTGATAAATTCCATGAGACTACCGGAGCAGTACCCTAACAAACGTGCCACGATCTTTCCTTCCTAATCCTTGCCCCATCTCCATATCACAAACACTACAAGACCATTCGGGAGCTTAGAAGTTGCTCTGACTCGGGCGCTGTAGCGCTGGGGGCGGTACCTGGGGGGAGAACAGAAACTCCACATGCCGTCGTGTAGGTCGGGGTCGAATCTCGCGTTCTAACGGTGGTGGAACACATATCTCAAGTTTGAACTTGCAGTTTAGTTATAGGAACAATGGCCAAGGCTGCTGACATGAATGGAAAGAAAAGGAAAGAAAGAAAAGGAAAGAAAGAAAGGGAGAAAGAAAGAAAGAAAGGAAAGAAAGGCCAAAGATTCTGTGAGGGATGTGAAAGTAAATATTGAGGTTAACGACGAATGAAGGAGAAGGAAGCAGGAGAAGGAGCTGGCGGCTACGTTCACATGCGAGGCAGTACAGGCTCGAAGGTGATACCAAAAACATGAGTAGTAAATGGCAGAACGATTCGCGATAAATCAGGAAGAAAGTGCAAATGATGGTCACAAATACCTTCTCTTTGGAGCAAAGGTATCTAGGTGGTGGATGCATCAGAAGCACAGACGCCATGGACATCAATCTTCAGATGCAATGGACGTCAGCGGGACGAAGCACACGCCAAGATGAAGCTGGTGAAAACGAGTAGGAAATGGTTGAATAATTCACAAATCATTAAAGGAAGAGTGCAGGTTTGGGAGGAATATCATAGAAACGGCAGCGTTGGGGGTGAAGGAGTTTGCAAGGGAAGGAGTCTGGAGGGGTCTGTGTGGATGACAGCGATGGAGGCAGAGCCGTCAGAAGCGCCAATCATATTGATTCTAGTGACTTGGATGTTTTCTGCATAACTTCAATCAACTGCGGATCTTTAAATGATAACATGCATTTTTTAAAAAATTCTTAATAATTATTGAGTGATAACACTAAAGAAATGAAAGTTGTCTCACATTCCCAATATTACTTAATTATTGAGTACCATAAAATGATGTAGTTTGGCTTCTCTAAAATGGACTCAACTGAGACGTTGATAGGACGAGGCGAAGCAGAAGCGAAGAGGTCCGGGTAAAAAAAGAGTATGGATTGGTAGAGCGACCGCGAGTAGTTATGGAGAGAGTTAAAGTGTTAATGGAAAATGTAAAACAGGCATTGAAGGCGAAAGAGTATGAGACCCGTCAGAAGCTCTGAGCCAGATAGGAGAGGAACACACGAAGGTGAAACCAAAAAAAGAATAGGGCATGGCGGAAGGACTCTTTCGAGAATCACTCCCTCATCCCAAGAGGTATTTATGGAGAGACTGCAAATGTTAGAGGAAAATGATGACTTTGGAGGGTGAGTCTGGACGAGACAGGGCGTCAGATGCATGAAGTTACGGACGCCCATGAGGCGAAGCAGATGTGAAGGTGATGACGAAAAAAAAGAGTAGGAAATGGTTGGCCGTCTGAGAGTAATTATGAAGACAGTTCGTCTATTGAAGTAAAAGGCTGGAAACGGGAGCGTTGGAGGCGAAGGAGTAAGGACGCGACGGCAGCGACGGAGGGAAGCGCGTCAGAAACGAACTTCGTAGGCGAAGCAGACACGATGATGACGCCGAAAAAGAATAGGGGATGGTGCAGTGACGCGCATATTTATGTATTGGGTGAGGTGTTGGAGGAAAATTATGTCGTTGGAGGCGGAGTCTGAAGGGGAAGGCGTCTGGGTGTGTCGGAGCGGCCGTGTGGGAAGTGGAGTCTGCTTCCGAGGCAGAAACACGTTGATTGAATGATTGTTAGTGATTCCCAGCGCGTCAACTACTTTTGTCATTAGTCCTGTAAGTGTAGCGAATGTTTTTGCTCGGGAGGTGACTGTGGTCTTCCCCCGCTGAATGGCCAGATCCACCGCCGGCCTATCGTCGGCTAACGGGGTTTTTCCCAACCAGGCATCTCCCACCAGCGTGGCACTGACACAGCCGGAACAAGTTGTAAGTCCCCGACCGATCTCCTGCTATGTGTGATACTGTAGTGCATGTAATTGTAAGTGTGTGTGTGTGTGTAAGGGTTGAGGATAGGACATGGAAGAGGAAGGAAAGAAGACACGCTGTCCGTGGCCCGTTTATTAGGATACTGCTCCGGCATTCGCCTGGTGTTGATCGGAGAATCCACGGAAAACTACCGATCAGAGCAGCCGGCCGCTAGAATTCTTTTCCAGAACGCGACTGAATTCGACCTAGCTGAAAAGTCGAATGTGACGAAAGTCCTGCCGCCGTCGGTACGCGAGCCTAGGACCTCCTGGTCAGAGATGCTGCAGTAACATCAGTTGATGCACTGAGCCACCGTTTCCCGAACAGCAACGGACGCGTGCTAGTCGATGCAGACGCATAGGTGAGGCTTAAAAACGATAGTAGATATTGTAAGAGTAGTAGTGGTAGTGCAGGAGATGGAGAAAAATGATGGCAATAGCGACGCTGAATGCCAAGAGTTTCGGTGGCAACAGTGAAGGTGGCGGCGACGGAGGCATATTCATCAGACGCAAGGTGATGTATACAAAGCGAAGTAGACGCGAAAGAGTAAGGAAAATACCAAGAAAGAGAAGAGATACAGGCGTCTCGCGAAAACTTTTGAAGTGCCAGCAGGTGTTGGGGAAATGGAGTCTAACGGGGGCGTTGCAGTTGAAACATTCTGGAGGTGACGGTGCATGTGGAAGCGAAGAGAGCGTGCGCATCCCAAGCGCTGAGGCTACGAACGCATGCGTGATGAAGCAGGAAGGCGAAACCAGGAACATCTAGGGAATGCTGGATTGTCAATATTTATTTTGTTTTTCGTGTTTCAACTGCTTTGGTCATTAGTCCCCTTAGTGTAATGCATGTTTTTCTCGGGAGATGGCGGTGGTCTGCCCCGCTGGATGGCGAGATTCGACGAGGTCGGCTAGTGGGGTTTCTCCCAACCAAGACTCTCCCACCAGCAGCGGGGCACCGTCCCAGCCGGGACAAGCTCTAAGCTCCCGACCGGTCTCCCGGAATATGTGTTAGTGAAGTGCATGTTAGTGCAAGTGTGTGTGTGTGTGTGTGTAAGGGGAGGATAGGACAAAGAAGGGAAGGACAAAACGCGCGCGGTCAGTGGCCCGTTTCGCAGGGTACTGCTCCGGCATTCGCCTCGTGTTGATCGGAGAAACCACGGAAAACTACCGATCAGAGCAGCCGGCTGCTAGAATTCTCCTCCAGGCAGCGACAGAATTCGACCAAGCTGAAAAGCTAGTGTTGAAAATCAGGACTCGAACCTAGGACCTCCCGGTCAGAGGCGCTGCAGTAACATCAGTTGATGCACTGAGCTACCGCACCCGGTGACACCGGCGAGATGAAGCAGATCAGAGACAGTAGGAAGATCACCAAGAAAGAGACGGGAAAGAAATTCGTCTCGCGAGTAATTTGAAGGGAGTGCAGGTGTTGGGAAAGGCTCGTAACGGCGACGAAGAATTCTGGAGATGACAGTGTAGGTGGGATCGACGAAAGCATCCGCATCGCAAGCGCCGAGGCTACAGACGTGATGAAGCAGAAAGGTGAGACCAGGAAAAAGTAGCGAATGGTGGAATGTTAAAAGTTACGGAGTGCAGGTGCCTGGAGGTGAAGGACACTGAAGTCGGCAGAACAGACGCTTGGGAGGTGGTGGTTGCAACGGAGACAAACTCATAAGAAGCACCGTGGCTAAGGACGTCGGCGAGACGAAGCAGGCGCGAAAAGATCACCCAGGAAGAGACGGGAAAGAGATTCATCTCGCGAGTAATTTGACTGGAGTGCAGGTGTTGGGGAATAGGCTGGTAACGGCGGCGGTGGAGGAGAAGGAGTCTGGAGGCAGGGACGCGTCTGAAGCAGCGGGGCTGGCGGGCGTGAGGTTGCGTGGGCGGCGAGGCAAGGGCGACGGGAAGGCGGCGCGGAGGCTGGTGCGTGCGCCGTCCTATCTGTCTCGGGAACACGATACGAATGCCACCCGTAAATATTTACCCAGCGCCGCCAGGCTCCCGTTAAAATAGGCCTATCTCAAAGCCCCGACCGCGGTCTCGCCCGCTTCCCCTTGCCCGTCTCCTCCCCCACTCCACGCCACATCTTTTGCCCTCTCACCGACACACTCCTTCCCCTCCCCCCCCATCTCTTGCCCTCTCTGTCACACCCCTTTCCTCCCACGCCACATCTCTTGCCCTCTCACCGTCACACCCCTTTCCTCCCACGCCACATCTCTTGCCCTCTCACCGTCACACCCCTTTCCTCCCACGCCACATCTCTTGCCTCTCACCGTCACTCCCTTTCCTCCCACGTCACATCTCTTTCCTCTCACCGTCACATTCCTTTCTCTGCCACACCCCTTTCATTCTCACCCTCACTTCCCTTCCTCTGTTCCCAGCACATTCCTTCCATCCCCCGTCAACCCACTGCCATTCCCGCCACCTCTCCCCTCTCCCGGCAACCCCTTCCCACCACCCTCCTTCACCCAGCTCGCCCCTTCCGCAGAGAGCCTCTCGGCTGACACAACAGCCGCGCCCGAGGAAATGAGTGGCCACCGAGGGCGAGGGCGATCTAATCGGGTGCGCGCCTGCTCATAAAGACACAAAATATCTGGCAATGGTGAGAAAGACGGATGTGGCGCTAGTCTACAGGGAGAAATAGAGCGCACACGATGATAAGGGAAACAGACGGCTGAATAATGCTTCCGGGAAACCAGCGATTAAGAGTTCGACCAGCGTTTACGAGCTTTGGAAAGAAACAAAATTCAAAGTGGTAATTGTTGTAAAACACGTGACCCTTTCATTCAACGTAAAAAGGAGGAAGCGAATACAGCTCAAATACGAATTCAATACAGCTCGCAATAATTAGTCAAACAAAAATGAAGTGCTTTTGAAACTAGTGGAGCTACAAGAGCATAATTTCACAAAAGAATAATTTCTCACATTATTTATAAAATTAAAATTTTAGAAAATTCATAGAGTTCAACGAAAATGAGGCGTATATCATTCCTTTAAGCATTCCTTGTTCTATCCGTTAAAAAATTTAAAGACAAACTTTGGAGCGGTTTTTGAGAAAAAGTTTATAAATTTTATAGTATGCATTAAATTCAAGGGGGAATTACGTAAAAATCTCCTTTTTTAAAGAAAGTGGACATGACTCTTTTTTCTAGTTTTTTAGAATAGATTTCATTAAAAAAAACTAGTGGTGCTACAACAGCACATACTTTCTCCGTACATATTGCATTCTTCTGCGCTACAAACATCTCAGCAATTACTTGAAAACGTCCAATTCAACCAATGAGCGGGCAACGTACTGTTGCCAGCGTTGGCGAATAATATCAATTCCTTGTAAAAACAGTTATTTCCATCTGTCTTCAGATTTAAACTTGTTTATGGGTTATAGTAGATCATACACAGTTGATAAATAACTCTAATACTAATAAACTAATTATATTAATAATATTCTAAGGTTTGCAATAGTAAGTTAATTTATTACCGCTATATATATATAGTCACCGCCTCAAACGAAGCGCAGGAAAATAAAACTTTAAGGTAGTATGTTTGTCAGATCGACCACGGCGAAGTAAGTAAAATCTCTGCTCTTCAAGACTGTAAAAACAATTTGGCCCTTACCGGCCTAAGTTTTTAATAAAAGAAGTTTAAATTAGTACAGGTTCTTATGGAAAACCTTTCGCGAGCATAGGTTTCTTTAAGTTATTGAAGAAGTCATGCGGTTAATGGTGCCTAATCTTTTATTCAATACGTAGTACATTTCTTTAGGAATCAGATAATATTAAATATAACATACCTCACCGGGCATTCTAAAGAATTTAAAGAGAAATTCGACGCCACGGAAGTATTGACTCTCGGCCTAGGAGTTACGTTGCAATGGATTTTCAAATACATTTCTAATCGTTTCTAAAAGGTTAATTTGGAAACACAAGCTCCACTAAATAACAGCTGTATCACCGCCATCATCTCGACGTTCAACAACAATGAGCTTCCCAAATATCGATTGCGGCATTGTTGCGCACATTTCATTGGAACTCTGCGGATTACTTGAAAAGAAATCAGTACGTCGAGAATACAAATTGTAGAAAAGTGATAGCGCGAGAAAGTAAAAAAAAATAGAATTAATATTGTCATTTTCAATAGTAAATTACAATTAAAATACAATTAAATATATTTCATTTCATTCATTGAATTTTTCTTTAGTCGTGGCCCGTCGTTGTGACACCCGTATATATTTCATTATTTTCAAGCAGAAATTACGAAAAAAAACCTACTCGTTTTGTTTAAAAAGTTGTCTGAGGCAAAAATCCGTGTTAAATTTTGTAGTTTTACTTTTTTTTTTTGCAATTTAAAAAAGAAATCAGAGATTTGAACAAAAATGAGATTTGCAACATCCTCTTAAACATTCTTTGCACTGTGTGCTGTGTTGCACATTGTGTGCAATGATAAAATTTAATCAAAAACGAAGAAGCCTTTTTTTTTAATTCGTAACATGTCCTAGGGGCTTTATGTAAAGTACTCTTCAAAATTAAAACATCGGTTTCAAACAGCAGGGGCCGCGACATCAGCCAGAACGACTGAGGAACATCAATTTAGGGGGAAATCGGCTCAACGGTTTAGCCACTAACGTTGTGTACAGACGGACAGACAGACAGACAGACAGACAGATAGACAGACGTATTGCCGTCAATCGATTTTCGGTATGAAGATCACACAAAAACATGGATTCTGGCATCACTATGTGTTAGAGGATTGTTTTCTATATTTAGTAACTGGATTTATCCACTTTTTCGTTACAGGGCCCGGCAATAACAGTTTTTGTTCGCCGTTTTCCGGAGCACAATTACAATACTTTCTCTTCTTACGTTAGTAAGTGCGAGAAAGTAAAAATGTACCGCGCGGTCTACTGCAATCGTTATTTTGGTTGCCTCCCTACGATCATGGACTGCTACGAGATTTGAAACAGGCTTCAGACAACACTACGTCGAGAAACGTTTTCCATACAACAAGTCAGTGGTTGCACAATCCCCAGAAAATCGAAAAACATCTTATAATATCTTAGGAATACACATGTTTCTGACATTCAATATTCTAGATATTGCCGCAATACATTGTAATAATAGTACAAGAAATAATTTTTAAATCAAAGAGCGTCCAGGCTCCATCCCAGGTATTGCACCACGTTCTGGGCTCTATTACTGCGTTTACTGATTTCCTCTTTAATCGTACGCTTAATCAAGATCGACATAGATCCATTGGTGACTCAACCAAGTGGGTGGGGGATTTTGTTGCCGAACGCTGTGTGACGTTCGAGGCCGTCCGTGGGGAATACCATTTTTTCCGTCTTTGTCTAACTCTACATGCAACTTAATTTTATGAATTTCGCGTATTATTGAAAGCAAACATGTTCATGTCATTATTGACGGTATTCAATGCATTGTTAGTGATATTTGGAGAATTTTTTTCATTTGATAGTAGCTTTGTTGATTCAAAACATACATTTAAAGTGTTCTTTGTGTTAAGTGGGCCGTTCTGGGGTGAATTCCCTTCCTGTCTCTCACGGTGTGTGCTTCTTCGCGACTTCGGGGCAGCTAATCTGCCAGCAGTCTGCGAGCGATGTTGTGAATACGAATGTGTGTAGATCACTCATTATTGCAATATATACCAGGATAATGACGTTTTCGAAATAAAATTATTTTATTTATATAAAACTGTCCAAACAATTAAGCTTGTTTGCTAAGTGCAGGAGAGCGATCACGGTTTTTTGGAAACCGTGTTCCTTTTCGTTTTGTATGAATTTTATTTCATTCAACTGTCTGAAAGCGTAGCTAATACAAAAACGTGAGTGCCCGCTGAAAACCAAAGCCAGAACTACTTGCGCGGGAAGCGAATAATACCTGACACGAACACTACGCATGCAAATATGTAAGTAATATTTCAATACAGATTTTTGTTAAACTTAGTTTTAAGTAATTTAATGAATTGCTTTCATTTTATTATATATAAAGTGTTATAAATTTTGGAAATTATATTTCCATCATTCGATGTAGCTGCAACCTTCAGTTTGTTCGGACACCAGCCATCTCTGATCCAAATTCTCATTATTCCTAATATCTAATGCTGAATTTCTTAATTCCACACAAACTTTGAATTTTAAATGTTTTAAATAACTTTTGTTAATAAAATTTAACTAAAGAACTCTAAATGTTCTTCACTTGTCTAAAGGCGAATCTCTATGTAACATATCTATTTCCTTTCAAGGAAACTAGCGACACACTTTCTTCATGGTATAAAAATTTCTTGTTTGGCAATAGGATAGTCAAATCTTATCAGGATATTAGTATTCATAATTGATAACTCGCCTAAATTATTGTTTGTAAATAAAATTATTGCACTAAGTCGTAGAGTCTGTTTCATTTATGTACGGATTTTAAAGGATTTAAATCTTAAAACAATAGCTTGTGGTTCTATGACAATCAACACATGAAACCCCGATAGTTATGATCAAAAGTTAATATTATCTTACAAGCAAAATGCATGTGAAACTACCTGGTAAACAATAAAACAGTAACGCTTTCAATTCAATCACATGTATGCTAACTATTAATCAATATAATGCAATACCACGCATTAGGTAAATTTGTGGGAAACAAAATGTACATCGCTTTGGATAAAAAGTTCATTCAGAGAAACTGTAACGATGATTGAATCATCCATCGGCGGCTCCCCAACCCGGGTTTTTTCGCGTAGAGTGACGCGAGTTCCGAAAAACTCATGGGTCCAGCGCCCGCAAGGTATAAATGGATTGGTTGCTACCCAGTCTGAGTTCGTGCTTTGAAACACGTGCATCGTGGTCACAACAGTACAGTGGTCATCGCAACCGACAATGTAGCAGTGCGAAGGAAGTGATCCGTAAATAAATAATCAAGGGAAGTGCAACGAGTGAAAACGAATAACCTAGTGAACAAACTCAAGAACTATGATATAAATATAGAAGCCAATCTATATATAAATAAATAAATATTTTCAGTATTAGATGAAGTAAAATAAACGGCTTTTAAAAATAAATATGTGTTTTAATTCACCACCAAGAACCTTTACAATACTATTCTGACTGTGAAAATATGTCCTGGACTGCGTCAAGTGATACCAAGGACATGCGCCCCTATTATCGACTCACCATTAAATACAAAACGAAAAGAGGCAGAATTCAATGATCATGCTCACTTGATGGTCATTTTATCTAGCTCTCGTTAGAGAACAAATTAATATGGCACATCCAAAATTCACAAAGTATCCCTGCGAGAAAATAAATGTTTCCTTGTTATACTTTTTCTTTCAACACAAATATTCAAGTCGTCTGCTCAAAAATATTGTTAGATTTCCCTCTCACTTAGGTACAATGACAAAGGATTTTTATATCTTCCCAAACACAACTGCAGTATTAAAATAAAATATTTAACCATCGCCATCATCATATTCACCTTTGTTCTGCTCCTTGAGCTCATCACATTCTTCAATTGCTTCTATTAATTACTCCCTTCCATTAGCTCATCCAGCATTTGAATCCTCTTCCATCCTCTTGTTTCTATCCCCGTTGTTTGAACCGGTTCAAATACCGTGTGTTAGAATTCTCGCGATTTGGTACGCTGCAATTTTCTTGTATCATCTTCAGTGGGTGATCAGATTCCTCAGTCATTTTGTTACCTCGCCGTTTACGATCTGCGAAAGCAAGCAATCATTAAATACACCTGGTCCGCCATTCCAGAAAGTCTCTTTTTCTATTGTGATCCGCACACTCCTTTCTCATTAACATGTTTTCAGTTTAGTTCAGCCGCTTGAAAGCAGTGACATTTCGTGAATTCGGAGTGCATTTTTGAATGATAATCTAGTAGTCGTAACCAATGTCCGTGCAATGTATCTGCTTATTGCTTCATGAGCAAAGGACTATGTTCAAATAATTTAAAAGAAGAGGCCGATGCACTCTTAATAACGAATAACCACAATGTGTATCTCAATGTGTATGTACAATGTGTATGTATTACTCAATGTGTATTCGACAACATACGAAAATTTGACATTCGAGAAATGTCTCGCCTGAGGGGGATAACAAGCACTCGACTAAATTTAAAATCAACACGAGTCATGTGACATCTACTCTTCTTGAAAACTAGTGAGAACTTTACAGTCCAGAAGTTATTTTCAACAGCTACGTTCCGACAAGGATTCGCACACTGCTCCTCTCCCTGTACGCATTCAATTGAAATTGAACTTTTGAAGCATTCTGTGTGTTAAAAGATGTAAAAAAGTTGTGTGACTAGATTCAGTGTGAACAGTGTTCATGGTGTTTGTTATTATTATCTGTGGTTGTTGAACCCTTTGTATGCATTTTACACTAATAAATAATAGCTATAAACAACTACCAATCTCAAAAAACACCATTGCACATTGTAATTTTGGGCTCGTCAATAATCAGTTTGGTAATTTAAAAGATCTTGCATTTCTTCAAGTCGCAAATAAAAAGATACCGGTAAAACGCCCACCGAAGAACCCAAAATACAAGAACAAACAATCCTGTGCCAACTGGAACATCACACAAACAAAACTGCATATTCTTCTCTCACACATCCGTGGCAAGCACACTCATGAATCTAATGTTAATTAAGAGCAACGAAAAACAAGAAGCTCCTCGGATTTTTAATTCTAAGAAAAAGCGTGATAGATTGAAAATGAAATTGAATAAATGCCTAATATATTAGTTCAAAGTATTTTCAACACAATTCCACAATTACCCTACTAAACCATAATATTTAAAAATTTCCAAATGTTATCAACTTTGGTCCTTTGGAATGGCAAAGTTCAAACTAACAATATCGAAGGGAATAGGTTTTCATTGTAAAAAAATTCTTTCTGATTTCTGATACAAAAACACACTCGTGTTGCAATTACCTAGACAAACAGCTACTGTAAAATCATTACTGTAGGTGGAGATATGATTGAATAATGAGTTAATAAATCTTTGACAACAATTGACCCGAAATGACAGAAATGTTAGATGGAAAAGTGTCATTCCAAACGGTCGAATTAACACTAACAATGTACCTTTCTAAAACTCTCATCATTTCCTCTCAAAACATGTTCTACCCAATTCCTTTCCCTCCTTTCAGTCATCACCAATAAGTGTCTGTACTCCCCTTCACTTTTTTATCACAAAAGAGGCAACAAAGCATTTGATTTCTGAGTTGAAAATGATGTCTTTTGCTTGCTGAGTAATTACGTGCAAATGCCGCGCCGTGCGTTTGTTTCATTAGCCCAATCAATCCCCAGCGCGACGCTGCGCCTGGGTTGGGCTGGGCTGGGCTGGGCTGGCTTGGCCCGCCCGGGCCGTGGCCTGCCTCGCCCGAGGGCTGCTGCCTTCGCCGCCGCCAGCGCTCACGCCGCGCAATTACGCTGCATCTCTGGGCGCCCGGCGCGCGGTGATAAACCATGGGGGGCTGCGGACGCGGCGGCGGCGGGGAGGGGGCGGGGCGCGGGAGGGAGGGCGCGGGCGGAAGAGAGCGAGAGAGCAGAGGGCGGCGACACACTTCCGCCATCGACCAGAAGCGCCGGCGGGCGGATCCAGAGCAGGGGTTCAGCTGTCGGTGTGTTGGTCGGTAGAGCGAGGGATGAGGCGAAAGGGCAGGGAGTCATGTCGTGGTGTTACAGGGTGGCTGAGGTGTTGATTGGAGCGTTAGCTGTGACGTACCCTGTGGTGTTGGCATGACACTTGGTGGTGACGTTGGCAGTGCCGATGACTAGGGCATCAACTGAGGCGTCAATTGGGGCGTCGGCTGGGATATTGGCTGGGGCGTTTGGCTGAGGCAGGGGTTATTTGCGCCGTTGGAATTGGTAGTGGCGTTGACGGTGGCGAAGGCGGAGGGGATGGTGGTGGGGATTGACACGGTATCGGAGGTGGAGTAGATGGGGGACGGGGGGAATTTGGGGCTATGGTGGAGGTTACGGCGGAGATGAGAGAGCAGACAGAGACGAAGGCTATAGCCGATGCAACATGTGGGAGAGACTATGGTTGTGGAAAGTTAACGCGATGACAACGGCAGACAAGGAGAGAGAAATGGAAGGTGGAGAAGAAAAATTGAAGGCTGCAGCAAAGACGGTAATGGTACTTTGGTAAAGGAGTGTTTGTGGTGGAGGCTATGTCGATAAGGGTTGATCGATGTGGAATAAGCATACAATTGCTTCTTTGTTTCTCCATTTCTGTACATCAAACAGTTCCAGAAGCTCTCCAAGATTTTTCCATTCCACTATTAGACTCTACAAAATGTTAAATGTTATTTTAAACTTCTTTGTTTAGTGAATAAAATTTATCAAACCATCGTGCTGAATTTTAAATGATTTTAAATCTATTTACAATTTTCACACTTGCTGAGTTAATTAATAATTACATCAAAACTTGATCGTTCATCACAAATGATTTAATATAAAAGGGTTTCGTACACTGTACGCGTGTTACGTACAAAAACGAATCCTAACGATCAATGAAAAGTATGGATCTTGAAAAAATCCAATTTTCCAACAGAAGACACATCAGAAGCAAAAAGAACACGACGATGCTGGAGCAAGCGAACAAGCGAGGGGTTTTGCAATAAAGTCGAGACTTGATATGGAGCAAGCAGAAGTTGGGACATTTGCCTGTGTAGGAAGCTCCAGAGCGTAGGTAGATTGGTTGGCGGCGACAGAAGCAGCATAGGCTCCGATTGCGAAAGTGACATTTGGTGCAATCGAGAGCTTCAAAGAAAAGCTGCGAGAAGAGCGGATATCAGTAGAACATCTGTAGTTTAGAATATAGTGCAAAGCTGAAAATGAAAGTTTCCTTTTAAAGAGTATCCGATATATGTTCACATTTTTTTATTTTACGTCAAAAAACAGTTAAAAACTGCGTATGACGTGCTATGGGGAAAAGTGAATTGTGTGCACATTTTCAAAATTCTGTGATCCCTACACTAAGTCATATACTACTTAAATTTTGAATTTTTGAAAGGGAGAAAAAACAAAAACTCCCATGTAATAAAA
Source organism: Teleogryllus oceanicus (assembly GCA_964035755.1). Taxonomy (NCBI): domain Eukaryota; kingdom Metazoa; phylum Arthropoda; class Insecta; order Orthoptera; family Gryllidae; genus Teleogryllus; species Teleogryllus oceanicus. The sequence goes on from CAXIVR010000006.1 coordinate 98,288,763, forward strand.
TCTATTTTCAAGGATAAACAAGCAATAAATTTTGAATTTTGAAAGGGAGAAAAAAACAACAAAAAACTCCCATGTAATAAAATCTATTTTCAAGGATAAATAAGCAATAAATTTTGAATTTTATTACTTCCTGCCGCGACAACATGGAAATGATAATTTGAATAATTGTATTTCCCACTGAATTCTAGAAGACGTGCACAGAAAATGAAGTTACATTTATGTCCAGAAGCAAAACAAGGGGCCATCTCAGCATTTGCTCAATGGATCAGGGAAACTGGACGAAAAACCTGATCGAGATGGATCGAGATCACATATTTTGAATCGTTTTATTTTCATCTTTCCCCATCATCGAAAAGGGAAAAATTGCATTGTTACATACAACAATGTCAGTGCATAAATGGTAAACACATTCGTGTGAAGAAGTGATATCGTCTTTTATAAATAAACCTGAAATACCGTAAAGCCAATAGTTCCCTCTAAAATTTTATGGAATTAAGTTTTTGAGAACACGATGCTATTGAAAATATTTTTGAGTATAACGTGATTTTTTCGAATTCATGTTGTTGTTGTTTTTTTTCAATTTATTGGTTTTGATGCTAGGTACATAGATTAGTTGTTAACAACATTATATATGTATTGATTTCTTATTAACTAACTTAAAATTAACTTATAATTAACATACAATCAACTTACAACTATTACAATGGGAGAGGAATCCCTAGTGGGTCCTCTAGTCAGGTTCCAATTCGGCGAATTTGATGAGAAATGAATGGTAGGGGTATTTATTTGTAATTCTGGTTTGATGGATGGGATTTTTACCGAGTCTGAAAGGCACCAGGGAGGGGATTTGATTTAAGCTGGAGTAAAAGTTAGTGGAGAGATAAGCTATATGCTGTTATAACGGTTCCTTATGAAGTTGGAGGTTGGATACAAACTATGGGGCGTTGGCAATTGTTCTAAGAAACTGATTCTGTATTACTTGAATTCTGTTAATGTTGGTTTTGGAGGTGTTGATGCATATGGGGCAGGCGTACAGTAGTAAAGGTCTTATGACAGTTTTGAATATTAATATGGAGGAATTGAATGGTACCGAGCTATTTCTGTGAATTAATGGTTTTAGCTGCAGTAATTTTATTTTGGCTTGAATTAGTTTGTTATCTATGTGTTTCTTCCAGTTAAGTTTGGTGTCTAGTTGAAGTCCGAGATATTTAACTGGTTTGTTGGGGGTAACCATTCTATTGTGTTACAGTTCAATGTCATAGGAGTGGGTGGAGTGTAAGGTCTTAGTGTGAATATTTTGGCGGAAGTTTTACTTGGATTTAATTGTATCGAGTTTGAAAGCCCAACTATCCAAAATGTGAAGGTAGAATGGCATTCTGTTTCTAATTAGATTCATGGATGTGTCTGAAGAGAATATGGCCGTATCATCCGCAAATTAAGCTGTTTGAATATAATGTAGTTTAGGAAGATCCGTGACAAACAAGTTGAATAAGGTCAGAGAAAGAGGGGAACCTTGAGGGAGTCCAGCGTTAATAATCTCGGATTTGAAAGGCGGTTGTTAACATTTACCGAAAATGTTCTATTGTGAAGAAAACTATTTATTATTGAGAGTATGTAGTGGGGACTACCAATTTTGATTAGTTTGTAGTTCAGGGCTTGATGCCATGTTCGGTCAAATGCTTTTGTAATGTCTATGACGACAATGTCTACGACGGACAATGTCAGTTTATTGTCGCTAAATATATTTATTTAGCAAACAAATTTATTTCGCGACAAAATTATGCATAACCAACCTAACCTAACCTAACCAATTTCGTTTGAAATGAAAATGAAAGACGTGAGTATAAAGAAAAAAATCTTACTCCCCTTCCTACTACGATAAATGTAGATTCTATCAAATATACAAGAAAAATTCGCTTTTTACTTCCAAATATTTTGGAGAATATGAAGTGAACGTCTTAGTCACCGTACCTCCCGCCTTAATCACCAGAGCAAACATGGAGGTGCGTTTGCGTGAGTGATGCTATCGACTATCGCGTGCATTTCAGAACCGTTCGCGTCGAAACGGCTCTTGGTGTCGTGAGCGATTAGGACTGGGCTGAGTTGCCGCTCTTAACATGAAATTTCCTCCCTGGAATAAGTGCGAAAGTAACTGTTTTCTTTTCTAATGAACAAAGGAGAATTGTTCTTTCGGTATGATATTATTAAGAAAAAAAATATTTAGAATGATTCAGCCAGGATTTCTGTTTGTGGTAGAGTAGTGTTCTTCCTTTTAAAGAATTTCTCACTTAAGCTGAATAAAACCTTTATTTCATTTATTGTTTAATAGTTATTTTAACTTATTCAATGGGACATTGAATGTATTTCGTTACTACAGAAAATTAGTAGAAAATATGTGGAGGGGGAAGCGCTACCCCAAACTTTATTATGTGTGTATATGTTTAAGCAATTTTAATGCATTAATGTCCTCCCTCTTATTTCATGAGCTTAATGAAACTAAATCAAATGTAGACAGAAAACATGAGAGAAACAGGAGAAAGTAGTGCTGCAAACTGGAAAATTCATTTCCTTCGGTAAAATTCATTTCACTAAAGTATGTGAACACATTCAAACTAGGTTTTTAGAAACATAGAAAGCAGTAAAAATATAATCATATTTGAGTAAATATTGTGTCTCAATAGTAAGGAAGGAAAGCACGAGTTAATTCCCAAATTTCAATATAATTACATTTACAATAGCGAATTTTTGGGTCCACGCCAAGCAGACAATATGAGTCTCTTAAAAGAAACCGAGTCAATTATTATTATCATTTTTTGTTCTAACGACTCATAGGGTTATAAATAGACATCGGATGTTTAGGGAAATGCCTATTTTTTTCTAGAGAACTTATTTAAAGGCCGATAATATATGTGCATGAATTCTGACAAATGATGACATATGACGAAGTTTTAGAATGCTTATTTTTGCTTATTTAGCATAATTGTCTATTTTTTGCATAAATACCTTTTTTAGAACTTTTTCCCTTTTATTTATTATATTTATATACAATACTAAGATATCGGAAAATCGGCGATGGTCCAACGTGACCATTCATTACGAAACCTTCAATTGACGTCTTAGTATTTCAAATTACGAGAGAATTCCTGAAAGTATAACAACTTATTTTTCTCCATTTCTCTATTTCATAAATACCAGCCATGATCTGAGATCAGGGTCGATTGACAATACACCGAGGGCACCGAAATTTTAAGTGATAATAGATATAAATTCCCAGAAGGTTTCAGTGTTGCTAGTGTTGGGCTGCTAAAATATATGCTAGCCACAGAGTTCAGATCCTTCTCCACATTCAAACTGATTTTGTCTCCCAGTCGTCGCAAATTTGAAATTGCGATCCTTGAAAAGTCACTGGTAATATGCAAATATTACTGGTTATTGGAAACTATTAAAAATAAAATGTAGAAGAGTTGTAAATATGTAAATCTAGTTTTACATTAAAATGTACCAACGGGTTTTGTTTTACAAAATAATATAGACAAAAATTACAATTTTTCCATTTTATTGTGTATGTAACTTATTACAGTGCCTTTTTTCTCCTTATCCTTGACATTTTCAGTGCCTTTTTAGGCACCTAAAACACTATTTTTAGTGCCTAAACATCCGATGTCTAGTTATTAATATATCAGCTTACTAGACAATCACCATCTTTCTCGCCAAGGTAGGTGGGTCTTCACAACAGCAGACACTGTATGAGACTTTCCCTAACATTTATTGGTATTGCTTATAGGGGTAGATACTCCAAAGGCACGCTAACAATAGCCGGACCGCAACACCCAAGATCTCATTATCCTCAGCTGGGGATCTGGGCTAACCGCACCGCAGTCCCTAAATAGTGGCGCTGTATTTGCAAACTCGATTTCACGATAGGCGCCCCATTGCCACCCCTGCAGGCCTGGGCGAGGGAGGGGGCTGTGCGTGCTTGCGTGTGCTCGGGGAGGGCCGTGCGGGGTGAGCATTCACCGCTCGATCGCCGCGGAAACAGAGGCGCATCGCGAGCGGCGTCGGCAGCGCGCCGGGTGGCAGGGTGCGGAACATGAACCTTCCGGCGAGCGACGGGGCAACGCGCGGAAGAGGGAAGGGAGGAGCAGGAAAGGAAGGGAAGGTACAGGAAAACGGGCGCGCTGCAATAGCAAGGAACGAGATGTTGGGGGGAATACGGTCGTAGTCAAGCAGAGGTAGGGAAAATTGTGATCCACGTGAAGACATGTGGGGAAGTAGGATTGAATCGATTTTGGTTGGTTGGTTAGTGATTCCATGTGCGTCAAAAGCTTAGGTCATGAGTCCCGAAAGTGTAGTGCATGTTTTTTCCTCGAGAGTTGGCGGTGAATGGCTCCCCGCTGAATGGTGAGATCCGGCGCCAACCTACCGTCGGCTAGCGGGGTTAACCCCCACCAGCGGGGCACCGCCGCAGCCAGGACAAGCTCGAAGCTCCCGACCAGTCTCCCAGAATATGTAATTGAATCGAGAAGAGGTGTGATGGTGAGGAGGTCATGTGGAGCTTCCGGACCTACAAAATGCTGTCTAGAAAGCGCAAGCGAAGAGAGATAGTGTGGTTTTGGAGGGAATCTTGGAAATAGGGAAGAGAGGAAAGTGTGAAGCAATTGGAGTAATCTTACTGAAAAACTAAGAGAAACCTAGCAGCAATGCGTTGAAGGTATGAGGTCAAAGCGGGCGTCATACACAGGATTCAGTGATAGCCGTTAACTCGAGTGAAATGAGCTTACGTTTGAAAGCCACGTTTTTACCACTAAAATTATGCAATAACGTAGGAAAACAAAGACAGAAAACTGCTAATGCTACATGGCATTGAATGAAAGAAACAAAAAATGTTTAGGAAGTATTGGATATGCAAACCATTTCATGGAAGAAATCTAAAAAGTAAAAAGAGTTCAAACCAACAAAGGCAAACCATTTATTCGACATAAAGACCGAAGAAAGGACTTAAAATCGGAAATAGTATGGTAACTGCCGCCAAGATCAGGCATTGAGAACCCGACATAATGATAAAGCCCTGCTCAAAATTTTCCTGAATGATAAATGCCATATTTGGCAGGAACAGGTTCAAACCACTCATTTTATCGTCTCAGCTAGTTCGATAGTATCAAAGTCAGAATGTCTGAGATGGCATTGTAAAGTCTGTAGTTACATCTACTGGTAGATCTGTAACGCCCTCAAGGTTTCAAACATGTGCTCTATGTGTTAGGAACACTGGCCCAAACCTATGACTATCTGTTGGACTGTATACAATTGTACGATCAAACAATTCGTACTGATCATATGTTATCTGCAAATAAACCTGATATTATTATCCTGGATTTGGAGAAAACATCGTGTCTAATTATAACTGTCCCTGTACCATGCGATCAGAATATAACGAAGGAGTCAGAGAACCGTCTTAATTATTTTTAAATTGAACTTAGTCGTTCCAGAGGTGTGGGGTTTGTAGCGAAATATCTTTGGAAGAATGAGTACAAATTCACAGGTAACACCAATGTGCTCGTGTGTCTTTGTATGTTTGTGATTGTCAGTTTCATCCTTCATCATCATCATCATCATCATCATCATACTTCATTCACCCTGTAAAAATGGACTCAGCAGAGAAATGCTGATCCCACAATAAAATCACGTGTACCCTCAGGAAAAATATAACTGGTCTTCGTTAGGTACAACTGCACGTTCGCATGGTCCGTATATGGTCAATTCGCGACCAAAAATCATGATGGTGATTCCAGTCGGTTGCGTAGGCGATTGCTGCAACCGTCGTCTGAGTCAAGGAGGCTGCACATGCGAATCCTGGGTATGCACGGCCCGTATTTGCGATTGTCCCTTCACCCTTCATCATCCTATCTCCTCATAATTAATAATTCACGGCATAACAACCTCGGCCTCCTAAGGGATACAGCCGGAAACATGATCCCCTTAATGACACATGTCAATCTCTCTCCAGGAAAGGATATGTCTGGACCTCGGAAGAGAACTTGTAGAGTGATCAGTAATGGCGATACGCAAATAATAATAATAATAATAATAATAATAATAATAATAATAATAATAATAATAATAATAAAAGGAAAAATGGTTCAGATCCGTCCCCTGACAATTTCCACAACCGGAATAATACCAAAATCCCTCATCAAACATCTGCAAGAATTGAATATAAAGCATATACTAGCAACAGTACAAAAAGCAGTCATTCTAGACACCTGTCACATTGTCAGAAAAACTGTCACTGATGTGTCTGATATGTTGTGTTAGAAGCCCTGGAAGTAAATGAAGATCTTGCTCGTTACTTGCTCTAAGCCGTACGAGTGAGCCTAGCCATAATGACATGTGGCAGGTGAATGTTTCCCCCCCCCCGCGCGTGGGAGAAGTGCATAAGTCAAAATAATAATAATAATAATAATAATAATAATAATAATAATAATATGATTATGATGATGAATTACCTCTGGCCCTCCACTAATCGAAGCAGTAAGAATCGATATTACAAATATCGAGAGCAGCGAGGGGGGGCGCCGTGCGAGGGAGAAGCATCTCAGCGCGCAAGGGAGGGTGCGGCGGAGGCAGAAGGGGCGGTGGGGGGCGGGCGCGGAGCACGAAATCTCACCCGTCGCCGTTTCATTTTTCCCCTTCGGCCGTTATTTCCTCCGCGCTCTTTTTTTTTTTTTTACCGCCCGCCCTTCTTTCCTCCGACTGAAACATCGAGGCGGCTGTTACATTTCCAGAGAGGGATGCTGGTTGCGACAGATGGGAGCGAGTACTGACGGCGAAAGAAAATGAAGTTAAGGATAAAGTACTCGCAAAAATATAATCTCATTGGGTGTTAGAAACAACTACATAAACTACATATATTTCGTAATTAATTTTCGGACCAAAAGAACATTTAATGGCTGTTTTTGGTTAAAAATAACTCAGAGTTAATGTGTACAATTGTTAATTAATTCAGTAAATGATTTTGTATAAATCTCTGAAAAAAGTAACATGTTTAAAAAAATATTTATGTAAGTCGCGTAATTGGAGAATAAAATTCACATAGCACTACATTCGATTTGCCTTTTCTCCTGAGAGTATTATTTTATCACATATATTTGTCTTTGCAGTGGAAACGTAGCTGATAGTAGTTCGGTATTTCCTTCATATAGTATATTAACTTTATTACAAATAAATACCAATTACAAAACAGAATGTGTGTTGTAGTTGCTGAATATATGGTTCTTAAAAATTGATAATAGAGTTCTATCACAAGATTGTAAAATCAATCCCTATAGATGATACGAGGTTGAAGATCGTGTTCCTTTTGAACGGCGGCGCTCCGAATGCGGGAGAATGAAATATCTCTATAGCGGGGAATAACACAGCGTAAGCAGCCCTGTGGAGAGGGGCGGCTGCCGGTGGTGGGTTGGGGGAGGGGAAGGGGGCGTTCCTTGGGAGTCGGCCGCGGGCGGTCAGCGCCGAGCGACGGGCCGGCTTGTTCGGAAACCCTCGACCGTCGCGCACCGGCTTAAGTGGAGGTTTAGCCCCGAGTCAGCTCGGATCAACGGCTTCGCCGCCTCAGGCTTCGATCCGTTGCCGCCCTCGTCCCGCCCCCCCCCGCCTCGGCCGCCCCGACGCCGCCGTTTTTGTCGCCGCCTTCCCCCCGCCCCCTTGGGCCCTTTTCTGTCCTCCTGTCCTCACAGCATTCGCTTTCCTTTCGCCACTGTCCTCACAGCCGTCCGGGTTTTTCCGCTACCGGCTGTCTTCACTGGTTCGACTATTCTTCCTCGTCGTGAGTGCTATTGCCCCGATTCCACCGCTCTTGTATTGCCTTAACTACATTTGCTATCATGTCATATCTCCATCCTTCCTGCCTCCGTCCTGTCCTCCTGGTTCGGCGCCGTGTGTGTTATTGCCCCCATTCCTCCGCTCGTGTATTGTCTTACCTACATTTGGTATCGTAGGCTTCCGCGGCCAGAGTCATGATCTGGGCTGTCCGGGTGACGCCGCCCGCGTCGAAGGCTGGGGTGCCTACGTTTCGACCGACATATCGCGGTCCTCTTCAGGGCTGTACTGCGAGTAGGGCTGGACTGTACTGGCAGGGCTGTACTGGCAGTATAGCCCTGAAGAGGACCGCGATATGTTGGTCAAAACGTCGGCACCCCAGCCTTCGACGCGGCGTCACCCGGACAGCCCAGACCTTAACTACATTTGCCATCATGTCGTATCTCCGTCCTTGCTGCCACCGTTCTGGTCTTCACTGGTTCCGCTACCGCTATTTTTCTTCGCCGTGTGCCACGGCCCTCATTCCTTGCCCCTCACATTGTCCTTAATGCTCCCACCATCATGTTTCTTCATTCTTACCGATATCGCCTGTCCTCATTTCCTGTCCTGTCTCTATTCTTCCTCGGAGTGTGCGCCATTACTTCCTTCCAACCTTTTCCCCCGTACTTTCGCTGCTACCCTTCTCCCTCGCGCCATCACCGTCCTTTCCCAAACGGCTCTCCAGCCCCATCGCATTTGCCGGTGCTCTACCACAGTTCTCCCGTTGATTGCCGTTCCTGCTGCTCTGTCATCGGTCTTCGCCCTGCCTCACCGCATCCGCTAAAGGGATCACTGCGCCCTCGTGTTCCCTCAGCCACTGCCGTTATGAGGGAGTTTTAGCACATTTGTAACGTCTTGACCTTGTACACTTAGTGTCACGTGACCGTCGTAAAAAATGTAACGACAAATTTTACTTGTAAGACTCTACGACTCTACGCTTCACTTAATAGGATAGGGCTGTAAGGATAACCCAAAAACCGTCTCCTTAAAATGGGTGCTATATAAGCTGAAACTTGAGCGTGTAGGATTTTGTGCTAATGAACTATATGTATGTGTATGCAATGATTTAATTATTTGGATCGAATGACTGTAGGTTAAATTGATATTTCTTGGAATGCATTCAAGGATCCTCCACGTTTTGCCAGTTGTATTTAAAACTGTTGCTTTCTCACCCACAACTCGCGTGTTTGTCGACAGATTCCCAATCAGCATCCATTAGGAAACAAGTTAAAAAATACAAGCGGTGCAGCTAATATGAATCTGTGATTTTTTGCAACATCGTCTTTTTGTGCTTAACTATTATATTTTGTTCTGGTGCGTACGAAATGCTGTCAGCGCGCTAAAAATGTTTTTGAACTCTCCCATGAGGAGATTCTAACGTCAAATGTTATGTGATTTTTACTGCACGCGTTTAGCACATTACAAACGTGCTAAAATTCCCTTTCGTCAACGCTCTTGATGCCCTCTGCTCTGACCAACGCCGCCTCTCCTTACCATCGTCAATTACCTATCGACAACGGCTCTGTTTGATTGCTTGATTGTTTTTTTCGTGTTTCCGGGCACGTCAACTGTTTTAGTCATTAGTCCCGTTAGTGCAGTGCATGTTTTTTCTCGGGATATGCGCGGTGATCTTTCCCCGCTGGATGGCGAGATCCGGCGCTGACCTACCGTCGGCTAATGGGGTTTCCCCCTAACCAGGACTCTCCCACCAGCGGGACACCGCCCCAGCCGGGACAAGCTCTAAGGTCCCGACCGGCCTCTCGGAATATGTGGTAGTGTAGTGTATGTTAGTGTAAGTGTGTGTGTGTAAGGGGAGAAGATAGGACAAGGAAGAGGATGACAGATTGCGCGCTGTCCGTGGCCCGTTTGGTAGGGTACTGCTCCGGCATTCGCCTGGTGTTGATCGGAGAAACCACAGAAAACTACCGATCAGAGCAGCCGGCCGCTAGAATTCTCCTCCAGACAAGCTAGGTCGAAAATCCTGCCGCCATCAGGACTCGAACTTAGGACCTCCCGGTCAGAGGCGCTGCAGTGACATCAGTTGATGCACCGAGCTACCGCTCCCGGTGACAACGGCTCTGTCCTCACCGTCTTCACCAACGTGGCCCCTCTCCTCGACAGCAGTCGTCGTTTTAACGTCGACGTGTTTCCTCTTTGCCTTGTCGCTTCCGGAACCGCTTTCCTCTCACCAACCCCAACGCCCCCACAGTCCCCGCGCAAGCACCACCCGAGGCGATGCAGCGCGCGCCCTTCCTGGGAAACTCCTGTCTCCATCATCACCCTACACACCACATGTCTACATCAGTTTTGCCATTTGCCACCCAGTAAAGTGGTCTGACTTGCCACCACATCAGAAGTCGAATCATTTTCAGATTTTTACAGTGCCGGCAGCGTTTTTTAAGCGACTTTGTTGAATGCGCTGTTGCCACACGTTACTACGCACGTGGTACCATCTATATGACAGATCAATTAAATCTCAAAGCATTAACACTTACTGACAGAGTATGACACGTCTTGATATCATGTTTATAACTTTCGCCAAAGGCGAACCTTATCGCCTCCGCGACGTGGGAGGTGGAAGAGCGACAACACTGAACCCAGACTGCAAGAAAACACACAAAACCTTGGAAGCTGATTGCTTTAGAGCAGGTCATATGACGTAACCACAGCATGTGCCGAGAGAACAGTCAGAGTGACATACGCTGCCGTTACTGTAGGGCAATTTAATGTTTATTATTACACATCTCTCAGACTAGACTCCCGATAGATGTCGAAAAAAGACGTTAAAGATGTTAGATGTTAAAACATACTGGCTCAGGGACACACCTGCATTTTCAACCCCGACTTAACGTCGCACCAGTCTGCTTCATTCTTTAACTCCTGAGCTCTGCTCCTCGTTCAGTTCGCTACACATTCTCGTGACAATCTGTGTTACCTTCCTCCGTAGATTGACTTTCCAATCTCGCGGCTCCAATTTCTCCTGGTACACTACGGGCCAGACCGGGAGCGGTAGCTCAGTGTATCAACTGATGACACTGCAGCGCCTCTGACTGGGAGGTCCTGGGTTCGAGTCCTGACGGTGGCAGGATTTTCGACACTAGCTTTTCAGCTAGGTCGAATTCTGTCGCTGTCTGGATGAGAATTCTAGCACCGGCTGCTCTGTAGTTTTCCGTTTCGGTTTCTCCGATCGGTTTCTCCGATCAACACCAGGCGAATGCCGGAGGAGTACCCTAACAAACGGGCCACGGACCGCGCGCGATCTGTCCTTCCTCTTCTTTGTCCTATCCTCTCCCTTTACACACACACTTACACTAACATGCACTACACTACCACATATTCCAGGAGTTCGGTCGGGAACTTAAAGCTTGTCCCGGCTGGGGCGGTGCCCCGCTGGTGGGAGAGTCCTGGTTAGGGGGAAAACCCCACTAGCCGACGGTAGGTCGGTGCCGGATCTCACCATTCAGCGGGGGAAGATCACCGCTATCTCCCAAGAAAAAACATGCACTACACTAACGGGACTAATGACCAAAGCAGTTGACGCGCCCGGAAACACGAAAAAATCAATCAATCAATCAAATTACTGTCCAGGGTGTACTCATGATTAGCATCGCCTCGAATCTTCTAAAACCGAGCTTAACTTCTCTAAGCCTGTGGTTAAGTCGAAGTGAGATGCCGGTGTCACGCAAACGGTGACAGGTTCGCAACGAAGTGGTCGGAGCCTATACAACTAAATCTGTTTCGCGAATTCTTCTAAAAAAAAAGTCTCATATAACCAGCAGTTTGAAGCGCTCTAGTGATACTCGTATAATTAAGCAACATAACACTGGTTTAGCACTAAAACCTGCGAAAACATGCTAGCAGAACACTCCAATAAATTCTGCGCGCACGGACTCGACGACAATAGGCAAGCTCCTTGCGCACAAAATTGTGTTGGGCGTTAATGTCGCGCCAGTCTGTTTAATTCTTCAATTCCTTAGCCCTGCTTCTCGTCCAGGTCGCCGCATTTTCGATTAAAATCTGTGCCATCTTCAAAAACCAGCGGCTCCAATTTCTGCCAAATCGTATTTTTTCTTTTTTGCCAGTGAGATTTCAGCCTCCGGTTCTGTTGTGCCCCTTTAGGTGCCGTTACTGCGTCACTTCCACTGCAGTCGCGTTTGTTCGTCGAAGAAGTCAAGACACGTTTGGAACTCCATTGATATTCTCTCTCGTCTCCATTAGGATATACACATCCCCCGTTTGAGCTTTCCTTTTGTCTACCCTTAAACGACTTATCCTCCCCTCCAATATCAGTGGCAATATGTTACAATCACATTTATTCTTCGCATCCTGTGGCTTTTATCGTGCCTACTACTTTCCAACTACAGCACTGTCATTAATTGCCTACTGCGTTGTCACATTCAAAAACCCGCCTCTCATATTCACTCCATATTTTTTTCCAAATATTTGGCATCCATTGCACATTTTGACACATTTTTCCAATTAAATGTTTTTTTAATTACTAGCTACCAACTTACGAAAATCTCAACATTCGTCGAAAGGTTCATTTATTATTAGAACTTCTGCAAGTTCACAAATGATTTAGCATACCATTACATATTTTGGCACATTTTTTCACTTACATATTTTTAAATTACTAGCTACCAACTTACGAAAATCTCAACCTTCGTCGGAACGCTCATTTATTACTAGAACTTCTGCAAGTTCGCTTTTCGTGTGTCACTTCCCCAAACTGTTAGATTATTATAATTTCATAACTCAGTAAAGAATTTTTGAAATATGATCGAAAAGGAATATCATCACCAAATATGAAATCTCAGCTTTCGACATTACTTACTATACCCTTAATTTTTCGTTTTAATCTTTTTCTACTCTAAACGTTGTAAACATTAACATATATGATGAGTGTTTTCCAGTCAATTACTGACCCTCACCACCACTATCCCGCCTTCGCCCCCAACCCAAACACCTGCATTCACCGTCACTACTGCAAGTCAATCGTCAACTTCGCCGCATAAAATAATCTTCACCATCTCTCGTCTCCTGCATTATCACCCCCGGCACTTCCTCATTCGTCGCCATCACCACCACAGTCATAACCGACGTCACGCACGTCCCCATCGTCATCCTCTCACCCCCAAACCACCCTCTCCCCCACCGCGTCAGCAAGGCCTCTCTTTCGCCGCTTGGGTCGGCAATGGCCGCCGCCGGTGGCGCCCTCATCCCCCGCTCTCGCTCGGTCGACGGCGCTCTCGCTCTGAGCCAGCGGCCCTTCCATGACGTCACGCGCTGATGGGAGTTAACATCTGACGGCGCAAGCCCGCCGGCGTCTGTTCCTAAACACTGGCGCCGCCGCCGCCGCGCCGCTGCTGCGCTGTGCCGAGCCGAGCCGCATGGCTCTCTTCCTCTTTTTTAACGACGCGTTCCCCGAGATTTTTTTTTTTTTTTTTGCGACGGGGATTTTTCGTCCATGCATCTAAATGCGGCCGTGTTCCCAAATCCAATATAAATCTTGATGGCTGTATATGAATCCAATTGAGGATTTTGACAGCTCCAGTTAATTTATACCCTTTTTCCATGATGCGCTTTGCAATCGCTTTCTGTTGGGAAAGGTGCATGCTGATATTGGAACACAGCTCATTTATTTTTGAAAGAGATGGCGGATATCAAAGAATCCCTCGCAGAAGCACCCAGCAAATAACACCGCCCTGCGATATTCAACTGGGCGGGAAAATGCCAACATTATTAAAGCTTAGAATTTTCATTACTATAATTATGGCCTTAAAGCAATGTTGTTTTTTGAAATTTATTGTTCCGATAGGAATCTAATGAGACTGTAATGAACCTTCCTGTACATTCGAAGACATATTAGCGAGATATACAACCCAAGTGGATGCCGACACAGTAATTTTAAAATGGTTTGATGTAAGGTCAGAACTGTGATGTACTGACAAAAATTGTTCAATTTAGTTTCACGACTCTCTTTGATGACAGATTTCAGTGAAGCAATCTTCTTTGATCGTATCAGAATGAATGAGAGAAATAAGTATTCATTTGATAGCCAAACTAATCCATTAGTCAGCAGCGTGGAATCAGAAACTTTTTGTTGATGAGATTTAATCTTAAGAGCAGACATTCTGATGGTTAAGTTTTTAGTAAATGATCGTTCATTGAGTTGTCAAAACGAACATTCAAATGCAGATTTCTAACAATTTGCGGTGAGGTCGTCTAGTGGTGGGAATGCGATTGTAAGTGAAAAAGAAAACTTGCGATTGAACTACATTCTTTCAGAGAGACTACGCGAGCCAAAAGAATCATAACCGCATGCAGAGCTTTCGTAAAATATATTATTATTATAGGTTTGCTTTTGCAGAAATTGTCCCGGAGAAGGGAGGATTATACAGTTGTTTAAATTGTTTTAAGTTTGTTAAAGCTTAAAATAATTATTCGAACAAAACTTATCACATGTGCTAGCTGATCTAAGAATAATTATGAGTGAATCTATTGTGTTTTCTTTAACACATGTACAAGATAGGATTTTCTGCATCCACTTACACTAGATTAAAAAAGTCTCACTTAAGAATTATATATTTTTTCTCACTAAGTGTTAATTTATTTCATATCATCTTCGTATATAATAATTTTCTAAAACTATTAATTTGTTAATCGATGCAAACTTATTCAGAAACTATTAATCGAGCATCAATCCTTTATTTTTCGAAACATATATAAAAGATCCAGGTGACTTATTCAGACAAGGCAAAAGGAGAAGAAAACATGGGGAAAGGGGGACAGACAGAGATAGACACAAACAGATAGTGAGAAGCAGAGAGAGACAGAGAGCCTGAGGGATAGAGAGAGATAGACAGACAGACAGCGAAAGAGCGAGACGGTAAGAGAGACGGTGAAAGAGACAGAGAGAAAGACGGTGAGGGAGACGAAGAGAGGGAGAGGGAAGGGAGAGGGAAGGACGTCCGCCGGGTTCCGCAAGTAATAAATAAGGAACAAAGTTGAAATTTACTAAAGTGTGAGCAAACCATAAGACGGAATACGGTGGCAGAGCGACAGCTTATGTGGCCCGCATACCTCCCCAAACTGCTCACTGAAAAGCGGAAGAAAAAAAACCGCCGTGTTGGGTGTTCTGTGGGCGAGGCGGTAGCTCTTCGACTTTCGGGAAGTTGGGCGCGCAGCGTCACCAGCGGACGAGATCCGCCCACCCCGCGTTGCGCCCTGCTCCCGGCGCGGAACCGTCAGCATATTTCTCCGCAGCCAGCGGCAGTGCCGACACGTGCACGAAATTCTCACCACTCTCCGTGCTGCCCCTGGCCCACTCTCCCCTGCCGCCCTTGTGATATTTTACTGGAGATCTTTTGCTTCGCTTATCTCGTGCAACAACTGAATGTCGAGCAGTTACCTTAATTATTGCTTTCTATTATGCATGCTTTTTATTTCTTTTTATATTAAAGCACATTTTTTTTATTTCTCTTGATATTTATTATCGGGATATTATTCGCGTTTTGCTGCATCGAGAAAAGATATCTTGGAATAAATGATGACTCAACTCTAATTCCTCAAAAATAAATTGGGCGAGTGAAGTAAAGAGTTACGCCAGTTATAGGGCATGGCCTAGTAAGAACAACTTTTTTAAAAAAATCTGTAGGCTATCATATTTTAGTTATCAGAGAAACTATATTCAGTTCTTATTCTCCTAGTAAGTCATAGTTGTTAGAGAAAGTACAGAAACAGTTTATAATGGTTAAGAGCATATTTTCATGTTTCCTGTCATTGCCTAAGTCCAGCAATATCAACTGATGTCACTGCAGCGCCTCTGACAGGGAGGTCCTAGATTCGAGTCCTGACGGCGGCAGGATTTTTGACACTAGCTTTTCAGCTAGGTCGAATTCAGTTGCAGTCTGGAGGAGAATTCTAGCGGCCGGCTGCTCTGATCGGTAGTTTTCCGTGGTTTCTCTGATCTACACCAGGCGAATGCCGGAGCAGTACCCTGCCAAACGGTCCACGGACCGCGCGCGATCTGTCCTTCCTCTTCCTTGTCCTGTCCTCTCCTCTTACACACACACTTACACTAACATGCATTACACTACCACATATTCCGGGAGACCGGTCGGGAGCTTAGAGCTTGTCCCGGCTGGGGCGGTGCCCCGCTGGTGGGAGAGTCCTGGTTAGGGGGAAACCCCAGTGGCCGACGGTAGGTTGGCGCCGGATCTCGTCATCCAGCGGGGTAAGATCACCGCCATCTCCCGAGAAAAAACATACACTACACTAACGGGACTAATGACGAAAGCAGTTGACGCGCCAGGAAACACGAAAAAAACAAACGAAACCAATCCAGCAATATCAATTATTTCATGTCGGTAGAAGTGATCTCCTCAGCGTAGATTAAACAGGTGAGCCATACGCTCTATTAATATGCCAGTGCCCAAGCCTTGGTATGACCATACCTGGAATTGATGACAGTCGTGATGTGTTGTTGTGAACATGTAATCAATGATGTTGGAATACTGGTGGGATGAAATGCCGGGAAATCGGGAGAACTCTTATAAAACCTGCTGAGAACTCGCATAAATAAACCGCATATAAACGCTTTGTCCTCCGTGAACTCCACGTGGATCGAACGGGAATTAAGGGAATTAAACATCGGTTGCCGTGGCGGAGGGCGCGCCGTCTGACCATTACACCGCGGGTCGTCCACAGAGAAGCGACACAAGATGCTTTGCTTCACGAGCAGCGTTGCTCATTTGCGCGCGCAAATGGCCCTCTAACGGTCGTCCCGTCACCTCCGCCACTCGGACGCTCGTTCACCTCGAGTGATTTCCCCTTTCCCCCCTCCCTTCCGTTCGTCTGACTGCGAGTTCTGTAGCATGTTCACAGTTACGCTTTACACAGGCTTCTGCCACTTGCAAATCCCTTCAATTCGCCACAAATCACGGGAGATCGTACGTGCAAAATACCACGAAGGAATTTCATACTATTAGTTAAAACGTAGATTCTGTCTTTTATACTATTACTTTTAATTTATTACACTGGAAATATATTTGCTTCTAGCCTCGAGAATAATTTATCTTCAACTAAAATGTCAAAATTAAAAAAACATAGGACCATATTCCGTTACAATGTGTGTGTATATGTATGTATACATATATATATATATATATATATATATATATATATATATATATACATTGTAACGGAATATGGTCCTATGTTTTTAATTTTGACATTTTAGTTGAAGATAAATTATTCTCGAGGCTAAACAAATATATTTCCAGTGTAATAAATTAAAAGTAATAGTTTAAAAGACAGAATATATATATACATATATATATATATATATATATATATATATATATATATATATACATACATTAATATATGTGTATATAGTGTTTACTATAGTCTTTTAATGATGATCTGTCAGATGTATATAAAATATAAAATAATTTACCAGATATTTGAGACATCAGGAATTTTAATATCACGTATACCATTATTTCGTGAACAACTTCGTCCACATCCCCACGTAAAAGTTATAACAGAAATAACAACTTAAAATAACTGTCAATCATGGTCATAGTCAAAGCATTATTTTAAACAAACTTAACTGGGGATGTGTAGCAAGTTGTAGACGGGGAAGTCAGTTACCTTTTAACAGTCCAACGGGAGTAAAGTAGACCGGAACATCGACGCAGTCAGGAGCGGAATGACTATGTTGGGCTACCAATTTAAGTTGTCCTTGGTGTTTTAACTTTCATAAAAAAATTGTACTTAAAGATGTATGCGAAGTATCCCAAAAAACGTTGTAGTGTGATATTAGTAAAAATCGTGATGTGTCCAATAAATATTTTGCGAATTATTTATATTTTATTTACATCTGATTTTCTATAATTAAAAGACGCCAATAAACCCCAAAAGTTGGATTAAACACTCATATTAAAATACTATTTATTTTATATACAATCAATAAACACATTATTATAAATACTTACATATGTTTCTCTTTTTGAATACCAACGTAAAAAGGGATTATTTACACAAAAAAATCTGACTCAAAATACGTAGTTCAGGCCCACCATTAATTGGATTCATGAACAGTATTTTCTAAATGATATCTTATTTACGACGGAGTGCTACCTGTAATATTACTTCACTGTTTCTCGGTCCGAGTTACTAAAGAATCCATAGGATGCAATCAAAGCGTCGGAGCTGCCATTTGAACGCAATCTGCACATTCCCCACGCACCACCGGCGTTCCGAAGGCGCGCCAGTCCCCGAGGCAGCAATGCCTGGAAGCAGGGGGCGCCGCCGCCCCGCCGGCTGCGCGGGAGCGCCAGCGACGCAGATCAATGAGGCTGTGATGGAGACGTTGGCAAGGTCAGCTAGCTGCCCTTGAAATATCGGCCGCAAAGATAGCGGAGGAGAGGGAATGATATAATAGCCTTTACGCACTCGACGAGTCCTTGAGCAGAACTGAGACGACATAAAAGAGACAGTAGATGGCAAACGTTGATTGATTGATTGATTTTTTTCGTGTTTCCGGGCGCGTCAACTGCTTTGGTCATTATTCCCGTTAGTGTAGTGCGTGTTTTTTCTCGGGAGATGGCGATGATCTTCACCCGCTGGATGGCGAGATCCGACACCGACCTACCGTCGGCAAGTGGGGTATCCCTAACCAGGACTCTCCCACCAACGGGGCACCGCCCCAGCCGGAACAAGCTCGAAGTTCCCGACCAGTCTCCCGGAATATGTGGTAGTGTAGTGCACGTTAGTGTAAGTGTGTGTGTAAAAGGGGAGGGTAGGACAAAGAAGAGGAAGGACAGAGGTCCGTGGCCCGTTTGGTAGGGTACTACTCCGGCATTCGCCTCGTGTTGATCGGAGAAACCACGGAAAACTACCGATCAGAGCAGCCGGCCGCTAGAATTCTCCTCCAGACAGCGACTGAATTCGACCTAGCTGAAAAGCTAGTGTCGAAAATCCTGCCGCCGCACACTGGTTTTATCGTGGCAAAAACCTGGCCATAATTGCAAAATTCAAAGTGCGCGTTTGGAATTTTGACTTATCAAATCTCGTTCGGAAGACATTGTAGGATACTACTTCAGCTTCAGAAATTTATTTCAATCATTTTTGTCTTCCACACGGTGTCGTAAAGTTACCGTTGCTCGAATGGCTCGAATTCGTTGATTCTTGCCAACGATATTCGTGAAATTAAAAAAAGGGTTTAAAAATTTTTTTTAGGATTCTTTTTGTATATCCGAATATAAGACACTTATGGCTGTAAGTTGAGTATATTTTTAAGAAAAAGTGTTTAATATTTTTATATATGATGCGGTTGAATTCTAAACCATGTAGCGTAACAAAGTTAGTCGTATATATTGTAGATTATATTTTTTGTCCTGCGAGGTCCTGCCTCAATTATTATTTTTATTTATCAAGTAGAATGTCCTTAATCAGAATAACACAAATTTAGCTGCACATATCTGCATCTTTTTGTTTTAAAGCGACTATACTACAATTCTACGTAGTAAGATATAACACTAGATCGCCCCCGATGGTTTCTTCGATGCCACAGGGAATTGATTTCTTGGAATATTTTTTTTTACTTCTCCTTCAGATAATTACTTTTAGTAGTAAAATTAATAATATAAACTTTTGGAGGGATTAAACAATAATAACCCAAGCCACCGAGCACTTTCAGATTTTTAGTGTATTTTAAGGATTCTTCTTTTCTTGACGCAACAAACAAAACTTTGGGTAACTAAGGTGTAAGAGTGAATTCAATGTGGTCACCTCAAAGTATTGTTGACTAATTTTTTATTCAATTATTCATAATTAAATATTAAATAAAATATTGTTTATTCAATAAGTGCCGACGAAATTAGATCTGTATACATAGATATTGAGATATTGGGTTCCCAGCAGATGGGTGACATTTGTTTGAATATATATATATATATATATATATATATATATATATATATATATGTATATGTTAAATAAATCTTAATGAATCAACAAATTCAAAACTGTCTTAAATAACATTTTACTTATAATCGATTTCTTTTTCCTTAAATCCGATATTCCTTTTTGAAGTACTTAACCATATTTAATAAGTAATTTAAGTTTATATTTATTTCTACGCACATTGGGCTCATTTTTATGAACCAGTTAGCCATTTTGAAGCCGCCATTTTGAATTTTGAAATTTCATTATGACATTTGAAACAATGACCTTCAGAGCCCCATATGTATATTTTTATATGCATTTTTCTTTGTTTTTAAATGAGTCGATCCGCCATTTTGAAGGTGCCGTTTTGAATATTGAAATTTCGTAATGATATTCTAATTCAGCGACCTCAAAACCCCTTGATACCAATTTTTACGCAAATCCACTGACATTTGCAATTATGACCAAGTTTTAGGCCCGATTCAACCAGTGTGCGCCGTCAGGACTCCCGGACCTCCCGGTCAGAGGCGCTGCAGTGACATCAGTTGCTGCACTGAGCTACCGCTACCGGTAGATGACAAACATATTGGGATTTGTTCAGTGGGTATTTGTAATTATAGTAAAACTCCAGTATTGGCTCTAATGTAGGTAGGTACTAATTTGAATTATTATTATTATTATTATTATTATTATTATATTCTGAGAGTATCATTAGCAGTATCTTAGGTCAGCTAAGATCAGTTCGTTTGGTGAGTATTTGTAATTATATCAGAACAACGTCAAGAGTTCAAATGTAGGTACCAAAACTCGACACAAACACGGAAATGCCACAACGTTAGAAGCAACTCCAGTACGATATTCAGCGAGAACAAGCCGCAGTAGCTTAGATCATCTTAGTTTGGTCAATTTATGGTGAGTAGAGTTCTCAACTCTTGAATATTTCCTCACACTAATGATGTAATAAACGTATAATAAGTTTTCGATCACATCTGAGAGCAACTGCTCTTCAAATTAAAAGGTGCTCGCGATGATATCGAGAGTCGTGAAGAGCGTGTTGAAAAAGGAAGCGTGGGGGAGTCCGAGTGGAACCGAACGGAGTGGGCGGCGGGGGGCGGCGCGAGCGGCGGGCGGCCCACGCCCATCCGGGGACGAGCGCGCAAACAGCGAGCGCGTGGGGGAGAGGGGGGGGATGCCCGCGCCCATCGCCCAGCGCCCGCCCACGCCCCTCGCCATCGCCCAGCGCCGTTTGATTGATTGATACACTCATTATTTGGTGCATACGAACGCGACAACTGTTATGGTCATTAGCGACGTTAGTGTGGTGCATGTTGTGATCATGGGATTTGATTCGATTTATTCGTGTTTCCGGGCGCGTCAACTGCTTTGGTCATTAGTCCCGTTAGTGTAGTGCATGTTTTTTCGCGGGAGATGGCGGTGATCTTCCCCCGCTGGATGGCGAGATCCGGCGGCGACCTACCGTCGGCTAGTGGGGTTTCCCCCTACCCAGGACTCTCCCACCAGCAGGGCACCGCCCCAGCCGGGACAAGCTCTAAGCTCCCGACCGATCTCCGGGAATATGTGGTAGGTCTCCCGTTTGGTAGGGTACTACTCCGGCATTCGCCTGGTGTTGATGGGAGAAACCACGGAAAACTACCGATTAGAGCAGCCTGTCGCTAGAATTCTCCTCCAGTCAGCGACTGAATTCGACCTAGCTGAAAAGCTAGTGTCGAAAATCCTGCCCCTGTCAGCACGTCAGCACTCGAACCTAGGACCTCCCGGTCAGAGGCGCTGCAGTGACATCAGTTGATGCACTGAGCTACCGATCTCGGTGTGATCATGGGAGGTGGAGGTGTTTTTCCCCCAATAGATGATGAGTTCGGTGCCTGTGTATCATTGTTGCGTTTTCCTTATCCAGGTATCTCATACCAACGGGGCACTGCCCCAGCCGGGACAACAGCATCTAAGCTGCCGATTTGTCTTCCGACATGTGTGTTAGGATAGTGCGTGTAAGTGTACAAGTAAGTGAATATAAGGGTGAGGATAGGACAAAGAAGAGGAAGGAAAGATCGCGCGCGGTCCGTTGCCCGTTTGTTAGGGTACTGCACTAGCTTTCGTCTGGGCTGGATCTGAAAAGCAGGGAGAACTACCCATCAGAGGAGGCGGCCGTTAGAATTGTCATCCAGATAGCGGCTGAACTCGACAAAGCTGTCTGGTTAGTCTCGAAAATCCTCCATCGTGACTCCAATCTTAGGATCTCCCGGTCAGAAGCACTGCAGTGACGTCAGCTGATGACCTGAGCCGTCTTAGCCGGTACGACCCCTTCGCCGTCACACTAGCTCCTTACCCTCTCTCCTCGCTCATACGACCGGGTGATCAGTATAAAACGCAACCCACAGCAGGCAGAGCGAAATGCACCGGCATCTATGTTTGACCAGGTCGGATAGCGGCTGGTGGTTTCAAGCAGGTAAACTGTCGAGAAGGAACGCTTAATCCCCTCTACCACTAACACAACCCTGAGGAGGAGCCCAGGTGACCGCCGAGTTCTTAGAGAAAGGCACGCGCCTGCTTGTTTGGCGTCGAAAGAAAATTGAATTGTCAAGAACGACGATTGAGGTAAATTTAATAGTACACTTTGCTTGTTTTTGTTTCATAACAAGATACATATGATCCAGAAATATATATATTTTATACTTTTCTGTTTAAATAAATATTAATATTATTATAAATTCAGATTCGCAGAACAAATGTACGTTGTTGTTATTATTATTATTATTATTATTATTATTATTGAATAAGGTTCCTTTAAAACTACTCAACTACTGATTAACTAATTAAAATATAACAAAAATTAATTTCTCAATTTGTTCTGATACGCATCCGGCGTTACCGTTTCTTTGAAAAACACCAGGCCAATTAATCTGCGTCGATAAATGGTACACCATACATACTCCAATCTCTTTTTAATGCAACGGTCTCTCTACTGTTTCCTATGGTCTCTTTTTCTCTGAAAGCTGCCCGGCATTCTTTGAAAGATTGCGCTCGGAAACACTCCTTCACCACAAAACCGCGTTGCTCTTTGCTGAGGCGCTGAGGCTTTTATTTTTATAATGTTTGACATTACATTGTTCAGTTTACATATTAACTGTGCAAATGTTTGATGGACTTAATCTATCTTATCCTAACTTTAACTTAAAATTATACACATTACAATTATGTTAAAAAATATATAGCGGAAGAGGAAGCAGGAAGCACCTCAGATAAGTATTATCCCAGATTTGCGAACATTATATAGAATGAGTGAAGTGGATATCTGTTTTTAATTCTTGTTGGATAATTGGGGTTTTGCCCAGATTATAGAAGGATAATGCATATATTTGGGGAAGGTTTGTGTAGAAGTTGTGTGCAAGATAGGCTATTTGATTTTTTATTGTGTTTATATTCAAATTATTATGTAATTGGTTGTTACTGATGAACCAAGGTGCTTTTGTGATTAATATTAATATTTTATTTTGGATCACTTGCATTTTGTTTAGGTTTGTATTGGCAGCGTTGGTTCAGATGGGGCAAGCATAAAGTAGAATCGGCCGGATTACTGATTTGTAGAGTAATAGTGCATTAGATGTGGAGAGTGTTGATTCAGTAAGGGTCGTAGTTGAATTAGTTTAGTCTTGATCTGTTTAGATTTTACCTCTATATGTTGCTTCCAGTTGAGTCCAGTATCGAAGTTTAAGCCCAAGTATTTTATTATTTTGTTTGTTGGTGTCCAATTAATGGTGTCGTTATTTATGGAAAGTGGAAGAGGGTGTGTGAATGGTTTTAATATGAATATTCCCTTCTGCTCTCGCCTCCGTGCTGTCTACTTACGCCTCTGTTTTTGATTTTGTTGGGTTCCCCCCCTCCCTTTCCTCCCAGTCCGTCTAACACAATCGCTACTTGCCACCACTGTCCGCTTCCCGTCCATGCCTCGTACCTGGCCACCTCTTTCCCTCACCGTTATCGCCTCCGCTCTCATCTCGCCTCCGCTCTGTTCTGGCCTTCACTCTTTGCTCGCCTCTGCTCTGCTTGTGCTTCCGCTCTGCCCTCGCCTCCGCTCTGCCCTCGCCTCCGCTCTGCTTGTGCTTCCGCTCCCCCTTCTCTTCACCCTTTATCACTCCCTTCACCCCTTCACGCTGCCTAACCGTATATTCACCCTTGCTATTTGTCCAACTCCATGATGCAATGACAATGACATTTTCTTCCTGTTCCCTTTCCACTCTCTGTCCCATTCTCCCAATATCTCTCCCTTCGTCAACTTCTGCATCTCAGGTTCCACGCAGATCTTTCATTTTCCGCTCTTGTCCACTCGCTGCAGGAATTCCCTAGCATTAGTTCATTCTATTTCCGTTTCTTAAGTTAACGTCCGTATCAGATCATTCTTTTCATTTCTACTTTATTTAAAGTTGCACATTCACATCTACATCTTTCAGTTACCCTATTCTTGACATTACTATTGTATTCTTTCTCTTCCCCACTCTCTACAATCGTTTCGTCCCCTTCCGATATTTTTCCCTGACTTAATTCAATTTTTCACCGTCAATCTCCCTGACCTCGTGTAAGTTATTCACCCAGATATTGTGTTCTTTTAATTGCCGGAGCCCAAGTGTTTTCCATACTTCCTGACCCCGCGCATGATTTATTCTGCCGTAACCTCATTTTGTGGAATTGTTCACTCTCGTGAAATACATTCCTCCTTCCCTTTGGCTTGCTAACCTTCCAAATTCCCTATTTGTACTTGCCTGCATTTTATTTCTTTTCCTTCTCGCCAATTCTTTGAATTCTTGCAATGGCACCGGAATTCTTTCAATATCTTTACACGAGCCAATAGGATGCCTTCGCCTAATTTGAAATCAATGTGCATTTTTTTATGGATCATTGCTGGTTTACTCCGTGGGCTGAATAAGGTCGACAACTTAGATTTGTCATGGAATCAATTCCTGCATTTCTTCTGTATCTCCGGAAAACTGTCAAATCCTCTTATAATTGATAATTAAAGTGTTAATCAAGTAAATAAAATATAATTACAAAATCACTAAATGTTTGTGCATCACGACATACCCTGGCGTTTGCTCTTTTAACAAATGGACAGTTCGAAATAAATAGATCACACACGCACACGCTCGACGTTTATGTGAATCTCAACAACCAGAGGTGTAAGACTTAAAGTGCATTGTTAGATAAGAGCCTAAAGGAGCTCATGCTTCGTTTGGTAAATTTAAACTCTACGTTGGTTTGAAATTCCAGTTCAGGCGACGATAATGTCGCAGATCACGTTTCTTTCAGAAGCTACGCTCCACTCCCTGTCGGGGGACGCCGATACCACTGGACCGCATACCACCAGAAAAGCGACACGACGGCTGAGATAAGCGCTGGAGATAAATATTTGACGCTCAGAATTTATTTGGTGCCCTGGATGGCTTTCAAAGATCTCAACCAGAAAGAGTCCTCCTTTGAACGTCGACCTAATAGTTTAATACATTTCAACTTTTATCTCTTATATTTACTGTTATTAAATCTCCTCACTTTGTTGTTTTCCTCGTCGCGTCTCCACGTCTCCTCTTTATTACGGCACACTTTTTCTTCGACGAGGAGTTCCTTCCTTCTCCCGTCCTCTTTTTACGAGCGGGAGGAGAGTCTTTCCGCGTCGTGCCCCGCCCAACCGCGCGGCCCGCTTTCATCTCGCGCGTTGTCCGGTCATTTTACGAGCCTCCCTTGAAGCCTCCTTTGAAGTGGCGGCGCGCGCTCAATTTGCGTAAGAATGTCAGGACGTCGGCGGCCGTGGCGAAAGAAGCGGCACGCAGTTTGTGTACAGCCAAGGGAGGGCGAAAGGTGCACGCCGATACGAATACGCTGAACCGGAAATATAGAAGGATTTTCCTAAGGATGAGCCAAAGTGACAGTTCGCGAAAACAAGGGAACATCACATGTATTTAAGAGGAGTATCCCTCCACCGCGACAGCTGTTCAACCACGCCCCTTCGTAAAGTGCTAATGTCTCCTGTGAACACATCCCTACGCAGAAGTCTAAGAGTTTGGATGAGGTATATGCATGTACGCGAGTCCGGGAATATTTAAATTTAATTTCGTATGTGGAAAATCTCTTAACATGCTCTCACAATCAGTAAAAGAAAACTGCTACAAATGTAAATAGAAAGCTCTCAATCACAGCGCGCCACACATCAGCACAAAGGCCGGAACCACGTGCATCGGTACGCATGTCGCATTCAAGTATCGGTTTTAAAATAAACATAATATTTATCACACTAAAAGTAAATTCAATGTAATGTTAATAGAAAAAAGGAATTTTTACAGAAGAGCACATAACATTGCACTTCCTAATTTCAATTATTTCTCGTGGCGCACTATATTTTTGCCGGACGAGGACATCACAAAAGAAAACGTCGAAGCCATTTACAATTTAGCCAACTGCAAACGAACGAATGCGGGAAGGGAGTCTAATGGGCTCGAGGGCACAACGACCACAGAACCTTCAGTTATGTTGCCAGCACTAGCTGTCACTTTATCTCATCCTTAGGAAAGTCGTTCTATAATTCCGGTTCAGCGTATTCGTATCGGCGTGCACCTTTCGCCCTCCCTTGGCTGTACACAAACTGCGTGCCGCTTCTTTCGCCACGGCCGCCGACGTCCTGACATTCTTACGCAAATTGAGCGCGCGCCGCCACTCAAGGAGGCTTCAAGGAGGCTCGTAAAATGACCGGACAAAGTATGTGTGTGTCCGGGCGATAATAGTATAGGAACACAGAAAGAAGAGCATTTATATTTGTCTTTGTTTGACCGGCAATGGTGGCTCAGGGCATCATCTGATGTCACTAGAGTCTCTGACCGAGAGATCCTAGGATTCGGGTCCCGACGGTGGCAGGATTTTTGTCACTAGCTTTCAGCTAGGTCGAATTCAGTTACTATATGGATAAGAATTCTTGCGCCGACGTACGTCGGCGTCATATCTTGCTAGCCAGCGGAAGAAGACCACCGCCATACAAAAGATGGCGATACAAAAGACATGGACTAAGACAAAAGACATTTACAGGACTAATCATCTTAGATGTGCCCGAAATCAATAATCAATTAGAGAGGTTAAAACATGAAAAATAAATACATGAGTACAGAAATATATTAATGGTGCAACAGAAAAGACACCATAAATAGTTGATTCAAAATATTTTATTTTGTGCACTTTTCGCAGAAAAGCGCTTCGTTTTGGCATTGATGCAGACAGCATCTTGAGAAGGAAGGAACCCAGAATCGCTTGTATAATACCCACAGAGTACGAAAAAGGTACGCTGGTACGTGCCCTCCTTTTCTGTTAGTTGTACATAGTTGAGGTTCTTGGGATGTACGCACATGATGGCTACTGACATTTTGGGCGAAATTAAGATTACTGATTTTGAAAATAATAAGTAGTAGCTCTGTCATCTTTAAGAAAGTGTCTCCATTATGGCTCTCTCTCTCCACCGCAAGAAATTTTAAGAACTTACAACAAATGACAATCAAATTCACTTGTAATTTATGTCTCGCACAGCTAATTTCAGATAAATGGTTGATAATATCAGATTACACATCTCTTTCATCGAAGTGTCATAATATTATTTCAGTCCGATCGCCGTAACTAATTTTTGTAAATGTAAAATATTTAGTGGTCAGGCGCAAGAGAAGGCCTTTTGCCTTTATAAAATTATTATTATTATTATTATTATTATTATTATTATTATTATTATTATTATTATTATTATTATTATTATTAACATTAATTTACTAAAACGGAAATAAGCAATGAAAGTCTCCTGATTTTTAGTTCAGCAAGTCGGAAATACAGTTAATTATGTTTTCATTTCTCTCTTTGTTGGCAAGATTAGAACTAGAAATTCGTAAGAGGATGTATCAGTTGTGGTTTGGAAGGGAAAAATCCACTATTTTAGTTTTTGTGCAGCCAACTGAATGCGAAGAATACTACCTGACATATTGCCACTGAACTGTACATAAGCAATACAAGTGTGCAGACATTAATAGAAAGTAAAGAAGAGACATTTCATCTTTGGTCTCCATAAGTTGAAACTCGCTAAATAAACGCAGTTGTGGAAAAATATTGATGAATACCAATAGATTTATCTAAATTACAACTATCACTTCACAGAAGAAAGGCCAAATTAAAAAATTTAATATATTTGCTTTTCACTTAAGACGTGAAATAAAATGTTTACGTTTCAAAAGTTTACAGAAAAATGGCATGTTTACAGAAGCATAAATAAGAGATTTTAAAATATTATTTCTAGGAGAGGATACGGTTATTCTTGACTACAACCATGTGATGAAGCAGCGCGAAAGATCTTAAGGATGTTTGTAAATTTAAATAGACACCAGAAAGACAACTGACGTTTTAATTATTTAACAACGACAGATGAGTTCCCTTTGAATGATAAAGATGGAAAGAGCGAGCGGTGGGTCTTTTGTAAATTTGAAATAATAATTGAGGAAATTGCAAAATTTCATGAAAAATACACAATGCAAGAATTTGTTCAATACGGTCGAAATGATGAAAGTCAGAATATTTATCAAATAAATTCAGGCCACCATCGTTACGGAGTTCACGGCGTAATTCGCGCGAAGTGGGAGCATTTCTTCTCTAATTAGATTGTCATTATATTTCAAGCAGTCTCGACTTGTTTGATAAGAACGTTTCAGTTCGGATCTCGAAATCCTTTTCATGGAATTAGCAACCGTCACTCCGGTAGACCCTATTTAAAGAGCAAACCGAGACGCGATTGCACAAGAAATAGAATCCTCTTTCTTTCTTAGAACAATTAATCTAAATACGTCAAATTACTAAAGATGGACATAATTGACAACATTTTGGAAAATCATTAAGGATCGCAGGAGTTGTAACATAAAAATAAATGTGTGATGATATATCAAATTATGTGCAAATTTATATTTGAAATGTAAATTCATGTAATAAAGTGATAAGAAATAAAAGATAGAAAGAAAAGTAAACGAGAGATGATGTTTTTTATTTTAGAAAAGTGTCGTCAGGTATTTTTATTATACTGGAGATATTTTTGATCGCGTAGCGATCATCATCAAGGGTAATGTTGCAGCGTCTGGGCGGAAAGTGAAATTCTGGTGATGATTACTACGCGATCGAAAACATATTCAGGGTAATAAAAATACTTATACCTGACGATATCTTTTCTTAAATTTAGAAGGTATACACCTCACCAGCGATATTATTAGAGATGAAAGTTTGACAAATATAAGGAATATAATAAATCACAATTAATGTAATTGAGACTGGAAGAAAATCTCTATTCTTCAAAGTAATTCTAATTTCTCATTCCTTCAAATAAATATTCACACCTAATTCAATGAAACAAGCCACTATCTCATCAAGATTTGAAGTCTACTTTCATTTGCATCACCAACTCAGTTCTTTGGGGATAAAAAACCAACACCTGAAACCAAGCATTACTTGTGCGAACGTTGGAGGAGACACACAAAGTAACTGTACAAAAAGGAAACATTAAAGAAGTAACGACAATGTCTCGCACTTGGAGTAGAACTGCATCCCCAACAAGCTCCACCGTTGTCGACTGAATCTCACCGACCGCCGCACCGAGTAACTCGACACCGCAACGAGACCAACGTCACGTGACGACGCCCGTAGGAGAAGCTCATAAACCTTCTCCACCACGTACACATACACACACACACACACACACACACAGCATGCGCGGCGCGCCCACCACCACCACAATCCTTCCCTCCGCGTTGTCTCCAGTTCACCCGACACATCCATCACCAAGCGGGACAATAGCCTTCGATGTTAAAGCGGTTGTTTGCATACTTCGATAAGCCCCCCTTCGCGTAGGATTCCCGATATATTTATTTTTCAATTAAACCTTCCCCCGTCTCGTGACAAAACCGCCCATAAATATGACGCGATTAACATAAATCTCGCGCCGAGCAACGAGGCGCGAAGCGACGCGATGCGACGGGAGGGGCAAGTCCGCTGGGGAACGGGTTTCACGCCTGCCACTTCCTGCGGTCTGTGGTTCGAAGCCTGTGGTCGGCGGTGCTCCGTATTCGGATGAAGAAACGCGCGAAAAAAAAGGATGAACTTTCTTTTTGAACCGTGTATCTTTCGGGACGTTGGCGACTTAGGACACACAGGTGTTTCTAGGCAATTGCAAAATAATGAATGATGATTTTATATTTACAGAAATTACAATGATTGATCGATAATTTTGTGTTTCCAGGAGAGTCAAGCGCTATGGTCATTAATCATGTTAGTGTTGTGCATGTTTTCATCACGGCACAGGAAGTGGCGGTGTTCTTCCCCGCTGGATGGTGAGATCCAGCGTTGATCTACACAGGGATGATGATGGGACAAGGAAGAGGGAAAGATCGCGCGCGGTCCTTGGTCTATTTATTAGGATTCTGCTCCAGCATTCGCCTAGCGATCATAAAAAAACAGGGATAACTACCGATTAGAGCAGCCGGCCGCAAGAATTTTCCTCCAGATAGCGACTGAATTAGATCTAATTATCTAGAAACGAAAATCTTGTCAACGTCGGGACTCGAACCCTAGGACCTCCTGCTCAGGAGTACTGTAGTGATATCAGTTGAAGCGTGAGCCAACTCAGCCGGTGCAATAATAATGAGATTGATTAATTCATGCCCACTCGATCCAAGGATCCATCGAGATCAAAGGATCTCACTCAAATGAAAGCGGCTCTGCTGACACGTGGCTCTGCTTCTCTTCAGGTGAGCGAGACCTTAAGAGATTTTGTATTGTAACAAAAGCACAATTTCTACTCACTGAAGGTTTACATTTCCTCCTCTCCCTCTTCCTCCCTCCCCCCTTCCCTCTCACTCTCACTTTCTCCCTCCCTCTCCTCCCTTTTCCCTCTCTCTCCCTCTCCGTCTCTCTCTCTATCTCTAGTCTCTTTCTCTTACCATGTTTTTCTCTATCTCACCCCCTCGCCCCCTCCCCTTCTCCCTCCTTTTCTCCCTCCTTTTCTCTCTCCTTCTCTCTCCCCCTCTCTCCCTGTCGTTGCCTCGACCTTGCGATAAAAGTATTCAGTATATAATAAATACAACAACAACAACAACAACAACAATAATAATAATAATAATAATAATAATAATAATAATAATAATAATAATACAATGGGAATTCCAAATGTGATGGAATTTATTTCAAACGGCGCTTCTTTTAAGTAATGCCGAACCACATAAGAAAGCTTTTTTGGAAAGTTGGGAAATTGATCATTTAAATCTTTCACTTAATAAAATAATAATAAGAAAATTAAGAATTAGTATTTATGACAACCAGTTATGGACAAATTCCTCTGTATTAAATGGCTTATGTTTTATTGACTTCATCTAAAGCGTACTACGATGCTCTTCATGCATTATTGATACATTTATTTTATGATTCTTTTTTCAAGAATACATTGTTTTTACTTGTGGTACAATACATTTCTAAAACATAGGGTTTGGGCATCTGGCTGGCGGCTTCCAGACATGGCAGTGCTTAGGAAATTGGGACAAAAACCTGTGATAAAAAAGATATAATTAGCAAAAACGATAAAAATGTGCAAATTTTCCATGATAAAGCATTAACGTACGTAATAAACTCATTTCGGCATGTAACTTAACTATAAGAGGCTATTTCACTCGTGGAAAATCACTCTAAGATTTAAGTTCCGTAAAAATGGAATAAAATTTATCTCAAGATGCGTAACTTTTTGATGAGAAGTAGTAAGGTAATAAACACTTTTCGGAATGTGGCAGTTAAATAAGCAATAAGTTTTAAGGATATTTTCTATTTCAATCAAACAGCTTTATACCTAAGGTTTTACGACATTATTTCATCTCGAGAACATATACTCTCGTTTAAAGTATACAATATTGCTACTCAATTAGTAAAAATTATTACTATTATTATTATTATTATTACGTAATATTTTTAATTATATATTTTTCTCTCATATGACATAGCATTTGGCAAAACGATATCCTACTATTTGTGTTGTGGTCTGCGGTCGTGGAAGCACTTTGGGATGGAGACGGTATATAGAGCTCCGAATCAAGCCCAAAAAGCAGAAAAATGCATAATATTCGCTTTTTCGAAATGCGAAATTTTATTATTTCATTAATAAGTAGAAAGATAGCAAATGCTTTTTAGGATAGAACTGTTCTTTCAAAATAATTATGTTAACCGTGAAAATAGCATCCTGGAATGACCTCAAAGGACTTGTGAACTAATCGAACTTATTTTTTTGCCAAACCGTGCTACAGAGTTCCCAAAACCTATTAGAACGTCCAAAAAGGTATCATTCTCAATATAATGGCATTAAAGGCATAACTCGTGCCCGAGGGGCTACAAAAATTGGGACCCAATGTTTCAAAGTTACGTACAATGCCATCGTGTGTTGTAACGTAACATGTGTTGCAATTCGCAAGTGCGTCTGCTTTTCCTCACACCATGATATGCAAAATCTAAAATTGTTCGCCTTAAATTTATTTCAGGCACCACTGGCAATAATTCTCTATCCAGCATGACCTCCAATATCCAGCAATAGATTTACGGAGTTACGTGTTGATGACGTCTCACATACTGAATAAAACAGACATCTTTCCTTATTTTGGAGTAATGAATACAAACAGA
The DNA here is from genome assembly GCA_964035755.1 of Teleogryllus oceanicus. Lineage (NCBI taxonomy): Eukaryota > Metazoa > Arthropoda > Insecta > Orthoptera > Gryllidae > Teleogryllus > Teleogryllus oceanicus. Next base: position 98,321,295 of record CAXIVR010000006.1, read on the forward strand.
ATTTCTCTACCAAAATACTTGTTCTAAAGTCTCAATGAATGTGTTATTTTCAGAAAAATGACAGTAAATACAAACATGTTGACGTGATTCCGGTCCCCACGCGGTGCCGCAGTCTGCAGGGGGGGGGGGGCGCCCCGCTGCTTGTGCAAGTCGGCCGCGGCGATAACCGCTGGGTCGGCAGCCAGGAATTTACGGGCGCCGCGAGCGCGCGTGGGCAGGCGCCAGCGGTGCGTTGATTTGAGCCCCGGCGCAGTTTTATTGCGCATACATTTACGTAAATCGCGCTTCGCCGCGCAGCCGCACCAGCCCCAGCGTTTGCCAACGTCAACGTCTTCGCCCTGGCAGCCGCGCGGGGAAGGACCCAGGGTGAAGGAATCCGAGACAAGGGCCACGATATAATAACAACAACAATGATAATAACAATATAATAACAACAACAATGATTAAAACAAGAATAACAATAATGATAATAACAATAATGATAATAACAATGATAATAACAATAACAGCAACCAATCTTACTGTTATTGTTATTCATGGTTATGTTCGCATTCTTATTGTTGTTACTGTAGTTATTGCTGTTATGTTATTGTGTTATTGGTATCATTGTTGTCATTGCTGTTATTGTTGCAATTGCTATTATTGTTGTTATTATATTATATCCTGGCACTTGTCTCTCGAATTCCTTCACCCCCGTGTTCTTCAGAAGAATGTATTATATCGACTTCGAAAACAAATAGTTGAATTTTATGAGAATAGAAGTAAAGCAGCAAATGACACTATGAAATGGTTCAACGAAATTAAAAAGGACCTTAAATTAGCAGGAATGACAGAAGAAGACATTCAAAATAAGAACACATGTAGGTCATGGCGGATTGATTGGGAAGAATAGTGTAGAACAGGAAAACCTTGGACCGAAGAGAAAAAAAAGGAGCACAGCCAAAGGATGAAAGAAATATGTGCATAAAGAAAGGCTAAGAAATACATCTGAATACTTTGCGTAGTCCCAATTGGGCTTATTTGCAAGAAGAAGAAGTAATCCATCTAATTCGCAAGCGTGGGAATTGCACTAGGCCCAGACAAGGCGAACACCGTAAGCAAACCGGCAAAACCAGACAATAGACCCAAGTTTACAAATACTTAGATGACAGTATTAATAATTCTAATAACAATAATAATAATAATAATAATAATAATAATAATAATAATAATAATAATAATAATAATAATAATAATAATAATAATCGTGAACAAAACTATGCAACTCACACAGAATAACAATGTACTGCTGGTGCTACTTAACATGACATATGAGACAGAAAATGTTGAAAGAAATCGTGGAGAGACAAACCACTCCATGGACAATATATAAAAAGAATGGACAAGGTACAGATCAACAAAAATCAGTCGTTTACGTATATGGGGAATTACAATAGCAAGATTGAATCCAGAATACCGGAACCAATTGTAATAACTGCCCAACATCAGGCAGTAAAAACACCTCATTACGATAAAGCGAATCTCAAAATTTTCAAGGGTAATGAATGTGGTATTTTTCTGAACCTGTAGACGCCATTCACCATTTCACCCCAGCTTGTCCAATTCTAGCGAAGTTCGAATACCTGAAAAGGCATGGTAAGATCTTTAGTTACTTAAACTTGCAGATCTGTGTAGTCCCCCAAGTACCCAAAATATGCAAGTGTTACAAACACTCAACAAATGCAGTGACGTTTGTTGGACGGTGTACAAAATTGTACGACAACCAAATCCATACTGATCGTATCATAACAGCAAATTGAATATTGTTAACTCTTCTGCTACCAAGTAGGATATTGTAAATACCACATAATCGTATATTTTAGTGCTTTTGCATTTCCAAATAGTTGAAAGTTTTAAAATTCACTGTAATTGTTATTTCTAGTCCTGTGAATCAAATTATGTATTGCGGAATGAAAAGAAAAAAAATTTGTCGTAATATATTTCTAGTTTTTCACCTGAAATTGTCATGTTACCCATCCTTTGGTAGTTTGTATAATGAAAATGTAACAATAAAAATACAAATCTTATGATTGTGTTACGCTTACTAAAGATCAATTTATTTTGTTTCATTGTTGCGCTTTTCAATTATTTATGTCAACAATGAGCTAAATGCATTTAATACTTCCCATTTGATGCTTGTGCATCCAGGCAGAAGGTACATGTATATAACTTGCAAGAAACAAGAATGCCAAATTAACAATTAAAAGATTTTCATGGCTCCATAAATTGTTTTCTCCAAACTTTGGTGGGGTAATTGAATTACCCCCTTAGCAGTACTAAGTTAACAAAAATCCTTAGTAGCAACAGGATTAAACAGGATTTCAAGAAAAATAGTGTCCACTTGTAGATCTTACAGTGACAATCACAACATCGTAACCAACGAGACAGAAAACCCTTTTAAATACAAGAGTTTGAGGTTAACTGTAACAGTAAAATATATTCATGTTTGTTTCATTTGTAAAAGAAAGAAATGACTACTGTTCCTGACTATCAAAGTAAATGCAGATATGCACCACAGGCGCTTTGTTTGAATTGGGTTTGTTTCAAGTTATAGCTGAGATGTGGCAGCAAATTGCAATATTACAATATTACTAACTCGTTTCCAATAACGCGAGAAAGTATGTGCTGTTCTCTCTGTTCAACTCCAGTTCTTTCTAAAATCAAGCAGTCATAATTGCCAAATGATTCTAATCATTGAATACGTTCACAAAATGGGCTTATCTGAAATCTTGCTCTCCAAGTGAGAGACGACGCGGACAAGTTTGCAAATCTGTCGGGAAGTGTGTTCTTCAACGCGTGAAAGTCTCCGATCGAGGACGGCACGGTCCCTCCCAACGCCTTCCGAACAGAGAAAAAGCGCCATAATTCCAAGGAAATTGCAGTAACAAGATGTCCCGGCAGGACGTATGGCCCGGAAAGGGCGCCGCTGCAGGTGAAAGAACCGACTTTATGACCCGTGAAAGCCTCCGCGTTCGACTGCGGCCATCTTGCATCGATCGTCGGCTGTTCCGCGGAGGCCATTGTCGACGCCAGCGCTCTAGGCGGCCGACAATTGACGGGCGAGGTGAGCAACGGAGCACGACATGAGAAGTGTTTCATGCGGCCGGGTTGCGGTCGAGGAAATATTTTAAACGAATATCTTGCAAGCTTGAACGTGGTTGTGAGACGGGGGTCGTATTTTATTGGTTCCGCGTGTCGCCTAGAGGGACCGCGTCTCCGCAGCGATCGAGGGGAGTTCTGTTGACAATAAACAGCCACGATATTTCACGCTTTTCTAGTCTTCTTATTTATACACGCACTTTCAAATACACACACGCTTCCCCGTCTCGTAATCCTGCGCAGCCATTCTTCATGTCACGAGGATAACTTAACCGGTTTCGTGTCTAAACGATTCCCGTTCGATATTGCACGCGGGATTTTGATACATATTTATCAGGGATGAAGTAGTTACTGATTCCGTCGGCGTTCTTACTACGTAACTAAATTGTGGGTTGAAAGGGTTCGAGTGGAGGGAAGGAAGGTCGTTTCGGAGCGAAGAGAAGGAGGCGGAAAGCGAGAGGGAGGAAGAGGGTAGAAAGGAGGGAAAACGCGCTACGGAGGACGGTGAACGATGAGGTTAACGTTTTGTAACGGAAGGTGTAATTATGTCAGGCTACGTTTCAAAGAGCTGGGAGGGAAGACTGCCTGGCAACGAAAGGAAAGCAGATGGCTGCACAGTGCTTTCCAGCATGAAACTTGAGTAGGCAGAACCATCGAAGAAAAGCTTTCCTCTATGGCAGAGCACAACTGAAGCTACTTGTCAAAATATCAGTAACAACAGTATGACCCCAAAGTAAATTGATCTAATGGCCAATAATACTTTCAATAATAATTCCAATAAACGTGTCTTTCAGTGTAGTATGAGACGTTCTATTAAAGGCTTAATCGAAATGTTAGTTCTGGCTGGAAAGCTTCAGAATTGAATATTAAGCTTTTAAAACGTCTAATCTACAAGTTGAGAAATGTTTTGTGATATATAAATTATAATACAGAGAGAATATTATTGATTTCCGTGTTCAACAAGTTCGATTCCATATAAGGTGTCTCGTTCATGGAACTGCAATTTTTATTCGTGGTAAGCGATACAGACCATTAGAACATTGTTTCGAAAATAAAAGAACCCATTTTATGTATTTAATGTTTCTGGTGCGAAAAAGTCTTTAAAGTTTTCACAGACAACTCTTCATGCCTTTAGTAGTATATCTTCATTTTTTGAAAGTAATGTGCATTTTGTGATGTATCATTGATATCTGCTCGTTCTCTCCCCGACTTTCCCCAATAAATGAAATCTCTGAAGGTCACGATGTAGGTCAACTCAATTATTCTGAAAAAGATAGGTAACAATACAATAACTTTTTACTTCACATTTTTCCGTTCCAAAATTATTTTGCATATACCGCGGAAATCATACGTCGTTATTTCCAAATTGCCATGTAGAACTCTTTCTGAAATTCCTTGTATCTCTTCAAAATCACACTAACTTAGAAGATTCCAATACTGTAATAAGAAGTTTATAAACTTGAAAATGGTCGAATAGCAGCACGGGAAATAGAAGGACATTCTGCTGCCCTCGCTCCCAGAAGACTACCATAATTACAGGTTTGGAAACTACAGGTCAAGTCGGCGATGACGTTGGGTCCTGCACAAACAGGACGTGATTGGGGTAGGGTAAATGAGAAGGAACAGTTGGCAGTTGTGAAGATTTGTGTGCGGCGCTGAAAGGAATGAAAACATTTATTCAGCGCGTCAACGGTCTGGAAAGAAGATGAAAGACAAGACACTAAACAGGATGTCCTTCGAAGAGGAAGGAATGCAGGAGGGAGATGTATTTTTCGATTGCGAAAGTGCAAAAGGTTAGGGTCTGCGAACGATAGAAGAAAACGGCGCAGACAATCAGGGGGAGATGGGCAGTAGGTAGGTGGAGTGCGGCCGGCGAAGAGAGCAAGCAATTGGCCGGGGTGCGAACGGCGCGGGCCAACGAGGCCGCAGGCGAACCGGGCGAGGCGCTTCGAACTGAGCCAAGGCTGCGGCACCGGCCAGCGCTGCGCTTCATTCACGAAATTGGCCACGAGTAGCTCATTCACTTACGCTCATTCCATTTGCGCCTTCTTTCTGCCAACGCGAGCTGGGCGGTGTCCCGCCCTCACTCGCAGTCCCGCGCCCTTCGCCGTCCCGCCCTTCGCCGTCCCGCCCTTTGCCGTCCGCCCTTTGCCGTCCCGCCCTTTGCCGTCCCGCCCTTTGCCGTCCCGCCCTTTGCCGTCCCGCCCTTTGCCGTCCCGCCCTTTGCCGTCCCGCCCTTTGCCGTCCCGCCCTTTGCCGTCCCGCCCTTTGCCGTCCCGCCCTTTGCCGTCCCGCCCTTTGCCGTCCCGCCCTTTGCCGTCCCGCCCTTTGCCGTCCCGCCCTTCGCCGTCCCGCCCTTCGCCGTCCCGCCCTTTGCCGTCCCGCCCTTTGCCGTCCCGCCCTTTGCCGTCCCGCCCTTTGCCGTCCGCCCTTCGCCGTCCCGCCCTTCGCCGTCCCGCCCTTCGCCGTCCCGCCCTTCGCCGTCCCGCCCTTCGCCGTCCCGCCTTCGCCGTCCCGCCCTTCGCCGTCCCGCCCTTCGCCGTCCCGCCCTTCGCCGTCCCGCCCTTTGCCGTCCCGCCCTTTGCCGTCCCGCCCTTGCCGTCCCGCCCTTTGCCGTCCCGCCCTTGCCTCCCCCTTCGCCTCCCGCCTTATCGGATATCCGTCTTCCCCAAGTATTCCCACACCGTCACTCCTTCCCCACTTATCCCACTGACTCCGCGTCTTCCTTGTACCCCAGTCTCACGATTACACTTTTCTCGCCCCAGAAAAAAGTTTAAAAACCGCCCCCTCCATGCTACCTTCACCTGCCTCCACAGCTTCCTCCCCACCTTCCCGACGCTCGACCCCCCCCTTCCCATCCATTTCCTCGACCCTCCAATCGGCCTCCTCCTGGAACCTCGTCGTTTCCCCGCCAGCCCACTCGCCCGCTCCCCGAGCAGGCCTTCCCCCACGCCGCGCCGCCTGCCCGCGCGCAGACCGCTTTCGCACTCCACCCCTGCGAGGGCGCTCGTGTGCCCACTCGACGCAAAGGGGTCGCAAGTGCCCGGCCCCGCCGCGCGTCTGCGGAGTAAGCGATGAGAATAATCCGATTAGCGCTGCCAGAGCGATCAGCAGACCCGTAATAATTATAGGCCAACGCGCGTCGGATGTGTCGAAATTCATCACCGGCTGACTGGGAGCGGTAGCTCAGTGCAGTAACTGATGTCACTGCAGCGCCTCGGACCAGGAGGTCCTAGGATAGAGTCGTGACAGCGATAGGATTTTCGACACTAGCTTTTCAACTAGGTTGAATTCAGTCGCTGTCTGGAGAAGAATTCTAGTGGCCGGCTGCTCTAATCAGTAGTTTTCCGCGGTTGCTTGACCAGGTGAATGCCGGAGCAGTACCCTACCAACCGGGACACGGACTACGCGCGATCTTTCCTTCCTCTTCCTTATCCTATCCTTTACCCTTACACACACACTTATACTAACATGCACTACACTACCACATACTCCCGAAAACCGATCGGGAGCTTAGAACATGTTCCGGTGGAGGTGGTGCCCCACTGGTGGGAGAGACCTGGTTAGGAGGAAACCCCACTAGCCGACGGTAAGTCGGCGCCGGATCTCGCCATCCAGCGGGGGAGATCACCGCCATCTCCCGAGTAAAAAACATGCACTGCACTTACGAGACTATTGACCTATGATATTGGCGCGTCCAGAATCACTAACAACCAACCAACCAAACATCACCCGCTGCGATGGCTCGGCGATATGCCTCTGCAGCATTGTTGACGGGACGTTCCAAGCGGTGTCGGATTTCCGATTTTAGCTGCACAGCTTGGTCGATTTCCATCACTGACTGAAAGAAACTATAGCCATCAGTTGCTTTGGTTGGAAATATTCCATAATCAATCCCAAGCGAATGCAGGGACAATGGATATCGCGAGATATTTCCTTCCTCATTCTTGTCCCTTCCTCTCGCCTTTCAAGCACATATACATATATGTGCCCAAGGTTGGGCAAAATGCTTTAAATTTAGTATTTAAATACTTCCCCAAAATACTTTGTATATAAGAAATTAAATAATAAAATTTTTTTAAACAAAATACTTCAAATACTAAAATACAGTAAATATAATAATTTCGTATTTATATTTTTTACTGCAACAATTATTGTAATGGTCAATTAACATATTAGTAAAAAAAAAAATTTAATGTACATATATGCACCCTTTATGATATAAAAATATGTCTAACACAAACGGAATTTCCTTTTAAAACGATTAATTTTTCAGAGAAACCTTCGGGCTATAAACCCCTACAGGACGAATGTATAAAACCCGCATAGGGAAACAGTCGTTCAACTGGCACCTATGAACATAAACCACCGATGAACATAGTGTTATAACGAATAAACCTTTTTTTTATTGTCGTATACATCTCCAGGATTTTAATGATTTAGATTTATCATTTAAAAATGCATAGAATCCAAATTCAGCATCTGAAAGGAGCTTTTATTTTATTTTTTTCAATGAGATGTATTCACTGGAGGAATCGAACAAAAAGAAACTATCATCCTTATCTTCTTCATCTGTATTTAAAGTACTTTAAGTATTTGTTTTTAAATGCGTTATTTTATGTATTTAAATACTTCTTCAAAATACATGTCCAAAAAAAACAAACAAAAATACAGTTTTTCAAATACGAAATTATTTAAAATACTTCAAATACAAGTATTTAAATACTGCTCAACCCTGTATACGCACTACATTACCACACGTCAGGAGATCACTCGAGACCATACTATTAAAAAAATAGACCTAGTCCCGGCTGGGATGGTGTCCCGCTGCGGGAGATACTATAGAACGATTTTTCGAAGGATGAGCCAAAGTGACAGTTCGCGCAAACAAGTGAACATCACATGTATTTCAGAGAAGTATCCCTCCGCCGCGACAGCTGTTCAGCCCCTTCGTAAAGTGTTTGGTTATGGCTTCTGAGAAGACATCACAATCCAGAAGTCTAAGAGTTTCGCTGATGTATATGCACGTACGCGAGTCCGGGAAATAATTAAATTTAATTACATATGTGGAAAATCTCTTAACATGCTCTCACAACCAGTAAAAGAAAACTGCCACGAATGTAAATAGAGAGCTCTCAATCACATCTCGCCACACAACAGCACAAAGGCCGGAACGCATCTCGTATTCAAGTCTCGGTTTTAAAATAAATATATTTATCACACAAAACTAAATTCAATGTAATATACAAAGGAAAAAAGAATTTTTACAGAAGAGCACATAACACTGCACTTCCCAATTTCAATTATTTCTTGCGGCGCACTATATTTTTGTCGGACGACGACATCACAAAAGGAAGCGTTGAAGCCATTTACAAGTTAGCCAACTGCAAACGAGGGAGCCCAGGAAGGGAGTCCATTGGGCTCAAGGGCACGACGACCATAGAATCTTCAGTTATATTGCCAGCCCTAGCTGTCACTTTGGCTCATCCTTAGGAAAATCGTTATATCAGGTCGACCTCCTCCCCCGTCAGCCGACACTTAGTTTGGCGCCGGGTACAATGCGAACATTCTACTACATAAAGTAGCAAAACTATCGTAACGACTACTACTTCAACAATTACAGTATCAACATTCCTCTTATTCCGTCCGAAATTCAAAACTACATTTTCACCCATATTCCTTCAACCGCAAACACCGTCGTCGCCTGACAGTCCACACGTATCACAATCACCGCCAGCGTCATCAGTGTTAACGCAACCGCAAGCAACATGAGCACCATGTCCCCCTCCGCAACCGCCGCCACCATCAGCGACCCCCATCGCCACCCCCACCCCCTCTGAGGGACGGCTGGCAGGGCTGGCGTGAATATTGCATCCCGCGCTTGTAGACGCCCCGCAAGCGCGCATTAAAGTTAAACAAAACAAGGCTGCAAGAGCGCGGCGCGGCACGACGTGGGGCGGAGCGGGATGGCATGGGGCGGGGCGAGGCGGAGCGCGGCGGGGCGGGGCACGGCACGACGGGGCAGAGCGCGGCGGGGCGGGGCAGAGCGCGGCGGGGCGGGGGCGCGGCGGGAGGGGCGCAGCGGGGCGGGGCGGGACGCGGCGGGGCGGGGCGGGCGCGGCGGGGCGGGCGCGGCGGGGCGGGGCGCGGCGGGGCGCGCGGGGCGAGGCGGAGCGCGGCGGGGCGGGGCACGACGGCGGAGCGCGGCGGGACGGTACGAGGTGGGACGGTACGAAGTGGGACGGGGAGCAGCGCGGCGGGGTTGTGCGTGGCGGGACGGGAGGGCGCGGGAGGCAGAGGGGGGCGTGGCGGTGGCGGTGCTTTAGTCTGACATACATTCGGCGCAGCTGCGCACACATATGCTGAGGCCGCTCCTCCTTCCCGCGCTCCCTCTGCCCCTCGGGCCGCAGCCGCTGCTGCGCTCTGCAGGGCCGCGGTGCACTCTGTGCCAGAGGCGGCTTCCGCGTTCTTCGCGGGGGGAAGAAGCCGCAGTCGGGATGTTCCTCCCCGCACTGTGGCAGATCCCTGACGAGACGTGGGCGATCAAGAATAGATCACAGATATTTGCTTTCTACCGGCTGTTTCGAAATTATTATGATTGGAGATTCAGAGCATAGGTCGGCCACTTGGGAAGAATGTACGAGTATGTGAGTTATTTAATGAAATGGTTGGCTGAAGATCTTCTGAGAAATATGAGGTACCAATAAAATTGGATAATCCACAATTTAGATTTCTTTGTTGTATTATCAAATATATTTTTGTAAAAATTTTCAGAAATATTATACTGAGGTTTGAAAAAAATGTTTCACAAAAGAGCACACCAGTAAGACGCAGATAAAATATAGATTCACTTGCAGTCCCATATCTGCGCAGCAGAAAACAATATACAATTCTGCCCCCTTTACTATTCCTTTTTTATTAACATATGACGTACAGTATTTTACTAGTAAATAAATTAAACAATACATGGCGAACGAACCTTTAAATATACAATAAATAAACTTGATTTTGTGGTAAACCATTTAGAAGGCTTCGAGAGTCTCTTCCTTAAATTGTCTATTTCCAAAAGTGTCAAGTTAAAAAAGGGAAAACCAGAGAGTGAACATAATCTAAAAAAAATATTTTTTATTAGATAAGGTTTCGGGGTAAGGCTATTAATTTTCAGGAGGGCGATGAGGCCCCCTACCCCTCTCATGTGCATTGTTGCAGTGCTCTTGAAGATAATATTATTAAATTCTTACTGCAGGCATATCCAGGTCGTGGGGAAGGTAACAAGTTTACTAGAGTACGCGGGCACTGCGTCCTGAGAATTTGGCGCGAGATTTAAAAGAAAGGGTTGTACGAATTCTCTGGAATGGCGGTACGTCACTGGATACCTGGTCCGTGATAGTCTTCACAAGAAGTTAGTTGACAGTTATTGCCCTAAATTTAGCTATATTAATTCCCATTTTCTCTTTAAAGCAAAGAAATATCCATTAAAATGAAATAATACATCAGTCAGATTTCATATTCTGAATTCAGCATAATGTTCAAAAAATTGAATCAAAACTATCTTGATTTTGTAATCCTGTATACGTAAGTGAGATATAAAAGCGCGAACTTTCTACATTCAGGTTAGAAGGTTTAACAGAGAAATATTCTTGCCTGTTGAAAGCGCTGTGCGTCCGTATGCGAGAATTGTTAACTTATAGAGACTTGTTCATTTATTTTATATTATTGTTAAATACAATAAATAATTGAATAATTTAATAACACAAAACAAAAATAAGGAATGAATTCGCCATTCAAACATATGCCAGTCATTTAGATAAGATGTTTATATAAAGGAGAATGTAGTAAGAAAATAAACGTCAAGTAGTAATAAGTAGTGAAGGTAATACAGTTCTCGGTTATTTGATAGTGTGACATACCAATATGTGAGACCTTGTATTGCGTCACATTTATTGTAAACAGGGTGAATTGTAAGGATAGACATTTGTAAATATGGCGGCATAGCAACGGTAGACGAGTTGTCGTTATGGTCATCAAACTTCATTGCTTTGAACCACGGGGCGCGGCTAGTTGACAAAGTACACTGTTTGGGGATTGGCCGAGAAAGCAATGACAGTCTGGGGCGCGGCTAATTGAATTTGTAAGTAATTGAGGGATTGGCTAGGCATGGATTTTTTTCTGACAAGAAACAGTAGAAAGACGGACCGAGTTTTGAAGGGCTGAAAGAGTGGAATACGGAGGCATTCCGACTTATGCCGTGGTGCTGTGCGGATCGTGTGTAGACAATTGATGTTGGGAGTTTAGGAATTGTGAACATTTACTTTGGACCCGTGCCCATAAGAGCGTCGGACTTCCCAGGCTGGCAAGTAGCTCAGGCGGGCGCGGTTGGACATGCCTGTGATGCGATTAGTGATCGCTCGTCTCTATCATGCACTGATTTCTAATGGCGATAAGAATAAAAAAAAACTATTTTTTAAATTTTCTGTGAGCAACATGGAACAAATATTATGACAACAAGTTTGTCGACCTATGTTGCAGAGCAATATCTACGGTACAAGGTAGGTTTGTGCCAAAATCGCGTGGTAAAAATTATCTTGCTATTCGCGGAATTCAAACCTATAAGGGTAACAAAGAGTTGAAATGGCCGTGTTTTCCAGCATTAATCAGGTCTATCAAAATGGACTGCTTTCCCGAAAGAGCAGGTAACAAAGTTTACTCAAGTTAATTCGGAATAATGTGATAATTGGAAAATAGGTTTCTTGTAAGAGTTTCCTGAAGGATTCGAAATAGAAAGTATGTAACTGTTGATTCGGGTTTGATTGATTTTTTCGTGTTTCCCGGCGCGTCAGCTGCTTTGGTGATTAGTCCCGTTAGTGTAGTGCATGCTGTTCTCTCGGGAGATGGCGGTAATCTTCCCCCGCTGGATGGCGTGATCCGGCGCCAAACTATCGTCGGCTAGCGGCGTTTCCCCCTAACCAGGACACTCCCACCAGCGGGACACCGCCCCAGCCGGGAGAGCTCTAAGCTCCCGACCGGTCGCCCGGAATACGTGTTAGTGTAGTGCATGTTAGTGTAAGTGTGTGTGTAAGGGGAGAGGATAGGACAAGGAAGAGGAAGGCCAGATCGCGCGTGGTCCGTGGCCCGTTTGTTAGGATACTGCTCCTGTTGATTCGGGAATTTGTTTCTCCCCTTATTGGACTTTTATATTCGCAGCTCTCTTTTTCAAAGACGAGCACGTAGAAGTGTAATCGGAGAACAGAGACAGAGGTTTCCGTGAATGTCAAAGAATCAGCATAAACGACAAATAGAATTCCAAAGTTCGTGACTTTATTACTATAGATTTAAAACATAATTTGTGACTTGCATTAGCAAAAAAGCGGCTGTATGAAAAATGGTTTTCCAAAAACGCGCCCTTCTCAAGAAAAACAAATAAAACACTGTCGTATAACATTCCAATAAATTAAATATTTTAACCAAAATAGTCTCCCTCCATTACTGACACACTGAACATGAGAATTCAGTCAGTGCGTGCACTATGAGAGCAGACGAAATAATTTATATAATTTCAATCAAAATAGAAAGTGATTCACTGTTTCTAGAATTTTTCCAAATTCCCGCGTAAGTAACGATGCCAATTTAACGAAACCATAGATACCTCTCACATGACCGGAAGCATAATGTTTTACTTCAATTTCTGCGCTTATTGGCAAAATAGAAATACAGCTGACATAACGATGCCAACTTATAATTTCCATTTATACTTATTTTACATCAAGGAACATGTTAGTTAGAGAATTAGTTTAATATTGTTTTTTATATTTGTTCCTTCTTAAACAATAATTTGGATTTTTTGTTTTGAAGAGCAATGAATTATTTCATTTAAAAGTGAACTTCCATTCGATCGAAAAATGAGAAAATAATTTACAAATCCTAAATAGAACGAAATATTTATTCGAGTATGCCTTCATATTCCTGTTTTTATTCATGGTACCATTCCTCTCTTCTGCGGTTACAAGGTTATTGTGTAATGAAATCCATTAATACTATTGTTTGGTAAGTCTGCACTGATGGTTTACCAGCGTTACATTTTTTAACTCGCAATACAGAACTACAAAAAGGAACCTTATTTGAGAAAAGAGATCATTAGAAGCCGAAGAAAAGTGTTTATCGTGTGTCGTCCCGGACAAGTGGTTTGGAGAGGCGAGATCCTTTTCTCCGATTGGTCGCCTTAGCGTGCTGTCAAACATTTTTTAACCGGAGTCGGAGTGCATCAGCTCGCCAGCCAAACGTGACAGCCTTCCTTAAGTGGGCTCTCCAGAGGCACTTCCACTGTTGTGGACCAGCGGTTGGCTCAACACTCGTGAGATTAAGCGCCTCACTCGGGTTTTTGTTGGAGTCGGCTTGCACTGTATCAAGTGTTGTAATTGGGCCTAGCCTAAGAGGACTGTCGTTGGCAGGCAAGTTAAATGATGTGTGATGGAGAGTGACACTGGAGAGTAGATATAGATCCCGCGATCTGTGCATCATTCTTCTTTAAAAATCATATTTGTAAAAACTGCGACCAAGAAAAATATCGCCTTAAAATCTTCCGTATTCAATAGAAATATAATTTGAGTTTTTTCCCCTTTTGATGACCGACGTTCTTAAAGAAATTCTCATTTCACGTAACATATTTCTCTAGCAAATTACACATGCGACAGAAATATGAAAACGTCTTTTTGAAGTTTTTAGAACGTGATTTCTACATCGCTGTACGCGATATCTTACTATATCTTCTCTTCTTCTCACCTTCCATCATCTTGATTGAACGATTTTAGTTAAGGCCGAAATCTTTCAACGGCAAGTTGGAAGTTTGCAAGAGAGAGACTAAGTGTGTCGTTGAATGAGAAGAATTCTTCGCCACACTTAGGTTGATTAGGAAGATAAAAACAAAGCAAATAATTCACGAATCCAGTGTAAAAGTTTTCTTCCGAAATGCAAATAGTCTTAACAAAAGCATCTGTAGTGATGATCGTCTAAACAGTACAATAACTAAGTCTATCGCATTGCTTGAAATCATTTCATTAAGAGCCGGATGCATGATGTAGAGATATCTTCAGGAATGTTGTCTCTATAATAGCTTTTTCCGAGAATAAACACCTCGTCCAGTTGTACGACTTAATTTTATTCCGGGGATAACTATCACCGTGTTTATCCGAAGAGGCGTCTGTGAAAGAGAAAGTTGGTACTGCATTCGATAGTGTTTTGTTGAAATACATATTCTTTGCTTCTCATGTTTTGCTCATGTTTGCCTTGTTTCCGCGAATTTCGAATCGCCATGTTTCCTTGTGAACGTGTGTGTGTGTGTTACGTTTGTGCGTCCTGGTGGAATTGTGCGATATTGCGTGTTGAAAGTTCCGATTTGAAACCTTCAAGTTCCGCCTTGAAACTGTAATAGTTCCGAAGTAATTAAAGATATTAACTACTGAATCAAAAATAATTTGAACTTGGTTTTCATAAATTAACATAACACAAGGATCACCCGAATTCGTCTGTGTGCAAAAGTGTCATAAAAATCGCATATTTTTTAACAACCTGTTTTGAAAAATGAGCTATTGCATGTTGTGTTGAAAAATAAATATTTGAAATTTTTTCTCCAACTTGTGACATGGAAAATACATTTCACTTTAAACAATGATTATTGTTACTCTCTTTGCTTTTAGTTAATCAACACACATGGAACCAAAAATACAAGAACGAAAAGCAGAGAGATATCCTCTGGTACATAACAGTGTCTATTATCAACACTTATTATGTAGTAGTGTCATTCGAACTTTGCTAATAAGAGATTATTAAAAATGTCACATTTTCATTTTTTTTACTATTTATTCATTTGGTTGATATTTAAATTATTAAAATTATTGAGAAATACTTTATAACAAAGTAAAAAACATCTTATATGAAAAATAAGAAATAACTTGTATGAAAAATATACTGATTAAAAACACAGTAAACATAGATAATTTTGTTTATCAATCATCATTTCATGGAAAAATTCATATACTTTAGTAGCGCAAGCGACTAATGAAACCGAACGCTTTTCCACGCGGCATAGCGGATATCGCCAGGCTGTGTCAGCCGCATGCTTCCAGTCGCCTATGTAGAACTCTTATATAGAAATGTGACTGAGGCGGTACATTCTTTTCCAGGAGGGAATTAATATCGAGTCGTTGTATTACCTACTTTCATTATAGCCGAGGTTCAAGTTCACGAGAAACTTCTTATGCTGATTTGTAATGTAAGTGAAACGGAACTAGTGACTGAAGTTCACTATATCCGATTTCACAATAACCGGAGTCGACTGTAATATATACCTATATTTATTTAAATAACTTTAAGCAATGCGAAAGTCTTGGTTGTAGGACTGTTGTGACGATCATCTTTTAGAGGTAATTGGAAAACTCGCTGTCCGTGCTTTCTGGGATCACATGGCATTGAAACTATAACGGATATTCTAACTCACCCCAGGTGATTTGTCTGTTGTGATACTAGCGCTCAGCGCTCATTTCCAAAGCAAAAAGAAGTTTTATGCAACAAACCCTTCATGCCAACTAACGGCATAAGCCCGGACTTCCAACTAAATGTCTTTCTTGAATATTTTCAATCTCTATATACCTTGTGGAATCACAGTAATTTGCTGATGGAGTTTTCTTTTTAATGCCATTTCTTATGATTTCGACAAACGTTATATTGTTGGTAGTTTCAGGTTTCCGGTGGAAGTTATTGACAAACGCTGCTCTGCGGCCAAGAGAGGGGATCCTATTACTTCGCCGGAGGGGAACAGCGGGCGAGCGAGCGAGAGACACCGAGCAAGAGAGACAGAGCGCAAAGAGAGAGAGAAAGAGAAGAAAGGAGACGGAGAGCCTGCGATCGAACGAGCTGCTGCCCGGAACAGCAAAGAGAGCCCTGAGAAATGAGAAATGATTTGACGTGATGAAGTTAGAAAGAGACAGCTTCCCGGAGGGAAAGGAGGGGGAGGGGGGTCTGACGCCGGGGGTGGGGGACAAAGGGGGGCAGGTCAGAAAAATGAACCGTGAATTCCTGCTCGTCGAGAGCGGAGACGGCGATCGGGACGCAAGAATAATATTGATACTTCCCACTTGTGGAAAGCGGAAGTCGCAAGCCCTCGATTTCCAAGGGACGAGCGCGGCGCCGAACAGTTTCCCTTGCAAAACGGGGATTACATTAATCTGCATGCAATCCGCGCCTGCCCAGTCCGAAGGTCGGCGGTGGCTGCACCATTTCGCCGCCAGCTAAAGGCTAACGCAGATACTGATTTAAGAAATGGCTGCGTCACAACGTTTAAGATGTTTGCCTGTTTGCTCCTGTGTGTGTTATTTAGTACATTGTTCGAAGAATTATATTTTTGAAAACTGAGAACCCTAACTCTGAAATAAATTAATAATAAGAACAAAACAATAACAATAAAGTTTACGTTTGAGATGAAATATTGAAATTTCATCTAAAATCTGTCATTATGTCAGAATCTTTTTAACTGAAAATTCACTATCTATCTAAATCGAAATCCGCAAGTGTCTTTCAATAATGAATTCTGATTTATAATTTGGAAATAGAATTTTCATTTGAAGAAGCAGCATACCAGTTTATTCCATTATCCTTTGTCCAGTTCGAACTCAAGAAGAATGTACCTCAGTTTATATAAATACTGTACGATGTCGGTATTTGAACTCCCTATTTTTGGCAGTGATGTTTCAATGTAAGGCTGCTTCTGATTTTGAAAAGGTGTTTTAAAGAACAGGGGGAAATAACGAGACACAGATCCCGTTACGAAGCCACTTCTGTATTTACGTGAATCTAATGTGCACCCCATACTTTGAACTTAATATTATGGAAACAGATTTTGTATCGAATGTAATTTGCATCAACGATATAATAATAGATACGGTATTTTATTTAAATTTACGTAATACACCAGATTTATCGCATACATAATGAACATTCTAACTCCTTTATTGTAAACTGCCTTACGCGTTAATGACGCATCGTAAGGCGTTCTTCTCTGCTGGCCCTCCAAATTTTAACTAAAAACTCATTAATAGACCAATGATAAATGAAACGAGGTTTCATTTGAAAACTGCAGCAATCCTTTGTGACGTAATAAAACAAAAAAAAAGAAAAGAATTAAGTAACCGGCGTTCTAGGGAGGGCTTTTACAAACCAATCTATTGCGACATCGGATCTAATGCACATTACGATTTTGAGGACTATTTGGGCAATAAAGATGCGCATTAGATTTGCATAAATAGATTATTTTATTAATCCATTTTTTTGCATCAAGACTAGTATTTCCAAAAGTCTGCGATGTTCCGACTCCTACGCCTTGCCCTTCATTTATTTATTGTAAGACCTTGCAACATATTTTTTTGAGTATTTTTCGAGTAAATGAAACTCCTTCAGACATTTCAATCTTTTAGACAATGCAAATCTTCGTAAACTGAATTATTGAAGATAACGCTAGGTTGGCAGTAAAATGTATGTTATTAAAAATATTTCGAAAAACAAAAGCATTTGGGTGGGCTGCTCCGAACACTGATTTGTATTTGCAAGCGAGTAGAGGCCCCCTAAACAAAGCGTTTTTGAAAAACTGATAATGTATTCCCCTATTGTAATAGATAATTTAATTTGATGTAATTTATACTGAAGTCGCTAAACAACTCGATGAAATCCATCAAATACTCTTACGGTTTTATATTTCTTCCTTTAATCACATTGTTTTCATTCAGACAACTGTATGATTTGCATATGAAATATCTCGCCCTTTTATTTCATACACAGGTGTTTTAACAACACCACAGCATTTCCGTGTTCACAGGTCTTTTCAATGGGTTTTAATTATTCATATTTTAAATGCGAAAAATACACTGATAATTTTAAATTACACCTTTAATTATTTTGCGTCTATACAAGTTCAACAAAGAACTGATTGTATTCACGGTTTTAAACATTACACCTCCTAAAATATACATGGCCCACCGCTGGATCCTAATAAATTATAAAGTATCACAAATTGCAAAAGTTTCCCCAGGCCGTCTCTCTCCAATTTAGGTGAAACTTGGCGCGTCGGGTCCGCAATGGGGAGAGGGTGGGAAGAGAGAGGGAGGGGAAAAGCGTCTTGGGATAATAGAGAGCGCTCTAAAAAGTATCCTCGTTCTCTGAACGTCAGACAAAAATTAGAGAAGACAGACCTACAGAAAGGACTTATTCAAGAAGAAGAAGAAGCAGAAAATGTTCATTTCGTGTCAGCTTCCGCAGAAATATTTAAGAACCAACATTATAAGAGCATCACCGGACGTTGTGTAACAGTCTTCCAACAGAAGCAGTTATATAATTGAATAAATACATATGGATATGAGAGACCGAACAGCAAATTTGTTAAATAAAAAACTTCCGCTTTATAATTGAAAATTTGATATTTTTATACGTTATATTCCTCATGTATGTAACGACTCTACCCCTATTCATTGTAAATGAATGACAATAAATATTTCATGAAATAATATTGTTTTTAACACCCCGTGCTCTCAAACTCAATTTTATTATTATTATATTATAATATTATTATTATATTATAATATTATTATTATATTATTAAACTATTATTATTGTATTATATTATTATTATTATTATTATTATTATTATTATTGAGATTCAATAATAGTAACCAATCTGGCCAGTGAGAACACCTTTTCACTAAGATACAAGAAAAAACCTTAACTATGGTGCTATAACAGCACTTACTTTCTCTTCTGTATTTTCACGCAAAATTACACGAAAATACGGTAATTTTTTGAAAAATTATACATGGCCTTATTTCAAAATCTATCTCTAAGCAACATATTTCATTAAGGGAAAAACCTTTCTTTAGTATTTTAGCTGTAGATATTTTTTACTTACGCAATTTTCGAAAAATTAAGTTATTAATTAACATGAGACTTACATCCTTCTCTTAAACGGCCTTCACACTATCCAACAAAAAATTGAATAAAAAACAATTGAGCCATTTTTTGGGAAATTTGGAAAATGTTCCAGGGGCTTCATGTACCACCTAAAATTAAAAATATCGGTTTCAAATTCAAGGGGCCGCGACATCAGCCATATTTATTGCGGAATATGAATTTTGTAGAAAATCGGCTGAACGGTTTATTCCTTAGCATTGTTCACAGACGAACGTTTTGCCGTTAATCAATTTTTCTGTATGAAGGACCCACAAAACCGATTCTGGCTGCACCACGAGTTGGATTTTTTTTCTAAATTTAACAACTGGATTTATCCGCGTTTTTGTTATTATGGCTCTGTAATAAGAGTTTTTCTGCTCAAAATTCTTCTCTTCTTTCTCTCTACTCCGTAGCGATAAAATAAAAATTTGACATACTATATGCCTACGGAAATACCCCAGAAGACTGATCCAAAATTCAGATAAAAGCCTCATAAATAAAAGTTTTAAAATAATTTATTTCTTAGTGTATTAATGAATATTAATAAGTAACAACATACTAATCTAAATACAATGCTCATTGCATTCACTCAACTCTATTCACTATTCATAATTTTGACAATTTTCTATTTTTTATTCGACCCAATTAAAAACAAAGTACTGTTTCCCTTCCTCACGATGTCAGGAACAAACCGTTCGACGGGTGACCTTGGTTCCAACGGAACGCTTCGTTTCTAGGCCGCCGCCGTCGCCACGTGTTCTGCCCGCGCAAGAATTCGGCACCAGTTACTCCGTCAATATTGTCCAATTTTCCGCCCAGCGTAAAACGAAATGTTTGCTATTCACAGTAACCGCGGTGTTGAAAGCTGTAACTCCAGGAGAAAAAGCTCGCTGCTATGCACAAAGCATACGCAGGCTATCCTGCTTGGAATGAAATACACCGTCGTTTAGAAAAACCTACATACTTCGGTAGAGCGGATCACGTGCATAAAATTAAGACAAGAATGCAAAAAACGGATGTCGGGAAATTTTCATTTACAAACCGAACTATTAGACATTGGAACAGTTTGCCTGCGACAATCTTAGAACCCTTTCCTCAAAGCTTGAGCAACTTTAAAAATAAATTAGTTTTCTAGTTAATTATATATTAGGTTATTGTATCAATGTTAATTTTCCACTGTTAGATTAGTAGTATTTCATACAAAGTAAGTTGTTTAATTGTTAGTATAAATATCAGTTGTAGTAGTATTGTTATTATTATCTTTATTATTATTATTATTATTTATTTTTTTAAATTAACGCTTTTTTTATAACTTTTTGTTAATGAATGTAAGTTTAATGTATGTAAGGTCAAGATATTCTGCCACCAAGTTACTACACTTAATTGCAGAATTAACAATAAATCTAATCTATATTGCTCATGGATTTACGGCCATTTACCAGGATATATCATCTACCGCGTAATGAATCCCCAATGCAGACGTCCTCGAAGTCGTCTTTAGCAACAGACAATTGGTCTCTCGACCAAAGGCAGTTAGAATTATTGTGAACGCGGTGTTTATTGTATTAACCTATTCTTGAACTGCACAGCTGAAATTTATTTACATCACACTGACTGAACCAGTGTGCCTACCATGTAAAGTTTGTACAACGTGCTGACTTTCTCACTCTAATTCCATTAAATTACAATTTCAAAATACGTTGAATGACCCCATCTTTACATAATTTACAAGTCGATTAGAATCTTACCTCTTATTGAGCAGTGATTTCAGATTCACCCTGACTCCTGCTCGCCCGTTTCATCGGAGATACAATCCCGCATCTTTCCGTGACGGTGTCTCGAAGCGGAAGAGGCTCTTCTTCCACTTTCGCTTGGCAGCCTCGCGTCGCGTGCATCTCAAAAATCGATTTCCACATCGACCGCTATGATCGGTCGCGCGTGCGCAGTTCGCAAGGCATCTCAATGTCTAGAGCAGACTTCAAGGACGCGGGCAAGGTCACTCGCATATTAGAGTTCCCGAGCACTGTCTCCAGAACAGTTAGCACGAGATTGAAAAATAAGGATTTTACCAATTCTCCGGAATGATATGGCATGGGATATCATTTGGCAGTCTTTTGGAGAAGTAATTTTAAGTAATTTCCCAAAATTCAGGTATATTAATTCATATTTCTTTTATTAAAGCGACGGAATTTTTAATTAAAATTAAATACGCCAGTCATATTTCAAATTGTCAGCTGAGAGTAAAATTAAACATTTTGAATCGAGAGGGCCTCGATTGTGTGATCTGTTTACTTACGAATGCTATAATTGCATTAACTTGCTGTGTTCTGGTTATAAGGTTCAACACTCAAAGGTTCTTGTACTTTGAGAGAGCTATCCGCTCATAAGAGAGAATTGTTAATTTACAGAAAGGAGAGCGGGGGAGGAGAAACAAGAGGGGATGTTGCCCGTGCCCGTAGGAGCGCCGGTGTTCCCAGGCAGACAAGAATCTCGTACGGGCGCAGTTTGAGATGCCTGGCAACAGTGTTCTAAGTATATATAAAGTTACTATTTTCATCAATATTGTACGGTTACAATATATATTTTATCAAGTACGTATTTAAATCATGTGTCTCACCTATTGAGAGACGGATTCATTTGGCATTTTAACCAGTTATGTGTTTTTCAAATTTTGGTTTTTATAACCATGGCCCCTGAAAAGTATATAAGAATCTGAATCAGAAGTTACCAACGGTTCCGGTTTAACTTACAATATTTTAATTATTTCCGAGAAGTGAGGACGCACAAGCTCTTTATTTCTGGAACTTTGTATTTGACGTCGTTCGTCGGAAGAGGGAGATTTACAACTTCCACTCGCACGGAAGCACTGAAGTAGCTCAGGGTCATGTGGTAATGCAGTAGCTCCTACTAGGAAATCCTAGGGTTTGAGTCCTGTCGGGGGCGCCTTTCGAATATACTGCTCGTATAGCGTATTCTTAAACTTTCTTATTGTTAGATAATCTGATGTGATCAACTTAACACTTCGCTATGTTTCACCTCAAAACTGAGTTTTCGAGATACACAAGTTATTACCAGCAAATATCACTTTCGACCCGAATAACACGCTTCTTTTGGAAGAAAATGATTGCGAATAATTTAGAAAATGAGTGCATGCGCTGGGTGTTGCACTTCATTTTGCTGAAACCCACTTTTCGTATTTTCATAAATGAAAAATTTTTTTTTTTTTTTTAATTTCCCTTATTGATAGTAAACCTACGTATTTAGTGTACAGCATAATAATTATGGAAGCACGTGAACCCACGAGCAGGTACATTTAAACTTAATATATTAGTAATAAGCAGTCTTGTGTTCTCAAGAAAAACTTGACTAACAAGAATCTCTTGATAATTTTTTAATTAGCCTATAATTACCATATTAAAGTTGCCTTTAAAAACAAGCGTGTCAAATTAGTCGAGAAAGAAGTTCGCAAGAAACAAAATACCTCAAACGTGATAGCAAATTGCGGCGAACATCCGTCTCAATTACTAGTTAAGCACTGTTTCTCCAAGATCTGCTTTTTACTCTACCAATTTGTTCTCGGAATTCCGGAAAGCTGTTTCCAAGGCTCTTGCTTTTCGGATAAATTCACCCTCTCCCTTCTCCGTTGCAAGAACGCTTCAACGATTCCGGAATTAAATTTAAGGATCACTCTCGGATTTTTCTCCTTAGGCTTTATAATTTCGGTAGAGATTTCTATGCGCTCTGAACTTTTGCTCCCGTTTCTGGGACAAGTGCCTTAAATTTAAGGCGAAGTATTGAAGTAGGGCTCTTTGTTGCAGTATACGCTGCGTCTTCACTTTGTTAGATAGAGCCGCCTCCGTGTTCGTTTCCCGTGAAGTGCAGCACGTGGAGGGTTTCCGATGTACTAATCAGCGCTCTTCTTAGGGATCGGTGAAACCTAAATAGACAGAATAATGAACTCGAAATATCAGGAAAAAATGGTAGTATTTGGAAAATAGTTACCAAAAAAGCAGTTTCTTCGGTTGGAGATTGTGATTCGAGGGTAATAAACGATGGGTAAAATATGCGTATGTGCATCCACTTATTAATTTATTGGGGTATCCAATTATTAATTTATGTCAAAATGAAGAAAAATTTAAAAAAACAATTGGAACAAATTTTTGCTTGATGGAGAATTGGTATCAGGAGGTATGGATTATAACCGGAATGCACGGATAGGTTGCTTACTTTCTGTTTGCAGCGCGTCAACAATGGTCATTAGTCTCGTAAGTGCAGTGGATATTATGTCCTGAAGGTAGCGGTCCAACTTAATATCTGTCGTCCTACACCTCGCCATTAGCACGTATTGAAACCACCATTTCATGAGCTCAACAACTATAGGAACAACTTAAATGTTTCATTTTAAGATGAAAAAAAATTGCCATGACTTTTGCATTACCCTCTTATTCAAAGAGTTCGCCTCCCACCGATCACCACAGAGCAGCCTTCGTTGCCACCGATTGCACCCCCGCCCAGTCCCCCCGCCCAGTCCCCCCGCCCAGTCCCCCCGCCCAGTCCCCCCGCCCAGTCCCCAGGCTCATTAGCCACGCAGTCGCACCGCCCAGGCCCCAGGCTCATTAGCCACCATCGCAGCGCGGGCGCCACCCCCACCGCCCCCCCCCAACCCGCGCCGCCGCCGCAGACGCGCCCCTGCCTCCGGCTCCCGAAGCATCCCTGTTCCCCCCCGCCGCGCCCCCCCCACCTCGACACAACCGCCTACCAAGCTGAAGCCTATGCCTCTAGCACAGATCTTCACTCGGCACCCTATCCGCTACTGCCCAAGTCTGTTTCATCACGCTTTCAATGTAATCTAAAGATCAATGCTCAATGTAAGACAATGTGTTACGACCACAGAAGTTAAACATTTTGAATGGGGTGAACGAAACTGAACATCAGACTTGTCTTTGTATTATTCACTTAAGATTATTTTGGCCTCATTTCCGCGTTGTTCATGGACATCTTTTTAGTTGTCTTCCGCTGGCAACCTAAAAAGAATTTAATATGCTTCGTCCAAGTTAAAATTAGGGAAATGTAAGCTGATCTCTTTCATTCATTTCTATATTGGAAGATCATTAATATTTGTAAATTCTCAGGAAAATTATATTTATACTATTAATTATTTATATTATTATTATTATTATTATTATTATCATTTAATTGAATGTGAAATGCTTATCGTGCTTTTAATTTTTATTCATTCCAGAAAAAGAAAAAAAAACTAGAAAAATTTAAATGGCCAAAAAAAATTGTGTACCTTGTGATATACCAAAATGACGAACCATTTTTATTATGGAAATTTCATTTGATGACAATATAGGGATGTCAATAGACGATCGCGAGGGGATTGCTATGTGACAAACAACCGACGTTAAGGATCATTTTCGTTAGGTTGAAATGACAGAGCAGATGCGGAATAAGCAGTTTTGAGAGAAAAAAATTATAATATTCGGATGCTTCCGAGTTTTTAGAAGAACATTCATTCGCTCAAGCGACGCAGTGATGAGCGAGTCAGCTCCTGATATTTTATCAGGTCGAGGAAAGACGAATTGACAGTTGTATAAAATTAAATCTCGTTTCTTATATTAGGATAGAGCGTTCTTGAAGGAAATTCGTGTCTTAGGCGTCCACCCGAGACGCAAGTGTGGGGAGTCACGGATTACAATAGTATCGCCGGGAGAATTTGGAACCAGATCAGGATTATTAGGCGAGGACTTTATCCAGAAGCAAGAATCTGCTGCGTCGACGGAGAAGGTCCTACGGGGCGCCATCGAACGAAGTGAAGAGCGCGCGAAAACCCACGAATGAATAACAAGGTTTTATAACTATTGCAATATAAAGAAACTGGCCATGACCAAAGATCAATTCATTTGATTATCAATATAATAAATTCCAATTTGTTAAGTTGAAAGAAAGCTGATTATCTTTGTTCGTTGCGCGCAATCCAGCATTTTAATAAGATTTTCAGATTACTCGCCACTCCGTATGGAAGGCAGATTGAATAATTGGTTGCAGAGTAAGTAGCAACAATTATGAACTTCGAACCCCAACTAACTGAGCTAGGACCACAATTTTGGAATGAGAGAGATTTAAGTTACGTACGAATCATTAGGTTTCAAGTGTAACCTTTCCCTGGCGCCCAAATTACATTTATAAGTAATAATTATGTTTCAAACTGTCGCTCCAAGTAGGGCTCGTTTTTTTTTTAATAGGAAGACGGGGCTTGTTTCAAATTGGCACCAGTCAACGTCGGGCATGTTTCAACCTACAATATCAGTTTTCATATACAATGTATTTTACACGTCTGCGGCAGTAACATGTCCGCGTTACATTTTTACTCTGTCGCTGAAGATTTTAAAGACAAGCGAGCAGCTTTTTTTCACTTATGAACGCTACGTGCATCTAATCATTACCTATCATTGTCTACCATTATGGATTTATGATTCGACATCAACGGACTGGGTTTCACTCATTTTACCATGAAGCAAAATTATGAAAGTTGGTTTTTGTAACAGTTGCGTAAAACCGTGATAAATGTGACCAATTATTTTAAAGAACACTCTTTGTAGGAACAAACAACCGAGTATCTTGAGTGAATAACAAAACTGTCACATGCACAGAATCCGCGTATCTTGTGCAGAAATTTCTACTAAGGCAGGGCCACTTCCAACTTTTAATGCAGCTGCGTGTGCTTCTAGTGTCTTTGTGGCAGCGTCAGCGAGGTGTTTGTCGGCTTGGGGCCCCTCCAAGGGTCGAACCTCTGTACCGTTCCCGCGGCGTTAACGGCGTCATAAAGCACTCTCTCGGGCAGGCCACGGCGGCAAGGGTCGTGTTAGGTGGTGGTGGTGGTGGTGGTGGTGGTGGTGGTGGTGTTATGATGCTTGTCATTGTCACGGTGAAATATGATAAAACTGCTGGGAAGACTGCTATGGCAGTGGCCCCGTTGGTGGTGATGGCGGTAGCAAAGACTAATGGTGGCAGTGTCCTTGGCGATGGTAGAAGCACCGCGACATTTGTAATAGCATCCGGAAAGGAGTCTGTATTACGTATACTTGGGTTTACTAACGTAGCCTATGATATTAGGTCATTTTTACAGGTCCTGTCTTATAAAATGAATATTTTTAACAGTGGTAAGCGCTTGTCTGAGGCCATGACCCCCATTGACAAGAGCGATCGCGAATTAATTAAAAATATTCATTTTATAAGGCAGGAGGTGTAATAATGACCCAATGTCATCGGCCAAGTTAGAAAAACTGAAGTGTAGCTGTGAAAGTGACAGTCACCACGACCGCGTTCCTTTCGAAGGGTGACGCCCTGTCGGAGAAGTGATGTTAGTTGAAGCTGAGGCTATGCCCGTGCCCGAGGTCGTGACAGCATGCCTGTGTCTGAGGCTACGCCCAGGCCAATTTGTCTGTTGATGTAGCGAGAGGAATTTACCACGGACAACTAGAAAGTAACTGAATACGAGTAACATCGTACAAGGAGCGAGAGTACAGAGAAAAGGTGAATTGTGCCATAGACAAGGGTGAAACGAGCCAGTAGTGCTAGCTATCCAATAGGACTAATTAACATGTAGAGCGCACGCAACTCCTGTGCAGTTTCGCATTCCAAATTTATCGCCTTAATGATTTTCGAATAGAGCTCTTGGGCTAATTCGCTGTTAAGACCTGCTGCGATTGACGGTGGGGTGGTCACCATCTTTACTTTAAGTCCCGCCTGAGAAATGGCATAATATTCTGGGGAAACACTTATAGCTTATAGCTCCAAGACTTTTGGATTACAAAAAAAAATTCACGAATTATAAGCAAATCCCACTCACGTGATTCTTGTAAGCATCTCTTTATTAATCTAGGAATTTTACCGTTACCTTGTCTCGATTTATTAATCTTATTTTTATCAAAAATGACGCAATGGCGGGAATATATTTTCAGCAAACTCTGATGTCTGTAACGATAACACGACGTAGTAATCATACTCGTCGGGTGACAATATCAACGGCTCACTAAAAAAAGTTCACATACAATACAGGTACATTTAGATAATTGTAAAAAACTTTGCCTGATGACGTTAAATGATTGAATTCCATAAAAAAATTAAATCCCCCCAAAAAATCATTTCTGCCGTATAACTTTCTATACAATTAGGGTCTATATTGAGCATCAAAAGGAAAGCAACATTAATTTTAACAGCGATCTTTAATCTATTTACCATTTGTACTGTATAATGCTAAATAACTTAACAAGTATTGTATCGCAGCTTCTGGGCCAATGACCCTCATCTCGATCAGGTTTTTGACCATTTCAGCATTTGATCCTTTGAGCAAATGCTGAAATGACACCATATTTTGCGTTCGGTCTTCAACATAACTATTATCTGTGCACGTCTCCTAGAATCCAGTGGGAAATTGTTATTTAAATTATCGTTCTCCATGTTTTCGCGGCAGAAGTGTTATTCCGTCACGAAGGTCATAAGGAACTAGAGCCAAATTTATAGCCGATTTAACCTTTAAGAGATTTTATTAAATCGGAGTGAATATTTGTGTTAACAATCCTTGCAAAGAACTTTCTGTGCAATTACTATATGGATTAATGTGGGGATCACAGAATTATGAAAATCTGGACAGAATTCCACTTCTCCCCAGAACACGTCACACAGTTTTCACTCTTTTCTGATGTAGAATAAACATAATAAAGTCTGCGGCGTAGAAATGGCGAATAGTACAAAACATCCGGTTGTAGTGTATTCCATTTTTTCTCGCAGTCGAGTTATAAGCAGTCGTATCTGTTCTTTATATACAAGTTTATATATAAATAATTATATTTTTTCTTTTTCTTGAAAACGATTTTTAAATATAAATTAAATATTCCAGAAGTTAAGAGCCGGAAATGTACAAAAATAGTAGAATACTTCTATCATTAACCAGAGTTGACAAACAAAATTAGTAAATTTATTATTAAGTACCGACTTGGAACCAATACACAAGATAAATATTCAAAAGTTTTTAAATAATGAAAAACAAACTATTTGAAGATCAAAACGTCACCTATGTAGAAAATACTAACAATGTAAACTTTATTACCTCACAGAAAAATACATATCTGGAAAATAATTATAATTTAAGAAAAGTGAACCAAAGTTGGCCCGTTCTTACGACACTAAAAATGTTAAATTACAATACCAAGAAAAAAGACCAATCACACAAATGTGTTACGTTCCAAAGAATGATCTTAGAAAAAAAATAAGATCGAAAGTCATTAATGTAATTAACCAAAACAAGATCATAAGCAGCAAAATCAATGTTCTACATCAATCTAATATTACTATTTAAAGGGATCAGTTTTAGTCCATGTAGCACTATCTTCACGAACACCTCCAGACAATTCCATATTCTGCCAAATCCGATCCAAGATCCTAGCCAGAAGCCCATTTCTTAATGGAAGAAAACATTCTACAAAATCCAGCAACCCCAAATGTGATGCAGACATCTTGAAAATGGCATGCAAGCTTAAACATATTACTCACCGTAATAGAAATATGCCGTCTTCCAAGTGACCTAGCGGTTCGGCAAAGCACTCGTTAGGAGTTTGTTTAGAGAGCCCTCCTTCCCCAGTAGGCCTATGGCTCTGCAGGTAATAAGTCAAATAGAAAAATAATCAGAATATATTCGTCGTAAGAAATAACCATGAATGGTAGATTATTCAGGTGATGAAAAAATACATACAAGTTCTATAAAATTCAGAAAAAAAATTCTGTACTACAGTGATAAATGAAAGGTATACATAAAAAATGGAAACCATTAATATCAGTATCAGAAGTCACCTATATTTTTCAAATTAAAGATGGAAAATCTTATCATAAAATCTTACAATCAAAGTACAGAAACCATTGACCGTATAGAACAAGAAAAATTTCCGAAGAGGAAAATTCCTTAAAAAATCATTCAGAAACTAGTAAGCCTCAGGCATGTGCACTATTAAAATTTTGATTTTCATAAATTTAGATAAAATGACAGTCAGCGTCAAAGCTCTCAGAGTGAAAACAACAACAACAACCAAAACAAAATTATGATTAAATATTCCACGAGGATAACAATATTATAAACGCTGGAAAACGGAGAACGGAGAAAGCAAAAATGCTTTGTAATTCACGGCGAATGCTCGCAGTACCTTATTAAAACACAGTACCTCAAAAATTTTATCTTACTAAATATAGACGTAAAAATCCTTAAAAATTCGTACTCCACACAAACCGGCAAAGACGAGCGTTTTATATTTCATTCATTCAGAAAAGTTTTTATTAGCTGGCACTGTAAACACTTCTGATATAGGTGTAGGTAACACTATTGAGATTAGACACTAAAACCATTCAGTTACCAATCTGAAATTTTCAAAACCTAATCAAGACAAAAAGATCGCAAAATCAAACTCAGAAACCACAATATCATTAAGTGTCAATTGGGTCCGTGCAGAGGTACAATTAACCGATAAAAGTAATTAAAATTCCAACTCTCGAAATAACAAATCCTTAACATTAAAACCACTGTCAATACTTGCATCGCATACATATTTCAGGAATAATGTGTTAGTACGGACACTTCGTGAAGACAGGCATAGCACCTTGAGATCACACGTTTTGTCAGTTAACAAGATCCAAAGGGAGCTTTGTAGGATTCGAAGGGCTTAAGCGGCGAGCAGCATTCTTAACATTTTACGATCGAATTTCCAATCCTCATTCATACTATAACATGTATTTACCCTTTACCTGTGCTAGAAGAAAACTTTCTCTTTAGAAACGCTTTGATCAGAATTATATTTGCAAGGATAACTATAACTCCAAGTAAGATAACCGACATCCTTCTGAAATACAAGTAAAAAATTATAAAACTATTTATGATAAGGGAAAATTTAAACAGGCTTATGAGTAGTAATAAAAACCCAAACAAAACGTACGACCGAATTTATAATTACCTCTGCATCGAGGTACATTAACATGAATAAGGCATTATGTATTAAAATGCCAGCTAAAATCTTAGTATTTACACTTCAAAACTTACCTCCTATCTTGCATTCCAGTCTAAACGTCATAAGTATAAAAATACAACAGATCGATCATGAAGACAATATTATGTAAACAAAATTATGTACACTCCCTGATTCACGTAGCAAACCAGGGTTTGCAAAGCTTACCTGAAAAGTATAGAGGAGATAGAACTCACTATAGCTTCGTCTTCATGCAAATGATCGATATCATAAAAACTTCGAAAAGAACCGCACACCGTTAACCATATCGTACGTGAATCCGGAACATACTGGATTAATAGAAACACTCTTTCTCGCTGAACAATGGACTCGCTCGCTTCTGATCTTGCTCGGCTTCTGGTTTTCAACATGACGGGAATGATCCTTAGGTATCGGTACTTAAAGACGCTTAAAGTGGAAGGGTACTTGAGTGTCTTGATAACGAAGGTTTCGCATAATGACTGGCAAACGTGGCTTCTGAGTACACTGAAAATAAAGTATCAAAAACATTTACATAGTAAGTGTTATGGTTGCATTGCTCGCAGTTAAATACGACAAATAGAATCTTACTTAACATTAAAGTAGTATCACATCGTAGAAAAATAAATAAAAAACACCATGGTAACACTTAAATTTTTCATAAAATTAAAATTACATTAACGAGGGTGAAGCTTCATTCCTCTTGGTATTCCAGAAGAAAATTCTGCACTAATATACTGGAAAACAAACCAGTACGTAATTAAGACAGACAATATTATGAAAAAGAAGACCTAGTCAAGAAGAAAATCATTGCATAAACAATTACGTGAATCAATGAAAACACGAAACAATCGATAATTAAAAACCAATTAAAAAACAAATTACCTGAAAAGATTAAACTAGAAAAACTCCTTATCTAGAATTATACATACGAGTTTAACTAGTTCTATATTAAAAAAATCAACACTTTATAAAAAAAAATATTTTATATTTCCTAATAAACAACAGATCCACTAACATCCAAAACGTCGCACATAAAAAAAACACCTTCACGCATCCCCAACCCATGCATAAACAATGCCTCTTCAACAAAACCCCAACCAACTACTATACATCCACAATAATAAAAGTAAAGAAGATCTCCCAAAAATTAGCCAAAACAATTATTGGAAACCATCACCATTGCACATTCAACAAAATACAAAAAACTCACAACAATTCACAAACAATTCCACCTAACACAATCGTTATGACATCGCGCGCGCGCGTAGACACCCACAACACTCACCAACCTCACTCCCACCCAAAAGCACACCCACCAAGGACTTTTCTATACACACACACACACACACACACACACACACACACACACACACACTAATCTCACCCTCCCACCCGAAATCATACCCGCAATGGATATGCCTACACACACAGACACACTCAACCCTCCCTCCCACCCGAAAGACACCCACCATCGACATGCCCACGCACGCACACACACACACCACCATTCCCCCCACCCGAAAACACCCACAATGGACATGCCTACACACACAGACTCACACTCAACCCTCCCTCCCACCCGAAAGCACACCCACCATCGACATGTCCACGCACACACAAACACCATTCCCCACCCGAAAACACCCACAATGGACATGCCTACACACACAGACTCACACTCAACCCTCCTCCCACCCGAAAGCACACCCACCATCGACATGTCCATTTAATATAATTTCTTTATGTTTATGCAAAATCCCACACAGTGCCAGAGCTATACAATTTTGAGCCCGGGACATTGCTGAAACATTTCCCTCTCCCGAAAAAAATAAAGATGTGAAAGGTGTGTCAAGAAACTCAACAAATAACAATAAATACAAATTCAAGCTAGGAAAAGTTTTGGGATATATTTTAAATAATAGATTTAAATAAAGTATCTAGTGGTCAAATAATTTCACACGGTGAAGTTTAAACTCGAAAAAAATTGTGTCTAGTTAATGTTTAATAAAATAACCTTTTAAATACATGAAATAATACATTGGTCTATTTTCATGTTAGCGTCATGATTCATTTCAAAGAGTCCTACCTTCTAGATAATGAGTAGAGACTT
Source organism: Teleogryllus oceanicus (assembly GCA_964035755.1). Classification (NCBI taxonomy): domain Eukaryota; kingdom Metazoa; phylum Arthropoda; class Insecta; order Orthoptera; family Gryllidae; genus Teleogryllus; species Teleogryllus oceanicus. The sequence goes on from CAXIVR010000006.1 coordinate 98,353,566, forward strand.
CATTCTTATGTAAAATTACACCTTTTATCTTTCTACTTTCCGTTCTCAAAATTGAAATTTTCGCGAATCGTCGCCATCCTAACAATACCAAATTTTTTAGTAACACATTTTTACATTTTTAGTTATATTACATATTTTACATATTTTTCTATTTTAAAAAAATAATATTAATATATCATTTTTCTTCAATTTTATTTCATAGTTACCAAAATTATTTTTTGAATTAGATTTTTTCCTTCATAAATACCAAGCGCTGTCGACGCGCTGTGGGCTATATTAAGTCACGGTCGGATGTTTTTACAATCCGGCGCGCCTGCTTCAGTTAGCTCAGCGATGGGAAACGCGCGACCGAGATCATTTTCACCTTTAGGTGTGAAAAGTATAATGGATGTCGCGTTTCGTGACCTTCAACCTTTATTTCCGAAAAACTTTTGCGATCGCCAACTAACAATTCGGTGCGAATGTTTCACGCTGCAATGATTGTTTGCTAGTAATAGGTATTACCAGTTTGTACGAGGGCTTTTATTGCGTCTAGTTTGGCTGCTAAATTATGGTCCGGGGTGTTAGTAGAAGGTTAATGTGTTTTGTAATTTGCATATTTTAATGTTACATATTATATCTGATTTTTACATAATTATATATATTCTTACCGTTTTCATTACATATTTATGTACATATTTTGACTTTTCATACTACACAATTTTCCGGTCTTTTGTAATAGCTATTTAAGAGAAAAAATTGAAAATTTGATGAAATATGTTTCAGACCACTGTACTGAGACTTAATATTACGGCAGCGATTTTCTCGAGTTGTAATTTTTTTTCCAAATTTTTATTAATTTTTCCACACAGTCCCATCATCGGGCCCCTTGACTTACAGAGCGCCTGGTGATTGCCAGGTCTGCCAATGCCTAGCGCTTGCCCTGATCCCGTATGAAGATTCAACGACTACACTCCGTCTTCTTTAACTCTAAAGAACTTGTGGCATTCTTCGAAGACTTTTTTACAATTGCTTCCCCCTCCCATTTCTTTGAGGGGGCACATCATGATCGGTTGAAAAAGTTAAAATTATTTTCAACCCGGAAAGCTTCCTTCTAATCTTAATATCTATATATTAATCTAAATATTATTATTTTAATTCAGGAATATGTAATTCTAGTTCGTTATCGATTTTTTCACTGGAAGTTTTTCCAAAAAGTATTGAATGGATGAATATCTTTTTAAAGTGCGTAGGTACAACAAATGGATTCGCGTAATCTACAATCAAAATGTGAAAAAACTACAAGAAGTGAACAATTCATACGCTACATACTAAACCCTTTCCTGCATTTCTCAACCATACTGATCCTTTCACCTTCGTATTCTAATATCCACCTCACCTCATCCTGAACATAATGCCTTTCCCACATTCTTCCTTCCCCCAAAACGCCTTTCTCAAATATTTTCCCAATCTCTCTTCTCAGATCCCTCACTATTCGGCCAATATCTACTCGCTGGTGTTTTATTTACTGAACTATATATTGCTATCCTTCGTCTGTCACTTTCCGTACAAGTCTCTTTTAGATAACTTGGAATATTATCCAACTGAAAAATTTTAAACCATATTGTAAATTGAGTTTCTAATCTCAACTAGATTAATATTAGAACTCCAAGAAAGTATTGTGTACTACAATATTTTCGTAACCATTCGTTTCTTCCTTTAACTATAAAGACATCGCCCCCAAACATCAAAACTTGAAAATACAAAGCTTTGTTTCTGTGTAGTACTATTCCAACAAAGTTCGCGAAGCTCTCCTTCTGAATAAGCCGACAGAAGTTAGAGGTAATTTCTTCGGCAGTATTCTCAAAACCAAATATATAGGTTCATTGTTTCAATTACACGGCAACTACATTTTTATTTGGTTTTCAAATGTTGCATGCCATGTCAATTGCACTTTTCTACGTCATTGATGTGTATGTGGGAAGACAAGACCATAACTTCTAATCTCAAGAAACTTCTATATAAAGTGCTTAATTCGACACATTACCTCCTGCTTATAAAACCTCTTGGTAGTGGGGAAACTTCAGAAACTTCTGGAATAGTCTATCAAGGAATCTTTCGAGCAGCCCGACCTTCGATCCCGCCGGCTGCCTCGAAGAAACGTTCATCGAATTCACACCAAAGGTGAAGCAGCATAGAAAAGGCTCCTAGCACGATGTCTGCTAAAAATAGTTTGTCTTCATATACCATATTTTAGGATGTTTTAAGGGAAAATACTGCAGTAAATAATATCGAAATGACAGTCTCAAAATGACAGTCTCAAAATGACTTATTAGTTGACTCAAAAAATGAATACTTATTTGCTGCTCTAGCTATTATAACTACTAGTAATTAGTTATTTAAGGAAGTTACACATACTTAATTGGATGAAAAATTAAAATTTATGTACAAGAAGTTCTTAGTTTACCCCTTGACTAGTACGTTACGTTGTAAGGTTGTAGAGAGAAACTAATATCTGTATGAACAAGATACATTTTTAAAACCAGTGTAGAATGCAAGGAGATTAATATTTGAAGATTTTTCACGAAAAAATCTGAATAATTGTTTAAAGTTTCTATTCTTTATAGATTATATGCTATTGTATTGAGGATGAAGGAAAAAGTCCGAAAATTGCCTGAATTACTTTTCTAAAGCTATCGGTTTTTTGTTTCAATTTTAATTTCAATGGTAAAATCTATTTCTACGTAAAATTAAGATAGTTCTGTGACTTTTCTCCAAGGTTCTCGATTTCCGTTGCCACCCGACCCCTCATTCGACCTTGCCACCTTTTTCAGCTAACTGCCTCGATCGCGAATGCCGAATGAAGGCCATTTGCCCCCAAAGATTGCGAATATTTCGGACTGAAGCTATAATAACAAACTTTTGTTTAAGTACAGAAGACTGCGGAGAGGATAATAGTAATGAAATGAAAAGATGGGTATGGGAAAGAGTTGAGAGGGAGCGGAGAATGGAAGAAGTAGGTGCAACTCGTTATGTCCCTCCACATATTATGAAAAGCGCTGAAATAAACGAATTAAATTTATCAAAGGAAGGTTTTATTCGTATTTCGAGTTAGTTGAGACGCCTCCAAGGAAAGGCAAGTAGCTTTAATGCTTTTGCGTCTCTTGAACCCCGTTCCCTTTCACGCACAACACTTACGCAAATGAATGGCCTCTTTTCTTAACACTTCCATTTGACCAACCTCTTAGAACACTTTCACACTATACACATCAACCGTATCGCAATCGCACGGTTATGAAACTATTTAATCATGGCTAAGCACCCTTTAGGCTCCGCGCATAACAAATTACATTTATTCTGACCATTGTAACGCAAACTACGATCAAAAACATCACAAAGAATCAGAAGACCGCAATAAATTAACTATTTTGTAAAAAATAGCAAACAACTGATAGTATCTAAACCGATCTACATAAAAATTCAAAATAAAACTGCAAAATTACCGCTGTGCAACTTTCACTTCAATGGACAGTTGTAATGGCGCTCCGACAAGGTTGTGATGTGACATAACTAAGAAAGTAACCAATCACGAATGATTATAATTATTTATTAATTTTATTTTATTAGTTATATCTTTGGATTATTTATATCTTCAATAATTTATTCAATTTTCAATTTATTTCAATGCAAAACCCTATAAAATCGAAGTACATGAAAAATCAGATAAGCTTACCTTGCACGCATTCCGGGAACGATCTGCACTCATTCACCGTTCACGACTCCTCGACAACTGCAGGGGCGCAAGTAGCCTGTCGGCTCACGGAAGCCGTTCTCGGCTCGTGATTGGCTACTGATATGAAGTATGAACCCATTTGGAACTACAAGAAAGAAACATGACACAAAAGTTACATAAAATTTAAAATCTCTATTATTACTGAATATAATTTGACATACCACACATTTTAGCATTATATATTTTAATCGATATGTTTCACAAAATTGTTGAAAAGTGGACCTACTTCCGGTAGCATATGGAACGTTCAAACGGGAATCTTAAGAAGAAACTATTATCTTTTAACAAATTCCTTATATCAATAAACATTTGCCCATCAGATTTTAAATAAATACATGTTACGAATTAAGAAAAAATTATACCAAAACACTTCAATGTTTTAATAAAAAATAATACATTAGTACACAAATTCAGCTTTCGGGAACACTTTTCTCTAGTAAGTAATTTTTTGAAGTCATTTTTCTCTCGTTAATTTTTGCACACAATTAGTATATTTCTTATAATGCTTTTTTTTCTTCCATGGTTTAATGTTTCTTTATACATTTCCTTTTGCGTTGTTATAGGTCCACTAAAAATGGGAAAAGTGTTCCCGAAAGTTGACTTTGGGTACTCATGGTTTAGTGAATTTTACAACATTGAAAAGAATGGTTTGGTTATTTCTTAATTCATAACACGGAGTACCATAAGCTATCTCCTACCACCACTGAATTCACAAATAAGTATGTCCAATAGTCAAAATAATGCAATAGCAATTTTGATTTTTAACACTAATGTTCCTGTACTATTAAAATAAACAATTGATGGGATCAGTATCATTAAAATAACGAAAATATGTGGTTTTCTTTCCAGATGTTCATTTTATTTATTTTTGCCTTGGATGCTTTCTTCAGTTTCCCCTTCAGTCTCAGTCACTTCACGCACATAATACAAAAATAACTATGAGTAGGGCAAATAATAGATCTTAATAGATTGTCCCATACATGAATTTGAAGCTCTCTAGTACAAATAAAATTTAGAAAAAAGTGGCAATTTCTACAAATCTTTTGAAGTTTTTGTTATAAATGTTTTTGGTGTCTCCTTGACACAGGCATAAATCTTAAACATATTTGGACCAGTACTAATGAACATTACTTCGAAAGTGACTACCAAGAGAGAATTCAAAACCATTTGCGTGAAAAAGTTTCTAAAAGTTACATGTGTGGTTTCTGAAAAGTGAAATATGACCAAAATTTTGTTTATGTCATTTTATTCAGAGCATTTACCACGAACCGTACAAAATGGTGAAGGAAAAATTTTCGAACCGACTTTGAACAAATCATGTATTCAATATTGCCTTTATTTAATACAAAATTACACGAGAGAAATTGTACGAGTACTTGGTCGCATTTAAATATCTATTCTGAAAAAGAAATTTCATTCAGAAGAAAAGTTTATATCTTTAATATGTAGTTGTAGGAAGACGTAGAAAGAATCTTGCACTTTTGCAAATTTTCGAAAATTCAGAGAATTTAACAAAAATATGATTTGCGACATTTTTATAAGCGTTCTTTGCTCTATCCGACAAAAACTATATTGCTCTGCGATCAACGCTAGCGGGTAACCAATAAATAAGATTTTTTGTAAAATTAATATTCCCAAATCGATTTGGCTGATATTGCGGCCCCAAGGAAATTCTCAATTTTTTTTAAAACTGCACATAAAATGTACGCCCATGAAATGGCGCGTGTGTGATTTTTCTGAATTTTCGAAAATTACAAAGTTTATCTTTCGAAATTTAAAAAAAATTATGTAGTTTCGCATTCGAAAACAATTTTGCAAAGGGTCGCATCAAAATGACTTTTATGTCAGGTCATTGAATGCATTTAGCTCTATCCAAATAAAACGTTTAAAGAAGAAATTTGAAGCCGATTTGAACAAAATTTTGTTTTCAAAATTTCTCACATTTCTCTCAAAAATCCACGAAAGCTATTTATATTTTCAAAAATGTACTCGACATTAATTATTGACCTAATTGTGATGAACAAATTTAAATTAAGGAAAAATATATGTTTTCAACAATGTAGTTGTGCGAGGGGCTCCAAAAAATTGTATTATGTTTTCGAAAATTCAGGGGTAATAATGAAATGGGACCTGTGTCATCTTTCTAGATGTATTCTATAAATAATCCTCACTATTCAAACAAGAAAATTTAAGAAAACGTTTGGAGCCATTTTGAATACAATTTTTCAAAATGTCTCAGTGCCTTTATGGGAAGAGACACTAAAGTTCAAAGAATTTGTTTCACATTCATAGGGTCTCGAAATACCAGATTGATTGGGAAATATTCATTTTAAAAAAAACTATGAAAGCTTTGTGCACTAGTGTTGCTCACAGCTAGCCCGACGAATGGATAAACTGAATAACACATGGACGGCCAGACACACTGACAGATGTTTCGAAAACTAACATTTTTTTTGATTTCAGGGTCCTAACAACCAATATTTCGTGTAAATTGATTTTCCACAACATAACAAACCTTTCTCTTAAAGTACAACGTATATTTTTAATATACAAGTATATACTTGTATATACAGTTTTGAAAAAAATACTTTTTCGATATCAGGGGACCCCAAAACCTGTATTTCCGCTGAAATCTCGAAATCGATTTTATTTAAATCGAAGGTTATTTCCATCCCTACTGCGGAATCTTGTGCCGTGGGGCATGTGGCGGCTGTTCCTCGGAAGGCCCTCCGAGGCGGCGGGTGATTAGGGGCTTTGCGGCGCGGCGCGTTTATGGCCTAGAGCAGGGGTGTCCAACTTGCAAGGCCTCAAGGGCCACAACTGAAACCTTTAACGGACCGTATTTTCATTACTCCGGGGATCCACACCTGACTTCCCCGTTTTGTTGATCTCACCAGTTCGCCCGATTGCTCTGAAACGGGGTGGGTTGATTTGATTTGATTTCACTTTTTCGTGTTTCCGGCAACGTCAACTGCTTTGGTCATTAGTCCCGTTAGTGTAGGGCATGATTTTTTTCTCGGGAGATGGCGGTGATCTTCCCCAGCTTGATGGCGAGATCCGGCGCCGACCTACCGTCGGCTAGTGGGGTTCCCCCCTAACCAGGACTCTCTCCCCCAGCGGAGCGCCGCCCGAAACGGGGTGGGGTTGGAGGGGTGGAACCATGCGTGATATCAGGCTGAACCATGCACAACACAGTGAAAGACATTGGGATTATTTTGAATTTCTGAATGCACTACAAAAAAATCATAAATGTAAACAACCTTTTTTCTTCTTACATTAAAGAGAGTGTTGACCTCGGCAGAGTGCGTGAGCTAAGTGCACAATGTACTCGGCCGACATGAATGAAAGAGATCTTCACTTTCCACGAATAACCTTTCACGGGCCACTAAACGTCACCTCGGGCCGCCAGTTGGACAACCCTTTCTTGGAGTGGGAGCGGCGCCGTCCCTAGGGGTTCGAACACGCTCCACCAGGATCGGGGACCTCTGCCCCGGCACGTACACGAGCTTGTGGTCGCTTCATTCCTATTAGGTCTACTACGTGGTACACGACGCCTTCTTTAATTTGTTTAAATGTTTAACGGATGAAACAATGTCATTACTTGAACACAAACAATAATTGTGTTTTCTTAATTTATTTTTACATTTGTGTTAATAAGGTTTTTATTATCTCGATCAGTTGTTTCTGTTCCGTTGCTCGGAAGAAAAAAATAACTGAACGGGACAGACTGCAGCGGTTGACCAGTTATCCTTCATATTATGGCTAGGGAACGGATTTCCATGTAATTACATATTTTTATAGGAACTAGATTCACGCATTCAGTTATATTTTTTTTTAGAGTTTACAAGACATTACGAATGAATTGGAACTATTTTTATTTTACAAATGTTTACATTTTTGGCATAATTACATATTTTTACATATTTTACCTATTACGACACATTTCTTACATATTTCGCTCAATTTAATGTATTTATTCGTCGAAAAGGAAAATTTCAGATACACGTTCGCAATACTTGTTACGGAATCATATTTCTTACAAATCAAATGTAATGCTGCTGCGCTTCTATTACTACCATACATATCTGCGATGAATTGTCAAACTTACCCTCTTCCTACTTACTGCGCACTTACTGCTGACTCTGGGATGAGAGGATTTTTATGAACAAAAGTAATTTCAACCACGTGCTTGCTAATGTTTCAAACAGTAAATTCGTTGCTCGATCGAAAATGAACGAAAATTTTTTACAGAAAATTGTCCAACCGCTTTGTTCAATTTGGAGGATGAAATACATATATACCCTTTAATCCCCTTCTCTGAAATCCAGCTCGCTATACGGTACTACAATTCACTTGTACACCGGCTTCTCGTAAACATTGTAATATATGCTATGAACGTATTTTATATTTCGAATAAAATTCTTATATATGGTGAAATTTAGTGTACAATTATTTCACTAGAGATAGAACCTACTTTCAGCCACTTCAAATCCCTAAGAACTTATCGGCGACGTTCTACGACTTCGTATGATCGGAAAATGCTTGTAGAGAACAATTTTAAACACAATACTGAATGTTTATTTTACATATTTTCTATTTTTTCTTACATGTTTTAGAAAAAATAAATACACATATATGTACATATTTTTCATTTTTATTACATTAAATTCCGTTCTCTAATTATGACATTTTAAAATGTTTATATTTGGTTGGTGATTCCGGGTGCGTCAACAGCTTAGGTCATTAGTCCCGTAAGTGTAGTGCACTTTTTCGTCGGGAGATGGCGGGGATCTTCCCACGCTGAATGGCGAGATCCGGCGCCGACCTACCGTCGGCTAGTGGGGTTTCCCCCTAACCACGACTCTCCCACCAGCGGGGCACCGCCCCAATCGAGATAAGCCCTCGACCGGCTTCCCGGAATATGTAGTAGTGTAGTGCATGTTATTGTGTGTTAGTGTAAGTGTGTGTGTAAGGGGAGAGAATAGGACAATGAAGAGGAAGGAAAGATCGCGCGCGGTCCGTGGCCTGTTTGTTAGGGTACTGCTACGGCATTCGCCTGGTGTTGATCGGAGAAACCACGGAAAACTACCGATTAGAACAGCCGGCCTTAAGAATTCTCCTCCAGACAGTGACTGAATTCGATCCAGCTTAAAAGTTAGTGTCGAAAATCCTGCCGCCGCCGGGACTCGAACATAGAACCTCCCGGGCAGAGTCATTGCAGTGACATCAGTTGATGCACTGAGCTACCGCTCCCGGTTTCATATTTGGCAAACGTCACTAATTTAAGGACATTAAACAGCGAATGTTTGGTAATATCGAAAAGAATGTACTAACGTATGTATCTAATCCCAGGTGTTCGCGTTTATTAATTGTCAAAGGCTGTGTACATTCAGTTCTGCTAGTTGAATCACTATGTCGTACAGGGCACACATAGGCATCCGCAGTAGATGAGCAATCGTGCCTGTGTAGGGGGGGGGGGGCTTGGACCGCGTGGCGGCATCGGTTAGCTTGCGCCGACACGCTGTGCGTGCGTTTTATTCCTCTCACAGCCGCGCTCGACGAGGGATGAGGGGGGGGGGAGGGGGCACAGCGCGCGCCAGCGGACGGCGACGCGTGCCAGCGGCCCAGCCTCGCACCCCGCCACTCCCTGCTGCCTCACGCCGCAGGTATCCCGAACACGCTGGCCGGGAGACATGGCTCCGGGCATCAACTGGATGTTACTGCGGTCTCTCGGACCGGGGGGTCCCAGGGCTCGAGTCGCGACGGTGGCAAGTTTTTCGACAAAAGCTAGATAGTTAGGTCGAATTCAGTCACTGTCTGGAGGAGAATTCTAGCGACCGGCTGCTCTGGTCGGTAGTTTTCCGTGGTTTCTCCGATCTACACCAGGTGAATGCCGGAGCAGTACCCAAAAAACGGACCGCGCGCGAACTTTCCTTCCTCTTCCTTGTCCTAACCTCTCCTCTTACACACACTTACACTAACATGTAGTACACAATCACATATTACAGGAGACCGGTCGGAGCTTAAAGCGTGTCCTGGCTGGGGCGTTGCCCCGCTGGTGGAGAGTCCTTGTTAGGGGAACCCGCTAGCAGACGGTAGGTCGGCGCCGTATCTCGCCATCCAGCGGGGAAGATCACCGCCATTTCTCGAGGAAAACATGTACTACACTAACGGGACTAATGACCACAGTAGTTGACGCGCCCAGAAACACGAAAAATCAATCAAGCAAGCAAGCAAGCGAGTAAGTCGATGGGTAGGTCCGCGCCGGATATCGCCATCCAGAGAGGGAAGAACTTCACCACCTCCTGCCTCATCCACTAGCCTCGATTTATTCTCGGCGATCCTTTTGCCTGTTTACACGATTCGGCTTTCTTTTCCTTCATCCCTTACCTAACACCTCTTCCTTCGTTCTCGACACCCTGACTTCGCCCTTTGACTTCTCTATCAGCTGCCTCTGACTGTTCCTTCGAAAAATGAATGATGATCATACTTCGGACACAAAATGCGTTTGGTTATACAATTACATGTTTATGCTTCGGTTTTTATAACATTACTCGTTGGGACCATTGTACTAGTAACGATCTCTCGCTTGCAGTGCCACCTACCGTCTCCTACTACCTCGGATCTATTCTCCGTCTGAGCTCACAATTTTCCGTTAGGTAAAACCTTACTCTCTGCTTACTACAATATAGTCAATACTCTATACAATACAATATATTCTCAAACAATTGAGAGTCGTCGACGACCGCATCACTCTATGAAATAAATGTATTTTTATCAGGCATATGGGCAGGAGCGCCAACTGTTAATACTTCAATGAGTAAGTTCGGTGAGTGTAGTTGAACGTAGTTATGGACATCGATAACAAAATATTACCAAACATCGATATTCAAAATTAAAGCCTCTTCTCCATACTACAGGATCCATGCAGCTATCTGCGTCTACTTTTCACGTTTTACTTCTGCGCGGTTACCCTGAGCAATTCCACCTTCTCTTCGTTTTCTATATCTACTTGCACGTCTTTCTCTACTTTTCCTCTACATTCTTTTCCACGTCTTCCTGTACCACCGGAAGCGGTAGCTCAGTGCATCAACTGAAGTCACTGCAGCGCCTCTGACCGACAGGTCCTAGGTTCGAGTGCTGACGGCGGCAGGATTTTCGACACTAGCTTTTCAGCTAGGTCGAATTCAGTCGCTGCCTGGAGGAGAATTCTAGCGGCCGGCTGGTCTGATCGGTAGTTTTCCGTGGTTTCTCCGATCGACACCAGGCGAATGCTGGATATGTACCCTCCGAAACAGGCCACGGATCGCGCGCGATCTGTCCTTCGTCTTCCTTGTCTTATCCTCTCCCCTTACACGCACACTTACACTAACATGCACTAAACTACCGGGAGATCGGTAGAAAATTCCGGGAGTCCGGTCGGGAGCTTAGAGCTTGTCCTGGCTGGGGCGTGCCCTCCTTTTGGGCCGGTTGGAACCCCTAGCGACGGTAGGTCGCGCCGGATCTCGCATCCAGCGGGGAAAGATCACCGCCATCTCCCAGAGAAAAACATGTACTACACTAACGGTACTAATGACCAAAGCAGTTGACGCGCCCGGAAACACGAAAAAGCAAACCAAACCAATCTTCTTGTACCACTACCTTTCTTTTGAATTCTACATCTATCTTCATCTCCATCCCTGTCTCTGCCTCATCTTCTTATATCTCTACCTTCACATTTCCTTTATTTCAACTTTCACTCCACCTCTATACCCCCCCCCCTGTCACCCTTAAACTCATTCCTGCACTTATCGCTCCCTCCACCTCTATAACCACTGCCACCTCACGCGCCAGCTTTCCTGTTCGCGCTGTCCGTCCCCCCGCCTCGCTCCGGGGCCCAGCCGCAGGTCACCGCCCCTCACGCCCCCGCATGCCCTGCGCCGGCCGCTGCAGCTGCGCCTCGCACCCTTGCACCACTGAGTCTGCCGCTACGTCTCACGCCCCACCCTCTAACATTGCTATTGCCTCTCACTCCAGCACTTTTACTACATCTCCCTCTAACATTGCTATTGCCTCTCACTCCCACACTTCTATTATCACTCCTCTAACACTGCCATTGCCTCTCACTCCAGCACTTTTACTACATCTCCCCCTAACATTGCTATTGCCTCTCACTCCCACACGTCTGTTATCACTCACTCTAACACTGCCATTGCCTCTCATTCCAACACTTCTGTTATCACTCTCTCTAACACTGCCATTGCCTCTCACTCCTACACTTCTATTATCACTCCCTCTAACACTGCCATTGCCTCTCACTCCAGCACTTTTACTACCTCTCTCTAACATTGCTATTGCCTCTAACTCCTACGCTTCTATTATCACTGCCTCTTACACTGCCATTGCCTCTCACTCCAGCACTTCTACTACCTCTCCTCTAACATTGCTATTGCCTCTAACTCCTACACTTCTATTATCACTCCCTCTAACATTGCTATTGCCTCTCACTCCAGCACTTTTACTACATCTCCCTCTAACATTGCTATTGCCTCTCACTCCCACACGTCTGTTATCACTCACTCTAACACTGCCATTGCCTCTCATTCCAACACTTCTGTTATCACTCTCTCTAACACTGCCATTGCCTCTCACGCCAGCACTTCTACTACCTCTTCCTCTAACATTGCTATTGCCTCTCACTCCAGCACTTTTCTACATCTCCTCTAACATTGCTATTGCCTCTCACTCCCACACATCTGTTATCACTTCCTCTTACACTGCTATTGCCACTCACTCCAATACTTCTGTTATCACTCTCTCAACACTGCCATTGTCTCTCCGGCCAAAACTTCTACTATCTCTGTCTCTAACACTGCAAGTCTTTCACACTATATCACTACCTCTGCCTCTATCTCAACTTCTTTCTCCATAGCCGCTTCTATCTCCATCTTTACTGGTAATTTTTTCTCGCTCTCTACCTTTATTTCCATGTTTACCTCCAAATTAATGTCCTCTTCTCTCTCCTACATGTACTTCTTCCATATTCCTCTAAATCTTCTTCTATCTCTACATGACCTTTATCATTACATCTGACCCTACCTGTATCTCTATCTCTAACTTTACCTCCCACGCACATCGATTTCTCTCTCTATCTTCATCTCTACCTCTCTTACCACGTTTTCCTCTGTCCCGGACTTCAGCTCTACCTCCACCGCCACCTTTACATCGACTTGTGCCTCTACTTCCACAGCCTCCTCCGTCCCCATCTGCGCCTCTGCAACCTTCATGGCCTCCGCCGTCGTCGAACAATGGCCGTGCGGGATGCGAATTATTCTGTCAACCGCAACGCGTGCCCTCTCATCTCGCTCGCCGCCCCCCTCCTCGACTTGGTGTGTGGGCTACTGCGCCTCTGGTTCGGGGGAAGGACGAGAATCGAGACTACCGAGTTAAGTGTTTTTAATTAATTATCTAATTAAGTGCTTATGATTTTGTGAGATTTGACACATAATCACCTCTCGTAAATATATTAATATTTTTAGTTGCATATTTTGGTTTACAAATAGACACAAAATTAACATGAAAAAAACATTGCTTCAATATTTAATAACACTCATATCAAAATACTTAAATCATACCCGTTCATAAATAGAAAATCAAACGTCTCAACTGATTCAGGTATCTTAATTTATAAATATAACATTCGTCTCACAATAACATTTACTTGTTCTATATGAGGTGCCACTGCAAAAGAGACATAATAGCAAGTTAGAAGTTATTCAAAATAAATTTCGTCAAATATTAAAAACTCCTAGGTTTATTCCTAATGATCAAATTTTAAAAGAGCGGGCTGTAGATTGAATAAGTACGTGATTTTCAAAATTATCTAATCGTTTTTATTCTTCTCTTCCGTCTTGTTCGACAACTAATACATTTAAATTCGGAAAATCATGTAATAATTCTTCCCGCGTTAAGATTCGATATTCCGAATCTCTTTGAATCATCTTAATTAACAGTATAAAATTCAAACTGAAACAAAGTATAAAAGTAATTGTTAATAAGTTATTATGATCCTTCCTCGGTAACCTTAGAAATTATAAATCAATGTTCGTTTGTTCTTGTTTATTGAATTATATTTATTACTTATTGAATTATATTTATTATCTGCGGATTCGGTAGTATAACGGTCAGCGCACCGGACTGTTGTACTCGAGTTTGCGAGTTCAAACCCGATCGAATCCTTTGTGCGCCTTCCTTCGGAGGGGAAGTAAAGCCGGCTGTCCCATATAGTAGATTTACTGCATGTAAAAGATCCTCAAGCCTAAAAGAAGCCTCTGATCAAAATTGAGATCCGCCTGTTTCGTCGCCCAAGATAATACCTCCTACAAGACGTGGATAGAAACACCCGTGGAATATTTTTTTATGTTTCATTTCAATCAGTATTTATCCTGTAACGGTAATAAAAGGAGGGATATTTACAAATTCTGGAATAATACAGTCACGATTCACTGTGTTAAACTGTGTTTCACACAGAATTAAAGCTATTTCGGAAAATGTAATTGAAATGTTTTATATTAACCCCTATCTGTACATGAATACTCTATTGGAGTATAGCAGGAAATCCATTAATCCATCTTAATTTAAAAATGTAATGCATCAGATACAATTAAAATCACTGAATATGTTTATGATAGGAATATGCGTTTTATACTATTGCAGGACATTGTGTTAATCTACACTCACTAAACTTTGCATTTAAAAACTCTAAAACGTCAAAAAAACACGTTATTTTTCCTTTGCTAACTATACACACTCGGACACCTTTGCACGCGTTAACTCTAAACCTTCTTCAGCTAGCTGTATTTACACAATCAAACGACGTAATGAACAAATGACGGCAGATACGCGTTCGTTTCATTAATTTCATGCTTTTATAAAACTTTTTCGTTCATATAGTAAAACTTGTTAATAATAGCATGCATTAACACAGAAGGCCTATTACCCTTCGCCAAAAATCGCGAAATGTAGTTGAGTAGAAAGGTAGCATGTCATTCTAAACGAAAACCATTATTGTTCTAAATAAAAAGATTTGAGATGTAGTTAGTAATGAGTTTCATCTGGAAAGAAGTCTCACTGATTAAATGTTACCCCATGAGGTGAATGTGATAATATTTGCATAATTGTGGTAATTTGTATCGACGCCGATTGCGTCAGTGAAGGTTTTTCACGAGAAGAGCATTTTACGCGGAGCGTCCTTTTTTACTTACTCGAATGTTCCATTTATAAACCCGTTAACATACCACAAAACGTGCACTTCGGGCTATACACTGAGGTTTAATGAATTTTTGCTGTTTGTATAAAACCTAACGAAATTCTACTTTTATGCTTTAAATACAGAAGCGAAAAATAATAGTTAAAAAATAAATTATTGAATACCTAAACTCTCTCGAAAGTACAGTAAAATAGTTCTCTGTGAACAGTAACTTGTTATTAATAATGAAATTTAAAATAATTGAGTTTGGTATGTGCTTATTAAGCAAAATACACATAATGATTTTTTATGTTCTTCTACTCAATGCGTATTAATGTCAAACTTGTCAAATTGCGATAACATTGTAAGAACAACAATGTAGGTATAACGAAAGGCAAGAAGCTGTACACGGAGAGCTAATATGCCGGAAACTCATTAAAGTTTTACTGGCAAAACGTTTATCAAACAGGAACATTCATGCACTTTATTACCTATTGAATACAGGGAAACAGTTGAGGTGCCTCGGGGTGTTTGTTTAAAAAATTACGCACTTGTCTTTCAACGAACCTACTAAAAAATTGATTAATAATTAGGAAATCATGACCGCAGCGATTCTAATGATACTTTCCGTGCTTTAGCGCGTTATTAAGGTGTCGTATTAAGGGTTTAGGACACCTTATTAATTTTAACGCGGCCGCGAGCTGTGCTGCGATAGCGGTCGAAGCGGCAGTAAATGTGAGAGGCGGTTTAAATAAAACGCCGTTTATATTACCCGCCTGGACGGGTGAGTGGGTGGGCGAGTGAGAGAGTGGGTGAGGGGCGGTTGTGCGGGCAGGTGAGCGGGCGGGTGAGGGCGGGTGAGCGGGGGGGGGGGAGGGTGAGGAGGGTGGGGAAGTGGGGGAGGGGAAAGTGGGTAGGAGAGTGGGTGAGCTGAGAGCGGCTGAGCGAGAGAGATAATGGTCGGAAAGCGGTGAGCGGGCGGGTGAGTGGGCGGGTGAGCGGGCGGGTGAGCGGGCGGGTGAGCGGGCGGGTGAGCGGGCGGGTGAGCGGGCGGGTGAGCGGGCGGGTGAGCGGGCGGGTGAGCGGGCGGGTGAGCGGGCGGGTGAGCGGATGGTTGAGCCATAGAGTAAAGACTACCTCTTTAGTCGATGGTTGAGCGGCCAGGTGAGCGGGCGAGAGGAATAGAAGAACGGGTGAGCGGGAGGAGGAATGGGCGAGAGAGCAGATGGGAGACCGGGTACGCGGGGAGGGTGAGGAACGGCGGGAGCATGGCTGAGCGTTCGGGAGGTGGGCGGGTGAGCGGACTAGTGGACGGTGTGTTTTGGGGCGCGTTTTATGTGCATAATAACATGCGTGTTCCCCTCGCGCGCGTACGGAATGCGGGTAAACAGAGTAATGCATAATTCATGGAGATGCTCGTCGCGCCTGAGGCGATCGTGCGATCGCGTCGGTTGCCACAGAGGACCCGGGAGCTCTTCCAATATACTGCTTCTGCTGGGGGTGGTGGTGGTGGTGTGGGCGATGGTGGTATTGGTACGGATTTTGGTGGTGGTTTTCGTGGTGTTGGTGTTGCTGATGATGATGCTAGTCGTGGTCTTGGTAGTGTTAGTAGTTCTGGTAGTCGTGGTGGTGCTGATGGTAATGCTGCTCGTGCTGGTGCAGATGGTTTTGTTGGTGTTACTGAATATGCTCGTAATGCCGGTGATGGTGGTGATGATAGAGTTAGCCATCGAAGTTGTGATTCTGCCCCCAGTACCGTTGTGCCGACTCTGAAGGCAATTAGAGTTTGTTACGATTGCTGAGTTTCCATTCGTTTAGTGGACTGGGTGAATTTATAGTCTGTTAGTGAGTTATTAGTCCTTGAATGATTGAATAAGTATAATATCAAAATTTAAACAATAAAATTTGAAAATTATACAAACATAAGAGCATTATAAATCGTTCGTATTGGTAGGAACTATCTTTGCTACACAAGCAGTATAATCCTGTTTGTTCTAAATACTACAATTACACATTTTCTGTTGTTGACTTTATTTTCTTCCTAAACCAGATAGATCCTAGATATCTGAATTGCATATCTCGGAGCTCAAACCTGGATATCTACGGAATGATTTACCGTAGTTGGCTGGAGGCAGGAACTTGTTGAGACATGTAAGATTTAGAGTAAAGTAAAATGTCTGGAAGTAGATGATTTTCTAGTTAGTAATCGGCAGTGTTAAATCTGATGATCATATGATTAAAAATGATCTATGATACGAGGTGGAGCATATTGTCAAATAGAAACTAAAAGTAGATAAAATCGTCTGTTTACATTGTCTTCTCAAAAGTAATTTATTTTCATGACTATACTTATTCATTTCGCCTCACAATTACAGTTGAGACTCTGCGTCTACACAGCAAATTGAGAACCCTCAACCGAAACAGGTTTACAACTGCCACCATGTTCTTTGTACATCCTGAAAGTCCCATTTGGTGGTGTGAATAAAAAGTAAGCAAAAGTTAAAGTATTTAGTGTTAGCATTAGCATTTACTAACTAGTTTCAGCTCCTAGCACTAGCATTTGCTAGCTAAGGAGTGATTAAGCTTTTGCTAGTACTAGGAAGCTACAGCTGGAAAATTGTAGCATTTGCTAGGTAACACCGGACGCCGTGTTCATTGTTTATGTATACATTCGCTTACGTTCACGTTTTGAAGGTGAAGTTTATCACACTTTAAGGTTTCACCTACAAGTTTTACGACTTTAAATGTATTAAATATGGAAAATTTAAGTGATTTGAATATGGCTTCCGATGAAGATGTACAAAATAATGATAGCGACTGTAATCAGGGCCGCTTATTAACTCTATTAAAAGAGTACAAAATACTTTATAATAAAGCACAGGTGCCACGAATTAAAGTAGCTAAAGAAAAAGCCTTAACTTCATTGAGAGAAGTCCATGAAGAATTCGGGTAGGAAATAACAGAAAAACAGTTTAGGAAAAAAATTCAAAACATGAAGATAGATGTGACAAGAAAAAGTGATGTGAGTGCAACAGGAAATAAAAAAATTAATCTCAAAAGTTGGGAGTGTGATTCTTGGATTTAATGAGCAAAAAAGTAATCCAGTTTTTAACAAAGTTCCAGGTAATATAGTACGTGCTACTATTTCATGCTATATGTTTCTATATTATTTTATACTTGAACTGAGGTTAGGTTACTCTTCTTATACACATAATTACGAATAACAAATAAACTAAAAATTTTATGAGAAATGATTTTGAACACATTTTATTAAACATATCGTTTAATTTTAGGAAATGTGACTGTAGGGATGATGCCGGAGAATTTATCATCTGAGCCCCAAATAAAAAGTACAACATCAAACCTCTTGCCGTCACGTCACAAGCGACAAAGAAAAACAAACACCCACCTAGAATCTGATGAGACTGCTAACCTGAGTTTGCAAGAATTGCAAAGGCTCGTACTTTAGAGCAACTCACATTGGCGCGAAAACAAATCAAAAGAGAAGATTTGCTTATGTCAAGGTTAGAGCGCGAAGAAGAACCATTGCCTTCTATTGGCAACCAGATTTTCACATTACAAGAAATTTGATTGTCCTACACTGTTACATGAATGTAATACTATCAGGAAATAAAGTTTTCAAAGAAATTTATTTTTGATTTTACAAGTAATAAATAATATTCTGTATTTCTTCTATTCTTAGTTGTCCTCTTCTACGCCGGTTCTGATCTAATACAGAATTTTCATTGTCAATGCTTATGTAGTCTGCATCTTCATTCTCAATTTCATATTGAAATTCTTCTGGAATTTCATCTTTCAAAAATGTAGCAATATTGTGCAGCACACAACTTGCAATAATCACTGAAGGAACTCTTTCTAATTCTATTCTTATTTTGTACTGGAGAACAGGAAATCTCTGTTTCAGCTGCCCAAAACATCGTTCTACTCGTATTATAACGCGCCCTTAGCGAAGAGGTTTTTGTATGCCGTTCCCTCGGGTGTTGAAGGATTTCTGTGTAAGTAACCATGGCGTTATGCCGTATCCGATGTATCCAAGTAAAACTACGTCACTTTTCTGTTTGTTCATAAATTCATAAAGATCAGATCGTTTGAGTATTCGACTATCGTGTACAGATCCGGGCCACTGAGCATCTACACTAGTGACTCTTCATTCGCATTGCATGTAGCTTGAACGTTTATGCTTGCAAAATGCTTACGATTTATGTATTCATCGCCGTGATAAGTAGGTTTCTTTATTGGGACGTAGGAGCAATCTATAACGCCAATTGCACTTGGGAAACGATATCGTTCTGCCCACTGTTCCCGAGCATGGTTCATGTGCGTTGGAAACTTAATCCATTCGTGAGCTTCCTCTAGAATTTTATTCATTACAAATGTTATAGTTTTGCAAACAGTTGTTCGGTGACCCCTCTTCTCTTGCTACACCTGCTTGAAAGCCAGGGTCACTAACAAAGCGAAGAAATATCTGCATCTTCTGAATAGGCGATAACGCTCCACCTCTCGTTTCGTGTGACTCGCCTAGGAAATAAGTAGCTATCCAATGCACATTTTCTTGGTTAAACCGATATAGGAAAAACAATTACTTTCGGCGCCGGCCCGGTGGCCGAGATCGCTAAGGCAGTAGTGTCGTAGTGATCTCGGTCCGAAGGTCGCGGGTTCGAGTCCCGCCTCGGCATGGTTGTATTTGTGTTCGTCCTTTCACCCTTATCGTCAATCACCATATCGTTTCATCCACATAGTTACCATACCGTTAACAGCAATAGTGGTCGCTAATGACCTTAGATGTTGAAGCGACCTTAAATAAAGCAAAAAGAAAAAAAAAAAATCACTTTCGGCACATTCCCTTCTCTTGGAGTAAAGTTTGCGAGATCGAATGTGCATAAAAACAGCCATTTTTTAAATAAAACACCCACATTAAGAATGCCAAAACTGGACTGGCACACTAGAAAAAGATAGCTTTTGCTTAAAAAAGATGTTTTTGCTAATAAGTACTAGCTTTTGTTTATTTTTTATTCAATTTAAACAAAGCTTTGGCTTAAAATTACCAGTCAAAGCTTTTGTTTACTTTTTATTCACACCACCCATTGAGTCGCCAATGAGTATCAATAAAGCGTTCCAAAAGCCTGACTTCACTTCCTCCTCTTGTGTACGGTCCTCGCCATTACCTTCTGCCTGGGTAGTTAACCTTAAAAAAGCAGAGTGCCTCATCGTTATCTTTCGTTGTTTTCTTTCTTATCCTCATGTTCTTTTCAGACACATACGGTAGATATGTGTGCGCAGAGGGAGGACCAGGGGGTCTATTGCCTTTCTGAAAATATTGATTGATTAATTTTTTCGTGTTTCCGGGCGCGTCAACTGCTTTGGTCATTAGTCCCGTTAGTGTAGTGCATGTTTTTTTCTCGGGAGATGGCGGTGATCTTCCCCCGCTGGATGGCGAGATCCGGCGCCGACCTACCGTCGGCTAGTGGGGTTTTCCCCTAATCAGGACTCTCCCACCAGCGGGGCACCGCCCCAGCCGGGACAAGCTCTAAGCCCCCGACCGGTCTCTCGGAGTATGTGGTAGGGTGGTGCATGTTAATGTAAGAGTGTGTGTAAGGGGAGAGAATAGCAGAAGAAAGAGGAAGGACGGATCGCGCGCGGTCCGTGGCCCGTTTGTTAGGGTATTTCTCCGGCATTCGCCTGGTGTTGATCAGAGAAACCACGGAAAACTACCGATTAGAGCAGCCGGCCGCTAGAATTCTCCTCCAGACAGCGACTGAATTCGACCTAGCTGAATATATAGTCGAAAATCCTGCCGCCGTCGAGACTCGAACCTAGGACCTCCCGGTCAGAGGCGCTGCAGTGCTGAAAATATTGTAAGGGCTCCCTTAGCATTACGAAATGAAACATTTTATTTTCGTGAATATGTTCAGTACTTGAATTTCCATTTTAACACAACAATTGTTGTACGGCATTAGGGAAGAGGCTTTTCGAGCAATCTGGCTACCCTATTGATTGAATTTTGAATCAAAAGTATTTATTAATTTATCATTAAAGTTATGCTCTCGTGTTTTATTTATTTACTTGTAAAATACGTCACAGGCAAATAAGAAAGGTTTAATGGAAAAGAGGATCGAGAAATGTTGTTGGCTTTCTCTTATGTTTTAGGCTGCACACAACCTTTTCATAATTTTCATTGCCGCAATTGGAAAGAGGACAGAAGTTGTCTCTATTATTTTCTAACTTGCTTCTTGTTTCCGACCATCGTCGCTGAATACAGTGATGTCTTTTTTTTTTCTACCTTCTCTGTTCATTGAACTGTTACTTCTGTCACAAACATAAAGTCTACATTCAACAGCTCTCTCACAGTCGTTATTTGTCATCAGTGAACTGAAACTCTTTTCTTTCCTCTTCTTCTTTTCTCGCACTACACAAACTCATATTTCTTTTATCCAATCCAATATGTCCTGTAGGCCTACTTGTATTTCTCTCTGCGGACTGACCCACTGTCGAAGGCCTTTTCGCTGTCGCCCGCGTGTCCACAAATCGCTTCCGATACTCCATGTGGCAGCTGGGTACTTGGCCTGCAGCCAAGAGGCTGCGAAATGAAAACAATTCCTAAGCTCATAAAGCGGAGATGATATTGCTACTGTAGAAACGATTAGGTGTAAGGAGCATTTTTATGACACAACCTCTCCCGTCCGCTCCCGAGACTTCGGTCGGAGGCGTGGCTAGAGCTTCAGCCGTCTTGAAGTTTGCCGCCCTTCCCTCAAACGAAGAAAAAGAAATTCGAAGGTGCCCGCAGGTGCTTGCATCTCCGCGCCACCCAGCTCTTTCAAGACGCTTGCCATCGCGCCGTCGCCGACTCGTCCGCAGCGGGCCGGGAGTCTGTTTCAGCTGTGCGTATTAACATTTAAGCGAAGCCAAGTCGCGGTTAGCGTTTGCTCACTGGCAATTATGTCGCCAGCTCTCCGAAACTCCACCGACGCTCGTTCTCCCCTCCGCTCCCCTCTCCCGGTGACGTCTTCCCCCACCCCTACCTCTCCCCGCGCAGCTCCAGCTCCCTCTCGTCCTTTTCCCCATCTCTCTCCTTTCCTTCCACCGCCCGCGCCCCGTCCTCCCTTTCGCGTTGTATCCCCCGTTTGCCTCCCGTCGCTTCCCCATTCCGCTGTCGCCGTGCCCCGCTACGCCCCGCCCCGCCCTGGGCTGCTGGGGCTCCGATGAGGCCGCGAGGGGCGAACACAGAAATTCAATATCCCCCCTCCTCGCCCGCGCCCCGCCCCGCTCCGCTCCACTCTCCGAGGCTCTCGTGCGGTGCCGCAGGCGCTCACGGCCGCTCGTTCTCTCTGGCGCGCACGCTCTCTCCCTCTCGCTCTCGCTCATCCTCTCTCTTTCTCTGTCACTCTTGCACGCGCGGAGCGCTCTCTGTCGGCGGACGTCGGCGCCGGCCCAGTGGGCCGCACCAACTCAGCCAATTAAAGAAACAGATGACAACTGACTCATGAGTAAGCGCCGGATTTCAATGAAATGCCTATTTTTTCCGGTAGTCAAAAAGTATGTCCATTTGGTATCTCCAAGAAATACTTTATTTCCAATTATTTAAACATGATTTTATGACATACATCTGGCGTAGTTTTTCTGTTTTCTTAATAAATATCATATTTTTACCAAATGCAAATGATTCTGCATATTTTGTTTGTACATTTGTATAGTTTTTCATGGATTTACCCGATATTTTTTAATATTTAAAACAAAATTCTAACGTGTGTTTCTACATTCGCAGTTCATTGTAGCAAATATCAATTTCAGGTATTTGAATTAATGATTATATTTACAAGCGAATCACGATAGTTTAAAGTATTTCGTGTCATCAAGACCAGTTTCAAAATCGGTAACTCTGATGTACACAAATTTAACCACAAATCACAGGAGAGGTTTGCCTTGCGAATGTGAACGAAACGAACTTCTCTTCGCATTTTATAAAGATGGCAACTCAGTGGGTTTCGGAATTGTGTTCAAAAGTGATTCTATTGCTAATTGTTCAATACATTTAGTGTCAGATATTCTATTGTGGAAATCGATTTTATTAACACTTTTAAAAGACACTGAGCGATATCGTCAGAGTAAATTACCTGATGAATGTACTGTGCGAAAACGTTATGAGGCACAGTTTTAGGGCGGGTAAGTATGGTATATTTTAGTGCACATTCTCAAAGTTTTTACTGCATTAATGCATTCATATTTCAAGGATTATTGATGTATATAAATCCTGTACCTACTCATGAGGCAACAGAATGTCAGAAAGATCTTGATTGTCAAGTAAAAAACATTATATTTTTAAAAAGAGTTTTTTCACTTAGTACGATATAAACACGATTATCTACTGTATCTGCCAAATTACCGTCTTCCTTGCTTAATCACGACTCTAAAGGAAACGAAGAACGTGAACAGACTACCGGAAAACCTATGAAAACCATCACTCTTTCTGAAGAAACCACCCTTTCAAGTGCATGATCTAAATTCTGCTTTTCTTTGTTTAGTAAGAGTTACTTAACAAAGCAAAACACAATCTTTCAAAGAATTTAGGCATTAATTTCAATTAAGGCATTTAGGCATTAGGCTTTCAATTCAAAATACATGATTATATACAATTGCGTTCGGTACAAACTTCAAATTGGTTTATACGCCCATTATAAAATATGTAAATATTCTAAGTAGTACAATATTCTCCTAAAATATTGTACTACTTAGCTCCTTAAAGTTGGATTCACTATTTAGTCTCAATTAAGAACTGAAATATTTCGGGAAGAAAAAAATAAGATGAATTGGGTAAAATCGTTTTAGTTTTTTAGGGTTTTCTGGAATCGATTCAATGTTTTTCATTATTTTTTTATTTTTTCAAAAATCTCTAAATATATATTTTATTTTGCGAGGAGGAATGGTTGAGACACGAGCCCGATAGGCCGAGTGAATCAATCTCACGAGAAAAATATAAATAAATAATAAAAAATAAATATTTTTTTCCGCGTGTGACATACACTATTTTTTAGACAGCCTCACTAACTTCCACTTGATTTTTATTCAACCATGCAAATCACTTAATGATGCATTAACCCTAGATTACGAAGGCGTTGTATGTCCGACGATGCAACTAATTCCGAAAGCTTCTCCACCCCTTCCCCTCACTCACCGTTTCTGAAACTCTAGGTATCTTCATTGTGTGACTAGCCAGTGAAATACACGTAACCTTGTGCGCGTGCCTATTTCCGGTGTACGCCATTTCCGGTGTGCGCCAACACGCGTCGTCCAGTAGACTAAACCTTAGTTATTATGTCAGTTTTTTGTCGCTATATTCCCTAATATTGTGAACAATGAGTACGAAACTGAATAATGAATACCTTGTCTTGTAGCATTTAAGTTTGTTCTGAACATTTAGCAATTATAATGGGACAATGGCGAATATAACAAAGGTCGCATGACTAGGTACTACTGCGGACGCTTGCTTCTCAAAAGCTATGTGAGGCCAGCACCAAGCAAGTGTGTGCTGTGAGAGTCAAGATATTTAGCTGTATCTGTAAAAACGTTTAAACTGAATTTTGTAACTTTTTGATTGATTGATTTATTCATGTTTCCGGGCGCGTTAACTGCTCTGGTCATTAGTCGCGTTAGTGTAGTGCATGTTCTTTTCTGTCGCGAGATGGCGGTGATCTTCCCTCGCTGGATGGCGAGATCCGGCGCCGACCTACCGTCCGCTAGTGGGGTATCCCCCTAACCAGGACTCTCCCACCAGCGGGGCACCGCCCCAGCCGGGACAAGCTCTAAACTCCCGACCGGTCTCCCGGGATATGTGGTAGTGCAGTGCATGTTAGTGTAAGTGCGTAAGGGGAGAGGATAGGACAAGGAATGGGAAGGACAGATCGCGCGCGGATCGCGGCATTCGCCTGGTGTTGATCGGAGTAACCACGGAAAACTACCGATCAGAGCAGCCGACCGCTAGAATTCTCGTCCAGACAGCGACTGAATTCGACCTAGCTGAAAATCTAGTGTCGAAAATCCTGCCGCCGTCCGGTCTCGAACCTAGGATCTCCCGTTCGGAGGCGCTGCAGTGACATCACCTGATGCACTGAGCTACCGCTCCCGTTTTTTTTAAACTTCATATCACACATGTTCAATCCATTACATTTAGTGTTTCATTGTAAAAATGCGTTTTTCTTTATTTATAGCCAAAGTAGTTAGTCAGACTACGACTTTGTAATAACGCTTGGTACAGGTCGCTGTTGTAATTTATGGTTAAGGTTAGTAGTATTATACGCGCACGTTTTCTTGAGCTCCGGCATACCTACCCCCACTCCGTTACTAACATTAGTTGAATTCAGAATAAATGGTGTGAATGTCAACAAGCTTGGTTGACAAATTCTGATAACCAGAAATGTTTGCTCCCGGGTAATAGAAAATATTTTGCATCAAAAAACCAGCTACAGATTTCATATAATAGTCCTGTCAACAAAATAGTCAACCTCCCACTCCCCTCGCATCTAGCGAAATGAAAGCTCAAGAAAACTTGCGGGGATAATAGCTGTTGTAGTCAGACGAACTTATCGCTTTGTTGCATTCACAAATTTATCGAAACATTTGATCATCGTGTCACTTTTAGATAGTGCTAAAAATTGAACTTTTAGCACGCAATGCATGCTCTAAAAAACATTTCAATTTCACATATATTTCAGATAGTTCTGTTTAAGGCTTTTCATCATTATAAAATTCTGGCATTTTTAAATTGTTAAATTTTTATCTTAAAATATATTGAGGTTTCTTTATTATCACAACGGAAGTGTAACCAGGTCTGTGCTATTTCTCGCTGGTGGTAGGAAAATGTTCAAAGCTGGCTGGTCAACAACTGGAGTTTTAGAGCTTGTTTCTTGTCGGTTATTTTCAGAAAAAGTTCAGAATCGAAGAAGAAAGTACTGCTGCTAACAAAACTGTATATCAGTGAATAAAAACTACCAGAGATTGTTCACAATTTGTTAGGTGTTCCAGTCATAGATGACGGAAATCTGACCCTGACAATTCTTTGAACTGGTTTCTACCAAGCGTTCACTCTCAGCAATAGCATGTCCGTAGCATAATTTGTTTTTATCTCAAAAATCGAAATAAATTAACTCTTCCATCCCGCATTCAAGGCAGCTTCATAATTTTTTTCTACTTGATATATTTGTGTTTTTATAGTAGTTGAATATTTCAGAAAACATTTTTTCTTTCTCTAAGTTTCCTGCTCATAGAGAAAATATCTGTAAGTACCTTTCGTTTTTCTCGACTTTAAAAATGTTGCTTTATTTCTCTGTAAGTACTATGATGTTTATTATGTTAGTACTATGAAGCATTATTATGTTATTATTGTTTATATTTTGAAAATTACTACAAAAATAACCGCATTAGCATGAAATTGTGAATGGTATATTTTTCTAAGAGAAATATTTGACCATTTCCTAATCTATAAGAGCTGACAGGTCATCCTGGAGTGTACCGTGTGCTTGTGGGAACTTAACCCATCGCATTCGACTGTAGGCATACCTCATGTTAGAGAATGCGTCTGTCTCATATGAATAAACTCTCGATGATAAATCTGGGAACATAGGTTGAATTGCCAATCACCGAAAAAGCGACAGTGGCTAATTACAAATTCAAAGAAGCTGAGATTCACGGAATTTAAACCAAATTTACCTGAAGTCAGGCACTAAACGCTTAAATGTGTGAAGGTACGCCCTGAACATAACCTGAATAACCCACTTAACTGCGCAGGCAAGTTTTTCTTACTTCAGTTGTGAAATCGTCTCCCGCAGGGCTTAGAGGTTGTCTGCTTTTGACACGAGATTATCTACAGCTCCGTACAAACACTTAAATCAGCACTATCACACAGTATCCCGGGGAAGCCAAGTTCTACGAAGGTAATCGATGTTCGTAAAACATGCGATACAAGAAGACCCTGACCTTCTCAACCCGCCGTCCACCTGACGCTCGGCCGCACCCGGCCCACTGCGGACCTGCGCGCCGCTGGCCGCGAGCTGTCGCGCGCAGCCGCCGATAGGGAGCGCCTCGGCCGCCTCAGCGGCGCTGCCTCTGACGGATGGCAGGCGGGCGGCGGCCCAGCCAGATTTTATCGCCCGAATTTATTGTCTACTCCGTCGGCCGGCCGACCGGGCGCGGTAGCACGCTGGTCCTGCTGCCACAGCTGCCTTCACCGCCTCCGACGCCACTCTCGCCCCTGATGCCTTGGCATCACCTGACAACCGCTGCAACCCCACATACCGATGTCCCAATGCCCCGACCACACCCCGACGCCCCCGACGCCCCCGACGCCCCCGACGCCCCCGACGCCCCCGACGCCCCCGACGCCCCCGACGCCCCCGCCGCCCCGACGCCCCGACGCCCTGACGCCCCCGACGCCCCGACGCCCGACGCCCCCGACGCCCCGACGCCCCCGACGCCCCGACGCCCCGACGCCCCCCGACGCCCCGACGCCCCCGACGCCCCCGACGCGCGCCCGACGCCCCCGACGACGCCCGACGCCCCGACGCCCCCGAGGGCCCCGACGCCCCCGACGCCCCCTGACGCCCCCCCGACGCCCCCGACGCCCCCGACGCCCCCCGACGCCCCGACGCCCCCCGACGCCCCCGACGCCCCCGACGCCCCCGACGCCCCGACGCCCCCGACGCCCGACGCCCGACGCCCCGACGCCCCGACGCCCCCGCGACGCCCCCGACGCCCCGACGCCCCGGACGCCCCCGACGCCCCTGACGCCCCGACGCCCCGACGCCCCCGACGCCCCCGACGCCCCGGCCCGACGCCCCCGACGCGCCCCCACGCCCCCACGCCCCCACGCCCCACGCCCCCCCACGCCCCACCACGCGCCACCACGCCCCCACGCGCCTAGGCCCCCATGCTCCCACGCCCTTCCACGCCCCCACGCCCCCACGCCCACACCTCCCAGGCCCCCACGCCACCCACGTCCCTAGGCCTCCCCTACGCCCCCAACACCTCCACTCCCCACGCCCCTCACGCCCCCGACCCCCACGACCCCACGCCCCAACGCCTCCACTCCCCACGCCCTCACGCCCCTCGTCCCGACGCCCCGACACCCCCAAATCCCCCAAGCCCACACCCCAAACGCCCCACACGCCCATGCCTCCCATGCCCCCATGCCCCCACGCCCACATGCTCCCCCACGTCCCCCACGACCCCCACGTATTCTTCAACTACTCCTAATGCTGATACCAGGAGCTCAGGAGCATCAGTCAGAGGCACTACACTGCCTCTAACCGGAAGGACTACACTTACGGGGCTGATGATCTCAGTAGTTGACGCGCTCAGAATAACTAACATCCAACCAATCAACCATAATGCTCATAAAACCTTCACCGCCCAGCTTATCACCATTACTCTCTCCCCGTCGCCGCTCCGCCAGATTGAACTGCAAACGAGATTCTCCTTCTCGAGCACAAACAACACTCCAACAAGCAGTGATCGTATGAAATTTTTGATTTTAGCATTTCATCCTCTGAAGAATACGGGATCCTTGAAATAGCACCTACACATGACATACGGGTCTACCTGTCAATAATGTCACAGCAATTGTGTTATATATTTTAAATGCGAAAGTTTTCGAGCTAACTGGTAGCTAGAAAAAAACTCTTTCCAAAACTGAATTCCTTAAATAATGTCCGATTTAATAATTATTTTATCAACATGAAATCTACATCTCTAACTAAACCCTTGAAATATAGTTTCATGTGTGTAGCCGAGGTATCGTCACGGGTAATTTCATTCCAATTTTTGACAAACTCTTTTTTTCATCTCCTTGCTACGTGCCACGCTTAACAGAAAAAGTGTAAACCGCCCTTGACACTATATACTGCAGACGTTCTGTGCCGTCTCAAATATTTCCAGCGATTTCTAACTTCCGCCTTCTCCTGGTCTTCTAGCGGCATTTTCTCCGTATTGTCATGATTTGTCGTTATTGTGATGACCCTCGTCGATAATGTAAAAAACTTCTGCTTCCCACAGACAGTCTGCTACATCCACAGCTCCTACATTGCTCTTTTTCTCCTTCAGCCCTCCTCCACCATCTCTTCCACTCTTCATCTCTCTTTTCTGAATTTCTCTCACATTATTTCTTTGCATTCCTCTTGAAATGAAAAACAGCAAGATCACTACTTCAGTTCTACTTCAATCCTGCAGTACAAAACAAAAATAATAATAATAATAATAATAATAATAATAATAATAATAATAATAATAATAATAATAATAAAATTATTAATCTTGTATTTTCAATTATTTGTGAATTAGAAGTAAAGGAATTTAAATAACTTTGAGTATCTTTGTGGAAATGGCTCTGCGTCAAAGACAATAATTGAAAATAAGCAAGGAAAGTGCTAAAAATTATTGGCAGATTTCATAATGTTATATGAAATAATATTAGAAAGGAAACCAAGAGCCAAATACACACGACAATTGTGTTACCCATGGGCCAAAAATTTAGGTTAAACAGGATGCAATTAACTCTCTGTAAGATGTTATGGAAATTAATTTTTGGAGACGATATTGACGGTATACCGTGTTTGAGATTAGGCAGATAATGCAGATACACAATTGATCGAGAATGTAGTATTCAAACAACTCTGATGGTATGGCCATCTATTGAGAATCCATGGCGGTTGGAATGCCAAAAGTAGTCTTTGAAAGGAATCCTATCGCAAGTAGAAAACGAGGAAAGCCGAGAAAATCTTGGAAGGCCGTCATCGATACGTCGATGGGTAAAGAATAGAAGGTACCAGGCGGAATAAAAAGCAGCAAAATATTCTTCTTCCTCATACATCATAAGCAGTTTTTCCTGTTTTTCTACCAAATAAATCAAATCAAATGCGAGAAACGGTTAATACAATGTTTGCTAAATATCCAAAATATAATAAAACGAAAAACGGCATCTTTTATTTACTAACGGCCAAATTAGAACTTTAGCGATATCGTTTCATCAACGGGTTAATTGTTCAAAAGTTAACAAAGCTTAAAGTACTTTACTCATCTGCGTTTCTGTCAATAGTGTTCTGAACAATTTTCAGTTAGTGTTTCTGATTCTGAAATAAAATTAAATTTACATCAACATTACATTAACAAATGAATGTGACAATGAAATTGATGAATAATCGAATTCAATAACTTCTGGGAAAATTTTTTTTCAAATGAATTCCCGGCTCCAATGAACGCGAGCCCGAAAGAGCTATGAATTCATTAGCGTAGGATTATTTATTGGCAATTTTAATATCAAGCCAATAATTTAAATACACCTGTCAGTTAATAATAAATTAGCACGTTAAATAGTGTGCAATGGAAATCTGATTCGTCTTTACTTTAACTTCAGCGATATCTAAATTAAAATGTATGACAATTAATTTACATCATTTTGAGCTTCGCTATTGTTATGCCGGTTACTCTCCAGTAGCGTGATTATGTTCTCCTCGTGGCTCTGCCTTGCACATTAATTTTTTTAATGTGACTGGACTGAGAGGCCACCAAATTAATGACTTCAGCTAAAGCACAGAAGTGAATGTGCGGGATGGCGCTGGTCGCACATAACAAATTGCCCGAGCTCATCCTCTGCGACTCCCTTCCACCGATGGCGATTGGTATCACTCATGTAGGTGCTAACAATTAAGATTGTTAATGACTTTTAACTGGCACAAACTGGCCCAGGTAATTGTTTTTATCCCTCTATTTACGAACTTCGATCTTGCGAGACTTTTTTTAAAATTGCAGGAAGCCATTCATTTAGATGCTAATTGGATGAAGGGAAGTCATTTCATGCTTCTGTTCTGTTTGATAAATCTTCAGATATCTTGTAGCTCGGACGATGAAGTATAATATTATACCCCTTGACCATTATGTTGTGAATTAAACTTTGTTGATGACTTTCTGTGAAGATCTCTTTTGTTTGAGCTCTTGCATTTTGATTGGTTCAATGATCTCTCTAGTGCTTAAAATCAAATTGTTCCCTTTTCAAGTAAAATATTTTCATTCACAGTTGATCACTAAAGAATTAAAGCATTTCCAAGAAAACAAAAGTAACTAAAATATTTGTATACATGATTTTCAGCCAAGAGGATTCTTGTCATTCCCTTTGGGTAAACCCTATTTTAATATTGTTTTCAGAAGACACTCGTTTTTCGGAGTAACGCATTGTGTAGGTATTTTTCGTTGGAAGAAAATGTACTGGTGTGTTTTTCTCACAAAATTCATGTTATCTAGACACCCCATTTAATGATGGATTTTTTTTGTTTGAGGGTAAAATAAAAAAGCAGGAAGTAGTGAATGTCGGAAGAATTCATTTTAGTCAAAAGTAACACTAAATGCCACAAAAATACCAATTCACCTAGTGCTGTCGTTTTTCTGCATTAGTGACTGAAATTGAATCACATTCAAACTAATGGGATGCACAACGTGCTGCGCATTTGATAAACTTTTCTTCGTTAGACCGATCCGGGTCATATCATATTGAATGATAACGCCTATTCAGGACTATGTAACAACGCATTATAACTAGTCAGTGAGAATAATCATTCATGTGACTGCACCTGCCACATGAATTTATAGTCGAGCAGCTAAGGCTAATCTCCTTTGATTTTTCGTGACATTTCTTTTCCTTTTCAATCAGGATAATGGAGAGCTTTTCAGAGGTTCCTTTCTACGGATTTCACCTGGAGCTTTGTAAAGAATTTTCTCAATCGCATCTGATGTCTTGTAGAATTTGTTGTTATTATTATTATTATTATTATTATTAATTATTACTATTATTATTATCATTGTGGTTGCTAGTCTCTAATTTACTACCAAAGATATTAGATGTCGGGTAAATAAAAATCAAATTCAGGTAGCATTCAACTTCCTAAGGAACCGATCTAGTGACTGTCTCACCTATACGATTCTTTGCGCAAAATATGTTGTTCCCAATAACGCTTTGTTTGCACCTCCTCTCACTATTGTAGTAACTCACTACCGTAGAGTTTTGGACAAGTTCTTTTATAGATTTTGCGGAATAAACCCCAGACTTCCGATAACTACTGGTACGACCTGTGGTCCGGTCATCCTTCGCAATTTTAAAACACTATTTAGTCATTCATTCTCATTTTCTTATCATCGTTCCTCTTATTTTCAGAGTTCCGAGCAGAATTTGTAGTTGATACTGGGAATATCAAAAAACAAAAGTATTGATAGAAAAGTCGATAACTTCAGAACTGATACTGAAAGTATCAAAACTACTCTCGGTAAGCTCTGGGCACAAAGAAGGGGTTGAGAGGAATGTTACGCAAAGGAAGTGTTGGGTAGGATGTCGTGCAAAGAGAGGGTTTGGCGGGATGGTGTGTGAAGAGGGTGGAAAGGGTGACATGGTGTCAAAGAGAGGGTTGTGAGCGTGATGTGGAAAGAGAGGATTGGGTGGGATGGTGTGTAAAAGATGTTGGAAAGAGGGTTAATGGTACAAAGGGAGGATGAGAGAGGATGGTGTGCGAGAAGGGGATTGTGAGAGGTTGTGCACAGGGAGGGTGGGAGGGGATGGTGTTCGAGTTGGGGGTTGGGAGGGAGTGGTGCAGGCGCTGCCCAGCTCCCGACCGCGACAATGGCAGGCGCTGGGGGCTACTTTATTATGGCGATCCGCGCGCAATCTGGCGGCCCCAACGGGCCCCGCGGGGCACCCTTGTTGGCGATGCAAATAAGTAATTTACTCGCGTATTAAAACTCGGGTCACCGCCGCCACCGCCGACGCAGCCGACGCAGCCCCCGAGCACAGTGAGAAATTTCGCCGATCTCCGAGAGCGAAAATTCACTTTTCGGTTTGCTTTTTTGTAATATTCAGTGCGGACCAATTTTTATTCCAATATCAGAATACTGGAAGTCAACAAAAGGAATACAAGAAGAGACTCTGAACAAGTGTTTTATTGTTGGGATTCGAGCAGATAGATGTAAAAAATTGTTCCACTCGTCGTTGAGAGAGGCTTTGTTTCTGTAGAGGATGCAATTTATTTTTGGCCGATTCATCCCTTTCTCTGTAATTCTACTACGTCACTACAACCGCGTATTCCTCTCCCAATAGGTAGACGTGGATGTTGGCCAATTGCTACCAGTGTACAGAAATGAAGAGAGAAGGCAACGCAAAAATATGTTATGCGCTAGGTCGAATAATATCTTCACCCGTCCTCAGTTTCTTTTGTCCATCTTAGTGCTTGTGATGATGTCTTAATGTTCATAAAAAGAACCTAGTTAAATAAACTTTTCATTTCATGACATTTAATATTTTATGTTGCTATCTGAATTTTCAATATTCTGAAAATACTTTAATACAAATCAACGTATGTCGCTTTTTTTATTCTTGTTGTAGACAAGCTTTAGAAAATTTCATTTAACTTATCCGTTAATGATCAGTTACTACCAGTTTATGGTCATGAGCCAGTATTTTTTCGATAGATGGGCTCATAGAAGGTGACAACGCAACGAATGCTATCTGACAATTTCCACCGTTTCTATCAAATTAATGCTTCTGAAATTCAATATGCTTTAGTTTCTACATTAAAAGTTATTTAGTGTAGATAATGGCAATGGACGTAGTTTAATATGAGGCACAATACATTGCCTGACTTAACAAGGAAATGGAAAAATATTCCTTTTCACTCAAAGCATGGTACGGAATGAAGGCTCCCAATATATTTAACCCAGTACGAGTGTAGTAAAAACATTATTTTCCTATAATATTTTCTTCCACCATCTCCATCAAAGTCTTAATGAAACGTATAAATTGATTCTATAATTAACAAATCGTATATTAACCGAACCGCCTTCTTGGTTCACAGTTTTCACATTTTGTTATTTATACAGTCAATGAATAATTTAATCAATTCAAAGCATCACTCTGTGTAGTTAATTGGATAAAAAGCACTAAAAGAAGAAAAGTATTTTCTTTGGAATCCAAACACATCTCAAAATATTTTTAATCGATTATTTTGCCTTATTATAAATTTATTTTCCCCATTATCTGACGCAATAAGAAAAAGAAAGCGTTATCAGTTGTTAAAGGAAAAGAAGGCAACAATCAATTTCAATGCAACGAATTTCTTTTATGCTGGTAATATTTCTTGAATGTCAATACTTTGTCATTATGAGTGATAAAAATAGCACGAGATTATTGATTCAACAATATCAATATAGATTATCATAATA
The DNA here is from genome assembly GCA_964035755.1 of Teleogryllus oceanicus. Classification (NCBI taxonomy): domain Eukaryota; kingdom Metazoa; phylum Arthropoda; class Insecta; order Orthoptera; family Gryllidae; genus Teleogryllus; species Teleogryllus oceanicus. The sequence continues at coordinate 98,387,828 of CAXIVR010000006.1, forward strand.
TCGAACACAAAAATGACAGAGCGGTAAATTTAGACACCCTCAGGCAAGCCTAAATTGACCAGCCTGCCTCGGTTGTTTAATCCGTAGCCGCCGTTGTTGCTTGGCTTCGTTATTTACACAACAGGGAACAATGCGAAGGCGATAGATTTACACTTGACAGGACCCAAGGTAATACCGTGTCAGCAAAGATTCTTTCAATCGCTCAGAGAAGGGTAACTAAAAAGATTACCAGTCATAAGAAATAACAAACACTTCTGCCATGTGCATGGGAGACGTTTGCTAGACGAGCTGAATACGTTGTTGTGAAGAATTAAAGGGTTTTTTGTAGTACGTATACGTTATTTGATCTTGAGAAAATATTGGTGTCTATATCTGGTGGCAGCAATTGAAAGGTTACTCCACCAGGCTGGCATGTGCGCCTTGTTTGTGAATGGGGCCCTTAACGCTAGGATGCATACCCAGGGCCTGGAGGTCCTAATATTTTTTATTTCGCTTTTCACTATGCACAGCTACATTTCTGAGAACTTTCCCTCTGTGTAATATTTTATAAAATCTTTTTACTTTCATTTTGATCACTGGCAAAGGAAACATTCCTAGAACTTACATAGGTAGTTCCTAAATTGTGAATCTATGCATATGTAGCGCTTTAAAGACCCAATTAATGGTTAATTAAGGTCTTATTAATAGTTTTTTAAATAATTTTTAACATTAAGAGTTGACTTTTTTGAAATTATTAAGAAATGAACTCATTAAGATTCAAAAACAACTTTTACGTGCATTATTGGAGAGTATTTTGCAGGGCCCCAGAGGCATACATATGCATTCATAGTTTCCTGGATTTAAGTACCACCCCATCTATAGTTGTTCGTCCGGGGTTATATGGTTGGGTCAAGAATCGCCCCGTCCTATTGTTCGTGGGTATTCCTAGGTTGTATCTCCCTCCCTAGTTGTTCGCGGGGTTATATCTAGGGTTAATATCGCCCCTTCTCTTTGTTCGTCCCGGGCTATATCCTAAGGTTTTGTATCGTCCCGTCCCTAGCTGTTCGCCCGAGGTTATATCCTAGGGTTAAATATCGCCCCTTCCCTAGTCGTTCGTTCGGTTCCGGGAGACCGGTCGGGAGCTTAGAGCTTGCTCTGACCGGGGCAGTGCCCCGCTGGTGGGAGAGTCCTGGTTAGGGGGAAACCCCACTAGCCGACGGTAGGTCGGCGCCGGATCTTGCCATCCAGCGGGGAAGGTCACCGCCATCTCCGAGAAAGAACATGCACTACACTAACGGGACTAATGACCAGAGCAGTTGACGCGCCCGGAAACACGAAAAAATCAATCAATCAATCGTTCGTTCGGGGTTATTTCCTACTGTTAAATATCGCCCCCGACTCTCATCGTTCGTCCGCGCGGCTGCAGGCAGCTACCACTGTGCGACGCTGCAGCACCGGCCTAAGCGCGGGCTAATTATTTCCCTTGGCTAATTGGCTGCGAGGTGCGTTCCCGCCGCCGTCGCCGCCGCTGCAGCGCCAGCGCGAACGGGCCAACAAGCGACGGTGGCGGCGGCGGCGGCGGTTCGGCGCAGGACGAAAGAATAGCGTCGCCCGCGAAATTACAAGCGCAATCTGCCGGCCCTTGGAGCAGGACGAAGGACCCGGCTTGCACCGCCACCAGAGCGCGCTGGTGATTCGTGAAACGGAACGAACGCTCCCGATGGGGGATTTCAGCAATTTTTCGAAACGCTCAGAACAAGGGGACCCTTTGGAGTTTATTGATTTGAGGGGAAAAAATGCAAATGAACAAAATTCGTTCGAATAAATTCGTAAAACGTTCTGAGATCTGTGAAGGGTTTTAATTTGTGTTCGTACAATAGAGACAAAATCAGAATGCTGCAATAACTATTTATGCAATCAACAGTTGAAAAGCCGATCGAGTGTGTAGAAAACTGGAGAGACCAAATCATTCGTGTGTTGGATTTGAGAGGATTTTTAAGAAAGTAGTGAAATTGGGCGAAAGTTGTGGAAAGATCAAGGCTGCAAGTTCTCTTATCTGAACGAATAAACCTACTACTAATATAGAAGTTATCGAATTTTGGGAAATAGTTCATTTCAAATAAACGTCTTCTGTTGAAATACATTAAAGAAATTGAAGATATGTATATGACGAAATATGAATATTAATTTCACGGAAAAAGCTTGCACAAGAATGTTTGAAGTAGTATAATGTAAGGAGTCAATGTTAGTATTCGAAAGACGAACAAACGTGAAGTTTTAAAGTGCCTTATTTCTACTTAGGACAAAAATAAAATATTTATTTTCGAAATAAATATTTGGTGTTGCTTCCATTTGTTGGAGTAAAATATATTGGTTTCGTTGAATAGTTAACTTATTCTTAATCATAGAATAGACAAAAGGGGATCTAAAAAAGCCCGTGACTTTTGCTGGTTGATAATATGGTCAGCTATGGAAATTCCCTTTTAGTTTTCATGACAGATGCTTGGTTTTATTTCATTCAAATTGATTCATATTACAGGCTCATAATAGCAGATTATGCCGTCTGTTATGTTTTGAAGAGTGACCGAGTGGAATTTATTAAGACATATTGGAGATATAAATAGCATTTAACATGAATTACTATTTATGACTGTACCACTACTAACATTTATCTTTATATTAATTCAGTCAACAAATATTCTAATTCCAATTTTTATTCGAATAACTGAAGCAGTAAATTGACTCTTTGGAATGACAAGGTTCCAACTGACAAAATCCAAGAAAATGAGTCGTTAGTGTGATATGGTCCTATCTGATTTCGACTACAAGTAGAACACACTCGAGCTTCTATCTGTAAAGAAAAAGCTACTAAAAAATCACTACAGAGGGTGAAGAAATGTTTTAATAGGTGGAGAGATGAAACTTTGACGTCAATTTATTCGAAACAACTGAAATATTAGTTACAACCTTGTAATTCAAAAGTGCTGAAACAGCAATTCGGTGAATGCTTCTTTGTTGCTTCTTGTTTGAAAGAAATCTGGAATGTATACATACTAATGTACAATTACCATGTTACATGTATGGTTAATGAAAAATGTGTTAGTAATATTTTTTCGTGGCTTCTTATATGCTGTATAAAATGAACGTATTTAACGCTTTTATCGGCAAAAGATAAAGTATTCTTACCAGCTGTGTAAGCACATACAAGTTATTTATGTTCATTTTATTGCATAAGTTAAGATACGTTCTTCCTATAACTAGACGTTCAACAACCGAGTCTAAGTGTTTAAAGTATGCTGACGTAACTATTTTACTGACAAATTCTAGATGCAAGTTTGTTCGAATAAGCGAAGTAAAAGCAAACTTGTTTCTCGTGTTTCTTTTAACAGATTCATTCCTCCTAAGTTGGTATGTATGATCTCGCTAGCAAGAAAAACTAACATCCGTTTTAAAAGGAAGTTTTGAACTTCCGGCGTGAAGTATGGGCTCTTTTCTTTATGCTTTCTGATTAAGTAACATGTTAGTTGCCTTCTGAGCAATCTTGATATCGCAATACTGTAGCTTTCACGCTACTCATTCAAAATACTGTGTAAAGTAGAATAATAACTTTAATACACATTTAACTCATTTAGAGCGTATGAGAATGTACTTGTAATGAATAATATCAATCTCGAAAATATGAATAGATTGATATTCTGATAGTGGGTCGAATCGTTCATTAATAGATGTTATTTTTCGTCATCTTCTCACGTTCATATGTATTGTTATGGAGCATTATTGAAGCTCCTTAGAAATATTTATTTTCATAAGCAATATAAAAATGTAAAATCATTTAATTAATGTAGCTTCCTAATTATCTTCAGTGACCTCAACCTCTATCGATGCTCATTATTTTAACAACAGAAAATTTACTGTGAAAGGATCAAGTTTAAACAAAGTTGCATAAAAGAATGAATAAAGAAAATTTAATTAGTTCTAAGAAAAGTTTAAATGTTGCACGAGCTCAAATGTGCAAATTCCTATTTGAGTGATAATTGTACAGGGTACTGAATCAATTCCGTGGTTGCAGCAGATGCATTGTGATAATCTATGATTATTAATTAAGGATAGAATTGATATCAACCAAAGAGTAGTTTATTACAATATAAATTTAATAAAATGAAAACACAGCCATACACATGTTTCGGGACTTTATCCCATCTTTAGTGACTCTACAATATGGAAAAAGAACAAACAAATATAATTACTAGCATATGAATAAATAAATAAACAAATAAATAAATACACATGAACACTAGAATTTATATAAATAGAGTACACGCCCAAGTAATATGGATTAAGGCCTACTCCATTTAATACATGTTGTTTGGGTATGTACTCTATTTATATAAATTTTACATTGCATTATCGCGTATATGTATCATTTTATCATTGCATTAAATTGTACATTGTATTATACACATGTGTATACGTGTACGAACGTGTGTATACGTGTACGTATGTGTGTGTATTGTATATACACATTGTATTACATTATATTAACATCCTGTAGCACACAATTGTACTTCCGAACGTCGAAATATGGATTTTTTAAGTCACAAGTAACTTAAATGTATCTGTAACGAAATCATTTATGGCTGATGGTTGTTCGTAAAGTTGTCACTGTACCCACGGACCTCCAACACCATTAGACAACCTGGCATTTTCTCAACGACCCACAACACGCCGCCATTACCAACTCTCCCCACCCACGCAAGCCCTCGACCTACCGCCACCCGTTCTCAGCGCTCCTTGCTGCCAAGCTCATTACGCACCGAGGCTTCTTCCTGTTGCGGTAACTTTCGCCGATGTGGGATTGCCAAGAGACAGCGTCAAAGTTTCTCCAAGTTTAACCTGATAACAAAATGCAACGAAGTTGGCGGCTTGCTCGATGCGCGGCGCCGCCCGCACGGCAACGGTTTCGCTCGCGGAGCGGCTTCTTTCGCTTCTCAATTAATTCAGCCAATGCGGAGGAGAACGCTCGCTTGATTGATTGATTTTTTAGTGTTTACGGGCGCGTCAACTGCTCTGGTCATTAGTCCCGTGAGTGTAGTGCATGTTTTTTCTCGGGAGATGGCGGTGATCTTCCCCCGCTGGATGGCGAGATCCGGCGCCTACCTACCGTCGGGTAGTGGGGTTTCCTCCAAACCAGAACTCTCCCACCAGCGGGGCACCGCCCCAGATGAGACAAGCTCTACCTTCCCGACCGGTCTCCCGGAATATGTGGTAGTGTAGTGCATGTTAGTGTAAGTGTGTGTGTGTAATGGGAGAGGAAGGGACTAAATTCTCCCCCAGAAAACCGCCGCCGTGGGGAGTGGGAACCGCCGTGAATTCTCCCCCAGACAGCGACTGAATTCGACCTAGCTGAAAAGCTAGTGTCGAAAATCCTGCCGCCGTGGGGAGTGGGAACCTAGGACCTCCCGGTCAGAGGCGCTGCAGTGACATCAGTTGATGCACTGAGCTACCGCTCCCGGTGAGGACGCTCGCGTGAGCAATTGCCAGAGCAGGCGCCTTCCAATCCCACTACAGACGAATAGTTTATTATTTTGGTGGATTTTTATAATAATAATAATAATAATAATAATAATAATAATAATAATAATATCGTCTCACCCAAAATATCATCAAAAGTATTATTCCTTGACGAAGGACATCATGGACAAGAGCCCAAAATTTATTGCTTATTTATCTTTAAAAATAGATTTTATTACATGGGAGCGTTTTTTTTATTAAAAATTCAAGTAGTATATAACTTAGTGTAGGGATCACAGAATTTTGAAAATGTGCATAGAATTCACTTCTCCCCCATAGCACGTCATACGGAGTTTTAACTGTTTTTTGACGTTAAATAAATAAATAAATAAATAAATAAATAAATAAATAAATAAATAAATAAATAAATAAATAAATAAATAAATAAATAAATAAATAAATAAATAAATAAATAAATAAATAAATAAATAAATAAATAAATAAATAAATAAATAAATAAATAAATAAATAAATAAATAAATAAATAAACAAACAAACAAACAAATTCAGGGTCACTCTCTCAGGAGCAGGGTCACTCTCCTAGATTAATTCAAAATCTCTTCTAGAAGACGAAGAATGATCGTATATTCTGCACGCGCTAGGTGCCAGAACGACTTATGGGGTGACAACACTAGAATATTTTCCTTTGGTAATGACAGCTTCCGAGCAGTGAATTAGTGTTGCCAAATATCCTACCTCTCATGATGCTTGAAGAGTTCCCTGTTCGTTACGATACCTTTAACAGAAATCATAATAATGATGGTAAATGTGCTTTAAACGCTTATTTTATTTGATGTTCATTTGAGTTGCTATTTTCCTGTTTACAAGACGGTATATTACATAAAGTGAACTCTCTTCTATGAAGAGTTGCTCTGGAAGTTTGGCGCAATTATTTTTAAAATGAAACACTTCGAAACAAAGTAATTGTCTCATACACGTAGTTTGTAGAATTGGGGGTAATTTGCTACGAGCGTAAGCCTGGAGTAGTTTATTGCAAAGAGTTAGTATCAAATGTCGTTTTGTGAACTAATTATCGCATTTGTAGAATACAAATATCTCATGTATTACAAAAGGTATTTGGTCATTTTATCATCACCATCAAATTGAATACGAGCCATTTCTCTTACAAAAACAAAAAACAAAAAAATTAAATAAAATGAAACCTATTAATTACATCTTAAAGAGAAATTGTAGATTCTATAGAAGTGGTATAAGAGATGTTTGTCACGGTTCTAAAGACTTGTATCAGCATTAATTCCTGACATACTTTATTCTCTCTTAAAATTAATTAAATTAAATAATTAACTGCATTTTTTCGTTAATATTTGAGAGCAACTTGTCAGAATGTTTGTCATTTTAATTTTTAAATGTTAAAGATTTATTGTAAAGAAGTCAACATAAAAAGCATCGACAATTTCAAAATTATAATTTGGAAAAGCTAAACTGAAATAATTATATCTGGAAATTACAGTTTTTGTTTAACCCATGAGATAAAAAGTGCATAAAAAAACAAATAGGTTACTTTCAATTCGTTTGTTTTGAAACACACAAGAGTCACTAAAAAATACATCTCAGAGGATATGCCTCCGTTCGGACAAGTTGTCTTCTAAGAACGAAATTTTTTATCCCAAATGTTATAAATATCCTTCCTATACACTACCTATGAATTATATCACAAATCCTTGTGAGTTGTTGCTTCTCGTTTACATACGAGCTCTAGATGTTAGGATATAAATAATACATTAGAACCAACTCTAAAAACAAATATTTCACCTCCTATTTTTCAGTACTGTTAGCTCACGTTAAATCCATTCAGGTAATTGCTGTCTTGTTGGAAAATACCTACGCCCCCAAATACGCATATAGCTGATTTACGATTGCAATATTTCTTTCCCAGTACTACTACTACACTTGTGAATACCCGAAAAAAAGGTGCATAATGTTTGCATCGCATTCATACCTAATTTACATTGAAATAACGACTATCTCACCATGTAACAAGCAGTTTGCCATTTCTGACTCGCACGAAATTCTAACATGCATGCTCTGACCTGTAACGTGTTTTTAAAAATAAGAATTTTATGTTCATATTTATGAGGTTGAGTACGATGTTCCTTGGTAGCGAGAACGCGACAATGTGGCCATTAAACAGCAAGGGCCATGCGTTTATCATTTTCTATTATCTTCGTAATGGCCTGATAGACGTTTAACTGCCTGAGGGAGGCAATCAGCCGCCACTTGCTCGTCGTTGCGTCAGGCATTACACGGGTCAGTTGGGTTTCGCCCCTCTCCGCCAGACTTCTCCGGGGTCGCAGCACTCATCTTCCTTGTTATCGTGTTGAGGGTTCTGTGCATGTTATCATATCCATGTTCCATGAATGTTGGCGACTCAGTATCATGGATATTTATTAGCCCAGTATGTGTTGTATTGTACTTACAATAATTCACAAATCAGTAAGTGCTAAACACTGTTAAAGCAAGACAAACAATTACATTTATTATTCACTTTGTCTATCAGTAGAGACACTGTCATCTTCTTTTGAAATAAAAGTAAGGAGTAAATTTTAATTCAATTATCTGTTCATGGGATCATCTGTAAAATTATACACCGATTTCTTTCAACTCTATGGATAATATATTCATTATTTCTTGGAGTAAGTTACTATTTTTTAGCGTTTTAACTTAATTGTTGACTCACTTTTTCAAAAGCCACAATATAAAATGAAAAATACAGCTAAGAGATTACTCATGAAAATATTGTCTTTGCTTATATACACAAAGAATCAGCTACTAAAAAATCTTGTCAAATAGAATGGGGGAATAATTTTAAACGAAGTTCAAGAGTCTAGTAAAGAAATGCCAGCCTTTCTTGGAGACATTCGTTTGTCACACATGGATGAGATAATATCGCCATGTATTCTGCCCTTTCAGTTAACTGAATTGTGGCTCTCCTTTGTGTGTGGTGCTTTGCCCTGTCTTCATTACCTTCCGGTCTTCCCTTCTGTCCCTTTGTTTCGCCACCCTCGCAGCCTATTGACTGACGCCCTTCGTGCGCCCTAATGACCAGCGTCCGTTTTCCTTCTCAGTTGTCTCCGTCGCTTCCCCCCCCCCCTACCCTACTCAAGTCAAACACACGCGCCGTATCGTCATGAATTAGATTTTCTCTTTACCCTCGCGTGCTGTTTCGCAGCGTTAGGCTTGGTGGCTCAGAGCATCCTTGTAGGCTTTGATGGCACTGCAGTGCTTCTGACCGGAAGGTCCTCGGGTTCGGTAGTAGGAATTTCAACCCACCTGTCTGGCGGAGAATTCTTGCCGCCGGCTGATCGGTAGTTTTCCGAGGTTTCTCCGATCTTCACCGAGTGAATCCGGACCCTAACAAACGGGCTAAGGACCGCACGCGATGTTTCCTTCCTCTGCCTTGTTCTATCCTTATTCGTTTATTACTTATACACACTCACATGCATTAAACTATCACGCTTGTCGCGAGATCGGCCAGGACATTAAATCTTGTCCCGGCTAGGACAGGGCCTCCGTGGTGGGAGATACCTCGAGTAAAATTCCTGCAAGCCGATGTAGATCGGCGTCGGATCTCCCCATTCAGTGGGGGAAGATCTCGTCACCTCTCGCGATGAAATGTGCACTACATTTACGGGACTAACGACCTTACCAGTTGACGCGCCAGGAATCATCAATTAATCAATCTTTTACCTACGCGTGCTGTTTCTCAGCGTCGCATAGGAATTCCCAGTAGTGGGATCCCCTGTAGACCCTTTCAAAAGAACTAAGACTTCCTGATTTTTTCTTTCTCGCTACTGAGTAAAAAATGTAACGCTGCGGAAAAAAAACGGAGAATTTTCAGCATAAAAACTTTTATTACAGGGCCCTGGTAACGAAAAAGTAGTCCAGTTGCTAAATCCAGTTGCTAAATTTAGAAAAAAATGGTGTAGCCATAATCCATGTTTTGTCGGTCCTTGATGCCAAAAAATCGAATGACAGCAAAACCTCTGTATGTCTGTCTGACCGTTTGTGAACAATGCTGGCGCCTAACCGTTCAGCCGACTTTCTCCAAAATTGATATTCCTCATTCCAGCGGGCTGATGTCACCGGCCCTTGAATTTGAAACCGAAATTTTAATTCTGAGAATTTGAGAAAAACTACATGAAGCTCCTGAGACATTTTCCAAATTTTCAAAAAAAATGGCTCCATCGTTTTTTAATAAATTTTGTTTGGTATGTGAAGAAATGTTTAAGAGAATGGTGAGTCGTTGAAAACACTGATTTTTCGAAAATTACAAAAGTTTCCAAATTATCTTTTACTCTTCCTAAAAACTAAAACATTTTAATATTTATATAATAAAGATAGAAATTTTTCCCTTAATGAAAAATATATTCCTTAAAAATAGATTTTGAAATAAGTTCATGTACAATTTTTAGAAAATTTGAATAGTTTTCTCGTAATTTTGCGTGAAAGTACGTGATATTTAGCACCACTCGTTGTTACGTGTTAAGTAATTTATTATTGATAAAATTGATACGATGCTCCTCGGTGGCTCATGGACTGCGTGCTAGCTTTCCATGGTGCGATCCTGGGATCGATTCCCAGTCGGGACAAAAAAGTGCTACAGCCTTCCCATAAAAATCGTCTCGGTTTCTGTAGTTGAATGAAAACGAAAAGCTTTATAACTGCGTCGAGACAGTACAGCACATGCTCATCATGTATCTCTTACCCCCCAAGAATTGAAAATTGAACTAGGCCGAGTCATGGAGACATCGTTAGCCGGCCAGCATAGTCGGACAATCGACCTAAATGCCAAATACATAATATTGTTATGAATTAAGTAATTTATTCATGATATTATAACTTCGTCGAGACAGTACAATCATGGTTGTATGACGACCTGAGTAGGCGAGATTGTTAAGGTAGTAGTGTTTAATATACTCAACTCCGGGGGACACGGTTTGAATCCCGCATCGAGCATGCACGTTTACTAGTGTGTTGTGGCATAATGAAGCTATCCCAACCACCACGTATCAGATCTCTTGCTGCCATCTCTAGAGCGTTTGCCATCCCCATTAATCAGTCTACATACAGCCGAGATGCGTGTACGACGTACCTCTGGACCAGAAAGGTCAACTAACCGAGGAGGACATTCGGATTAACTGAAGATGAGGCGGGAGAAATTATCACCTGGGTAAAGTACTGTAAAAATATGGGAAAGTAACGGGTGTCAAACGCCCACGCTAGGGGAGGAAACAGTAGTACAATGATCGGGCGGGATTAAAGACCGAGATGCTACCGCGTCCTAATAAAAATATACTGAAATTTTAATTCTTTCAGATGTAAAATGACCGTCAATGTGTTGCACTGCTTATGGCAAGTGCAATTGGTAAATAATACAATAATTTTATATTATTTATTATATATTATGGTAATAAATACACAGAACGTTATAGAAAATATTGTCACATGTTTTGTTTCATTTATATTAGTGTTCGTCGGTTTCAGGAATTTCACTCTGAAACTTATCATGGAATAAAGATATTGACTTCCACACAGGACTGCCGGGTATGTTGCGACCTCTTTCCCCACCAGTACTACTGAATGTTCCCTAATAACCTCCCCAATGAAACAATATTTCTTAACGTTGAGACGAAAAATATTCTCCAATTTATGGACAAACGATATGAGATGTCCCTGACGATTCCTTTGGCTGTTCCGTTGAATTAAAATAACTCAAATCAACCAATAATCATCCTTTGAGCTTCTCGAAGCCCTGTACTATCTTAGTTTTTCTAGTGTTTTTTCTTTCTCTAAGTCTATCGTTTATTTTTCTCTTTTTGATACATAAAAATAAGAATAACGTCTATTGATACTTTTTATTCATAATAATTGAGAGAATAATATTTCTATGTCGACTCCGGATGAAAATAATTTCCAAAAAAAGGTCCCAAACATTTCGCCGTCCATTTAGGTTCCCCATTTTTTTTTCTTCATAACGAAAAAAAACAAAAAACATTTTGGGGACAAAAATTCTCCAATCTGGCAATCTCGCTTCCACGGTAGCATGAGAGCTCAATCGCAACAGGATGTAAGAAATTTCAAGAGCTGTGACGGTTGTAACATATTTTCTTTTCGTAGAAGAAACGTCAATATTTTTAATGAGTTTCTTAGAATTGTCAAATAGAATTAAATATGCTGCATCCGCAAAAATTAACGAAATTTAAAAATTCCTACAATGAGTTTAAAAAAATCAAGTGTTGTTCCTGTTCCTCTTATCCTATTTAGTGCTGAAAATGTTAAACTCTTACAATATTTAATAATTGTTATTTTATATATACTTCACGAAACAAAATAATGAAAAGTATGAAATTCGGTTGATACATTCAAATTAATTAATGAAAGGCAAACAAAAATATGTATTACACATTTTCACTTTGGCCTTAAATATTGTGTGTTAATAGACGAACAAAAAGAAAACGCCACAGACCATTTCATTTCAAACCGTTTCTTAACAATACTACATTCATTACGATAATTGTATTTCATTATGATCATTGCATCTTCCTTATTTCGTACATAACCTTAATTTTTGAAAGATGGAAATAAAATAATAATAATAATAATAATAATAATAATAATAATAATAATAATAATAATAATAATAATAATAATAATAATAATAATAATAATAATAATAATAATTTTAAAAGCGAGAGATTAACATTTCAAAAAGTAGATATTTTCGTTTCCGTATTATAGAAAACTTATTTGCAACGGTAAACGAAATGCAGATAAGATTTTTCTGTATTGCTAACAAAATAGAAACTCTCCCTAAGCTCTACTACCACTACAAGCAAAAGGAAAGCTCAACAAAACATGCGCATAGTGAAGCTAAATTTACGTCCAGAAGCAAATCAAGGGGCCATCTCAGCATTTGGTCAATGAATCAGGGAGACTGGACAAAAACCCGATGGAGATGGGGGTCATTGACCCGGAAGATGAAGTACAGACATGTTAAGTTGTTACAAGCATGTTAAGTATTTTTTAAAAATTATTAGATTTGCTTGCAATCTGGCAAGAAGGCATTTATATTGGGATCCTTGATCTTGCTTAACAGTCTTTTGAGCACAGAGGAACTCTGCGGCCGAGTTTATCAAGTTTCCGTTGCGTTAGATTTAAATATCATGAGTTTGTTAAGGGAATCGGAGTTGACTTACAACGCGGCGCTTCCGCAATAAGGCGTAATCAGCCGAAAACCCTCTGGACGTATTTCTGAATTAATGAGATGTCTTTGTTCGCTTCGCTTCCTGTTCTGGTGTTTCGTTGCCTCTTGCGCTCAATTCGGAACTGATTATTTTTGCCTCGCGGCCTCATTTTTTACCATTTCTCATTTCTCGTGTGCGTGTTTTACTACATGTTGTCGAAAGTATTCATTGCTGAGAAGGGTGGAAACCCATAAGGATCAACGACAAGAACGTATTGTTTCAATGTGAGTACCCGATAGGATCAAGAGACGCAGATATTTTCCGATTAAAAATATTATTTGAATGACTGTTTAAATTTCAACCAATTGCGACGTTTCACCATTACATTGCACGTTTACCTGTGCTCTGTGATTGTTGTTTGAGAGGAAATGATGTCTTACAAGTATCAAAACCATTTTTCAATCTCATCAGTTTTTCGATTTTATAGAATTTTGGGTCTAAAGTAATATTACAAAATCAAAAAAGAAAAACAGATTTTAAAACAAAATTGAAACTAGTAGTTGTCTTGAGTTTAATTACAATATACATTTTAGTACCATATTCAGTGCATAATAATAGAAGTATGTAAGTAAGTTACATATAAATACAATAAGTAATCGTGACAGTACATCTGAACCAGATTTCATTTAGTCAGTAAAATTTAATCACATAATCTAATAATTCTCTTCTGATAGTCCTTAAAATTTGGTATGATTTCATTTCTGCATTTTTTAAATATTTTGCCAAGTGTTTGTATATGTAGGGCAGTAAAATAAGATAAAACGTACATTTTGAAAAACTTAAAATTATCATATTTCCAAGAGTATTTTCCAACTACGAAATGTAGGCCTTACATATGAGTAGGGAACGGATTTCCATGTAATTACGTTTTTACAGGAACTAGATACATGCATTTAATAATATTTTTTCGAGGATACATGACATTCTTAATGAATTAGAACTGTTTTTAATTTACATACTTTTGCATATTTTGGTATAATTACATATTTTTATATATTTTACCAATTACTGTATATTTTGTTACATTTTAATATACTCGTATTTATATGTCGAAATGGAACATTTCAGATGCGCGTTTGCAATGTATGATACGGAATCACCTTTCTTGCAAATCAAATGTAATGCTGCTGCCCTTCTATGACCACCATAAATTCACCACGAATTGTCAAACTTTACCCTCGCCCCCCCCCCCTTTGCTGGGTTTTCGGAGGCAAGGATGAGCGGTATTTTTGTGAACAAAAGTAATTTCAACCACGTGCTTGCTCATGTTTCAAACAGCCCAATCGTCACTCGATCAAAAACAAATATTTGTTACAGAAAATTGTCTTCCGCGTTGTTCGATTTCGGGGGGGATATTTACTTTAACCCACTCCCCCGGAATCCATCACTGGCTAAAAAGAACTAATATTCACTTTCAACCCCGGCTCCACGTAAATATTGTAATAAATATTTTAAACGTATTCTATATGTCGAATAAAATCCTGGGAGGTGAAGACTAGGGTTCAGTTACTTCTGTAGACGTAGAACCTACTTTCAGTCACTCCAAATCCTAGGTAAAACCTGATCGGCGAGATTGTACGCTCGGAAAATTCGTGTAGAGAACAATTTTTAACACATTAATGGATTTTTATTTTAAATATTTTCTATTTTTTCTTACATATTTTGGAAAAAAATAAGTACAAGTAGATGTACATATTTTGCATTTTTTATTAAAATAAATTCCGTTCCCTACATATAAGATAGTTTGCAGTGTTCAGTTCTTAATCCAGTAACAACCTGATCTCTCGAGTGAATTCTCAGTAAGTTTTTACTGATCTTCCATTGGAGACTCGTTTATGTATCACGCTAGTCTTCATAAATTTCCACCTGTCGTTCCAGATATATTGCTCTTAATTAAATATTCGGTTCCACTATGCCTTTAAATGTGTAAAACATATTCCTCTTTTAAACATGCTCCACATAAAAAAACTGAAATCTCATGTTTCTGTTATAGCGGAATCTGTATTTACACCGATAAGACTCGGTCTGTTGAAAATGATAGTGATGACCGAAGATGTGCAGGGTTCAAAAGATAATAGTAACCCTCATTTCATAAACCCAAAATAAAGATCTTCGATTGTATCTAAAAATTAAGCATTACGATTGAAACGTTGTTCAAACGTGTTCACAGAACAACACTGTGAGAGCAGAATGCAGCAAAAAGTTCATGTGTAAACTACGACACATCTGAATTAACAAAAGCTTTGATTTTCCTCCGCTTGATGAATCCAGCCGCCGGCGTGACGATTTCGTGACTGCTGTGGAATTCATGACAGCAGGTTATCACCCGAGACGTTTATCGCCCGTTCTCACCCCCCATCGACCTCTCCTGCCAACTCCTCGTCGCCCCTGTTTACTCGCCCGCCCGCTTCGCCCCGCCCCTTCCGCCCCTTCCCCGCGATCGCCCACCGATAAAGCCAGCAGTCAGGCGCGATATCGCGACCGCCGCGTCCGCACTACCGCGCTGCCGCTCCCCACCGGAACCATTAAAAATCGTCGCCGGCGAGGCACCCGCCGCCGCCGCAGCCGCCGTCATCAAGATGGCGCCACTCTAGATGCGGATGACGCTCTGGAAAGCAGGAGTGACGAGGAGAAGGGTTAAGGCGTAGAGACACGTTAAATATAGTCCTTTTCATAGGGGTGCGCGGGCTAAATGAATGTGGGTCAATATTTCTGGGCCCCTCTGACCCTCATTACCTTTTAATTTTCATACGATATAAATAACTAGGAAAGATCGCACTTGGCCCGTGGCCTGTTTGTCAGGGTCCTGCTCCAGCATTCGTCCAGCATTGATTGGAAACATTAAGGAAAGCTACTGATCAGAGCAGCCGGCTCATAGACTACTCTTGCAGATAGCAGCTGAATTCCATCTAGCTATCTGCCTAGTGTCGAAAATTCTGACAGTCGGGACTCGACTTTTGGGTCCTTCCGATCACAGGCAATGCAGTGACATCGGCGAGGTAGGCTCGATAAGGGAGGCTCTTGCTCCAGCAAGATGTCCTGAGGCACCTCAGCGAGTCATTCTTGAAAAGTACTTTCTGACCAGACTCTTCTGTTTGTTAGTGCATTATTAGTGAAGTACATGCTTGGAGTTTAATGATCTGAACCACTCGCCCGTTCTGAATTTCGGTAATGTCAAGCATATTACATATTACATAATGCTCAAATTACAGCAAGGAGGAACTCACGGGTAAGCCTCCCTTATCGAGCCTACCTCGCCGCATTTTACCCCCTACTGTACCAACAACGAAGCAGTCAGCAGGGGTAACAGATTTACAACCGGCGCCAACCACGCTTGCTCGTGTATAGGACCCTTAAGCAATCGGCCCTTTTATTAATCAGAGACGCCTCGCCCCAGGAAGCGCGGGCCGGTCGCTTTCGCATGCAGATGAAGGCAGGCAGACGAGCAGAGCAGGAAGCGAGGGAGAGCGGAGGGGCTCTGAGACGGGCGCTGCCTGGAGGAGGGACACGTCAGCCGGGAAGGGCTGTCTGGGCCGGCTGGGCACGTGCCCCGACGCACGCACCTGTTCCACGGGCAGGGGAGCTGTGCACTGGCTGCAGTCGGTGTCACGTCTAAATCTTTGACGCCGGTGAACACGCTGTTCGTTTATAGCTGAATCGCTCGCAAAAAAAAAAACATAATGGCGGACGTACCTTCGGTAAAGTCTCGGAGGCTGCCCCCACCCTGTGGCATCAGAGATTTCCCCTCTCGGCGATAAGGAAGCGCGTAGGCGACAAGGAGAGGCGACTGCGAGACGCAGCGATCGCGCTGACCGTCACTCGTCATCACTGCCCCCTTCGTCAAAAGGGGAACTCGCACTCCCAGGAGTGTCAAAGAAATGAATACATCTGAATTATTATGTCACCTCTATTCCCTACACATGCTCCAGGATTTCTTCCATTGTTCAACACTATATTGTGCAAACGCTTTTCAGCAAAACGTTTCCTTTTCTTTTAAGGATGCACCAATTATTTCTGCTACCTCGCGCCCTTTTATAAATCCCCAAACAAGTTCTGTTGGATTTAGATCTGGATGGTACGGGGGAAGACGGAGAGGAATGTGGCCATGTTCAATGATTATTTGATCAACGACCTATCGTTTTTCAGTGGATATACTTTGAATTATTTGTAATAATTGGGGTTTTGGGTGAATAACAGCAGCTACTGTGTAAAGCACAAAGTCACTGCTCACTAGCCACGGTAAAACGGACTGGAGACCGAAACTCCAAGACACGCCTTATTTTCTGTTGAGCGTTTGGACAACCCCTACTGTAGAAACACGAAAGCTGCCTTTCGTCTGATCCTTCTCACTCATCAGTTTGTTATCACCAAACTCGAAGTGTTGAATTACCACGCGACCCACGAGAAGACAAGAGAGAGAGAGAGAGAGAGAGAGAGAGAGAGAGAGAGAGCTATGTTGTGACAAAGAGCGCAGGCAGGCGGGGAAATAGGAGCTTTGGAGGGAGAGGCCACGTTCGGGCATGCGCAGTGGAAGGTTTTTTTGAGAGTGGTAGAGCAATAGCTGAAAATTAAATTTCATTGTTTAAGCCGAACTGTACGAAACTGAGATGTATAGTAGGAGCTATTACAACGGAAGTGTTGTAACATTCCATGTCCTCCTCTTATCTACTATCAACATCAGTCACCTTTTATAACATAGTCAAATATAAATAAAAATAATTGCCTCTGACGGGGGGCTCCAAGGTTCGAGTCCTGACGGTGGTAGGATTTTCGACACCAGCTTGTCAGCTAGGTCAAATTCAGGCGCTATCTGGAGGAGAATTCTAGCGGCCGGCTGTTCTGATCGGAAGTTTTCCGTGGTTTCCCCGATCAACACCAGGCGATTGCCGGAGCAGTACTCTAACTAACGGGTCACGGACGGCGTGCGATCCTCACCCTTGAAGGCATGCGAGTGTGTGTGTTCGCTCATCACACTTGTTGGGAGACCAGTCGGGAGCTTAGAGTTTGTGCCGGAGGGGGCGGTGCCCTGCTCGTGAGAGATACCTCGTCGTGGAAAATCCCCGCAAGTCGACATAGGCCGGTAGCGAATCTCACCCCAGCAGGGAAAGATCACCGCCTCCTCCTGCGATAAAAAATCATGCACAACATTTACGGAATGTTGTAATATATTCGTATCGTAATATCTTATTACATTACTTGATTGATGATTGGCATAACCCCCTCGTTGATTATGGTCTCTTATGACGTATTTTATAAGATATCTTACGATAACTATTTCGTAAACAACTACAAATGCACTCTTATATTCTCCTAATAATTCTTTACTTTTTTGTGAAATCAGCTAGGTGGAATCAATGGGGCCGGGAGAAAGACGTCATCCCTCATCCCAGCAATGAGGTTGAGGAAAGCGAAATCAAACCCGTGAATCTGCCATACCATTTCTGGGGTTTTGTACGGTAGCCCGATAATATAAATTCAATACTGCCGATACCAGTACTGGGAATATTGAAAATGAAAGTGTCGATGAAATGAGAATCAAGTGCTTCGAAACGCCTAAATAACCAAGTCACGATCAATAGCGATATCAGTGCAGAAACTTCTCTACTTGTTGGTCTTATTTTAAATTCAATATGATATATTCAGGTAACGAGCTTCTCGTATCAGTCACTCCGTACTAATTGTTAAAAAAAACATCAGTTCACCGTGTTCTGGCACCAATCATACACACGTCGGTAATTGACAGCGATCTCGGATACATTAGGCAGTGAAAAGGAGATGGCAGGAAAAAAATGGATATGTAGATCTAAAATAGTTATTTATGATACAAGTAGAAAAGTGACATTTTATTTTGAGAGTAGGAAAGTTTGAGCCACGAGGCCAATAAGGCGTGAGGCGCAATCCGAAGAGGAAAATACAATCACTTTTACCACGTGTCAAACACTATTTTTTAGAGAGCCTTACTGACATTCATTTTATTTTAATTCAAACATAAAAATCACTACGTTACATTGTCAGTAGCAGCTGATGCATTCAGGCGAACGTATTTTGTTTTCTTTGTTGGATTCACAGTTTTATCGTTTACTTGAGTATCGTATCACTTTAAGTACTCGTGCTAAAAAGGGAAAGTTTAGCATGCTTTTCATGTCCTAAAATCAACCGCTTTTATTAGGGGTATTCAAAAAAGAGACGTTTCACACTCAACGCCGCTCTCCATTACGAATGAAGTAATTCAGTCGATAACAAGTCAATTAGTGACCAGTGGCTCACGCTTGCTGTGAATGTAACTCGCCAATGTAACTTTGACAGATATGCTGAGTCTAGAAACTCTACTGATCTGGAGGCAGGGCGCGCCTGCTGGCTGGACATTTCCTTGGTACATGTTCCGAAGCTATTAGGACTATTCGCAACAGGTGTAAGATGACTTCCTTCAACTCTGTTTGTCACGTGACTAACGACGTTATAAGGTCGTAAGGAACAGAATTCAGACGAGCTTAAGATTGCGACATTGCGTTGTGCATTATAACAAAAGAAGTATTTCAAGTCTTGAATAAAAAATCGGATATTACATCAAACAATCTACACAATTCGTGACTTACTTGAACCACGGTATGAGTCAAACGTAAATCTTAATCGTGTAAGATATTCGGTCCCTGCGCGATGGCTATGCAATCTGAGATTTCGAATTGTTTTTTCTTGAGAATACGAGTGAACAACAGCCAAAACTCCCAGTATTTGGAGTGGTGGACGTTTCGGTTTTTACGGACGCGAAGCAGAAATTCTTTTCTGGAAATGTACCTGGAGCTGTAAACATGTGATTTGTGTAGATATAAGCGTGTGATTTAGCTGGGTCCAACTGGTTTTATTCTTGAAGACGTCTTGTCGATCTTACCAAGAGACGAAATCAGAGAGTCATAGATCTCATTCTGAGAACGGTGTACACTCTTGAGACTCCACGGGCGAGTGTCAGCCCAGTAACGCCCCGTTGGCCTGTGGAAGCCCCGAAGGAAGCAGAATTGCCCTGGCAAATTGTTGTCAGATACAGTAGGAACGTAAATAGTTTTAAATAAACCTGCACTTTGGTCTGTAGTCATATGTCATTGTCCACTCCCTCATGACGTCACATTACGGTCGAAGATATTAAGTAGCTGTCGTGCGATGTTGATAAGCAATTTTGACCCATGTCAACCAAAACCGTTTTTGGATAATAGAAGTACATTCATTATTCTTCCCTTTCTTTTCTCTTCTTCCTAGTTCTCCTTTTTTCTCTGATTTCCCTTTTCTTTCTCTTGACGTTTCAGTTTCTCTTCTTTCTCTCTCTCTCTCTCTCTCTCTCTCTCTCTCTCTCTCTCTCTCTCTCTCTCTCTCTCTCTCTCAATACCTGACAAGAAGTGAAACAATGAAAGTGTTCTTGTTCTATCGTTACCAATTTTATTGACGTAACAAGTGGCATTTTCACATTACCAATCCTAACAGTTCTTTGATTTTGGATTCACAAATCACATAATAATTGAATTCAGTCAGAATCTGTGGAGAGGCGGGAGTTAATTTGCTTCAAGGACAGCAGAAAATTGAGCACACACTGTAGAATTCTCCGTTTTTGAGACAGAGGAGTGGGGGTGGGGATAGAATGAGTTTATCATAAGACGAATGTACATGTAAAATGCTGCAAACTAATCTATGTACAGGATTACCATTTATTTATCTGTTTATAGTCGCATCAACTACATAGGTTATTAGCGACTACTAGGCTTCATTTTCTTGTATTAACAGTTATGTAAATTTACAATTAGATACAATGGAATTACTTGGTGAAAAAAAGGAAATTTTGCCATCAAGTAAGTTGCATTGTTGCTTCATTGAAATGCACTACCAACAACAAGAGTTAATGAAATATTGTGGTGCAATTTGGCAGAAGTTTGAATTAACATTATATATCATTAAAAATATTACAATTTTCACAAAATTTGATTAATTGGTTCTGGTACTCGGTCGAATACAGTAAGGTAGTAGTTCAGTTTTGTAGATTGTATTAGATGACTGAATTTAGGGCAGTTTTCTATAATGTGGTATATCGTTAAATTAGTGTTACAAGTATCACAAAGTGGAGGCGATGTTTGAGCAATTAGATAGAGATGGCTTAATTTTGTGTGACCTGATTTTATTCTTAACAGTTCCATTGATTGATCTATACATATTCAATAAATGTTTAACTTGTGGTGGTTTATTAGTATTTTTCCCTTCATTCACTCGCTCATTCATACTTATTCACAGCAATCACACAGAGCAGTGACGCCTTAATTTAAACCGTGTATTATTTGCAATAAATACACTTCCACTTTCACTTAATACCAGCGTCTACTCTCTGGGCTCGGCTCTACAGCCACCGACATCCCCTGTAGCTTCTTCCACCACTGGCAATCATGTTCCAACGTTTCCAAGTCTGTTTTTCGCAATGTCTTGCAAACTTCCAGGACGGTACGCCGGCGGCGAGGGAAATGTGAGGGCGATGCATTTCACTGGTTGAGATGGCTTAACTGTTGCCACTGCAGCGTCGCTGACCGGGAGGTCGTAGCTGGTTGATTGTTAGTGATTCTGGGCGCGTCAACTAACGAGATCATTAGTCCCGTAAGTGCAGTGCATGTTCTTTCCTCGGGAGGTGGTGATGATCTGCCCCTCTGGATGGCGAGATCCGGCGCCGACCTACCGTCCGCTAGAGGCTTTTCCCTCAACCAGGTATCTCCCACCAACGGGCCACCGCCCCAGCCGGGACAAGCTCTAAGCTCCCGACCGGTCTCCCGGAATATGTGGTAGTGTAGTGCATGTTAGTGTGTGTAAAGGGAGAGGATAGGACAAGGAAGAGGAAGGACAGATCGCGCGCGGTCCGTGGCCCGTTTGTTAGGGTACTGCACCGGCATTCGACTGGTGTTGATCGGAGAAACCACGGAGAACTACCGATCAGAGCAGCTGGCTTCTAGAATTCTCCTCCAGAAAGCGACTAAGTTCCACCTATCTGACAAGTTAGTGTCGAAAATCCTGCTACTGTCGGGACTCGAACACAGGAAGGTCCTAGGATTCGAGTCTCGACAGTGGTGGATTTTCGATGATAGCTACAGAGTTGACTCGAATTCATCCACTAACTGAAGGAGTATTTTAGTGGCTGGCCGCTATGATTGATAGCGTTCTGTGTTTGCTCCGATCAAAACCTGACGATTTCAGGAGCAGTACCGTAACAAACAGAGAACCAGACACGGAGGGCCTACGATCATTCCTTCCTCTTCTTGTCTCTTACGAGTTCCTTTACACACACACACACACACAAACAGAAATGGAGATCGCTAAATCTCTAGTGATAAGCAGTTTGGTTGTATCAACGCCGTACGAGGGGGGGGGGTCCGGTAGCATGGTGGTCAGGTCGCTCACTTTCCACCTCAGGGTACCGAACCTCAATGATCGATAGTGATTCCGGGCGAGTCCACTACTTTTAGTCCGCGTCATTAGTCCCATTGCATGTTTGTATTGTAGTGCATGTTT
The DNA here is from genome assembly GCA_964035755.1 of Teleogryllus oceanicus. Classification (NCBI taxonomy): domain Eukaryota; kingdom Metazoa; phylum Arthropoda; class Insecta; order Orthoptera; family Gryllidae; genus Teleogryllus; species Teleogryllus oceanicus. The sequence continues at coordinate 98,410,174 of CAXIVR010000006.1, forward strand.
TTGCTCGGAAGGTGGCGGTGGTCTTCCCTCGCTGGATGGCCAGATCCGGCGCCGACCTACCGTAGGCTAACAGGGTTTTCCCCAACCACGTTTCTCCCACCAGCGGGGCACCGAACCAGCCGGGTTAAGTTCTAAGGCCCAGACCGGTCTCCCGGTGTATGTGATAGTGTAGTGCATGTTAGTGTAAGTGTGATTGTAAGGCATAGGGATAGGACAAGGAAGAGGAAGGAAAGATCGCGTGAGGTCTGTGGCGTGTTCGGTGGGGTACTGCTCCGGCATTCATCTGGTGTTGATCCGAGAAACCATGGAAAACTGCCGATCAGAGCAGCCGGACGCGACAGCGAGTGAACGACGAACAACAGCGACTGAATTCGATGTACCCGAAAAGCTAGTATCGAGAATCCTACTGCCGTCGGGACGCGAACCTAGGACCTCCCGGTCAGAGGTGCTGCAGTGACATCAGTTGATGCACTGAGTCACCGCTCCCGGTCCGAACCTCAAATCCCGTTCGATCCTTGTGGAATTTCTGGTGGACAAAGAGACTTCGCGTTGCCCTTTCTCTAGAGATTCACTCGTTTTACCTGTTTCTCTTTTCTTCTTCCATCTTTGTTAAAACACCAACATCATCGACCATTAAACTGCAAACCAGTTATCTCAGGTATAGTCGACAAACTTAGAAACTATTCTCCGATTTAAATAGAGTGACTTTTGACACACGATCAACTGGGACGTGGTTATCCAATCGAAAGCTTCGATACCAAAGATCAAGTTGTATTTTTATCTATTAACTACATCCAGCTAATCGTACGTCAAAAGTGATTCTTTATAAATCGAAGTACAATAGTCTTAGAAATTATTTAAGTCACACTGAGTAAAAAGAGTAAGACGGTACATTAAAGGCGAGAACGGTTTCATATGTGATACATTGATTTAAAGTACGTTATTGCAAACATTCGTCCTTTATTTCCATCGACGTCTGAAGACGGTTCCACACGTTCGGCATTCCCCGAGCAGCGAGTTAGTGCTCGCCCACTCCCGAGCAGCTGACGTGATCGGCGAATGTTCGCTCCTTTTGATGTGTCCAAAAGACCGACACGCGTTGGGTAAAGCGAACACTTTTTCGTGTTACCCCTCCACAGTAACCCTGAGTAGGCCGGAATTTATTTACATACGGGCATACAATACTGCGTGAAACAAGCGAACATCGAATGTTCGTCTCTCGGCAAATAGCAACTCATCCACACTACTCGGGTTTCGGCGAGCGGTCGTTCGCTGTTCGGCGAATAACGAACGTGTGGAGCCGCCTTGACACATACGCGTGTTTGGCGAAGGGTAGCACGTTCCTTTCCCGCGTCTGCAGAGCAGTAGCAGCGGCTCCTTATTGAGACCTTGGGGACCGCCATGCTGTGCCGCGCAGCGCCGTGCCGAGTAGGACCGCGCCCCGCCGGTTGCCGCTTAGCTTCCCGAACCCCTCGACCGCTGCAACCCCCTGCTGCCCCCCCCCCCCGGCCCCAGGCATCGTGCTGCTGAACCCTGCCATCCCCCACCCTTGCAACCCCGTCCCGCCGCTCCGCTCCGCTCCCCCGGATGCAAGCGACCCACACCACCTCTGCAGCAGCCGACATCGCCTCTGCGAGGGGTTTTGCCACGAGCTGCAGACTGGGGTGGACCCCTCCAATACACACGGAAAATGAGGGAGGGGGGTAATGTGAGTTAGCAACATATTATGAATACTCAAAAGGAAAACTAATTGGAAACACAAGTCCTTGCATTACTTGAATTATTACGCACAGCTTTGTAGAAACATTTCGTGTCACGTTATGTTCACGATACCACGAATTAATACGAGGAAAAAGAAATGTTGTTGACATATTCTTGCAATCAAGTAGAAGCAGTGTGATCAATTCTCTTATCATTGAATACATTTCTTACTAATTGACAACATAAGATATTCAAATTTATTTTTCAATAGTGAACGATTGCATTAGGAAACATTGGGTGCACGTACCTCGGTTAAGCTGATAACACCCCTAAAGAGCGGTCTGGACAAAACGGTGACCTCTATCACTGGATTACGAAGAGATACAATTCTTCGAAAAACTCATCTCAAAATTTAGGGTGTTCTTTCAACCGATGAATTTCTTCTTTCATTCGCGTTCAATCACTGAATTTTAGACAAAATTCTAATTACCATCGCTCTTCTAAAGGGTCACCATCTGCGTCATCACCCCCACCGCAATAATTGTATTTCAGCCTTTCTTACCACCTGAACTATAACCTTAAATTCGTGTTGGCGTTGTATGAAAGCACCACCGCTCTCTCCGACGCCAAATTGCCGCCAGCAACCCCAACATCACACTGTCCCAAACTTCAGAGCAGAGCAGAACTTTTCATTAGGTTAAGCGGCCAACAGCCGAGAGCGTCATTATGAAAAAAGCTTCAAATTAGCGTCTGTGTTTCAAAAGTAAAATAACAATTTGAAAATAAGTTAGCGATTTTTGATATAGTTCATTACACGAGATATGAAGAACATATTTGAACTACAATCAAACTTAAATTAGTGGTTTAGAATTATTTATTTAAGCATGTTGAATGAAAAACGAGAGAAAACACACTAGATAGATTTATTCTGCAAATAGTTACCAAAACCTGGTTGGAAATTTAATAACAATAATAATAATAATACAATTTAATACAATTATAACAATAATAACATAAATAAAACAATAATAATATACAATAAGCAAATACTGATTAGTAAGAAAGAAATAAAAACACATGCGAACGACAGAAAGAGAACTATTGCATCAATTACGGGTAATACGTTGTTGCTTATTGTCCTTTCGCACTTCACTTCATTTCGCTACTCTAAGCCACTTGCCATGACCGGTCCATTTCATTTCTTTTTTTACCTGATTCGCTCACTGAACATTTCACTGAACCCAACACTACACTGAACTGCACTGCACTTAATTACAAGTACATTTCTTATTCTAAATGCCAAATACAAACCAGATAATATTGTTAATTTAAACTAATTTATAGTTGATCTAACCTATTTCTAAACGTATTTAGTGTGAGGAAAGTTTCAAAGATCCTCTCTGCCACAGTAGATTCGTTTCTCGATTTTGCTCTGAATTTCACTCTACGCCGGTTCTCGTATATAAGATTTAAACAGAACACTGGGTTTTTCCTACGCGTTTCTAAAGGTTCCCCAGTCAAATGTATGCGGATCATCACAATTCGCACCTCTCATTTTCCCCGCCCCATCGGCTAAACCTGCATGTCACAACTCCTCACCACTTCTGTCAAATGTCCCAAAAACATTGCTATCGCTTTCACCGTCACAGACTTTATCCCACAACACCTGCGCGCCACCGCCCCCACGCAGTCACCGACTCATCACCAACAACGCACTGTCCCCGTCACCGTAAGCAAGAAAGTGCGGGTGATAGATGCGGGTGTAGATGACTGTGTTACAAAGAATATTTTTAGGTTATCATAAATAAGGGTGTGGTAATTAATGGACAAAAAGTAGCGAAACCATGAACACTTGAACGCTTTCTTAATAATTATTTTAATAAGAAAAATCAGTAACTCTTAGATTATCGTCCAAAGCGTCGGCTCTATAACAGGTTCAGTTACTTCAAGTACTCCTCCTTTTTCACAGCATGAACCAAAGAGCAGTAGCTCATCTAATACCCCTGTGAAAATAAATGACTACCTCGCCAAGGCTAGTGGCGGAAGGGAAAGCTCAAAACATGCCTCATTGGCATAGCCAAAACTGTCGCCGCCCGCTCAGCAATTACTATCATCGTCCTCCTTGCACTGTCACTTCGCCGCCGTCACCGGGCTAGTGTACCACCAGCGTTATCAGCGCCACCGGCGCCACCGCGCCACCGGCGCCACCGGCGCCACCAGCGCCACGAGCGCGACCAGCGCCACGAGCGCGACCAGCGCCACCAGCGCGACCAGCGCCACCAGCGCCACTAGCGCCACTAGCGCCACTAGCGCCACTAGCGCCACTAGCGCCACTAGCGCCACTAGCGCCACTAGCGCCACTAGCGCCACTAGCGCCACTAGCGCCAACACCGCCACCAGCGTCACCACCTGCATCGTAGCCACCCGGTACCGTACCGATACCGCGCTGCCCGCCGCCTCCTCGCATCACTTCCAGCCTGGCGATGGGGCCACCCCTCTTAAAGGGGTACCTAGCCACTAGGCATCACCACCGCCGCCTCCATTGCCCCGCAGCCTCCCCGGCACCGCCTCCGCCACCACTGCCCCATCGTCTCCACAGTAGCCACCCGGCACTTCCACCGCCGCCTCCGTAGCACCACCACAGCCGCCTCCTTGGCCCCGTAACCCGTTATGGCCACCCAGCTTCGCCACCGCCTCAGCAGCCCCATCGCCCCTTCCGTAGCCACCAGCACCACCACCACACCTCCTCGCCGCCATCGCCGCCGGGTGGTCACGCAGCTGCCTCGGCGCTCTCCCCGCCATGTGGCAACACCGACAGCGCCTGGCCGTCGCCGCCGTCGCCGCCGCTAGGCTGCGCTGCGCGTGGTGCGCGCGGCCGCGGTCAGTGGCTGGGCTGCGTGTCGGCGGGGCTTATCACGCGGCCCGCCCGCGGCCCTGCCACGCACGCCAACGCAGGTCGATACGCCGCGCGCGTAGGTCGCGGACGGATCGCACGCGCCCACGATCGAAGATCGTCCAACCCCCCCGCCCGCCCTGCCCTGCCCCGCCCCACCCCTCCCCGCCCAGCCCCTCTCCCAGCCCCGCCCCGCCCCACCCCGCCCCGCCCTGCCCCGCTCCGCCCTGCCCCGCCCGCCCCGCCCCGCCCCGCCCTTCCCCGCCCAGCCCCGCCCGCCCAGCCCCGCCCCGCCCTGCCCGCCCCACCCCGCCCCACCCCGCCCCACCCGCCCCACCCGCCCCACCCGCCGACGCGCGCTGGGGAAGAATTCCCTCTGCCACGAGCAATCGCGATCGCTCACGACTCGACCGGGGATTGTGATTTGCAGTTTCCGAATGATGATTTCATTTGTATCTTCATTGCACACGTACTGTTGTTATAGTTTATCTTAGAGTCAACTACTACGTTCACAAATTTGTATAGCTTTGTGATTAGAGAATTCTACTCGCCAATTTATTGTTTCTTCTTTTCTTCTTTTTCTCCTTTTCTTCTTCTTCTTCTTCTTCTTTTCTTTCTTTTTTTCCTTCTTTTTCTTCTTTTTCTTCTTCTTCTTCTTCTTTCTTTTCTTCTTCTTTTTTTCTTTTTCTTCTTTTTCTTCTTTTTCTTTTTCTTCTTTTTCTTCTTTTTTTCTTTTCCTTCTTTTTCTTCTTTTTCTTCTTTTTCTTCTTTTCTTCGTAATTTCAATTCTTTGTCGCTTGTTTTCCCTTTCTTTCTTTACAATGTTCCTTCATAATTTCGCTATATTTATTCTTTCTCTCATGAATTTACTTGTCGTTACTTGTTTCTTGTCGTTACATTTTCTTTTCCCGTAAAATTCACGGCTTTCGTAATTTTTCTCCAATATACAATTTGGGTGTAATATTGCAATATAATTAGTTTCTATTTCAGTGAGAAAGTAGTTTTGTTTTCTATGACACGCACAAATGTTAAAGTGTATACTTACAAATACAGTTTGGCCCTCAGTGTCTTTTTTAGCACAGTTTCGCATGTTTAGAATATTACGAATTGTAACTAAAATTTCCCCAAACATGTAAACTTGCGTGACTGCCCCCTATGAAATTATTTGCGATATGTACGTGACAAAACACTTTTTTTTCTTCTCCAAATTGCCTCCAAAAGCTTTAACAAGTATCCCTCTTCTGTTCGGGTAACTTTAATGCACCCAACTTACTTGATGTGCCCAAACTTCGATAAGAACGTCGATTATTTCAAACCATGTGGTTGTGTAGCCTTTATTCGCCTTCCACATGCAGGAATAACTGTTCTCAAGTGACAAACCTGCTACCAGGAAGTCGACAGCTTTTTACTCGGCCTTCAAAATTATTTCATTCAGATGGAGATACATTCTTTCTCTGACGCTTACACGTCACAAGGAAAAGTGTGATCAAGGTCACAAAACAAAGCGCTTAAGGATTTGTTTTGATTTGTGCCTCGCGTTGGATATTTTTACCTGTTCCACAAACGGCGTACCCCTTCCACAACTTGGTTTATTCCTTAGATCAAGCGCTCAACCCCTTTACGTTGACAGGCAACTTAGAAACCAGAAAAAATGTGGGCGCTTCAGGGATTATTTGCTTGGTATTTTTCAATCTATTTTCATTTCCAGATAGCACTTCCAAAAACATCCCGTTTGTAGGTTTTGTCTCAGTTTCTTTTACTAAACATAGAACACATCCAATTTTGAAAATTACCTATACATTAAAAATCCGTTTCATGCTGTTATTTTCCACCAAAAACGTTTGTTTTCTTCCACCAAAAACTTTGTTTTGTACCTCTTTTGTGAACACAAATGAAGTGATAAAACATCTTCTATTCTTTGTAAGTACCAATGATTTTCTTTTAGAAATCCATTTGAACTTAGTATTAAATCAAATTTCGTAATTATTTCTTTAAATGAAAGATTGTGGGACGGAGGTAGAGCGATGTGTTGTCGCTTGCTGTCATTAGCTGGCTTTGCAGTACAAACTACATATTAAGAATATCTTCAGATTAATAGAATGAATCTTTTTGTAGCAATATTTGTTAATTTCTTCGTCTATTGTGGGAGTTGTAATCGATCTATCGAAAACAGAAGTTTCGCTATCCGGCACGCGTAAGCAAAAAATAGCAGTATCTTTTTAAGTGGAAGATCAGTGAGTGTGACTTCTATATTTTTCTTCTCAGTTACCGTAAAGATCGGAAAGGTTTCCACTGCCAGTTAGAAGTAATTTTAATTTATGAAGAATTTATTTAAATTTTCGCATATTTTTTATGTTATAAAATTTGCTTTGTTTGCTTCTAGAAACTTCCCCAGAAATGTATGTCCTGGCTGTAAATGTACTCCTTTCATTGCGATGAAATGACATCGATTCAGAATCCAAAAGTTTCACTTCGCATTCCAAGACTGGTTCGTGTAGTGCCTCCTGTGGAATTGTACCACTGAACAAGACCGCTTCTCACACACTCTAGAAGTAAAGTAGTGTTGCGACTTCGATACCAAACATCTATGTTTTAAATTAAAATATCAACGTTAATTACATTGACCAAAAATCATCAATTGTTTTTTTTAACTTGGATTTTAAAGCTTGTTTAGTAATCTCTAACAATAAATTCGCGAGAGACAAAATTTAATTTCACAGTGACTGTGTACTACATAATTTAAAATTAAAATTTAACCGAAAACAAAGGTACAAATTTCTCCAAGTGTGAATTGCGGGGAAAGAGGAAGGATAAACCAGGGCATCGGGGTTCTCTCTGGCGAGAGACATTCTGCTTGGTGAAGGTGGTACAATCCATCTTGGTTTGGTTCCAGCACATAAATTGATAGTTGTACCATCTGTTATTATTTCATATTTTACCTTTTACAAAATTGTGTTAATGGGAATTTTTAATTCACAACAAAAATCAAAAAAAAAAAAATTAAAATTGGTTTAAATAGAATGTTATGTAATATATCGATGTTTAAATAGAATGTTATGTAATATATGTTTAAATAGAATGTTATGTAATATATCGATGTTTAAATAGAATGTTTGTAATATATCGATGTTTAAATAGAATGTTATGTAATATATCGATGTTTAAATAGAATGTGTTATATCGATGTTTAAATAAAATGTTATGTATATCGATGTTTAAATAGAATGTTATGTAGTATATTGATGTTTAAATAGAATGTTATGTAATACATCGATGTTTAAATATAATGATTTTACAGAAACCTCGATGATAAGAAAAACATGGAGACCGACGTCGCATCTCTAGAGGTGCGAAGTGACGTCCCCCGTTTTTAAAGAGCAGCGGGGCGAGGAAGTCGCGTGAGGGTTTATGCGGCGGCGGCCGCCGGAACTGGCGCCCGCAAGTGGGTCACGGGCCGGTGGCATCGCGCACGCGGCGGGTGCCTTATCGAAGGCGGCGGCGCCGAAGGTCAGCCGGCGATTGACGCCTCGCTCCCACCGCTCCGCCATGCTTCTGGACGAGCCGCCGAGAGCTAGAGTCAAACACAACCAGACCCAAACCAAACACCGAAACAACTCAAAACCAAGTAGAAAATTAAAGGCTAATTTTAGGATAATGAAGTGCTCCATTCCCGCTTTTGTGAATTTCCCAAAATCGTGGGCGATGGTGGTTTTACATTGCTAGCAGAACCCACCTGGAAATTACAACTTCGCATAATTAGAAGTAGGGTCTCGAATAGTGGGGTCAGCAGGGGTGGCCCGCCCCGGGCTGCAGTTTTATAGGGCAGCAAAATTTGACAATCTATATATTTAAAAAAATAAGATATTTTGCCATGGCTTCGTTTAGAGCTTCTACTGAACCGATTGTAGTATTTTTTTCCTTTAAATGAAAGAATGTGATCCTTACATGTGTTATCAGATATTGTTTGTGTTGATTCACCAACATTTACGATGTAAATTAATTAATTAAATATTTCTTTAATAGTACGTTTGTCAATAGTCAATTGTTTTCTTCCAAAGGGTGGCTGTTTCAAAATCGGACAGTGGGTCAACGGTTGTACCGAAGTAGTGAAGTTGTTCACAGGTTATGTCGAATTCCGAATCGTTGCCCACGCGCCCCAAAAGACACAAACGTACATTATTAACTGGACGCAGGGAAAGAGAAAGTCAGCGTAGATGTGATAGTGAGGTCATTTCGTTTTCTGTTGGGTCGTTGTCTATGAAATGTCAGTTTTGTTCTGCTTTGTACTTCCCATGTGAGAGAAATTCTGCAAACGAGTTTACTCTGTGTTGCTTAAATGGGAAAATAAGTTTACCTTCGAGCAATATGCCAGAAGAAATCAAAATTGTTTATAGGACATGATGACACATCAAAAAACTTTAGAAATAATAACCGTCAGTATAGTAGTGCTCTTTCTTTTGTGTAATTTGGTGCCGATATTGCACTGCCATCAGGTCATGGGCCATACGTGTTCAAAATTTTGGGAACTCCACATCACAGAATATCTTCGTTGTACCCTGAAGATCCAAACAATGCAACGTATTGTGAATATTAGTCTGGGCACAGTATTTTACATTTATCTCAGATCTCACCGTCAAATTTTGACGGTTTCACTAGTAATAATAATAATAATAATAATAATAATAATAATAATAATAATAATAATAAAGACGATGATGATAATACCTTGTAAAAATGTGAACCATTTCATTTCATATTTTTGTCGCACCTTCGATTCTCACCGATTGATATGAGCACGTAACCTTTCATTACTCATTCTGTGACGAGTTCTTTAAACGAATGTAGTATACATGCATAAGTAAAGTTCTCATGGTCCGCGTGGTTGGCGAGCGCTGCTTTGCACCCACTGCGTGAGGCGCCGCCGTTCGCACCGCCCGCTGCGCCGCCCCGGAGCGCCCCAGGGTTTCGCGCTGTGCCGCCGCCGAAATACCTGCGCGGCGGCCGTGGGGAGCGGCCCCGGCGGAGGATTTCCCGCCCGCAGCTCAGGGCGGGCCCGCAGGGGTGGCCACTGGGCCAGCCGCGCTCGCCACCGCGCCACAACCTGCTGCGACTTTGGCTGTGCGACGTGTCGCAGTCGTGTGGATGGGTTGCTTGCGTTGGCATACTTAACTTACACTAAAATTTTTTTTTTTAAATTCTAACTAGTGTTTTTGTAGGGTTTGCTAGTTGATTCATTTTTTTTTAATTTATTTTTCATTCACGCATCATTCATTCATTCGTTATATACATAACCATTCATTCATTATATACATAACCATTCATTCCCACAGCACTGCACTAGTTCCTGTTCTTCTGTTCGCCACGGCACTGACTTGGCTTGAAGAGTCCGTGGCGCTCAGGCCCATTGGGGTTGCTTGCTGTTTGCCGAACGACTGACACGCGGGTCTCGCCGTAACCACCGCGTGTCGGTCTTTTGGAAATCAAAGGAAGCCGAGCACATCAGCTGCTCGGGATTGGGCGAGCTGTCGACCGCCTCTCGGCGAATGCCGAATGTTTGGAGTCGCCTTTAGGACTGAGAAATGTTTTAATTGTCAGAGAGTCAAAGATACTTCATCGACTTCCCAGAGACCTCTTCGTCTTATGAGAAATGATCAATTTCAAAAATATGGGACGTATACCAACTGCTTTCCGCGGTCAACTTTCTCTAAGCCGATTTCATACCTCCCCCAAAAAGCATAGCCCGACTCCATCCATTCTGTTTTCCTCCTTAAAATAAGGATTGATTTCTATGTTTCCCATGGTCTGCTTAGAATTAAATCGATCGTTTATAATTTATCCACTTCTACCTGTTTTCAAAACCTTTTAGAGCGTAACGAACGTTGAAAGTTTCAATTTGAAACATACTGCTTAAAGGTTTGTGGAAACGAAACATGAACCACCTATCACGAGCATCATCTTACACACACAATTCCGAAGGTTCTGCCATTTTCACCCGTGTTCGTGATTTTGTTTGGATTTGTCCGAGAACATCTATATTTGCTACTTATGTTTCCAAAATTAACTACAATTTTTACTCGTTCCCAAACACGGGATGAAGTCGTTCTATGCCTTCTCAAGTAACGAAAAGTGAAAGGGGATAAGCTGGGAAGCCAGGGTAAGGGAAAACTGACCGCGGGATTCAGTCGGGCGAATCCCAGAATAACAATTTAATAGCAAGACTTCCGTCTGACAGGTTCACAAACCTCCAATCCTCACATTCCTTAAAACGAGTTGAGTTTTTTTCCATATTTTATAGGTATTATTAAAGAAAACAATATTAAAATTGTGCTCATTAACGTAATTCCATTCATCTTCAATAATATTTTGGAATTTTAAAAGTATGTAGTCTGGTAATACCTAAAGATGGACATACATGATCAAGCCCGACTCACAAGTCAGGCTTGCGTATGGCCACCTTTAAGTAGTAAAGTTTCTCTGGGTGAAACGTTTGGTTAATGAATGAACATGATCTGTGCCAGTCGCCGATGAAACTCATTCAATTTTCTGTCGGAACATGGCGCAAAGATTACCGAAAAGGATTTTTCCAATTCAATTGTATTCATTTTCTGAAATATTTTTTTCGATAAATTTGTTTTGAATTAATAAACATAATTTTGCTTTTTAGAAATAAGGAATATTCCTCTTCTAATAGCTCCTTTAAGTGGTATGAAAATAATTTTCCACTGCAAAATTTGGCTTTGACTTACAACGGCTTAAAAGAATTTGGAGCATTTATATAGCAAATTTATCACTGTATTTTTTTAAAAAAGTAGTAAAGTAAAAGGATTTCCCAAATTTCATTCATTAATCGAGACTTCCTTCTACTTTTTAAAGAAATGTTATTTGTGGAATGTGAAATAATTCCCATTCACTAACAGTTTAGTAACTTAATAAAAGACTAAAAGGCGTCGTTAAATAGATTAACTCTCGGTGTGTACTGCAATGATTTTTGCTACTACTTTTATTACCCTACTCCATCACTTAAATTATGAGTGGTTTACCTTCAAACTTGTTAGAGCGGCGTTGAAGACCTTTCCAATACTTTTTCATAGTTCAGCAATTTAAAACTTTGCCTTTATCGGAAAACTAATGCGATATGGGAAAACGGTAGTTAAGTAATAAACTTATAAATACAACACGCATGAACATCAAGCTCGCACTAGAGCCAACTCTGCTTTGAAAATCGTTTGTGTTTTTTTACTTTAACTTTAAAACTTTTTAAACATCAATGTCGCATGTTCTCAGAATCTATTTTCTTCAGTAAACATTCATATTTTTGTCAATAATGAACACACATTATGAAATTAAAATATGAAATGAAATCATTAAAAAATAAACTTATCAAAGTCACGTGCATCTTAACCAATGAATTAGATTGATATATCACGACAAGTTCAGCAACTTCTTTGAAATGATTACAGTGAGTTCATACACCGTATTTATCAAGATAATAAATATGTTTTTCTTCCAAACAACCAAACATAGTTGAGAAGAATACATCATCTACCTTCTAGAAGTTTCAGCATTGTTTGTCTCAGGCATCAGACAAAAATGAACATTAACCATCTGAAGTCCGCCACAGCAAATGACTACTCTTCTCACCACGTTCTTGTCTTCTGAAGAGGCGCACCACGCTCTGCAACCCTGGGTAGGGCTGAGCTTCAGGATCTATAATAAACGCGCCAGGGGTACAATGGCTGCGATGCCCCCTCCCTGGAAACGTTTCTTGCAAGACGTCGCTGACGATCGCGCACTGGGTAATCTATACTCATAAAACTAATTGCAAGGCACGTCTCCCGGTCCGGAGAATAACCCCCTCAGGGGATCCAACTCCCACCGCGATCTAATGGAAGCAAGGGAGCAATGGCGTCCCTGGAGTTCGTGGGCACGGTGCCCGCAGGGTCTTGAGCTAGCAACCTTCCTAAGTTAAAAAAAAGAAAGAACTACCCCAGATTAAAACGCAAACTTGAGGTAAAGGTACACATCCACGTTAAAGCACGGTTCTCAACCTCGGCTTGCGCCTGGTTTGCTTCTTTCTCCGTTAAAAAAGAACGAATATCCCAGATTAAAACGCTACTTGGGTTGCTTCCTTTCTCCGTTAAAAAAGAACGAACTATCTCCAGATTAAAACGCATACTTTGGGGTAAAGGTACACATCCACGGCTCTCAACCTAAGGCTTGCGCCTGGTTTGCTTCCTTTCTCCGTTAAAAAAGAACGAACTATCTCCAGATTAAAACGCATACATTGGGGTAAAGATACACATCCACGTTAAAGCACGGCTCTCAACCTCGGCTTGCGCCTGGTTTGCTTCTTTCTCCGTTAAAAAAGAACGAGCTTTCCCTAGATTAAAACGCATACAGTGAGGTAAAGGTGCACATCCACGTTAAAGCACGGCCTTTAAGCCTTGCTTACGCTGGTTGTAAATCTGTCCGACGAGAGGAGAAACGATGCGGCTCCAACGAATTTATGTTCAACTGGCGCAAACTGATCATTGTATGTTCTATACTTTTAAAATAATTGCACGGTACGTCTACCACTCCGAAAAATAATCCAAATAATTCCCACTGAATTCTAGCGAAGGGAAGAGGAGGGGAAAACGGCGTCACTGGAGCTCGTGGACGGGGTGCCTCAGTAGTTATGCGTTTGTTGCCTTCTCCGCCAAAAAAGAAAGAACTATCACCTATGGTTGATGTAAATGTACTCACCCACTCCCAAACCCGACTATCAAACCGGGCTTGCACCGGATGTGAATTCGTCCCACATTGGAGAACAATGCGTCGCTCATAAATGTATGTTCTACCAGCGCAAGCTGTTCATTCTTAATTTCTCCCTTTCTACTCGAAATATGTTATTGGACTACCTAGATTTTTGGAATGAAATTGTTTCATGGCTTGTATTTATACTTGAAATTCCTTACTTAATTCTCATGATATTGAAACCGAATAGGTAACGTAGTTGTTTATTATGGTCATTTGTGTCCACCCAGTAACAGGATATTATGTTAGAGCACACTGAATAAACAATCGGAATGCCTCGAGAGGTCGTGGAGAGTAGATCGAGGACATTTCGTTTCCCCTAGTTGTGGGTTTTACGCAACAGTGTGCATGATTTGCTAAAGATATAAGCAACACAACCTCTTAATGTTGGAAAAGTTAATTTGTCTTGTGAACCTGTAAAACATGTCTTAACATTCAATTTCTATTCTTGTTGTCGAGAAAGTCTTTAATTTATCGTAAGAAGAAGCGGTCTACGCAAAGTCGATAACGCACTTGTGATTTTGACGATTAGACGCTACATTAGTCAACATATTCCTTTGCAGATACATGGAACGCTTCGAGGATTCAGACAACTGAGTGCGAGAAGGACGCTGCTGCGCACGCGCGTCCGATCACAGTGTTCGATGCGGAAATCATTTTTGATTGATTGATTGATTCATGTTTCAGGGCACGTCAACTGCTCTGGTCATTAGTCCCGTTAGTGTAGTATATGTTTTTTTCTCGGGAGATGGCGGTGATCTTCCCCCGCTGGATGGCGAGATCCGGCGCCGACCTACCGTCGGCTAGTGGGGTTTCCCTAACCAGGGGGCACCGCCCCAGCCGGGACAAGCTCTAAGCTCCCGACCGGTCTTACGGAATATGTGGTAGTGTAGTCCATGTTAGTGTAAGTGTGTGTGTAAGGGGAGAGGATAGGACAGGGAAGAGGAAGGACAGATCGCGCGCGGTCCGTGGCCCGTTTGGTAGGGTACTGCTCCGGCATTCGCCTGATGTTGATCAGAGAAACCACGGAAAACTACCGATCAGAGCAGCCGGCCGCTAGAATTCTCCTCCAGACAGCGACTGAATTCGACGTAGCTAAAAAGCTAGTGTCGATTTTTGAGATGCACGCGACGCCGCGAAGCGAAAGTGGAAGAAGGGCCTCTTCCGCTACGAGACACCGTCACGGAAGGATGTGAGATTGTATCTCCGCTGGAACATGCGAGGAGTGAGTCCATGCTATAATCACAGCTCAATGAGAGGTAAGAGCAAACAAACTAGTGAATTATTTAATGTGTTTTTGAATTGAAATTATACGGAAATAACGTGAAAAACTTAGTCTATACGTTGTACAAGCGGCACGTAGTGGACATGATTGTATTAACAACTGTAAAGTATATATGACTCTTTTCAGATTTTGGCCCAAGATTAGATTAATACAACAAACATCGCCGTCTGATTAATAAATCTCACTGAAAATAGACGAGAAATTGAATTTCTGAGGGCAGCGAATACATGGAAGACGGCCGCATTCAGAATTCTTCACTACGCGGCGGATGGTGTATTGAAGTACATCAAGGTGAATCTACGAGCATCGAGCTTATTATTTGTGGTGAGAACATTTGGCACAGCAGTTACTATGTGTAGAAAACATTTCGTTTTACGATGCGGAAATATAGTAAATATAGGCAATATTGACAGGAGTAACAAGTGTCGGGAGGCAGAACACGTGCTATAGAGGATGGGAAACGAAGTGCAGCGTTCGAGCCAAGGTCAATCATTGAACGGTTTCTTCCTGGCTAACTGAGTAAGGGAAACGGTACTTTGTGGTTAACTGGATTAAAGGAAAATGCAACAGAAAATTGAAAAAATGAATGAATAGGGTAAGGCAAATATAATGATCATTGAAGTTTTAATTATCATGTTGCCTATTAGTCATGATAAAGATGAATGGCACAAATAAAAAAAGTGTACGAGAAAGCTCTAATTTAAACGATGCTTTTATCCGATTTCTGCATCAGCAATGCGTTGTTTCTGCTGGCGTGCAGTAGGTCAAATTATAGAGGACTTTGGGAAAGTAGTTACATTGTATTTTTAGATTTTGTGTTCTCTTGGCTATTATTGTAAATACTGGTTTAGGTAATGATTACTTCTGTATGTTTATGGATTAATGGCAGGGAAGACAGTTTATTACTCATTGAAGTTTAGGAAAGCTTGTGCCAGCCAGTATGTCAAAACAGATTGACAGATTGGCACAAGTAGTTAACTGTTCAGTTCATGTGTTGAATAAAGTGCTTTGTTTTTGTAATGGGGATCATTTCTCTTGTATTTTGTGAAAATCGTGTAATTTTGTTTCAGAGGTAATTGATGTGTAGCTTCTTTTATGATTTGTACTTCAGGGTGTAAGTCAATTTTATTAAGAGTGTACTACCAGATGAAAGTTTGTTTAATGAATATATGCTTGATTATTATCATAATATGTTTGTACCTTATCTTTCCCATCCGATATTCAGTGAAAGAGAAGAATGTCAGAATAAGATGTTGGGAACTTTTCATACAAATATTTTTATCAAAATTGGGATACTTTATTGTTCAGATTCTATTACACTTGTACTTACAAGTGAGCAACCCTAGCAACCCCCGAGTCGGTGCGGTTGCATTCGAGATATTAAACTAAAGCAGGTCTTAGCATCCTTACAATATGGTACGGCTATAGTGTAGGGTAGAATTTTTGTGACTTAATATATTTATGTTATGTGAACTGCAGACGCTGGAAATCGTGTTGTTTATGACATAACTTCCAAGTTAGAGTAAGTACCTACATTGTTAAAAGTATATGAGTAACTCAAATTAATGTTTAATCAGATTAACCAAAACAATATTATGACACATATTAATTCTAAATTGATATTGTTTGATTCATAAATAATTTATCTTTATTGATCTGCCCCTCGTCCATTCTTTTTATTGTCCTTGGAGTGGTGTGTCTCTCCACGATTTCTTTAACATTATTTGTGTCTCACATTTCTTGTTAAGTAGCATTAGAAATTCATTGGCTGCGTTATTCTGCATGTCTTGCGTTGTTTTTTTCACAATGCCTCTTGCTACACTCACAAAGCCTCTGTTTTCCATTTTTCGGTCAGATTTAATGCCCAGCCTCATTAGTGGGTCATCCTGATGACTGACTACATACTTTTTCATCCCGACTTTTGTTTTGTGCCAGGAGGTTGTGCAAATTTGCAACTTGCAACTCTACACACTCCTATTCAAGGTGCAAAATTGAGCACAAGATTGCATTATCAGGACTCAAATTTTATCTTCAACCCCATAAGTAATTTTTTAAATAATATCTCGTGTAGTTGTCGAATTTTCATGACGTGGTAGGGAACAGGGCGGGAGTGGTATTGTCGCCAGTGCGATTTCGCCGTCAAAGCCCCTCATCAGATCAAGAGGCCCTTCGCGAAAACACACATGAAAGACAAGGAACAAATAACCACGCCCAAAACGGGATTCGAACTCCCGACTCATCGGACGAAAGTCCACGCTCTTAACGACCTCGGCCATAAAAAATCTACATTTTTGTACAAAATTGCAGGTGGACCTCTTATTCAAGGTGCAAAATTGAATACAAGATAACATCCGTGCTCAAATTGTTGCTCTTCAAAAACGTTTATAGATTGAAATATTGTATTTCCCTAGTATTTTTTTTCTAATTTAAAAAAGACTTAAATGACTGTAACAAGTAATGTACTTCACCTTCCGGGTCAATGACCCCCATCTCGATCGGGTTTTTGTCCAGTTTCCCGGATCCATTGAGCAAATGCTGAGATGACCCCTTGATTTGCTTCTGGACGTAAATGTAGCTTCACTATGCTCACGTTTGGTTGAACTTTCATTTTGCTTGTAGTGGTTGTAGAGCTTAGGGTGAGTTTCTATTTTGTTAGCAATACAGAAAAGTCAAATCTGTTCGTTCGTTTACCGTTACAAATAAGTTTTCTAAAATATCTAGTTTTTGAAATGTTAATCTCTCGCTTTTTTAAATTTATTATTTTTTCATCTTTCAACTATTAATAGTTAAATTGTTGGGAAGCGATTCTGAAACTCAAGAAAGCGTACGCAGATGATTTTCTCCCCCATAAGTCACATACAGTTTTTGACTGTTTTTTGACTAAATAAATAAATAAATAAAAAATAGTTTCTCGTGTAGTTATCGAATTTTCATGACGTGGTAGGCAAAAGAGCAGGGGTGGTATTGTCGCCGGTGCAATTTTGCCGTCAAAGCCCCGCGAAGCGCAATCCCGATTGTTCAACCACGTGACCACGAGTTTGTTTAGGCCTACCATTCTCCGCTCCACTGACTGTTTCCATTCTCCTCGCTGACACAGTTTGCTCTCGGTCCGACTGTGTACTCTTTGCGGCCCAGTACGCAGTTGTCTTTGGAAGAGGATAGAAATGCGTTATCTATTCACATAAAAATGAATGTAACAGTGCTTGGCGGTTTTTCCTTTAAAGAGTTTTAAATTCGTCTAAATTGAATGTTTGAAGGTCAATCAATGTGAGGTGATGTTAAGGAAGAGTCTCTCACGACTCACCTTTTTCGGACTAAATCTCCCGAAAGAGTGATCAGATTTCAATACAATTAACAACAAAATAATTCGTGAGGAAAGTTAAACAGGCTCCAATGGAAGAAATAAAATAGTGTATTTTACTCAGATCAGCCTAGATCCAATGTCTACAATTTCTGAAAGATTATTTATATTTTTATTGAATTTTGTTATCTCAGCGAAGTAAGTGAATTGTGCCAGTAATAAATTAAAATTAAAATATTGCAGTGCAAAACGTAGTATTTATAAAAGAAATTTCCTAGAATTTAGAGTTTTCATCAAGTAAATGGATTTCTCCGAGCTGCGAGAAAGAGGTTTTGAAACGTTGGTGCTTATTGCATGACCTTTGCTTGTTAGTTTAAAACAGATGTAACATTTTGGTAATAAATAATGTCGATAGTATAATTATTAAAATATATATCTTTCGTGATCATAGTCCATCCCAATACGTACATATTTACTACTTAATACTTATCAGTAATAAGTCATTTTTTAGCGTTTTGAAACTAGACACAGAAATGGATCTTTTCCGTGAATTTTACGCGTTACTTTGAATCTCATTATTAGTCTTATTAGAACGCAATTTTGTAAAAATACATTAGTTGATATTCTTGTCGTTTCAATTTTTCCACTGGACAATTTAACTTAAATTATAACAAGGTACCATTTAAAATTTTTTTTTAAAAAAATTTGAATGAATTAGGCAAAAACAATACACCTGATTTCGTTAAATATAATTAATAGAATTTTGAATTGTTATTTTATACTATTTAAAATATTTATAAACCTTTTAAGTAAAGTAAGAATAATCTCAAAAATATTATAAGAACGATTTGAATTATTAATGACAATTGTTAAACAGTTACGAGGTGACACATTATACACAGACTCATTAAAGGTGACATTCGCTGTGCGGGCCATATTTCCAACGAATTTGAAAAATAAAAGTGTGAGGTGAAGAAATATAATTTCGTTCAGGTGTAATAAAAAATAAAGATTTCGTTTTCATTTCAGACTTATTATGATGAGAGAAGATTGAGTTTGGGTGTTTAAAAATACAATGGTGCATGTAACAGTGATGCATATGACAACTTATCAATAACATAAAAGCTACTATGGGATATGCAGAAACATATTTGTTAAAGGTTTAGAAATACATATTGTGGCCCCGAACAGATTCAGTTGAGATTCCATTAGGTCGAAATACAGGATAAACATTAAGCTAATATTGCATTTAAAATATCCGGCTTTCAGAGCATTGATACAACGAAATTGATCACGGAAATTAAAATTTGAATTTTAAACTATTTAGTATGACTTATTGTGTATCTACCGCGAGTTAACATTTTCATGATATTTACACTATTGAAAAAATTTATTGTACCTTCTGTTGAGGAAAGCGAAAGAACAGAATAAAATGTAATGCAAACTTTTATACTTACCATGTCAAAATGTAAACAGTTAATTGTACTTCTGCCTACTTATATATTCAGAAAATTGCTTGTTGGATATTTCTGAATGTCGTTAACAATTAGTAAGACTGTCGTTTTTTGAAAACCTGAAGATCCAAAACACTTGAACAGGGACATTAGTAAACTACTAGGTGCAAATTAAATAATAGATCAAGAAATAGCTATAAGTGTTAAGGTTCCTCAATTTACAAGTTGTGCTGAAATATCAATATCTTTAAAATAATTTCAGTAATTCACGAATCGTGCATATTGTGATTGTGTTCTGCGTGAGTCGTTAAATGTTTCTTTTGCATACTTAATTGGATGCATTTTCTGCAAATTATCTTTGATAAGTAGCAACCTGTCTCAAGAAAAATGACTCCGACAATGAGTCATTTTTCAAGAGAATTTTCTTCTCTTAGCATCAAAAATGGACACTTTTAATGTTGATGAAATTGTAATAATAAGAAACATAGTTTTGATTTCTGCCAATAGTGAACCTTTTTTACTGTGAACTTTCATCAAGTTCTGTAACTGCTTGAAAGAATCAAATCTTTTACAACTTCCATTTTTAAAGTTACATTGTATGTAATTGAACGACAAAGATGCCCCTACGATTCCTAGGTCTAAATTTCTATATTGTGAAACTTATTACCCTGTATTATATGTAGCACTTATAAATGGTACTTCGGTTTTTTGCTCAATGCAGAGCACATAGTGCGATAGTTAAGTTTTTGGGACACTAGAATTTTAGTTTCAGTTGTCGTTCTTACAGCATATTAATACAAAAAAATGTACTAAGAACATATTCATTTCTGGCCTAGTGTTGTATGAGTAAACAATATGCTTTCCAGGTACATGTTTCATTTACTAAGATAGAGATATGAGTGTTGTTTGAACTGACACATACGTTTTGAGTTACTACCAGCGTTGATTCTACGCACCCAGAAGATAAGAAATTGTAGATATGGCATGTGATATGAGGCTGGAAAGAACAAGAGACTTCAGTGCTCAACTTGTAGAGCACTCTAACCATGTCTGAGGGATAGCATTTTCTATTGGGGCTGTCTATCTCAGTTTACTTTGAATGACCTTGAACGAGAAAACACGAAATGCAGACAAACGTGACATTGAAAACCCAGCCACGGCACATGGGAGGATCAGTTGTAATCGTTCGCATATCCAAAATATTAATTTCGTTTTCTGTCAAAATAGTCGTCCAAATAGTCGTCAAAATAGTCAGTCAAAATAGTCAAAATAGTCGTTTTCTGTCAAAAAAGTTTGACTTTGCCAAAGCACCCGTCTTCACAAAGAGGTCTTAAAAATGATTGACATCGCATTAAGAAATGACTTTTTGATTTTAAAAAAATGTATTGGAGAAGCATATGAATCATATAGAAGTTATTAATGATTATTACTTCCGTGAAGCTAGGATCCCTGAATTTTTCATAATCTCCTAATTCTGTCTGCTCTGCGTATAACGCTGCTATAACACAGCGTACAAGATGAGAGTACAGAAGCGCGTGACAACGGGGGAGGCTGGGAGGGGGCTGAAAGGCGTGAACGCGCCCGGGGAAGGAGCGGGGCAGAGCTGGCTCAGCCGCCTCTGTGCCGCCGCTTCCGCAGCCCCCGTCCCCGCCGTTCTCGTCGCAACGCCCCCCTTCCCCCCCCCCCTTTCCTAACCCCGCTCACTCCGCCACCGCCTTCGTCAACTCTCTGTTACTGCCACCTTCCTCGCCTCCTCTGTCTCACGCTGCCATAACACTGCCCCGCCCCCCCCCCCCCTTCAGCAGCCACCCCGCCACTCCAACAGCAGCTCCCCGTCCGACAACCCCGCTGTCCCCGCCACCGTCGTCCCCATCACTGTCATCACTACCGCCGCCTCCGTTACTACCACTCGCCGCCTTCGCTACCGTCACCAGCACTGGCGCCACCGCCGACATCGCCTATGCCGCCACCGCCCTCACCGCCACCCCCGCCTCCGCCGCCACCCACGCCGCCACCGCCACCACCACCATCCCCGCCGCCACAGCAGCCGCCGCCACGCCCCGTCCGCCGCACCACCGCCACCGCCACCCACGCCACCACCGCCGCCACCACCATCCCGCCGCACAGCCGCCGCCACCGCCCTCACCGTCGGTGTCACCGCCGCCCCGCCGCCACCGCCGCCGCCACCGCCGCCACCGCCGCCACCGCCGCCGCCACCGCCACCGCCGCCGCGCCGCCACCGCCACCCCGCCGCCACCGCCGCCACCGCCGCCACCGCCCCCACCGCCGCCACCCGCCGCCACCGCCGCCACCCGCCACCGCCGCCACCGCCGCCACCGCCGCCACCGCCACGCCGCCACCGCCGCCGCCGCCACCGCGCCACCCCGCCGCCACCTTCGCCACCCCGCCACCCCGCCACCGCCACCCCCGCCGCCACCGCCGCCACCCCCGCCACCGCCGCCACCCCCACCACCGCCGCCACCGCCGCCACCACCGCCACCCCCGCCACCACCGCCACCGCTGCCGCCGCGCGCTGTCAATCGATATGCGCCCCAGAGCGGGGCGTCCTGCGCGGCCGATTGGCGCCCCGTACCAACCGCAGCGCCGTCGCCCCCGCCCCCCGCCCCCGCTGCGCCCCGCTGCGATATGCGCAAGAGAGCTCAGCGCATGCAAATTCTATTCAATTCCACCCTCAGTATTTTATAAATCGAATTTTCATTTAGTGACCTATTAAAGCATATTCGACTAGACGAATAACAGTTAACAATCGTGCATTTAATGAGCGAATTCATGTCAGCTCTAGTGTGGTTTTGCAACATATTAACACATCTGTCTGAACAATCGTTATTAATTTACATATATGTGCATTAATTGATTCTCTTTCCTCGTTGCGATAGGACTGTCTAAAAGATGGCACAACTAAAAATGTAATAGGATATAACATGATTCTCTTTATTTAGAAGTTGCCGTAATGTAAAACAATGAATTTTGCACGTAAAATAGTCTGAGTATACTCTCCTTTACGATAAAGAACATTCTACTATGATCGCGTGTTTAACATTTGAAACTCTTTTATTAACATTTTACTTCACAAATTCTACTATTTTTGTATTGCACACCTTTTTTCCTTTCCTCAGAATTTTTTTTTCATCGATTACCTGTTCTGTTGTTTCTCTTGTACTCTTTTTGTATGCTCGTATATTTGAATATTCACATCTTCTTCTCTCTGTACACTGATATATTGAGTTAGAATATGCTATAATATGTTAGTATTGGTTAGAATATGCTATAATATGTTAGTATTGTGTTAGAATATGAACTTAATGAGGACAGAACAGCCTTGAATGAGACATTTAAACACTGACATACACAGGACATTCGACATTTAAATATGACTACTAACGAACACCTGCAACCTAAAGCATTGAATGTGTCATTTAAATATTGACATATACATGGCATTAAGGCTACTACTTAGTTACGATAACGTTATAGCTATAAAATATTCAATAGTAGCATTTTCTCTTGCAATCAGTGTTGATTGACTGTCATTATTAAACGTTGTGATATTAAACAATATTTACTAGAAATATATGTTTGAACAGTGACTGAAAACATGACCAAAAATCCCATTCAGTTCGATTACGAAAAACTTGAAACGGTTAATACACCTTAAGATTCTCCATTGGATGATACTGCCTTCATACACTCTCGCTAATTAGTTGGTTTCTAGTGCCACCCTCAGCAAATCCTGCAATATTGTCGACAGTGCTATAGATCTACAGTGTCATGTGCTTCCCGTTTTGAGCAATTAGGAAGTAATTAATGGCGTTCGTGGTCGACGCAAGCTCGTAAATGTCAACAATTTGAAGAAATAAATTCCAAAGTGTTGTACTCATCATTCAATTTTAATTCATGTTTAGTAGTTATTTCACAGAATAAAACCCACGTATGTCTCTATTATAAATATGATTATTCTTCTGCTCAATTTTATTCCAAGATGCACGAGTAATGTGTATGTGTGAAGGCAGAGGGGTACTAATGTGATAGTTTTTTAAAAATGTAAATTAATTTACTTGGTATTTTTAGTAATTTATTTATTTTCCTAAAAATATTAGATAACTTATATGGAATACAATTTTTAAAAAAATTTTGCAGTTTTTGCATTTACACACAATATTAATTCCACAAATTAAATTGGTAACGGACCTTTCTATTTGCTTTCGATAAAACTCTGAAAACAATATTTTTTTACACTATTTAAAAATAGTTAAAGGTTTAAACATTAAAAATATTATAAATTATATTACGTCTATACTGTATTGACTTTAATTGCTTTTCAATGATTTTACTGGACGTGTATTCTGCCAAAAGGTACGTACCTCTTTTACAACTTTTGACGCCAACAAAAGTTAAATTACTCTGTAACTGCTATAAAACGTCAGGGAAGTATATTAAGTACAGTATAGTAGTCCAATATTCTAAGATATTACAAATACCATGGAGGCATAACTAAATCTCAAAACGCATTGGTAGATCTTGAATAACTTAAGTTACCCCAAGATCTCCCACGGAACACGCCTGCATCCTCACCTAACTTTTCCCGCCAAAACCACGCCAGTCGCCCTTTTCACGGTCCAGTATAGAAAGTCCAATATACTAGTTCAAGTTTCCAGTTCATTCCATTTCAATAGTCCAAGATATTACGAATCACCACGGAGGCATAACTAAGGTTCAAAAAGCATTCGTAGATTTTGAGGATCTTATTTACCACAAGACCTCTCACGGAACACGTCTGCATTCTCAGCTAACTTTTCCGCCAAAACCACACGCCCGTCGCCTTTTCACCATCCAGAATAGACTCTATACTATTGAAAGTACAATATAGTAGTCCAATATTCCAGTTCATTCCATTTCAATAGTCCAAGATATTACGAATCACCACGGAGGCATAACTAAGGTTCAAAAAGCATTCGTAGATTTTGAGGATCTTATTTACCCCAAACCTCTCGCAAAGCACGCCTGCATCCTCAGGTAATGTTTCCCGCCAAAACCACGCCCGTCACCTTTTTCACCGTCCAGAATAGACTCTATACTATTGAGAGTCCAATATTCCAGTTCAGTCCATTCCAATAGTTCAATATATTACAAATCACCACGAGGGCATAACTAGGGTGCAAGAAGCATTCGTATATTTTGAGGATCTTATTTACCGCCAGACACGCCCGGATCCTCAGCGACCTTTTCCAGCCTTTCCCATCGCACTTTTCACGATCCAATATAGAAAGTACAATATAGTAGTCCAATATTCCAGTTGATTCCATTCCAATAGTCCAAGATATTACGAATCACCACGGAGGCATAACTAAGGTTCAAAAAGCATTCGTAGATTTTGAGGATCTTATTTACCCCAAACCTCTCGCAAAGCACGCCTGCATCCTGAACTAATTTTTCCCGCCAAAATCACGCCCGCCACCCTTTTCACGATTCAGTATAGAAAGTCCAATATATATTGCAGTTCATTCCATTCCAATAGTCCAAGATATTACAAATCACCACGAGGGCATAACTAGGGTGCAAGAAGCATTCGTATATTTTGAGGATCTTATTTACCGCAAGACACGCCTGCATCCTCAGCGATATTTTCCCGCCTTTCCCATCGCACTTTTCACGATCCAATATAGAAAGTACAATATAGTAGTCCAATATTCCAGTTGATTCCATTCCAATAGTCCAAGATATTACGAATCACCACGAGGGCATAACTAGGGTGCAAGAAGCATTCGTATATTTTGAGGATCTTATTTACCGCCAGACACGCCCGGATCCTTAGCGACCTTTTCCCGCCTAAACCACCCCCTTGTCCGGGTCCAACCGCCGCCCCCGACTTCCCTCTCAGACGCCCCACGCGGCCACGTGTCCTCCGCAGCCGCCCCCGGAGGCAGCCGCCAGGTGATCGCCCAAGAATCGCCTTCTCGGACGAGAGAATAAAGAAAGCGCCCGCGCCGTTGCCTCTACTTGCACGACGGGGAGGGCCATGCGGAGCAGAGCGGAGCTGAGCTGGGCTGCGCGGGGCGGGCGGACGGGAGGGGACGGGGCGGGGCGAGGCGGGGCAAGGCGGTCGAGGCAGGGCGAGGCGGGTCGAGGCGGGGCGAGGCGGGCGGGGCGAGGCGGGGCGAGGCGGGGCGAGGCGGGGCGAGGCGGGGCGAGGCGGGGCGGGGCGAGGCGGGGCGGGGTGGGGCGGGGCGGGGCGGGGCGGGGCGGGGCGGGGCGACGCCGAGCAGCTTGCGTCGCCTGCCACCTGCCCTCAAGAAAGCGCGCGTTTTTCTAGGAGCCCGCGCCACAAAATGCACACGCGCGCGTTGAATAGTCACGCGAACGTTGCATACGCTGTTACGTATAAAAGGTGTTCTTTTTCATTCTTTCACATGAGATTTCATGAGATGTAATCTTTACGTTCGGGAGAATCATCTTTAAGATGCAGTTCTAAAAATATTGTTTTGGGGAATTCGTCAAAAATAAATTATGTGGGGAAAAGATTCATCTAATAAACGGTTTGTGGAAAAATTATATTAAATTAATTATTAAATTATATATAAAATTATAAGCAGCTTCTTGTTGTATTAGAAATGTATTTTACGTATCAGTTAAAAAAAACCTTTAATAATATTAAGCTAAAGATGTCTTAGTATTTTCAATAAATTTACTGAAATTTTTAATCACTGCTACAGATTATCGGTGTGGTGATTTTTTCCTAATAATTTCCACCCAACAGATATTTTATTTCCTCATGATTGCCCCCCGGGTAATTAATTACGAATGAGTGTGTGTGTTTGGATGCACGCGACCAAGACGTGCCATCCCGTCCGCACAAAACGAGTCCAGCGGCGGCGGTGGCGAAGGCCGCGCGAGACACGTGGCGCGGTGGCTGCGACCTTCCCGCCTTCCGCCGCCCCCCCCCCCCCCCCCCCCGGGGGGCCGCAGCCCGCCGCGGCCCCCCCCCTCGCCACTCCATGCACGGCCCGCACGCGCTCGCACGCGCCGCCGCCGCCGCCGCCATCGCCGCCGTCTGCCTCGCGGCGTCCCCTCCCCCTGCCCTTCCAGCCGCCACCCACTACCTCCTCTTCCAACCCTGCCGCTCGTTTCGTTTCACCCATCTCCATTGATGGTCTTCTCTCGCCTATTTGTACCCCCCTCTCCTGCCGCCTAACCCCAAATCTACTACTACGACGTCGCTCACCATCTTCCCTATCCCCACCCCCCTCCCCGCCCTTAATTTAATCCGGCGTAAACGAGAAGCAAACTCAAATCCGAACGGTGGAGGGAACGGAGGTGGTGGTGGTGGTGGCGGCGGCGCAGCGGAGCACGTTCCCAGCTGATATTCCGGCGTCGATGCCATACACAAACGTGGCTGCCACCCCCGTGAATGTCCCTAAACGAAAACCCTGCGCCGCGCGGGCGCAAGCGTGGAGCGGCGGGGCGACGGAGGGGAGATGAGAGGCATGGCGGAGCGGGGAGGTCGCCGCGGCGGCGGCAGCTGGCGTCTCGAGCAGTTAGTCCTGTTCGCATCCTGGTCTGCGGGGTGAGGAGGGGGCGGTAGAGGACGCGCGAAAGAAAATACCTGCGCGGCCACCAGGAACCGGACACAATGCACGGCGATCGGCCAAGGCGCTCCCGATCGAATATGCATGTTCCCGGTGGCGTGACAAAGGGCGCGGGGCGGGGAGGGGCAGGTAGGAGCCGCCCGCGTTTTCGGGGGACGCGTGAATGAGCGGACCCGCCGCCGTCGCCTCCTCAGCCGCCGCCGCCGCCACCGCCGCCACCGCGCCGCCGCCTGCCCCCTCTCTCCCCCTCGCGGCAGCCAGCCAGGGCCGCGCGGTGGGGGCAGAGCGCCGCCGAACCGGCCCGACGTGTTTCTCGTCGAGGTTGGCAGCCTTGTTCAGTCGTCCGCTAGGGCCTCGCCGGACTGCACTCTATGACACCGTGCAGTAGTAGTGTATTGACTCGTGAAGCGAACTGAGTAATAATGTTCTAAATCGTTTCGCCGTCGCATCTACGAGTTGCAGCGCGTCCGCAGCGGCGCTGTACGCGTCGCGGGTGGAGGCGATCGGGAGCCTCGCACGACGGCCGTGGGCTCGGGGCGACGGCGGCGCGGCGCGGCGCGGCGCGGCGGGCCGGCAGGCGCGGTGCGGCCATTTTAGAGCGGCGATGCGGCAACCGTGTATACTCCGCCATTCGAAACAATCCGAGTGTTTTTCTCCAGGTGCAAGTCCTGGAATTTTGGTGAATCTTGTGTGGTAAGAGATGCGAATAGTGGCGTGTGCTAGTTGCGGATTGATCTGGAAGTCGCAGGGATCGCAGTGAAGTGAGAATTGCAGTTCGCAGTGGTGTCCGCGATGAGGTGAAGCCATGGAGAGCGACACGAAACAGCGGAACCAGCGGAACCGCCGCCGCGAGCGGGCGCAACGCATGCAGGCCCAACGCGAGAGCAAGGGCCGCGCCGACGGGGACAGCGGCGAGGACGAGTCCCCGGCCCGCGAGAAACCCCCGCGCCCGCCCAACCGCCGCAAAAAGTCCAAGGAGCCCGCCTTCGAAGAAGACATCATCGATGGGTTCGCCATCCTAGCCTTCCGCACCTACGAAGACCTGGAGGTGCGTACTTGCATTGTCCTTCCCCAGCCGCCCTGGCCCTCTTCTATGTGTGCTGTGTGTGCGTGGAAAAAAATACATACGCGTGCCACGGGTGTCATGCTGTTCGCGAAAAAATCCCACCCTCCTAGCGAAAGTCTAACCCCCGTAAAAAAATATTGTAGCGTGTAGATAACGCCTTTGCTACCCCCTACGTGAGAGCCCGTATTTTGGTTTCTGTATGCCCAGGAAGTGATTTCTTTTTTTGTGTGTGTGAGCAAGTTGTTACATATTGAGTGCCAGCAACGTTTGTAGGAGAAAAAATTGTGTGTGGCCAATATTTTATGGCTATAAAAATAATAGCAGTGGCAGAAAGGAATATGTGCTCTCAAGCATGTTGTACCTCGTCACAGTGAAGCAAGAAAAAAACACAATATCTAGAATGTTTCTATGCGTGTGTATAAGTGAGAAGAAGAAAAAAGGAAAAACCTCAGTTTTTTATTGTTAGAGGAAGCTACAGTCATGTAATTGTGTATGCAAATGAAAGAAAAAGTGCTTTTTTTTCAATCTGCCAGATTGTGCGCTTACATGAAGAGTGTAATAGAAAGAAATTCGCAAAGAGATGCTATGCTAGGTGGTTGTAACAGGTGTTGCATTTTCTCAGAGTTCATTACCTACCTGAAGAATATAGCATGCTTTGTGATGAAAAGAAGACTGCAAAAATTGATTTGAAGTTCACAATTCGTTTTGTGTGTCATTGGTTCCCAGCACCCAATTTTTGTGCTTTTTTTCTGGGAATTTACTCAACCGAGTGACAAAGTTTCATTCATTATTTTTAATAAATATTCGACGGCCATCAGTTGCATTAAAATTCCAGTAGCGCCCATTTAAGTCACTGTAGTTAATATTAGCACTGGAAAAGAGTGGAAGTTGTTTTTGCAGCAAGCTAAGTACTTCTATTTCCTATAAACACGCCGTGAAAAGAGAAATAAAGCCAGTGTCTTTATATAGGCGGTAGAGACGAGAAAAGTGCACCGAGGAAGAGTGTGTGTTTATTCACACCTGAAATATCTACAGTGTAACATCAAGAAAAAAATTATATAAATTTACGTGTGAATGTTTGGAAAGATGAGAAAAAATCTGCGCTCATGTGTTCATCGTTCAGTGCTCTAAGAGAAACTGTGTGCATAACAGAAAAATCAATTTCGCCACGTGATATTTCAGGGCTTCTAACGTGGGGGTGCAGCGAAGGTGCTAATTATCAATATTAAATTATTTTCTATCCGCTTATCCACTCTGGATAAGATTTCCCTGATGCCGCGTATGTGTTTTCATCTATACATCACAATATTCCATGGAATACATGGGTTGTGTGTAGAAACCTTATTGACTCTTCATTTTTCTAAATCTTGTGCTTCTAGGTTAGAGCTTGGGTAGAGTAAACATATTATGTTCGCATATCCACCAGTTTCTTGCCTTCGGGTTGGGGAATTAGATCTTCCCTAGCAAGGTATCATTCGGTATCGTTTTTGCTGTACGCAGGTTGCAATCCTTTTGCGACACATGTAGCCTGCGATAGTGGGGAGCAAATTATCGACAAACAAACAAAAGGATAGCACGTGGTGAGACTGCGCGATAAGTGACATCATCGGCGGAATTGATCGGCCCAGTTTCGTTAGAAGAAAAATGCACACATGTGGGATTCTTTATTTGTGAAGCGCGCGCGACCGACACATGTGCTCACCAATCCTCTTTGTTATTACTAACACCTGGTATTTTATTTTCATTTGTCTCGCATCATCAGGGTTTGACGCTTGCAATTTATTTATGCCTAATTGGAGACGTTCTCGCGTTTGAAGCAAGACGTTACTCTCCTGTAAGATTCTTTGTGCTCTGAAAATGAGGTAGGTTAGTGCCAGGGCACTTTTCTTCTCCAACACTTGGCAACACGTCTTGGCGTCCCCTTACCGTCCACATTGCTGGGATTTACTTGAGAAACGGTTTTGCGGGCCACGTACGATATTTCACCGGAAACCTATTTTACCGTACCTTTTTTTTGTATTTTCTGGTTTTTTTTTCTTTCCCCCCCCCGGAATTTCACAACGCCTACACGTTTTATGCAAACGCTCGCGATCATGCAATGCAAATGAGCGTCCGTTAAGAACCCTTACAGCTCCGTACTGAGCATACCCTACCGCATCGCGCGTCGCCCGTCATTTATGAAGACGTCGCGCGTACTCGTTAATAGCGGCTAACAGACGCACCCGTTGACTTAATTGGCTTCTTTGCCGAGGGCCGTACTGTCTAATTGGCGCTCTCGGGCCCGTTGTCGATCGCTGGATGTTTTCGCGGGCGTCATTTGTTCGGCGGTCGGTCGCGCGCCGCTGGAACTGCGAGTGTGCGTTGCTCGTTATTGCCGCCGAGCTCACCCGGTCCGTGCCCGCCGCCGCCGACGGTGGGTGATCGGGGCGGATGATGGCCGATAGCCGGCGCGCGCTCTCTGGCTCGCCTCACCGCGTGCGGTCGCCAGGTGCGCTTGTATCAATCGAATGCGTAATGCAACCTGAGCCGTAAACGATATCGCACGTAAATACTCCCGGAGTAGCGTAACTGGGCTGTTGATAGGGTGTCGTTTTCTTGTGAGATGGACGTTAATGAGATAAGTGCGATAACGGAGGGCTTGACTGTGTGTTGTGCTGCACGGATGCTTATACTGTCAATTAAACGGGAATGGAAGAGAACAAAGGTTAACTATGGAGCTCGGGAGAGTTATTTGTAAATCAATAACATCAACACGTGTAGTAATCTTCATATAAAGACCTCAGTATATAAATTCTGTGTTTACAAATTGCCCAAGCCGTACAGTTGATACTTAAATATTTAAGTATTAGATTATTTTCTCAACAGATGGGGGGCCGTAAAATTATTGTTGGCTTAAAATAAAAATATGTAAGTCTCTTAGACATTGGTTTCTTTTGCTACTGTTATCTGTATTTCCCAGTTTTACTACCTCTACTAAAAAAGTAAATCGTTAGCTGTTTGATAGAATATATGTTGGAAATGAAAGTGGGTGTGTTAGGATTCATTAGAAAAATGTTCTTAGCTCGTGATATGTTAATAGTGCGTAAAACACAGAGGTAATTAAGTTCTGACGATTCCTGCCGTTATTCATACTCGTGTGCACGTGTAAGAAGACTATAAATCAGGGAAATGTACTGGCTTGTTTTAAGTCCCGGTTCTGAATTACGGGGATACTACTTCATTGTTAAAGAAAAACAACTGTGAAGAATCAAAGTGCACGGTGTTTTAATTTTAGGTAGAAAATGTAACAATCTAGTGTTATTTATTGAAACATACAACATTCCTCACGAAAGTTTATTTTCTTTGATTGTAAGTAAATAAAGTGCTTGTTGGTTTGAAGTAGTCTGGAAATGTTTTGTCATCCGAAGCTCGAATTGTTTTCAACACTGCATTAAAAGATATCAACGCTATAACCTCTTAAGTATTTAAAAAAAATGATAATCTGTTTGTTTTCTTTTATTTTACTGTAAAGAGGAAACTCTCTGCCATTTAATTACATTAAATGTGGAAGTTTTGTTTTAATGCGTAGGACTTTCAGTGGTTGCGTTTATTGCAGATCTATTCTGTTTTTTAGTTAAAAAAGTGTATTTATTAGAACAAAAAGGAAACATGAAGTCAAGTTCAGATTCCAAAGGATAACTTTGGACGGTGTGGACACATAAACTTTCAATATAATTTTTTTTTAATTGTTGCACATTTTCTGTTGTTTCGTTATTACCGTTCCGAAGCAATTTTGCCATGAAGTTTCTGTCGCATCACACATGTAGTGCATGCAGCGCTATCATACGGCAACATGTGACACCGGTTTTAGGTCAGGATGTCGCTTTTTGTCGCCGCCTGATATTCAACCGGGAATCGGTGTTTTTAGGCGGTCGCGCATACGAGCCTAGGCGTAAAATTGTTTCCTCCCGGAGGACGTGGTTAAAGGATCGATCGTTGGCCAACACCACCACCACCACCGCTGGCGGGCGGGCGGGCGGGCGACCGACCGGCCGTGTGCGCGAAGTTCGAAGGCTTCCCCCTCGCCTGGGGGTTTTTAGCGGGCGCGGGCGGCGGCCTCGCCAGGGTGCGGCGGGAGGTGGGGAGGTGGAGGTAGCCCCGGCCCCGGGGTCGCATCCGGTCACGGCACGTTGCTCGCTCTGACGGAAACGCCGCGGCGGAGGCAACGCTGCAAAGAGCCCCGACAAGAGGTGGCCCGGGTGTGTTGTGTTGGGGAGTGCAAGAGTGAGTGAGTGTGTATGTATGTGGGAGTGTGTGTGTGAGAGAGAGAGAGTATGTGGGAGTGTGTGTTCGTGGGCGTGTGTATGTGAGAGTGGGAGTGTGTTTGGAGGATAAGTCGTCGGGTGCTTTTCTCGCTGTGACAAACAGCGCATAATTTTCCCTGCTGCCGCCTCTGTCAGATCCCCCGCCTGGTCGTACGGATCTGTGTTAGGCCTAGGTGGTAAAGTAGGTGTTGGGTAGGCCTAGACGAGTTGGTCGCGTAGGTGACACAACCAGCTAATTTCTTTTCATGGAGCGTGAAAATATTGATATTGATTTTGTACGTTTTGTGTACATTAAGGTTGGAGGTGGTTTAATCGTGGTCATAAATATTTTTTTCTTGTCGCGGAATAGTCTCACAAGTGTGAAGTAAACGAATTGTGATTCAATGGGATGGTAATATTTGATCCACCGGATAGCTATCTTTACTTTTTTCTCCATTTAAGAATATAATTTTAATATATATGTGTGGTGCTATATTTTTTTAGAATAGTTTTCTGAAATAGTTGGTATGTAAATATTTGTTTATTTAGATCTCGCAAAGCTAATAATAATAATAATGTTTTCTGATAGAAAATTTTGCGTGTGCATTTGATACAATTACAAAGATTAATTATTATCCAATAAAATAAATTTTCTTTCATTCTCTGAACCTTTCGCTTTAGTTCCTAATCGATTAATGCCAGCGTTGATGGCAATAAAACGTAAACATGATTGAATTCTCAAATATTGAGAGTACTTTTTAAACTATTAAGCAACGTGAAATATAGGATTATTTCTGTAAGCAAGTGTATATAAACTCTGGTGAAATGTAAAGATGAAAGTGTTTGCCAGGGCTAGAAATAAACCATCGTAATAGTGAATATTGAACGATTTATCCGGTCACAGGGCGTTCTTTGCTGTTTCCATTACTGTTCATGCTTTCAACCTCCAGTCCGCGTGTGGGCCGATTACCGGGTCTGCTCAGTAACGCACATTCTCGTCCATTTGGCATAATTATTGCGAGCACATTACTAGTGTGGTTCACGCCGCTCACTGCCTGGACATCCGGCTGTGTTCCAGTAATTTCCGTTTACTTCACACTTCATACATTTTGAACATCTCTCTGCGGTCAATCTTGTGCTCGTTTTATGAGAACTGACGTGCGTTGGAGATTTATGTTCTCGTGTTTAAGCTGTTTTGTTAGCATGTGCATACAAGTGTAGTGAATCTTTTAACAATACACAATGGGAGTTTGAAATATAATTGAGCACGATGTGTTTTTAAGTGCCTTTTTAACCTATCCAATGTGACGTTGGGTGAAATTCATTTTAAATTAGTTGAGTAAAAATGAAATTAATTCAGTGAAAATTAAGAGCATCTGTTGTAACTTTCTGTCCGTTTTGGTTGTTATAGTCCAGATTTTTGTAAAGTAAGGACGTATGTTTTTGAAATAAATTTCTTTCATAAGAAACGCGGAGTGAACGGTAATTTTGTTTACTTTGATAAGACCAAGCTTTTGTTAAGATTGTGTTGAATCTGCAAACTTGATGAAAAACATCGCAATTGACGCACTGTGAGGTCCATTATTAGTGATCAGCATCACACATCCAATTTCTTTTTCTTCTACTTCGTGGATGATGCGAAAAGAAAAAAAATATGTGAATGTAAATATTTTTATGTGACTTGTTGTGAAAGCGGGTCGACAATTACACATCTGATTTTATAAACATGTACCGAAAAGTCAAAATAATTTTATGCTGTGTTTTTAGAAGTTAATGTAGAAAAATTTTCATTGGAGTTCATTATTTGGATACATTAAGAGGTAGGAATTTATTCACTCTCCCACCATCAGTGAAATAGAATATTAAATTTTAGGTTTTAATGGATTTCTTTGAATTCTTATTTTCGTTATAGTTTCAAATGTAAAGCTCTACAAAAATGTCTTAACATCAAATAATGACGTACATATGATAATTAAATTTGCAATTGTAGAAGAAAAATCAAACTATTCGTTTTGTTTTATAGCATAGATGAAATTTTCTAAATTTGCTTCTTTACCAGGACGAACATGAAAAGAGAAACTCCTTGTTAGTAATAATGAGTGCGTATAATTTAACGGAATTCAATTTATATCGTACGTAGAAGATTTAAAAGGGAGAATACCTTTTCTTGTACGAAGGAATTACATTTCATCTAATCTTCTGTAAAGCTTGACAAAGTAGTTTCTTAAAAGGAAAAAAAAAAGATAAAAGTACGTATTAGTTTTACGATTATGGCAAGTTAGTTTGAGCGTCTTTGTGTCGGGTTATCGCCCGTGGCGCGTTTCCTGCCGCGTCGCCAGGTCTGGGGGCGAGGGTGGGTCCCCCGCCAGGGGAGGCGGGGTTGGTGGCGTAGCGCCCACCGCGGGGTTCGAAGCGAGGACTCGTGCGCGAGCGGCACCTGCGGCGTCGCAGGTGAACGACCTCGTAAAGCGCTCTTTTATGGGCGTTCCATGTATCGCCGCCTCGCGGTGCAGCACTCGCCCTCCCCCTGCCCGCCCGCGTGTTCGTCTGTGCGCTTATCGGCTCGTAATTAGGGGGGGCTTGAAGGCGGTGCCCCTTTGCGAAAGAAAGCCGCGATGTCCCGCGCCGGTGCGTGGTGTCCCGCGCGGTCGTGCGTCCCGCCCTACGCCGTCTAAATCAAAGAGCTGTCCCAGATAATATTTAAGAAAATGGGCATTTTATGAAATCAAAGAAAACAGCTTTTCATTCTTAAAATTGATAATATTAAAGTCATTATCATTTGCTTTATAATTTCTATGAATATGAATATAAAGTTTATGTAAACAAGTAGCATGTGTATACGATTAATACAAAATCAGAGCCCTGAAAAATGCATGTGGCAAAGATCTTAAAGGTCTAATAAACAATCGTTTAATGTTTCTAGAAAAATAGTTAAAATGTAAATTTGATGCCAACTTTGAACGCACGTTAAAATGTCTAGTGGTTTATAATTAGTAAAAAGTTTGCGAATTTATTTTAATGTTATTTTGAAGCATATCTATAATTTTAAAAAAGTGTGTGAATTTCAGTGCAGCATGTCTGCCTGCTTGAAGCTATCTTTGCCTCAAGCTTAAACACGTTGCAATATTTTTATTTGTTAATCATTATTGGGCAACATTTAGGCAGCGGGCATGTAGACAAATGCTGGCTAGAAATCAGACTTCTGTGAATCATCTGAACGATAATCTTGTACTGCATCCCGTTTACCTGCCTCTCATTCATTAAGAAAATTCAATAATTTCAAAATTCATTAAGAAAGTTATAGTAATTGCAAAATCATTGCTTCTTTTTACACACTGCTTGTATCGGTTGCGGTAATAATGAATTGGTATCTTATATTGTATTTACACTGTACATTTGGAGAAAAAGTTTGTTGTAAATATATTAATACAAACTTGCTACCGATCCGAGCGCCTTCTTTCGTTTCACCGGGTTTTCCCAAAGGCTAGTATTGCCAAAGAAATATTTGCCACTTTCCAATTATTTCAATAAGACAACGTTGAAGCATGAACGAGAGTCTTTTCTGTAAATAACGTAAATACCTTGAAGTGCCAGAATCTGAAGCAAAACGCGTGTAATTTTCTTGAAGGTAATCTCGCATCAACATTATTCATTATTGGGAAATCTAAATCGAGGTCCGATTGCATCGCCGAATCGATACCCGTTCTGTTGTTGGTGCTAATATTGTCTCTTGGCGACATTTCTACTCGCGACACTCGGGCCCGCACTTCGCCGTGTGGGTCACTGTTACGGTCCTGTGGTGGGAAAACCGAAACCGCCTCGGGCGGCTCTTGAGCTGACAGCGTGTGTGTGCGCGTGAGCTCCTTGACGGCGGTGATGGGCTGTACAAGGAAAGTGCTCGAGGATTTTGATGTATATGTGGGCGCGTGTTTGATACCAATTTTTCGCGTATGTTTTTTTTTCTCGATTAGATACCGATCAGTGTTCATGTATATGACCATTTTAGAATTCACGATTACAGGATGGGATTGGTTATCATGAACACATTAGTTTGCCAACATTTCAGAATTTATAATTCCTTCATTAGGGCTTTTGTTTTTTACTGTAGCCCTGATGCAGGACTTACCAACTCCGAAACGTTGGCAAACTAATGTGTTTCATTAATTGACCAATCCCGTGAACCACATTCAGTAATGTTTATGTATATTTAATTTTTCAAATGGAGAAAAACGTTAATAAAATGTACGTCCGTTTCGCACTTACAGCTAGTACCATAATTGATTACTTTGAAATCATAAGATTTTTTTTTGTCTATTCCTTGGTATGATAGGATTTTGTATGTGTTTTTCTTTGGGTTGTTCACGAGTTCGTCCACTTCTTGCAAATGCAATTGATAATAAAAACAAGAAATGAAATTTTGTTTACGGTGTTTCAATGAAAACTGTTTAATTTGCTTTCGAACGAAGCGATTCGAGAGAAGCAAAATGTTGCCGTTTTTGTTTATTTCAGAAGATATTCGTAAGAAAACAAGACAAAACTGAAAGCTATTATTTTTATTCGTCGATGCCTATACTTCGAATTTTCGCTGTGATTTATGAATAGGAACGCTGAAACTCCAACAAACATTACAAAAATACATTTTTCACTCCCTTGGATTTTTCCTGAGTATTCCGTTGTGAAAGGGCAAGAAACTCGCAAAATTGTCGTTTAGGAAAAATGAAATTTCACTATCAACTGCTTCGCTGTATTTTTCGAAAACATTGTTTGGAAATTACAAATTGTTTATAGAAAAAAGAAACTCTTTTATAAAATGGCTAGCAAATTATAATAGTCATGATTAGAATTAATGAGTGAAATACCTGCAGGTACTATTCAGTGTACATGTGAATTATTGCGTATATATAATTCATGTACGAGATAAGCTAGGAGATTGTTCTCAAAATTAAACATTAAATAGTACATCTAGTTCCTTGAAGTTTTTTTTTATTACATTTATTTATAGTCGCATCAACTGCGAGGTTATTAGCGACTATTCAGTAAGTTACAATAAGGGTTTTCCTTGAAGTTTTGTTATTAATTTTCTACTGCAATTATCAAAAAAATATTTCAAATGCGGGAGAAGAAATAAGTTTCTGTAGCAACATTTTTTAAAAGTAAAATGAATATCCATGTTGATGAATTGAAGTAACTTTTTTTTAATTTTGTAAAGCACTTTAGCATTCGTTCATTTTGAAAAGCTCTCAAGAAAAGGTTTATCGTTACATATTGATAAACCATGCTACCAATTTCCAATGCTAAGATATTGAAAGAAAATGACGCAGTCTCCTGCTATGGGAGAGGTGTTCATCGTTTCATTGTATACCCAGGAACTCGGGAGAAATACAAGGGTTTTCATTTTGAACGAAAATTACACACATTTGATTGTATTATTCCTCCTTTTAATATACGGCTCGTACTGCTGAATTCTCATACTCAATATGTCATTGCTTATGATAAAGCTGTCGTCATGCGACAGCAAAACTGCGGTAAAAATCCCACCTGACATTAAATATTTGCTATTGACATAATGCGTTATGGAGCTGCAACCTTTTTTGATGTTCTTTGTATGTAAAGAACAATTTTACTGTAAATACACTGTTCTACTTTATTGCAGTATTCGCGATAACTGTTATTGTTGAAATATTTAATCTATTTTCGTAGTGGTCTGTGAGTATTTTAATTGTTTTTCTTCAGCAGTATGAGGGCTTTTTTTGGAAAATCGTTTTGTTTGGTGTAGTTCAGCCGCTTTTTTGCTGTTGCAGGCCACTAGTCTTCACATATTTAGGGTGCACGACTGCGTTGTTTTGTAATGAGAGTTTCATTAGCTCCAAATAATTAAAGATTAAATGTTGCGTTCCCGTCAGTTCGCTTTTATGTTTATTTTTAATCATGAGACATTCAAACAAAATTACTCAGCAATATTACTCAGTATAATAATAAGATCCTCATTTTACAGCCTTCAAATTGTGAACTTCTTCAACTTGTGTACGTTAATTCCAATATATCATTTCAACCATAAATGATTAGATTCGCAGCCAAGGATGTTTAGGGAGGACAGGAGTTGGAACAAAAATGTTGGTAACTTTTCTACTTCATGGGAGTTTTTTGCCATAATGTATCGTTATCGGCCATTACTTTCGCTATAAATAGACAGTCTTTTTGATTCTTTATCCGAGAAAGGAAATGAAAGTGTGTTCTTCTTTTGAGCATATTTTCCTCTTCATCTTTTGTTCTGCGATTACAGAAGAAAACTTCAATTTCGTTGCTTCTTGTTCTTTTCCTTTTTATTCCCTTGTATAATATGGAACAAGGTGTCTGAGGATATTGTCTTCTCTTTGCGAATGAACTTTTGATTAAGAATACTTTTCACAAGTGCGACCAAAATGTGCTGTTGGCACAAGTGCTTTAATGCAAAGGTTATAACCGAAACCCAAGCGATCTAATTTACGCAGTCTTAATTTAGACTTTGTATTCCCTCCTGTCGTCAATAACCAACGAGTGATTCCGAGTTAGTGTACGAATGCAGGATGTAACACCTGCGAAGTTTTGATGTTATTTTCAGTAATGGAATTAAGAAATATATTATGAAATACATCTTTCAACATGTGCATTGCATAATTAAATGTAATTTCAGGATAACGTGTAAATGAAATTCAGTATTACATAAGTAAAGAAATATTTTTTTTATTATTTGCACATTGTGGTTCACTGTTTGCAAAGGTATACAACTTTTACTATAAATATTTTATTACCCCCTTCATAAATGCCTTTATTCTATATGAGGTTTGCTGCTACTTTCATGTGAATTTTCACTCCTCATAGAGGCTGTTTTTGTGGGGATGTCAGTGCCATGGAGAGGTTTGGCAGTAGGCGATCTCGTCTCCAACTGCTCTCCCAGACATGTGAGAATTTTACGTGGAAAGGTTCTCATCGTTATGAGGTCTTTCAGACTATAAATATCTCGGCCGACTGCCTCTCGGAAAGATCGCTTCGAAACCCAGAAACCTGTATTGCTTCTCAAGAACGGGATTTGCCA
This sequence comes from Teleogryllus oceanicus, assembly GCA_964035755.1. Lineage (NCBI taxonomy): Eukaryota > Metazoa > Arthropoda > Insecta > Orthoptera > Gryllidae > Teleogryllus > Teleogryllus oceanicus. Next base: position 98,449,632 of record CAXIVR010000006.1, read on the forward strand.
ACTTTGTGCTTTGTATGTGAATGGAGTTATAAGGAATGGATATAAAGTGATAAACGACTCATGAAACTACAATTTAGCTTTGCCATGCTCAGATGAATAAAATAAAATGTTTGGAGAGACAGTAAGGCGAAATGTGTAGTGATGACTGGTTTATGAAGTTTTGGTGATTGGAAAGAAGAAGACTATGGAGTTGTTTACTAACGTTTCGGAAAATATATTTCCATTATCAGTGCTGTAATGCTCTATTGTAAAGCTGTAATTAGATTCAAAAAACACAATAACAACGTATTAATTAACCACTTAAGCCTACTTTTTCTTATATTATATCAGTAAAACCATAAAAGAGAATAATATAATATAAGTACCCAATGTCCGAAAAACTTATTTTTTCTCGTACAATAACAATTATTCTGGAATATTTGATGCCAGTAGCTGTAAAATTTAAAATAATTTATTTTCTTACAAACCATTAAGAAACACTAAAAAAACTTTCTTTGAATCTAGTATCCTTATTATTTCTTTTTCGAGTGATGATGATGATGGAACCTTCCCGAAAAAAACGCAGCAGAAGTGGAAAAATCCAGAATTTCAATATCCTTGAAAATGATATTGCTCAGCAACTTAGTCTAGCCCCAGAATGCCTGAAACGTTTTTCTTAATTTTGTGTTTTCACTTGCGAGTTCGCTTTTAACCTCTTTACGTTTTTTTATCGGTTCTCTTCAGTCTCAGTGCTCTGATCAGATCGTACACATGTGTACTCATCCGTAACGACCCTTTCCAGGCAACGTGGTCAATTTTGAATTTGTTTTGAATTTTGTGCCTGTAGACCCTTAGTGAGATCGGCAGCAATTCTCGAAAAGTATTGGTTAAAGAGATTAGCCACTGTTGCCGGATCGTTCACATTTATATCGTTATATTTTAAAACAACATTCTCTACGGGTTTTCTAGTTGAGTTGGTAGTATTATTTATTATATTCCACATTGCTTTAGTTTTATTACTTGAGTTCAAAATATCCTGATCGTTTTTCATGATTTTAGCCTGTCTTATGACTTTTCGTAACAATGTTTTGTATTTTTTAAAGTAGATAAGGAAATCTTGAGATACGTCATGACGTTTAGAAATAAAATAGAGAGTACGTTTATTTTTACACGATGTTCTAATTTCCCTTTTTGTGATCCAAGTATTACTTTTTCGTGAAATGTTTAATTTTTCTTTTAATAGGAAAGCATGCGTTAAAGAGAAATGAAAGCTTTGAGAAAAATAAATTATATTTTTCATTCGTGTCAATAGCGTTATAAACTGCCTCCCATGATTCTTTCAGCAAGTAGTCCGTAAATAACTTTATGTTAACTGTAGTAAATGCTCTGCACATGCGTGTTTTATTTATTGTGTCAGTATTCATGTTATTAGTAATTGTAAGAATTTGTGCATCATGGTCACTGTAACCTAGATTATTCGTTATTATTTCATATCTAGTTGTGGTTTTGTTAATTATAATTTGATCTATTGCTGTTTGTGATTTAAAAGTATTCCGTGTAGGTACGTTCACTGTAATATCTAAATTAAAAGAATGAATTAAATTGAGAAACTGCTCTTTTTCGTGGGATTCGCTCAGAAAATCAATATTGAAATCTCCACATACAACAATGGATTTAAAAGAGAGATTACTAATTTTGTTCAGAGTTATCTCTAGATTTTCTACGAAATTGAAATAATCTAAAGCTTGCTTTGTTGGAGGTCTGTAGATGCAAAGTAAGATAATTTTGAGCGTAGTAAGATGTACAACTGTTATTTCAAAAACTTTTTGAACTGCATATAAATTGAACTCTGACAAGAAGGTAGAATCAATATTATTTCTTACATAAATACACGAACCTCCGTAAGCAGGGCCTTTATTTGATTCCCTTGCTCTACAATATGATCCTGCAAGGTAAAACTAGGAATTTGGAGTGTGTTTAGATCATTATGAGATAACCAATGTTCTGTAAAGCAAAGAACATCTATTTGACTGAGATCACACTCTAATGCTGCCTCGATAAATTCAATTTTATTTGAAAGAGATTGTACATTATGATGCATTATTTGAATCTTTTGCATGTACCTACACGGATGCCTTTCTGCTGCATCTGACTGTAGTTGCTATTTATTTATCTCATTTTTACCTCGAGTGCGTGGTCGAAGGAAGTATCGTGTCCCAGCAGTGTTAGGAGGTGAGGAAGGAGGGTTACAGATGTAGGGAATGAATAAGGGGAGAGGTAGTACAAGGATTAGGTTCAGGGGATAAGGTAATTGGGTCCACAGGGTTCCGGAGGATGGAAGAGAACTAGGAGATGTAGGTGGGGATGAATCTTGGATAGGATACTGCTGAGGTGTAAGGATGTGTTTGGCAAGTTCGCTACCGAGTGCATGTTTTCCGACAAGGTTCAAGTGAAGACCATGCCGGGTGAAGTGTTTTTCTGAGAGAAAGTTAAGCTCAAATAATTTAACATGTGTGCCTCTCAGATGCAGTTTTATTTTGTTGTTTGCGTGTCTAATTTCTTTGCACAGTGTTGGTTTGTTGTACCAGAAGGGCAGAGTCGAGATTACAATGTTCGTGTTTTGGGCGGCACGTTGTAGTTTGTCAACATGTTGCTCAGGTGTAAAGTGACCACCCAAATTGATGTCATTCTGCCCTCCTATGATGATGACTGTATCCCGTTTGGTGAGAGTTTTTGTGTGGGTGTCCAATTCACTGATCACGTCGGCAAACCTCCCGTTAGGTTTAAACACACACATGACAGAGAAATTGATGGGAGTTTCCACTGAGCAGGAGGAGATTTGTCGCCCATGGCTATCTGCTAAAATTAGTACCTTTTGGTGGGCTCAGTAGGAATGTCCTTGTTTACTTGTGGGCCAGGTTGCGCAACTCTACGTGTCTTTGTTTCTTTGCGCTTGCTAGCCGGTTTGCGTCGGTTTGTGGGTGGACGTGTCGATGATGGGAGGGGGTAGTGAGGATTGGGAAGGCTTGGAAAATCATTGTCATAATCTAACACAGCAAATCTGTTTTGAGTCATGATTGGTTGTGATGCTTGTGTTTTTGCTTTCGCGGATGGACGGTTGAAAGTTTCTGCGGTGTTGCCTATTGTTGTCCAACCGTCTGAGTTTTGAACGACCTCTTCGAGCCTTCGGATATGTTCATCTAAATTATTGTTTACGTGTGTGAAGGCTTTCAGAAGGTCGGCTTTGAGAGTGTACAGAGTAGAAAGTGTATAGCGAATAGTAGCCATGTCACGAATGCGTATCAAATGCGTGGCAAATATGAGATTAAATAAATAGATGAGAAATCAGATTATGTGTCAAAAATGTTTCCTAAATTATCTTTTTAATTTACGTGTATTAAATTATTTAAGTTACGTATTTATTTAAAAATAAAAGAAATGTGATTCTAATTAGTATTTAAATGTTATTGGTTAATTGCGAGTAGAGTTGAGTGTGTTTCCGTTAATAGATCTAAGCTGCAAACTAATAATTACAATTAGATTACTATACTTTACCTCTTTAAAGGCCACAAAAATCACCACTTTGATATTCGTGAATTTGAAATCACAAGGTTCAAAATTTTCCGTTACTAATATATACGAAACTTTGAATTTTGATGTTTTTCACAATTATCACAACACTTTCACTAGTTGTTTAACCCTTTACGCAAAACTAAGTTTATTTGTACAGCAAATGTGTATTAAAAGTCCTTGAACTCGTTAAAAGCACGTTTGTCCGTTACGCTGTCTTTTAAACCAATAACTATTTACTTCGTTTTCACTGCTTCGGACAATATAAATCTCTTTCAGCGTTCCTGTAACAAGTAAACAAGTAAAGAAAACAATTTAAAAACAAAAAGTACCTGAAAGATGTAAGAAAATAGTCAAAATTAGTAAAAATTGGAGCACAGTCCGAGCACGTCAGTCACGCAAGGAAGCAACCAACCAACCCAATTTCATTTACTGTTTAACAGTTTGAGAGTGAAGCGGTACGGGCTTTATGGCGTATTTTAATGATGCATGCAAATGGTGCATAACCAGCTGTCGTAAGACCTCCGTGAAGAGAACTCAGGGTCCAAGGGGATTGCAAGCGCGCTCTTGCGGAAGCGTGGAAGAGGCGAGTGAAGAGGTGTTACACGAGAACGGCCGGCCCCGGAAAGAAACCCGTATGGATTGATTGCTTTTTTCGTGTTTCCCGGCGCGTCAACTGCTTCGGTCATTAGTCCCGTTAGTGTAGTGCATGTTTTTTCTCGGGAGATGGCGGTGATTTTGCCCTCGCTGGATGGCGAGATCCGGCACCGACCTACCGTCGGCTAGTGGGGTTTCCCCCTAACCAGGACTCTCCCACCAGCGGGCACCGCCCCAGTCGGGACAAGCTCTAAACTCCCGACCGGTCTCCCGGAATATGTGGTAGTGTAGTGCATGTTAGTGTAAGGGAGAGGATAGGACAAGGAAGAGGAAGGAAAGATCGCGCGTGGTCCGTGGCCCGTTTGGTAGGGTACTGCTCCGGCATTCGCCTGGTGTTGATCGGAGAAACCACGGAAAACTACCGATCAGAGCAGCCGGCCGCTAGAATTCTCCTCCAGACACGGGTATGGAGATGTAGGAGGGAATTGTTGAAGCCGGTTAGAGCAGGGTGTGTAGGACGTGACGGCAGATGGTCAATCGATATTGCAGGCGAGGAAAGCAGCCGTTTAATTTTCTTCTCCGAAAACAGACTATGTACTCTTGACGACTATTTCGTGGCTCTCGTCAAAAATCTTAAAGAAGTCTGCGTTGTTATTACGGAAACAAGAGGTGATGCGATGTTGATTTCAATGAAAGAAAGTGAAAGTGTGGCTTAAACCCGGTTCTTTTTCTATAGTACACAAGAAATCATTCCTTGGAAGTTAAAATATTTCATAATTTCGAAGGAAAGAAGAAAAAGGAACGACGTATAGTTTGGTTTTGTTGTTTATTACCTTACAACGCGTTATTTATAACATTCAAGACAACTAAACATTTAATAATTCATATTCACTTCAAGTCGTCCATGTAAACTAAGATCTTCAATATAATGTAGGCTTAGGTGTGATTGAATGAGAACGGAAATTTACCGTTTGTTGAATTGAATAATGTAAACAGGCTTTCTTTCCATTCTCTTCGTATATATTTGGTACGCATACTAAAAAGCAATTTGTTTGACTTGTCCTTCTTGCTGTATTTCAACAAAATCATTGTGTTTAGAGCAGAAGAGAACACTGTGCTGAATAGATTTAACAACCATACATTTTATGATATGTTACTTGGCATGTTCTATATGGAGCGTTTCGTGCATGTGAGGAAAATGTTGTTAGCAAATAATCTGATCCCGTGTTTGTGTGAATTGTGGAAAAACTGTGAACATCCTGCCGGCAAACAAATGAGCTCTTTATAATGCATACAATGAAAATACAGTAAACCATCGTTAGCAAGAAATCACTTACCACGAATTTCGCGGTAACACGAATAAAACTTCGGTCCCTGCAAGAGATTACGGTAATACGGACATTTATAGTACTCGGATAACACATTCTTATACCATGAACTCCGATAATTTCGATCACTTGGAATTCGTGTTAATGAGGGTTTTCTGTTTTAAAAATCCAAAGGTCGCAAAGCCTTTCACGATTTTCTTAACAAGAACTGTGTTGAAAATTGTTTTCAGAACGTGAATTTTGAGTGTACGCGTTCATTCTACTTGGAATTCTCTCTCACCATCTCGACAAGTATAAACTAATGTTGCGAGTCGCAGCATTTTGCCTCTTTTATTTCGATGTGCATACGCCGAGCTGTACCAGGTAGGTGGGGCTTTGCTTTCTGTGCCGTTGCGCAACAGAGAGCAGTTCATTGAATTCTCTACGATGAAAGCTCCATCGCAAACAGACATCGGCCTCTAACAAGCTTTCGGCGATTCGGAACAAAGCCGCGGACGTGGATCGGTCGCAGCGCTTTCCAGAAATATGTGAACTCGTAGACCATACGTCGGGCAGCCTCCGGATAGTCATCTCGACGCCCCACTACGAGAACAAAGGCGCGGCGCAGATCCGTTGTAGATACTGAAGCCCTGGCTATGCATTTCGCCAACGTTTAGCACTGCTCGTTGCTACATGGAAAGCGCTGATGATGACTAGGGCCGGGTTTTAATGAAATGTCATTTTTTTTTCACATTAGAACAATGCCTTTTAGTGTAGAAATTAATGTTATGTTTTGAGACAAAGAAAATGACCCATTTTTAAGTCATTGTTTTTGTATTTTTCGTAGATTTCGACTAAGAAGTCATGTTTTACCTTTTCCCGCCATTTTTGATGTATTTACTCTGATTTAATCGATTTTAATATGATTTTAAAGGCACTTGCTTCAAATAATATTTACGAGATGTAACAAATGTTCTCCACAGAATTCCTGAGTAGGTAATTCCATATCTTCGCTCAGAAATTGTAATGTCAACCGTTGTATGTAATCTAATGTTCTTGTAACGCCTATCATTGTCGGTACGGCCGATTTTGGGATGACTCAAGACAGAGATTTCTTGGTGAAGAAGAAATAGAACCAAAAGTTTGCCAGCTGAGTGCACTTGAACGAATAGAAGAAGCCTCGATCACATCAGTGACATATCCAGCTTAAGTTGTTCATCTGAAGTGGTTTTGATCACATTTTTACGTCATATTTCTCTGCTTTTAGGGCATTTTTAAAACATTTTAAGAGCATTTTATTGATCATTTTTGGCTGTGTTTAGGTTATCAAAATCCGCTTCCTGGAGATGACCTATCACGGTTGACGGGTGACCGACTGCAAGTGGTTTACTTGTTCAGTGTGTTGTGATCATCCCAAAATTGTTTCAAAAAATTATTTGAAAACAAAATAAAGGGAAGGACTAACAAAGTCGTGATCACTTGGTTTAGTTTCTGCTTGAATATTTTGCGTGTGAATTAAAAGCCTACTTAATAATGTTGTTTCTAACATGATTATTGTAGGTGTCATTCTATTTATCCATTTTGAAGAGAGGAATTGAAATTTGAATGGTTATCTTGTAAGAAAAGAAAAGGAGAGTGTAAAGCGTTCGCATTTGTTTCCAGCAAATATTCTTTTCTTCTTATGTTTTCCACTTGTAAGCATTTTATTCTATTCCTTTATATTGTCAAATGTCTTGATAGGATATGAGAATATGAATGTGTCATTGGAGTGTCATCGTTGTTATCCCAGTGTTTCTCTTTTAAATGTTCATTCGCAACGCAGCAAACATCAATTAATAAAATTAACTCTGACTAGTTGGCAAATTATGTGGGTAATTAACTCTTGTTTCATTTGATAGATATCTCATTCCAATCTATTTAAAAATGTAAAAAATGTCCGTAATTATATTTAAGTTACATATATAGCGCAATCAAACTATTGCTACATTATTTAAATCAAATTGTAACAAAGCGTTGTTTAGTTGTATGCCAATCCTATCTAAAAGCGGAACACAGAAGTATTAAGCCTAATGATTCGTCTTTTTGAATAATTTAAATGCGATAGCTGTATTGTACTTCATTTTGAAAAATATTTCAATTCCACGAGAATACGAACTCTACAATATTCACAAAGACTTCGAGAATAATGAAACTAAAAACTTCACTCCCTAAATAAAAAAAAGGAAATTATACTGTTGAATATTTCTCTGGGTGTATCTTCTTACATTAAAGACAATCATATCAGTTCATATTTTAAAACAATTATTGTATTGGCTTCTGTGCACTAAAATCACGTTTGGAAACCAAATGCATTCGCATCATCCGGTGTTCTGTAATACAATAGATTTTAAACAAATAAAAGGTTCTTTCATCATAAAATTTAAATTTGGAATAACAATATAAAGCGAGCAACCAAAGCAAGAATTAAAAATAGAATTACAATTTAAATACAGTATCAAAGCCAAAACACGAACTTTAATTTAATTGCAACAAATAAAATGGTATACAAATTTTTAAAATGAAGTTCGAAGTACAACTCTTACCCGAGTCAAAAATAATGTTACTTTTCTCTATTCCATCGTTCCCATGAGCATGTGCCGTACATGTACCACACCCACCATACTACTCGAGCGACGAAACCCACTCGTGCGACCACCACAGCATTGCCACCACCACCACCGCCACCACCTCCTCCACCGCCGCCACCACCACCGCCGCCACCACCACCGCCACCACCACCACCACCACCACCACCACCACCACCACCACCACCACCACCACCACCACCACCACCACCACCGCCACCACCGCCACCGCCCCCCACCGCCACCGCCACCGCCACCGCCACCGCCACCGCCACCGCCACCGCCACCGCCACCGCCACCGCCACCGCCACCACCCCACCACCGCCACCACCGCCACCACCGCCACCACCGCCACCACCACCGCCACCTCCTCCTCCACCACCGCCACCACCATTGCAGAAGAGAAAAAAAGAGAGGACCGTAAAAGGCGCATCGCAGATCGAAGTTTTAAAAGCCGAAGCATCGCTTAGGAGACTTGCGTGTGTGCTACGGCGGCAACAAAGCGAACGCCGTAAAATATGGCATCGGCAAGTCGTCCCCAGCAACTTCTGCCGCTTCCCCGTGCACAGCCGTCGGTGGTTGCTTCAGCATCGTCGACGGGTTTGCTGAAACTGGAAACGGAAAGCTAAATAGGCGAAAAAAGAACGCGCTAGGGAAGAAGGGCACGAACGAAGGAAATGACAAAAAACCCACATATGTTGTCTTAAGACTGGAACTCACGGATTCCTCGGCCCTTTGAACTATTGGCGTAGTATAGCTCATTAGTAGTTGTAGTAAATTCTTGGCGATGCGCTGTTGAGAAAGTGCTTCTGTCAGAGTTACTCATTTTTCACAGTTCGTCGAGACGTGTTTGGCAAATGGGTGTAATTGAAGATTGTATCGCTGAAAGGGTACTGGAAACATAAAGGCTGTTTTCCGGTTTTCAATAGACACGCGTGAATTAATTTTCATGTTTTCATTTCATGATAAATATAGGCGACAGTAAATACTGCAATTACGTAGTGGTAGCCGATGTGGTTTACTAATTTATGCTTCATAATATTTTCAGGCAGCGGTTTGTGCAGTAATACGCACAAGCTTTTCAATAATTTTTCACGTAGTGTTCAAGAATTATTATATGATTGAGAAGTCAAATACCACTACCCTGAGTGTAATATTGGTTTCTAAACACGTTCTAAAATTGTTCATTGAAGTTAGTGAAATAATTACTTTTAGATATTATGTTATAATATTATGAAATATTGATGTCATTTAGAAAACACGCGTGTTCACTACGTATTTACGAGAAACTTCATTTATTCTTAAGAATTCACGGATCAATATCTATCATATTACTTCTGAAATTAATTTTTCTTCATCTAACTTCAACAAGACTAAGAAAGGGCAATCTGATCTGTGGAATCTTGCACAGATGTAAATATTTTTTGTTCACTTTTTATTTAATAATGGCAAGAATTCGTAGACATCGCACGCTCAATAGTAACTGTAATTTAAAAAATGCAATAACATTTTGAATCACAACTCCATTATTGTTTTTGGGGAATCACTCGTACTCAATTTGAGAACAAATACTCCCACGGTTTTTAAGTTCTTATGACAAATACAAACATTGATACTCTCGGTTTTACAAGATGTTTGTTCACGTTGTGATTATTGATAATTCTTCGTTTGTCATACGTTTTGAAGGTCTGATGAGCTGTTGGGTGTCGGTAGGACCTCACAGCCTCCTCCGAGGGCCTTCCCGAATCTCGCCCACCAAGGGACCAGCCTGCGGGGGGCGGGGCTGCTGCGATGAGTCAGCCGCGAGAGCCAGTCGATAACGGGATTAGAGGCGGCGGCGGCGGCGGCTGCTGCAGCTGGGTTGGCGGGCAGAGGGGGTCCTGTGAAAGGGGGCCGCGCGGCGCCCGCGACACTGATTCCGTGCCCCCCTCAGCCTCAGACCGGCCGCCTGCGCCCTTAATGTTACTGTACTTTTATTCGACGCGACTGACGATATCGATACCTGGAGAATCCCGACGACCATTAATATATTGAAGGCTGATTGATGGAGCTTGGTCAGTGGAAAGTAATGGACTGTTTAGTTTTTTGCCAGCGATTCGGAAAAGATACTTCCATCATCAGGGCAATAATATAAATATAGTACATTGAGTACTTTCCATGACAAGAAGTATCTTGCATGTTTTGAAATAATTTTGTGAGAAAGGGTAGATTTCAGTGGTTAATGAACACTTTGTTTTTGTTTTGTTGCTTTTTTATTTTGTTCATTTTAGTCCGGATGATGGAAATAAGAGTATATTTTCCGAAATGTTGCCAAACAACTAAACGTATATTGCTTTCCATTGACCAAGCCTAATGAAACAGCCTTTCTCGACAACGATACCTTTAAAAATAAACAATGTCGATACATCGATATGAGGTTTTTCGAGTTGTCACTTATCTTATGGACCTATTATTATATGTAATCAAAATAATTATGAAAATACACTATAACCTTTTCAACTTAAGAAATAATACTGAAATAATTTCAGTAATCGGGAACCAATAAAAAATGTGTAAAAAATATATTGAGGGCCACGAACCAGCAGCTGTGCTAAACACGTGTGTATAGTTTGCTGACGTAGTAATCCACCTCTGCTTTCGATATAGTATTTTAAAATTCAGTATTAGTAAGTATGGGTGGTGCAGCTTACATACCAAGCGTTGTGTAAGTCGTATAAGCAATTGATGTACAACTAAATACCTTAGAGGAACGTGAGTTACTCTTTATTCTGAGATGCAGCCATTTTTAGGGGGGAGGAAAGAACGCTCTTAAATTATGATAGGATTGTTATTGAAAAATCAATGTCTTGGCAATCTATGTAAAATACGCCTTTTTTTAAATATTTCTTTTTTCGATTCTGATTCAGTTCGGAGGAGGGTATCTAAACCACAATATTTTTCGATTTATTACTGTTGGTGGTGATGTCAATACAATCACAACCGAAAGTATCGATACTTCAAATATTAGGAGCACCACGGCATCCGTGGCGTGGCATCGATTGGCCCGTGTCACGGCGTCACGTGCGGTCACGCCGCTCGTGTTTACACGCGTGCCTTGTAATGTTTACAGTTCGCAGGCGCATGTTTTTATGGAGGGAAAAATTGCATTTCGGGTGCGCGCTGGAAATTTTATTGCAATAGGTTTACAGGACTAACAAAAGATAATTTAATTAGTGTTCTGGTACTTGCGTGTAGTATAATTTTTGTTTTTCAAGGAGTGAATTGTAAAACCGCATCCTGTATTGCACTGTTGGTGTGTCGGAGGGAAAGAAATATTCATACTCGAACGTTCAGTGAGAGCTCCTTCAATTTATATTCGTATACGGTGTGCAGGTTGCTTCAAACTTAAAATATCTCTTAACAGGTTTATAATTGCATTTCATTTTTAACTCTTGTACCGTGGGGAATTTGTTGGAAATATCTTTGTGCAGACATTGTTTTCCTTGATTGATGTTCTTCTACATATAAAGGCTGTTAATTTTTATTACACATAGAACAAAATATTTTTTGACGCTTTTAGTTTAAAGAAAAAATCATGTTTCAGTAAATACCAGTTCCTAAAACACGTTTTTCGTGTTTCCATCACTACTCTGGTGTTGGGTCCTGATGATTTCCTCGTACTATGCGTGTCATAGACTGCTTAACACCTGTTTGTTAACATTTTATGTTCAATCGAACTTCTGCATTATCACAAACTTACAATAATTAGTATAAGTTGTCTTTGAATATAAGAAATTTCAACTTGCAAAGCAAGACTTTCAACGGAGTCGCCTTTTATCAGTCCTGGCTTCCACGTCTTACACATTCCCATCTAAAAACAAAATTAAACCCATGGTGTAGCTTGATAATCTGTAGCGAAAACCCTACGAACGTGTTACTAATTCCAAATTCTCCTAGTTTACCCACAGGCTTTATCCGTTAAGCAAGTCAAGCATACCCAATTTCTTTCTCCATTCTTTTTAGGCGGGTAATTGTTATTCATCTTTCGCTGTTACCATGTGGGAGGTCTGTAGCCAGTTCCACTTGCCGAGCGAACGCCCATATTTACCGCGTGACTGGGCACGGTAGCCGAGAGGCCAGGTCTGCGGCCGGGGGCGGGCGGGCGGGTGCTGGGTTTGAATACAATGAGAAGTCTTGAACTCGCGGCGCTACTTGTGCGATTGTTGCAAGCGCGCCCTGAAATGTATGCGTTTTCGCGCGTGAAATTATGACGTGAATTATTGTCTGCGAAGGACACCACTCCGGCGACTCGCTATTTCCTCCCGCACGCACTCCTCTGGGCTGCATTGTTGCTGTTTGTTGTACCGTGGGCGATTAAGAATTCTGTTTTTTCGTGTTGGTTATATCAGTTCCGTAAACGAGTACTGTAGGCAATTTCGATTGGTTTTTGGGGACGGATGTCGGTCCATCAAACACGGTAGGAAAAATGAAACAGTCTTTTAAATATGCTTCTAAAGTGTATGTTGTTTCAGGACTAATGAAAATCCATCATTGACGATGTGTTCGAAAGATTAGATTCGAGATATGTTTAAAATAGAATTAAATGTGTCTGCACGTGTGGTTCAGGTGGCTGAATGGATAAAAAGGACGATTGCCAACGATTTGTTGCGGTTGTGTGTGGTTGTGAGACTCGGAAACCTAACTCACATTCTGGGAAGAGGTGACAGATCAGATGGTGGGAGACACGATTCTTCTGCTGCGACGACTTTTACAAGCCGCCTGTACAACTTTCACGAGCCCTGGAATTTCCGGGAAGCGAGGGAGACGGAGAGACAGACCTGCTCCACCGGAATTTCCATCCCCCTGGCGGGCGGCCGCGCGGGCTCCGGGAAGGCCCTTCTGCGCCCAGGTATCGCTACCTGCGCCCAAGGGAAAGGGCAGGCGGGGCACGCCAGGGCAGGGCATCAGGGTGGGCCACCATGCACAGTGTTTCGGTAGAAAGAAAAAAAGACAGAAGGGAATATTTGATTCAATTTAATACAGGATTCCCAAGTATTTTTGGACCATGTAAATTTTTATTACCACTACTTAGCAATGGAGACATCAATACGAACCACATAATATATATATATATATATATATATATATATATATATATATATATATATATATATTATATATATATATATATATATATATATATATATATATATATATATATATATATCAAAAAATGTATTCAGATCGCTGTTTGCAATGTTCTCGTATTGAAATTTTTGCGAATTTCAATTTCTACTTGTGTATATATTGGAACTGTATTCAATGACGTTATTCTATATTTATTAACATCATTAGACCGATGTAGAGTAAGTAATGGAATGAAAGTTTGTAAAACGAGAAGATAGCCAAGGTTTACTACCAAGCAAGTCCGTTCTTTGTGATATCGGCCATGTGTCGACCAGTGCTGTCCGTGGTACTACCTTTTCATAAGAAAAAAAAATCTTAAAAATAAGAAGTGCATTTTTTTAATAGACCGAAGAGTGCTCGCACGCCATCTGAAAATGTAACTTATTTATTTAGATTGTTCTTAACAGACGGCGGGCTGTAAAAATCGTAAATGGATGTCGGCGGTTAAGAATGAGTTGTTGCTTCTCTGTTTAGTCACATTGGACGGAATATACCCTTTATATAGAACCACATCAAAAACATACAGTGTAGCGCATTATCATGACGAAAAAAAAATAGTATTCAAAAAAGTGTCAAAAATCTTGATTCTTTTCTTCAAATATCCCTTTTGTATAAAACCATATCAAAAATATACAATGTACCGCATTATCATAACAAAAAAAAGTAGTATTACAAAAAATATATGTCGCACAGTCTTCGCTCTTTCCTTCCGTTTGCGTGCCACTGTGGCGCCGCCGGGCCAGTGGCCGTCGGCAGAGTTCGTCCTCGCTTATTGGTCGCGGCGCGTCCTCCGCCCGCGCCGGCCCCGCCGCTGTTTGACTTTCCGCTTTCCGCTGCGGCGGCGGCGGCCGCACAGAGCGCGGGATGGCGTCGAATCTCAGCTGCGGGGGCGGCCTGGCCCACGACACTCGCGTCTCATTTCGCCGCCTGGGCGCGTGGCGGGGCGGCGGCGAGATGGCGGAGGTTCCTCGGAAGAAGAATTGGATGGCGGAGATGGGTGCGACGTGCGTTGCGGAATGAGATTCGAAGTACTATGTTCTTGAAAGGAACTCGCTGAAAAGCTTCACAAAAAAGTGTGGGGTATTACTCGTTTGACCAACGGGATTTCCATCTCCATCTCTCTCGACTCTGAATGCAGCATAAATAGTAGTGTTAGGTTCGTTGTTACTCATTGTCAGTAAGCGATAGGCATGTTGTGTTCAGTGGCAGTAGCATCTGCTGAAGTGACAAATCAATTATTTTGTCATTATAATGTGAACTTCACCACGTACGTAATATGATATTAACGTGGAATTAGATTCTTTTTTTTTAAGGATCCATTATATTCTTAAGCGTTGTCAAACATTAGCGCGAACTATAATTTCAACATGCCCTCGCGAGCTACGTTATTCGCTTATGTAATCGCCTATTACCATTCACAGCCGTTGTTCTCGCAACGGCGCTCCTCAAGTCATCGATTTTCATTCCTCTTCTCGAGCGATATTCTCCATTACGACAGGAGCAGCCAGCATTCGAATTCACATGCATAAAACACGTTGAGCCGCTGCATCTGAATAAAACGAGTTGATACAACGTGCGAAACGGAACTGTCATAACATCCCACGCCCGACTCCTTCGGAACACCCACTCATTCACACACAAGCGCCAACATATAAACAGGCGCGCCAGACGCCAGACGCGATATAAATCGACTTGCGCGCTCGCGCCCGCATCGCCGCGCGGGAGACAAGGATTGATTTCCGCAACCGTCTGTCGCCTCCATTGCGCGTCCCTTCGCCGCCGCCGTATCCCCGCCTTCCCCCCCGCCTTCCCCGCCCCCCCGCCTTCCCCCCGCTGTAACCCCGCATCCCCCGCCTTTTCCCGTGCCACCCCCTCTCGCCACGCCCTACCCCGCCATAGCCTTCCAACACCCTCGCTTTCGCCTCGCCACACCCCCGCTTTCACCTGGCCGCCCCCGCCTTCTCCCCCGACGTACCCCCACATCCCCCGCCTTTTCCCCCGCCACCACCTTTCGCTTCGCCACACCCTCGCCCCTTCGACACCGCACTCCCCGTTCACCTCAACCACACCCCCGATTTCACCGCTGACCAACTCTGCTTCTGTTGCATCTGTGCCTCTACCTCTACCCCTGCTCTGGTCCCCGCCACCCGCTTTTCCTCTCTCTCTCTCGCTTTAGCCCTATCTGCGGTCCCACCTCCTAGCCCTCCCCCCCGCCCCGTTGTCCCCGCCAGGCTTCGACATTCGCTCTTGCATCCGCGTGCGCCTTCACCCTCGCCCCCGCCCCGACCCTGTCCCCGCCACTACCGTCGTCCCCTCCCACACTTCACCTCTCGTTTCATCACAGGCTCCCATGCACTTCAGTCTCTCCGCAGGACGTTGCACGGAAGCAATTTTCTCCGAAAACGATAAAAGTGCGCTACTGAAAAAAAAAGTTGGTTCTCCCTAATCGTCATCTGATTCCACAAAAAGTACTGCACTAGACCACAACCTCGGCGAGTTTTTATATAATTGGATGTTACTAAAGTAAGAGCATGACATTAAAAACTGTTGTATGTAAACATTACATTTCTAAAGTAATAAGTGGTTACCTGTTTATCATAATTTTGTACAGAATTGCATTTTTTATCATAATAATTTTGTATTTTTGTAATTAGTATTTATCATAAAAATTATTGTGATATTCGTGGGCATATTAATGACAGATGTCGATTCAGTACTAGTATAGTACTTGTACAGTACTAGTACAGTAGTAGTAGTAAAGAAGCCGTAGTTTTATTTGTGGTCAAAATGCAAGGAAGATATGCATAAAAATATATTGAAGGTACGAAATAACGAATAATACTGATTCGAGTGTTTTTTCGAGCGAAGAATTGATTTAAGTTTGATCAGCTTGACATGATGGAGGCATTTACCGCTAGAGCAGCCTATTTCTCGGCGGCTGGGAATTATTCGTGCCAGAAGAAAGGGAGGGCGCGCGAGCGCGCTGGGGAAAATGTCTGTCTCGGAGGGCAAAGCGGGCGGGCGGAGGGCGATGGGCGAAGGGCGGGCTGTCGCGGGGCGGAGGAAGCTCGTAGGGCGGCAGCGCGGCGGTGCTGGGAACTTGCTCCTTGTCCTCGCGAACGCCTTCCTTCTCTGCTGCTTTCGCCGCAGAGCTCCTCGGGTCGCCCCCGCCCCCGCCGCCGGCCTCCTCCTGCCACCCCCCAGATCCTTCTCCCTCGCTTGGCTGTAACTGAACGACCCACGAAGGAAAAATGTCTAATCTGATTCCTTTATGTTCATGACGTTATTGGGAGTGCATTATACCATTCGGTGATGTTATTTGAATTGAATAGAAGGTTAAAATTAATAGTATTCTTCTTTTGTGCAACAGTTTTGCTTATTGAATGGAAGTTTGAAATCAATAGTATTCTTCTAGATTGTGCAATAATTTTGTTTTTTAGTTCAGTGATTTAATGTAAGTGGTGGATACGAGTTGGTGTCAGCATGATGCATTTCCATTGCACTTGTGCGTGTGATTTATTGTAACATCTGGTTCGTGCGCTGTAATCCTGTTAACGTACATCGACACAAATTTTCTCGTTTTTTATTCTCACCTCGTGACTGACGTTCTTTTCATAGATTCCGCAAAGCCCTTCCCACAATCTTCATCTCTAGAGAAGCATCCACGGCGACGTTCTTCGCGTTGCTCTCTTTCCCCGCAGCCTCCTCACTCGGCGGCTGCCGCACTTATCTGCCGCGCGACGTGCCTTTTGCCTTCGTATCTTTCCGACCCCCCCCCGTCCCCGTCTCCCCCACCGTTTCCACCTCCACGTTACGGTCATCTCCCTCTCGCTCCGCTTCTCCGGCGCTGTCGTCTCCTGCTGTTTCTGCTGCTGCCTCCCGGGCCGGGTGCAGTAATCCACAAATAACCCTTGCATACTTTCGTCCGTTCCTCCTTCCCGGGCGGCAGACCCGGCCCCAGCCAGGCTCCAGCGCTGTGCTGGCGAGTTGCTCTCTTTGGAGGCGGCGGCGGCGGTGGAAAGCCTAGCGGGGGAGTGAAGACCGCCTCCGGAGGTCCCGCTAGTCCTGGCGGGCCTGAACTCGCCCGACGACTCTCATTGCTCAGTGCACAATTGCTTTCATTTTTCATATCCGGCGCGGTCGTGTCGCGATCTGATTGGAAGGTCTTTCTGCATTGTGTTTATACGTCAGTCTGATGTTACGAACGTAATTTTTGGAAGTGCATATTCTCGTTTACGAACTGCGGGGAAATAATAGGTGATGCCACAAAAATCGAAAAAATGGGATTTTCTGCAGTACTTTAACGTTATTTCCTAGTTTAATTTCATCCGTTGCACTGTTTACTGTCGAGCAGAGGTTTGTTATATTTTTTCGGTGTGGGCAAATATCCTCTGCGAATAGGTGTATAAATCTGAATTTATTGGTTGAACATCCGAATTTCATTTATAAAAAAAAAGGAAGCCATTAGACTGAGACCCAGAAAATCACAAATCGACTAACGAAAAAATATTTATTTTCAGTGAGTACTTACCATTGAAACATACCTAAAGGATCACAGATTAAGGGAGTTAGTGTCTTTCAGTTTTCTTACACTCACGAATAAGTTTTACTCGGATTCAAACCGTAATTCGTGCCAACTCCGAAGCGTTTCCTCAGCCATAAAGACGAACGGCGACCTGCGGGCAGCCATAGCTGACGTCTGCTCGCCGCTAGCGTCCGGCGCACTCCAGCGGCCGCCACACATTAATTCGCGCCGCGCGCGATCGTAAACCAGAATGAACGTTGCGCTGAACGCCGCTTCCTTGTTTTTGCCGCTTCGATTTTTTTAAGCCTTCGCCTTTTCGTCTCCGCGTCGTTCCTCTCGCGTTCCACCACCCGCTGTGTTTATTCGGGCGCTGCGGCTGTCGCTGCCTTCGTTTTATCGAGCGCTTTCTCTGCCGCCGCGTGAGGTAGAGAAGAGACGGTCGAAGGTAATGCGCGGGAATGTGGAGTCCTGGAGCTGTATTGTGTCCCGTGTGATTGCGTCACCGCAGGGCTTTCGGTTTTTGTATCCAGAAAGAAATTTACCGTGTCCAATTTTATGGTAAATAAGTCTTCTCTCTGAAAGAGGGATTTTTCCAAATATTAAAAATGTAGTTCTCTCGAAATAAAATATTGCGTAACGGGAGGTGTAGTTTTAGTCGAGAAATAATGAAGCACTTTGCAGCATCGTTCATTTCTGATTTTAATGCGCTAAAATATTAAAAATGAGATTTTTTTTTAAATCCGAAAATTGTATGTGTATAAGGTTTTTCTGTGAGGTGCCTGTGAAATATAAATGCAAGATCAAATAATTCGATATTTTTGCTCCGTTCGTGCTTGTTTCATTTCCAAGATTTTTGTGTCGTTTTAGTTGGTTTAGTTCGCAACTTCATTTCTCATGCATCTCGCGCAGCACTCGGTCTTTTTCGCTTACTCTTTTCTAATAATCACAGCCGTACATTTTCAACGAGTTGTGTTGTTCCCACATAATAAAGCTCCCAGAACAAGCTTGAACAACAAAGGAACAAGTTTTAACAAATTCGTTTATGCTGATGACGATTGCAACACGCATGATTTTTCGGTACCGCGACCAAGTTTTTCTCTCTTTTTTTAAAATTCGTCTGCGTATTCCCGTCACAGCGGCACGCCGATGTGACAGCGCCGGCGGGAGTTTTGTTGTGTCACCGCCTCGTCGTACCTCATCGCTTTGTCCCTCCTCTCCTCGTTCCTCCCTGCCCTGTTTCACCTCTTTCCACCTCGCCCCGTCCTGCTTGTTCCCCCCGGTTAACCCCCTCGTCCTCTCCGGACACTTCACCTCTTATCTCCCAGCCCCGCTTCACCTAATACTTACCCGTCTCACCTCACCTAGTACTACCCCGCCCCATCTCACGTAGTACCTCCCCGCCCCATCTCACCTAGAACCTCCCCGCCCCATCTCACCTAGAACCTCCCCGCCCCATCTCACCTAGAACCTCCCCGCCTCATCTCACCTAGTACCTCCCGCCTCATCTCACCTAGTATCTCCACGCCCCGCCTCACCTAGTACCTCCTGTCGATCCCTAGTACCTCCACGCCCGCCTCACCTAGTACCTCCACGCCCCGCCTCACCTAGTACCTCCCCGCCTCCTCTCACCTAGTATCACTCCGCCTCACCTCACCTCGTTCCTCCACGCACCGCATATCCTCGTTCCTCCTTGTCGATCCCCTCCTTTCCCTACCTCGCCTCGCCCCGCCCCGTTCCCCACCTCCGCGCCTCGTCCCTCCCCGCTTCGTTCCCCACCCGCGCCGCCGGCCCCACGAGGCCGCGCAGTGGCATTTTTTCTTCCCCCGGGCCGGGCCCGCCCGGGCTGGGCTGGCGTGCGGCGGAGGCGCGCCCAGTGCCCGCGGGAGGTAAATAATTGATACGTTTCATTATCTGCGGTTTCGTGGCGCGGTGCGGCGCTGCCAGCAGGCCCTGTGGGAGCGGGTGGAGGGGGGCGGCCGCGGTGCGTTTGCCCGCGATGGCGGTGCTTCGGGATGACAGGAATCCGAAATGGCGGGAATTGTGTGGAATCGAAAAGCTGCTATACAGTTTTTTTTTAATGACTCCTTTCAAGTCATTTTCTTACGGTATGATTGGAATCCAGACATCATTTAGTTAGGAATGTGTTTTTTGAAACCATTGTGACTCCGTTCTCTATAAAGTTGGAGAAAGTGATAACATTAAAAATTGTTTGACTTGGTAGGCCACTTCTGTTTCAGTACGAACTCAATGTTTTATTTATATGTTCATGGATATTTGACGCAGGAAAAAACAATCTTGTGTTGTTGGCTGACCATTTCTAATACAACTTCTTGACTATGATTTTGTGCACGACAAAATTTAGATCTCCTTTTCTCCTCTCAGATGCAAAAAAAAAAATTGGCGTGTAGCGTGAAACTGGGCGAGACAGTCCACGTCTTTGTTATTCTGTCTCAGCTGCGTTGGGATCATAGACCATACAAAACGGTGGAAGTCAGCATGATTTTTTTACAAATACTCGTCGATTTCATTCACCAGGTCTTGTAATAAAATATTCAATACCACCCACCAAATAACCAGATTGAAACGATTTCTCCTTCAGTTTGGCCTTCGAGGCCGTCCGAAAGAGCGTACCTGGCCCGCTGACTTGTGCCGCGCCGACCGCGGCCGTCTCCCCGCTGCATAACATTTTAATTGGCTCCCGCCCGCCGCACGGAGTGTTACACAATGCGGCGCGCGTCCGGCTGCAGCGGAACCGCACCGGAACTGCCGCGCCGCGCCGCGCCGTACAGGCGTTGCTGACGAGGCCGCGCGGCAGATGCACAGGATTTCATTTTCGGCTTCATTTTTTTCCTTTATTTATTTATTTATTTATTTATTGGTTTCTGGGAATAGCAACTGCTATGGTCATTACTAGGGTCGGATTTTGATGACCTAAAACATCCTCAAAGATCTTTAAAATGCCCTGAAACCAAAGAAAAATGACGTAAAAAATGTTATCAAAACCAGTTCGGATGAACAACTCAAGCAGTTGGATATGTTACTGATGCAATCGAGGCTTCTTCCATTCTTTCGAGTGAACTCGGCTTGCAAACCTTTAGTTGGACTGTTCTTTACCAGGAAATCTGTCTTTAGTTATCCCGCAATCGGGCGAACCGGCAATAGTGCAGATTACATCACAAGAATTACATATTCACAACGGTTCTCAAAACAATTTCTGAGCGAACAATTCGAATAGGCTATTGAGTAATTCTGTGAAGAACTTCTATTGCATTTCGTAAGTATTATGTGAAGCAAGCACAAATAAAAATGACATTAAAATCAATGAAATCAGCAAAAAATTCATTAAAAATTACGGAAAAGGTAAACAATGACTTATTAGTCGAAATCGACAAAAATGCAAAATAATTACCTTTAAAAATGAGCCATTTCTTTTGTCATTACATGAAATGAATTTCTATATCAAACGACATTGTTCTAAACTGAAAAGAAAAATTATGACATATCATTATCACTCGCCTCCTAGTCATTACTTTCGTTAGTGTAGTGAATATTTTATTCTGGGTTGTGTGGGTATTCCCCGTTGGATGGTGAAATCTACACGTAGATTTTTCTCTAGGTATCTCCCCCTAGCTGAACACCACCCCCAGCGAGAGGCTCTATACTCCGTTATGTGGGTTTCTGGGTGTGGGTGTCTGCGATTCATAGAAGAGGAAAGGACAAGGAAGGAGGACAGATTGCGCGCGGTCCTTGGCTCATTTGTTAGACTGATTTTCCAGCATTCGCCTGGTGTTAATAGGAGAAACTCCGGGAAACTATCGATCAGAGCAGCCGGTCGCTAGAATTCTCTTTCTGTTTTTTGTTTTTTGCTAGCATTGTGTAATGCGAACTCTATCGATGAGGATGAAGTTGCCGAAATAAAAATTTCCTGCCCTGTCGAAATTTAAATAAATTCAGTGAGCATTGGAAGTATCGCATCGCCTCAACAGGCGGGCGTGTGTAATGGGCGTCAAATGCCTCGATTCATTTTCGGATTCATCTTTTTTGTCGTTCGTACACCCTCTCTTTCGTTTCGCTAGTTGCGTGGTTCAGTCGAATTAACTTGGAGTTCTTTGAGGCATGGAATAAATACTCATGTTTTTATAAACGATAGATTTTTCGAGTATTAAACCTGCAAGTTATTCGGTTTGTATTTCCCTTTGCATTATTAATGAAATGTGTTAATTAAATAGAACGATCGTTTGACTTCATTATAATTATGAAATGTGTTTCCGAACTCAATTACGGCATTGATTCATGGACAGGAGGGTTTTTGTATGATTATGCAATATTGTGAGCTGTTGTTTGATGTGAGAACTTAGGTGTGAACTTTTAAAAACTATTTAAAGAGTCTTCTTAATTTAATGCTCCTCCTTTCCTTATTCTGTGGGAATATGTGGTCTTGTGTACTTATAAAAACGTCTTGTATCTTTGTTACTGGCCTTGTACACTGTAATTACGTTTCTCGACATTGTACAACTACTTTTTAAACTGTCCACCTCTTCCGGAAGACTCAAAAACTAAAATCGGAAACAGACAAATAACCCGTGCGAGTAACATTTCATTCTGTCAAGCACGACACACGATAATTTGTCTCTCTCAGATTTGAGATAAAGTAGGACACGTATCCTAAATACTCCTTCGTGATGTTTCATGCCCGAAGTCGCTCTCCTTAGTTTTAGCCTCAATCGCTGCGATGGCTCCGGCCTAGAAGTGGTGCGATATTACGATAGTTCCAATCGATTCCTACAGACACAACAAAATATCTCTATAATCAACCGTCATGTTTTGACACATTCATTATTCGCCACTATCGCTACGCGATTTCCAATAAGAAAATGTAGGTACATTTTACTCGGAATTCAAATACTTCTAAATACACTTTTGACATTAAACAATTTTATAACGATCAACGATCATATGTTCGGTAGAAATGGCGTGAATGGCAAAGATGAACAAAACGGAATGACTCGCTCAGTGAAGACTGACATGTGAATCTGCGGTTTGTTTCTTAGACATTGCTAATGCACCACATAATCCTACTGAAAATGGATGGTCATGAAGTGCAAATATTTTATCCCACCGGGATCCGAACCCAGAATCCAAACAGATACTTTAACCATCGGAGCTATGGAATCAAATATTGCATTCGTGACAGTTTAACGATGTTATATACTTCTGAGTATAGTTTCAATGCAGTATTCAATGCCAACATTTGTATTTATGGCGGTGGCGGGTGTGCGGGCAGGAGTCCTGCCTGCCTCCATTTTAAGGGCTGCCGGCGTGTTTCTGCTCGCCGCGCGCGATTCGGACGGATGCTGTCAGCGACCGGACGTGGTCATCGGCCGCGCCGCAGCCAACGTGCGCTATCACCGCTTACTGCCAGACAGGGCGCGATGGCGTCGGTGCATCGAAACGGAACCGGAACGGGAACAGAAATGAGCCAGTTTTCTCGCGAAGCGTGTATTTCTTTTACTTTTTTTTTTTTCAAATACATTACGATGCGCAGGACCTGCGGGGCACCTCCCTCTACATTAAAAACTATTCAATGTTCGAAATGGTTTTTATTCGAGCTTTCTTCGAAGTCTGATCGAAAAGTTTATTTATTGCTAATTGGTTTTATTGGGTAAACGGAATAGCTTTCAAAACAAATCCCTCTGTACTAAAGAATTTTGAATTTTATATTTCCTAATTGTTCAACCATATTGGATACGGCGCAAATCTCTCGTTCAAAATATTTATTTCCCATAAGAAAACCGTGGTTCTGCGTACACATCTAGTGATTAAAAAAGCAGATTTTAGTTGCTTTCAAGTTGCGAACTTGAATGGGCTTGACCATCGTATTTGGTATTCCATTCGGATCGCGATGTGCACCTTGTGGGACACCAGTTTTCAAACAGCGTCCCCGATGCGCGTTTTTCCTCGCCGCGCGGACCGTGTCGCCGTCGTCGAGGGCTTCGTCGCTGACAGCGCCCCCCCCCCGTCCCCGTCCGCCCACACG